>CM024809.1:10303084-11503084 GCA_014281875.1 Nibea albiflora
CTTGGCAAAAGCTGTTTGTGTTCACCAGAGCCTGCAAGAGGGACAGAAAGAAAAAAAAACACTGAGACAAAGACAGCGAAAGGAGAGAGAGATGTAAGAAAAGCCGAAGAACAAACCTTCAACAGCAAAATGTCACTTTTTGCAACAGTACACATCCCTTGTCTGGGCTCCTTTATGATCATCTGAGTAAACCCACTGTTTTAACTTTAGGGGCTCGGCCTTGGCTCCTTCATTAGCCTGTAGATCCATAAAGTGCCATACAAGTCTGACAGATAGACAACATTGTGGAGCCTTCCCTGAATGCCAGCACTTCTCGCCTCCTGCCTGCCCACAAGGTCAAACCCAACAAGGTCATTCATTTGAGACATTACGGGCCACTCACGATGCAGTTGCAGGCTCACAACACACACACACACACACACACAACTGTGACAGAATCTGTAAGGACAATCAAATACAATGTCACGACCGTGTTAAAGGTTAGGGCGCGGAAAGGCCAAGGACAAATCAGTGATCAAGAAGCTTCAGGTCTTACACACAGCACTTTACTGCACACCAAACAGTGAAAGCAAACTGTAGTTACAAATCATTATTTACTTCCTGTATTCTCCGTGGGCCTCATTCAGCGCAATGTGTGTAGAGATGTTCTTACTTTGCCTACAAAATAAGCTATCAGAATAAATAAGAATAAATATCAGAATATTTACGTACCCTGCACGCATGTTAATAGGTTAGCAATTATCACAGGCTACATACAGTATAGTGTGTGTAATTTCATGGCATTATATATTCCAAGGCCTAGTCAATGAAAGTGCTGTAAACCAACGTCACAATTCTTGCATACTCTATTGTAAGCTAGGACTCGGACGCTGAATATTTCAATTCTGACTTATTAATTAGATTTCAATTAGTGAGAATGGAATGGACATCAATTTCATGGTTATTTAACATATCTGGCCAACGAGTTTGTAAATGAACAGTTGTAAATATTGTTTGTCTGTTCATTTCCTCGGGCAGCCAGGCTCAATCATTTTGTTGTCATCTTGCGTGTAAAATGCTCATATGCACGGCTGAAGCATAAATCTCTGTGCACACACTGACTGAGGGGTTTCCCCTACAGTGTTCTGATCTGCTATTTAAAAGATGTTAAGTTAAAATCTACGATTTCATACATGCAATACCAGCTTTTGAAAACGTTTAAGATCGCTTCGGCTTGAGTAATCTGATTTAGCAATAAAACACACTAAAATAGATTACACATTTGTCACTTTTAATGTGACCAGTGGCTATTTCTGTTTCTACTTAGCTCAGACCTGAGTACTCAGGACTGAAGAATCAGCTCGGACTACTTGGCAGCCCTCTGAGGGGAGAGTGGCTCATGTCCACGATAGATTTTGGATGGAGTCTCACTTTAAGAAAAGCCTCCCTTTCTGTGCGGCGCGGCCCAGGCGACATGTTTCTGACACAATAATAGACAAGCAGGCCTACACACCTGCAAAGTCACCGTGTAAAATATCTGCAGAGGGGTGACATCATTGATACGTCAGAGAGAGCTCGGAGCCATAGAGTGCGAGAGATGTAATTCATATGGCTGCAAGCAACACAGGCTGGGATTAAAAAGCTTGATGCTACCCGGGGCAGGTAAAAGAGAGGGTGGCTGTGAATCCAAATGTTCAAACAAGGATTCGATAATACAGAAAATTGTCCCCCTCTCAAATTGTTGACTCTGATGCATTGTGTTCATCAAGCAGAGAATGAATATTATACTTCACAAAAAGGCAAATATTCCTTCCAGATGAAACGCTTTGCTTCTTTGCACACCTTTGCGAGGATTCTGCACTCAAAGCACGCGAACAGCAGGGATCATTTTCTTGTCTGATAGAAATTGAATGCATAGTTAATTTCACAGTAGGCACGAGTAGAGCCAAGTGGAATTGCTGATGGTGGAAGTTGTTTGCCCAGCAGGTCAGCAACACATCACTGACATTTGCCTCTATTCATTTGCCCCCGGCCCTGAACCTGCTGTGAGCTAGACCAGTCAGAAAAGTAAAATGATCTCCTCGGTGGGCAAAGTAGAGAAACCAATTACACTTAAGAGCTGGCTTCTCTCAGGCTGTAATGAATGCAAAAATATATATTTGAAAATGACCCAGTGTATATTTCAGGCCAATCATATACTGTAGGGGCTTTTGTACATTTTCCCACACACAAGATCATTACGGGCCTTCTATCAGAAGAATTGGATTTGACAAATTCTTAAAATGGTGGCCGCAGAGTATGCCAAGTGTTTAACGCATTCACAGTCAATATTAAATTATGGAAGTTTGGAAGTCTTAGGTGTGTGTCGTGATCTACAGTGCACATTTGAGTTAGTTAGAGAATCAGTCCAACAAGTTTGCTGTTGCTATTTCTGAATCCAACTTTCTTGGACTCCAGGTACTGCACTGCACTGCACTGGGCTCTGATAGTGAAAGGTGTTTATCATGTAATGGTATCCACAGTGGAGCCACTGCAGGGCGCAGATAGCAAGCTGCTGTTTTCAGATCAGTTCTGTTCCAGCAGTCATAATGGTTGTTGCTATGATTAAAGATGGAGAGACAGTTCTTGGACCTTCATCTTGCTCGCTCTCTCTCTTTCTCTCTCTCTCTTGAGGGCAAGTTTGGACTGAAGCGATGCATCGCTCAAATGACACACGCACAAATACAATTGTGTTTTTTGACTTTCCGGAAAGTTCTGTTTAATTATATCCATCCCCTATTCCCCAACCTGCAACTTCCAGTTTTCCTTTGGAGGCCTAGACATAAGTTTTCCAAAGTTTTCATTTGTCTGGCTTCTTTTTTTTTTTGGAACCCCACAGCCGTATGAAAATACAAACCCACACTGAAAATGATGGATGCACTACCGCTAGCAGAGGGTTATCTCTTTTATCTCTGGCTATCTTGGAGAGTTTGTCATACCCATTCTATGTGACAGCATGAAAGAGCGGGTATATGTTCTCAATATGCAAGTATGACCACCATTCCTCCTCCCTTGTTTACTTTTAGGATCAGCCCCTCTTTTTCCCTCTTCCCACATCTTCCTCTTGGGCTGAGCTGTCCCTCACCCCAAAGCAGGGCAACCACAATGGTAAGAGGGAAATTAAATCCAGCCACATCCTTGTATGTTGCTGCAACAGTAGTTGAGACTTGAGACAAGGAAGGACAACGCTGCCCCCTAGGTGTAGAAAATGTAATGAGGTCCAGAGAAAGAGGGAGGCGGTGCAATTCCAGCAAGCAAGGATAGTTTCATACCTGCAGAAGTTATTTCTGTTGCCAAGATTGTGCAATCAAAATATTTAATTAATGTCTTGATCTAACAATAGTAGCAAATCTTTCACTTTGGCAGCACGACACAAAGGGGGGAAAAAAAATCTCATAATTTAGATAAGCAGTTTAGTTACAACTACAGAGGAAGATTTGATTTGTGTGAAAGTGAAACTGAGGGAAATGGGAGACTAGACGAGAGAAGGTGCCAAAGACATGGATGAATGACATATTCATATTACCACGATTCTTCTGTGTCTGGATCTGTACAGTTAAGGTAGTCTGTACCACACATTAATTTCATCAAGATCAACAGAATATCATCAGCGCTCCAAATTGGAAAGAGACAGTCTCCATCAAAGCGAGCAGTGAGCCCATCAACAGCTCTTGAATCCCCTCTCTTCTTTTCACTCTGTCTCTCATATGCAGCTCAACTCGTTGCGCCAGGCTGTAGCTAATCTGGCTCTAAGCAGTGTGGGCGGCAGTGGGCAAGGGCACAAAGGGGCTGCTGGGTAAAAAACTGTGGGGAGACAGCAGTGATTGACGGCTATAATTAGCCTGCTGAAGTTGTGCCGACGGAACGAGGCCGAGGGGAGGAGCCGGGGTGTTGTGAGAGCATCTAGTACACTTGGATGCACACAAACATGCACGTTTTTATGCAAACAAGTGTCACAACGTATGGGCATGCAAATATGGACTCGTGCGATACATTTAAATATACGACGCTTGGAGAATCGGCTGTAACTACCAAGGTCGGCATCGTGTAGGCCCACACAATTTTAGGCAAAGGGTTTCCTTAATTTTTTTTTTTGCTTTGTAAAAATCTAAATTCATTTTAAAAAGTCATTAACGTGGTTAACGTCGTGGTTAGAGCTGAAGTTGTTTGTTTACGTACACGACACCAGGCATACTTCATAGCAACATGCAGCGTGCACTTAAACACACTATCTCAGTAACACCATTAGCACAATTTAAACCCGGGAAAACAGACAAAGCGATAATGGGCAATGCTGACAAGGCCTCGAAGCAACACAACTTCTGATCACGTTAATGGAAGTTTTGCACCCCGTCTCGCTCCTCTTGGCTCCTTTTATGTGGAATATCATGTCACTGTCAGCGTGGCCATTAAGGCAGAACGAGGGAAAGAGGGGTGCAACTTGCTGCCAAATGGTCCAGAGAAATGAGGATTCCATCAGGCTGACAGACCCCTCGCCGGCTTTCTGAAAAGGTGTCATTTGCTTTAATTTGATTGTTTTTGGTGGCCAATAATATGGCTTTTATTTAGCCCACCTGCGGATCTTCCCCAGTCTGCCCTTCGGCAAATAGGCTTATGTGTACCTGCATGCAGATCCTTTTAGACCATTTACTATTCAGAGATGTCTAAGAGTGCTGTATTTATATTGAATGCTTTCAAAGCTATAATGATAATCTAAAGTATTCGCTTCAATACAAAGAATATGAATTTACGTTTTGAGCACAAATGTCCTTTTATTCAAGCTTTGTTTATTTTTATTTATTACTACAGATGGCAGCATCAGTGTTTTACACATCAGTGTCTGTTTAGGATTGTTGTGTAAAGCCTTTAATGGTTGCAAAGGAAGCTGTTACGTCTGATAAATTGCCTCCTGTGATGCCACTTGAGTCAGTGCTGGTTGCAGCTGAAGAAAATAGAACAAATACAGGTTGTGGAGTTTCGATGGTGTAAGTTCTGGTAGCTCAGGCTACATTAGCTGCTGCTAGCATAACAGACACGAATACCTGAATAACTGTTGGCAGTCGGGTTGTATTGTAGGTAATGTAGGTGTCAGGTAGACTGACAAGGAGGAATAATACATGGCATTAGAAAAAGGCGATCTCTCTGGTTCTGCTGCATTGAGTTTGCTATTTGTTTTTCTGTCTATCATGAGTCTGAAAATGGTGTAAGAGTGCAATGCTACATCGGTACTTTGAAAACTTTACACATTGTGAAATTTTATTCCCCGTGAGATCTTTTTACAGCAATATATTTACATACACATCTACAAAACAGTCTAAAATGTCTTACAAGATGCTGAGAGTGGACGTCTTGCATGTAAAACCTGAATCCATTTTCTATCAGGGCTCCATATTTCCAATTCCAAAGGAAAGGAAGGAGATTGTTCGTTCTACTATTGATGACTGGCGTTCACGGGTCCAGCCGTTCTGAATGATTATCACAGTTTCTATAAAAACCTTCCTTTTCTGCATCAGCGTCCACCAAACAGCTTGCAGTTGTAAGGAGGAGCAAACTGTGCCATGATTTAGGTCAGCTTAGCTGCTACAACTGTCTGCCCCCCTTCTGACACAGAATTCATAACTACAACCTCTTATTTTAATAAGGTCTGACTGCTCCCAGCCTGCACTATAATTCTATATAACAACTCCCCCCGAACAATTATAGTTAGGGGGGGAGATTTCAGAATACTGTCATCACGTAGTGCTGGCAAATTATCACTTCCTGATGTGTCATGGCTTACAGGGCAGTTCTTTTGACTTATGTTCTAGCTCAAATGGCTTCATATAGAACAGTGTGCAGACACTTTGACACAGGATTGGCCCATTTCGACATGAGACTGAAACGCTGTTAAGACTATTTTCTGGTGGTGTGTGGAAATCAGCTGCTAGAAATGAAGGCAAAAAAGAGAGGTGGGTTCACAAAAAGGATACAGCCAGCAAGCACAACCAAACATCTATTGTGTGCGGCAGCGCTCGACTCTAGTGGAGCACATTATTTCCCACATTCTGTGATTGACAAGTACTCACTCTCTGGAGACCTTGTTGGTACACTCAGGAAATTAGAAAATGAAAACAGATTAGAAAAATGCCACCAGACTGCTTCTATCCATGGCAGATAAAATAGCCTCGCCGTGCGCCGCTACAGTCACATGTCAACCATATCGACTTCACGCACCTTTCTAAAGCTGCACTGCAATCTCAAAAACACAAACTTTGCCTCCCCGCTGCTCTCCAACTATGATGGTGTGGCTCGGTCCGTCTAGCCCGAGGCTTAAACCGGTGTGTGATTTGTCTTCTTCTGAAAATGTTCACATACAAGTTAAGTTATTTGCTGTCAAAAAGGCAGGAGGCATGTCATATACTAAAGATTTGTGGAGCACCTTCAGTGGCTGCACAGTTTTGGAGACAGAATAGATACCTTTAGGGGCTTTCACACAGACAGTTCAGTACAGTCCACATCAAAATTTGAGCAGATATTTCTCTTCCAACGTTGGTGCAAACCAGTGAACTGTACCGACCTCACCTGGATGAGATGGTTGAACTTGTATGCATTTTTAAAAACTGTTGTCCGTCTTCTTTATATTTAAGTGGGGCTATTAGAGAATCGTGGAGGGGAAGCTTTCTGGATCGTTCTATATAATAATAATGGTGTCTGAACAATGCTGAGTAAATTTTTATGTTGTGTTGTGTTTGGGTGATAATGGCAGGCACATGTTTAGTACTAATTCAGGACAAATACCAGCAGAGGGGTGTCTTCAGAGGTTATAGCATGGTACTCTAGCTAAGCCTATAGTAACTAGACACACGGTTGTGTTCTAATGAAATGACAAATCTGCATAGAAATCTGCATATGCGCATCCCTAATTGATAAGAAATAACTGATGAAACTCTTTACAGGTGCCCCTAATACATCTACATTACATACAACTATAATTAATGTACTTCCTCTTTACAGTGATAATAAGTTCCTTTTTTCTAAAACTTGCCTGAACTGCTGTATGTGGGAGCAATTTCTATTCTGTCAAAATGTCTTCTCCCTTATGCATGCAGGCTCCTATCTCCCCCTTTTCTGCCCTAAAAAGAGACAATAAGTTTAATACCGTGCAGCTCTAAACCCACTGTTTACCAGCAGGTTTAATGCAGCAAGCCCTTAATTGCATTCATTATCTAAAGCTCCAGGTCTGGGCCAAGGTTGCGGAAAGAGATGGGGGATTTCAGTTATCTCTTGTTTATTCAAAAATATATATAATAACTGCCAGTACTGTAGATAATAAGTAATGAGCGCATATTGTGAAAATAAATAATGAAATCGGAAAGGATTGCCTCGGCACTTTTATCATCCCTCATTTCCCATACAGAAAAGAAATAAGGATGTGTAGGCCATCATAGCTTAAGATGTATTGAAAGTCTAGAGGAAAATGGAAGTTTTTGTGTGTGAGGGGACACATAATGGAGTCCTCCCCATCCCCTGAGGTGAAGTGAAAAATGGGGATATAATTGAAAAGCAGTGCATGAACATAAAAAGGATTATTTGAATTTACCTATAAGGAATGTCATGTCAGCTGACATTAAATAGAATCGAAGTCGGGAAGAGATCTGAAAACTAAGCTGAATAATCAAATATTAACACGGAGAACATTTTATGCTGCCTTTCGCTGAAGGATACTTTTGTTAAGTTGTTAACAAGACGTGCTTTGACTTCGGAGTCTCAGTGTGAAACATTTGGGACTTCATAGTTTTAAAAATGTCAGCAAGTAGAACTACCAAAAACATGGAAATTAATTCCTGCTTTAAAAGTATTATTCATCAACACCAAAAGTGATAATGATATGGGTCGTTTCAACATTCAGCCTGGTCTCTCCCTCAGTCAGCAAGCAGTCTTTTTATATTTGACAGTACACAGCAAACATCCATCTATTACCTATAGCTGCTTATCCTTTGCATTGTCACAGGGGAGGAGGTGATCCCAGCTGATATTAGGGCGAGAGGCGGGGTGCACCCTGGATAGGTCACCAATTCATCACAGGGCTGACACATAGAGGCAAACAACCAATCACGCTCACATTCACACCTACGGGCAATTTTAAAGTTACCAAAGTCACCAATTAATCAGCGTGATTTTGGGCTGTGGGAGGAAGCCAGACGACCTGGTGAGGCGACAGTGCTAAACACTCCACCACCATGCCACCACATTTATAGATTGCTACAAGCTGAAGTTAAGAGGCATGAACATCATGCTGAAAAGAAATATTGGGATTAAGCTGTGATATTTAAATACATTATAGTAACATTAGAAACGACAAAAGAATGTTAAGTGTGTTTACCTCAAGGTAAAATATATGAATGTCATGCAGGGCTGAATTGATAAACTAAGTGAACAAGTGCTGGTATTTCTTTCATGTTTCAGTACTTGGTGTTAGCATTTCCCAGCTGTATGCTGCTTACATTTTTCATGCAGTCCCGCTGAATAAGAAAACACATCTCTTGCAGATTTCATGACACAGAAATATAATAGACATAATCAGAAACAAATTTCAGTTGGTCTTGCTCAAGTCTTTGTTATTTTTCATGAAACTGACAGAGTAGGAGGGACACTTTTAAGATGATGGACCAAATGTTTCTCTTCACATTTCATATTTGTTTGTATGAAGTTTGGGAAATTTTGGCTCAGCACTCCTTCAGTCTTTAGACAAAGTTCTGCTAAACTATGAATATATTGAAAACTTCAGCAGCAGGAATTTGGACAATCACAATCACTATCAGCCTATTATTTTTATTCAGTTGCCTGTTAAATTTGGACATTCTGTTCCATACCGCTACAATGCAAGCACAAGTCATAAGAAACCACCAATTTATCCTGATATACTTCAGTTATGAAAATATAGCACGGCTGCAAGAGTGAAGAATCAATACAGACTTTGGTTCAGATCTCTGACAGGTTCAAATGCAGCATTTCACAAATGATGTCAGGGAGTTCACATTAAACAGGAGTAGATTTAATTTAACTGACTGTTTTACCACAATGTCACACAGTTTCATTGGGCTATCAGGACTCAAATGGCTTGAACGCATTACTTATGTTCAGTCAGTAAAAGTAATGCTAGTCTAACAGAGTTCAGAGAAAATATACTATCGCCCAATATTCCCCACCAAGAAACGAGTATCCTAGTATTTCCTATAACACCACAAAATTTAATTGAGAATGGGCAATGTGAGAGGGAAGGAAGTCTTCTTTGATACCTGCATTTCAGTTTCAATTATAAAATGTGAATAGTACATACGATGCAGGAATATAGAAAATAATATATCAATGTTGTCCATACGAATCATTAACATATTAATTGTAACCAAATCATTCACACTTCTAATATATAGACCTCAAGTGAAGAGCAAAAGCAGTAGTTTACTAAGTCATATCTCCAAAGCACACAAAGCTAAATTCTATTCTATCACCCAGGCAGGTCCCTGTGGTGTTTCCATTGAACCGCACATTGCAGCTTTTGGTTCTGTAAAATCTTCAAATTAATTGGCGTTCTCTTTCAATGAAAGGATTCATGCATTAGCCTCTGAATGAATGTATTACAACCACCTGGCAGCCATGCTTGTGCTGATACTGACTCAGTAAGGTGTACGCTCCCATCCCAGTGAGTTACATCAGATGACATATGTAGGGGCAGATGGGATGGATAGTTCTTCCAGGTTTATTTATCAGGGATGTCGGCAGCATGTTGTACCAACTGATCGAGCCAGGTGCCAAATCAGATAACAACCTGATTGATGAAAACCGCTCCAACAAACACCCACCTGAATATGAAGGATCCTAATGTGATGCCTTGACCCAAAACATTTCTGTAAACTGTTGAAAACGTTTACTCGTGGAAAAAAACAAATACTTGCAGCTTATGGCTTTACAAGTTATAATTCTGGAGCATCTGTGATCTGTTATTAAGGGTTTAATGAGACATAAAACAATGGGATCACAGACAAGTATCAAACATATATTGCCTGGTCACACTGTCACAATATTTGATGAGCTGAAAGCATGCGCACACACTTTTTTTAGTCCACCAGGACACTGCTGGCTTCATGACCATATGTTCCTCGCTGTTGCATGTAATATTCATTCACTCTTCCTCCTTCATTCTCTCCTCCTCTATCAACTGTATACCTGGCAGTCATCCCGGAGTACACATCAGCCCAAACAGAATCCCTGGAGGCTTCTCTTCCTAACTCCCACACCCTGTTTCCCTTTCTACTTTTGCCTTCCTTTCTTTCTCGTACCATCTCCCTGACACGCGCGCGCACAGCCGGTGAACTGCCTGAAAAATCCCACACATCTTAGCTGCTCTCGAAATAGAATGACTGTAGGAAGGAAGCGCAGAAGTACAGGATGAGTCATGTGACATGTCACGCTGACCCCTCTGCAAAAACAACACAAGGGAATCGGGGCAGTTAGCCACCTACACCTCTCGCCCTTTAAATCCAATTACAGCTACAATGAAGGCTGATACACGGAAGATCTTCCACCTGAGAAGGTGGCGAATTCGAGGGAAATTTACAGCAAGAATACGTTGCTAATTTTAAAAAACAAGGATGAGCTACGAATCACAAGCTCAAGTTCCACATGCATGCTATGAACATATGAAGTCATCTGCAGGATATGGACGCCCACGCAGTTGTAAGTCTTCCTGGAAAGCAGGACAAGATGCCACGAAGCAGAAAAAGAAACACTACCTGATTATGCTAGTGTAAGGGGCTGATTTTGGTATTGTCATGCAAATTCTTTATTTTATTTTGGTTGTACAGGCAATCGTCTGCTTTAGCCTGCAGGGGCAATAAAAAAAAAGAAAAAAAGACAGTCGAGTTATTTCAGTAATGGTGTCTCCACCTTGCTGAATTTATAACCCTTTTAATATGGCAGAAGATGGCAGGAAGGAAAGAGGAAAGGGGGGAGACGATTTTTATCTGAAAGAGGAAGAATGACAGTTCCATTACCTTAGAGTCGCAGGATGCTGCCTGCAATCCAACAAGTAGACTTTTTTTTCCACCCAATGAGTGCTTATCAATACTGAAGGCGTGCCATTTTGAACCATCAGCAGTGAGGGCTCCCATCGATCACACCCTGAAAAGTCAATCATGGTTTTCACTAATCAAAGCCCACTAAGATTTGTGAGTCATCTTTGGACTGCGCTCACATGGAGCACCACGTGAACCCATCGCACTGTACGTATTCAAGTAAATCTCCTCCAGGGCTGTCACAATATTGATCATTTCTAACTGTAGTCATCGAATAGCGTAACCCCCAACACATATACGCACATAGGAATATTAAACATAAGAGGCTTGCAAATGTTTACTTTGAGGTAATAATATGGCAATTCTTATACTGTATCTACGATATGAACAACTGCCAGAGAGTTTGTGATGCACAGTGCACATGCTTTTCCACACAACAGGAAGACCACAGCTAAAATGGTTTCATTTCAGAGGCTTGGTGTTCATCCAAACCATAGCGAGAGCCTGCTGTGTACAACTTTTCATTTAATCAGCTCTCTGTGGCCATTTTTGGTTTTGCCGTTTCGTCAAAGCATTGAGTTTGAAATTCTTTTGATTGATCCGGTTACCTATCTTTACACGCCAAAGAGTGAACAGTCGTTGACATGAAGGCTACAGGAAACGACAGCTACTTCACAATAAAAGCATGAAAATGGTCGTTAGCAAGTTCTACATTTACACCAAAATAAAATGCTTTGCTTGTTTGCAGGTAATGTTTAATTATTGATGAAGATTAGTGGGTTCATTTCTGCGACTACAGTCATCACATTTTTTTTTATCCCTCTAATAAACCTGCACAGCCATGTCGTAACGGCAGTGGTAATGTAGCAACCATTTTTAGCCATAAACTTCCTATAATTAACGAAAATAGGTTGATGGAATACAGTGAAGCATGTTACAAGTTAATTATATAATATGATGAAAGAATATTGGATAACAATAAATCTTTTAATCGTTTTTTAGCAGTCTTCAAGGAGAGATAATAGCAAAAGAGGTCTCAATTATTAATTCAATTATTTTACATTTTTATGCAATATTCCTTGTTTCTGTTCATGCATCCAAAAAGTCCTATTAGATTAACTGTGGGAGGTTAATACCTCTTCTAGTCACAGTATCTTTGTATTTTAGGGGCTAATTGGTGGATTGAGGATGAGGGCTGGCATTAACTGACTTAACTGCTGACCACTCCCTGATCTTAATACAAATACAGTGGGGCCAAATGTTTGGACTGCATCTAATCAGAAATGACCAATTATTTCTGTCAAGATGGCAAGTCCGGCTCCCATGCTGTTACGATGTCAAAGAGGCTAATGGTTCTCTAATGCTAATTAAACTTCAAATATAGATCAGCTGAGCACATGTAAGCAATCATCGTGGGGGCATCGGGGGCCCTAATGTAAAACGGCAGCCATGCATGAATAATCAATTTGCCCAAAAATTCCGCGGGAAAAATTAGGCATCACAATGGCACACTTCATTTGACATATTAATTCCCTCCACAGTCACCACCTCTCATTTCAATACAATTGTTGAGCCTGTAGATGCAGAACAGAATTTCAACAACAGCAGCGGATTCGAGCACTGAAGTTTGCCTCGAGCTACACAAACGAACTCCTTCTCCTGTATTTCCTGTATCTGCAAGTATTTCCATTAATGAATAAGAACGCCAATACCTTTTTTTTTTTCCTTGTGAGATTCCAACGACCGCAAACAGCTTTTCGCTCCGTCAAAAAACACTGTGCTCATTTTACGCACTACGAGACAAAGGATACAAAGCATCTCTGAACAGTTAAGCTAATATCATCTAATGTTAATGACCTTTATTTCAAAGCCGTATGACTGCATGCCCAAGAGCCAGTGGGTTTAAACTTTAATATCTATGAATAATTAAAGCTCTGGGAAAAGACCATTTAGCTGGCCGATAAAGATGAAGGGAAGTGCCATGTTCAGTGTTGAAATTTTGAATAGCCCTCATTTGGAAAGTATTACATTACACTGATTCACTTTTTGGTCAATAAGGTTAAGAGCAACTAAATAATGGAAAAGAAGGACCCCCCCCACAGAGTATCAAAATGCTACATACCCAACATATTCCCACATGAAAGCCACCAGCCCTAACTAATCATTTTTATTTAACCCATGAGCTTGTCTGAAGGTTGGTTTGTTTGAGATTTATAGGGCCTCTTTCGTACCAACAGGATTACAGAGCACCGGGATGACACTGAAAGGCTATGCCTTTGCTGAGCAAGCTATCCGAGCAGCTACACAACCTAAGCAAGTAAGAATGTACGTGTGTGTGTGTGTGAGAGAGAGTGCATGTGCACTTTAGTCTGACTGGAGAAGGATCATTGTGATAACTATAGCCTTGGCAGAGTGGAGCCACACATTTGAAAAGACTAAATAGCGAGAGATAAATTAAATCGCCTCGTCATCGAGCGTTGATGCCAAGTGCCATTACACACAGCGGGAGGAAAGAATGATAGGTCTTAAGGAAAGCAAGTAGCATCCACATTTTTTGGCTTAATGTGAGTACTCCAACGCATCATCTTTGCAAGCATTAATGACATTTGCCATCACTACTGGGCAAAAACTTCATTACACAGGCACATACGCATAAAGATTCAAACTAGGGCCGCTGGGTAAACAAGGCTGGCTTTTCCAATAGAATCCATTATGAATATATTCCAAGTTATCTCCTTTAGCTTGACACATTAAAACAAAAACAAAAAAACAGAGAGAAAAAAAAAGACTCATTTATGTTTTTCAGATCCCAAGACATTTTGGCCAAAAGGAAGAAAATAACTCTTCTATTCCTGAGAGTTTTTGATCATCTTTGACCTCCAGCAGAACCTACAGTGTCTTATGGGCAGAAAAATGGTAATAGTACTGGTCAGCAAAAAGGGGTGACTGACCTACCCGCAGCCTGTCATGGCAAACACTCCCTGCACATCTCAGTCTCTTGATGCCATCCTCGGCCCTGCTCTGTCCTTCAGACTGACTGAGAGGGCAAACAGGCTGAACTTGGGCCGACGGCCGACCCGTGATGGATGGGCTTGGGCATGTCGGGTGTTGGACGGTAAGATGCCGTGCTCCAGATAAATGCCTGTGCTTAAGGTTTTAAAGCATTCGACTCCTAATAAAGATGTCTATCATCGGAGAATAAGTAACCTTGTCGACCCGCCAAGTCGGCACTGAGCAAAGGGTGGAGGGCGAGATCAGCAACCCACAAATCAATCACGCATAAACAACGCGACAAGATGAACTCGCCTACGATAACAATTCCAAGAGAATATTGCAGCATAAAAATGGATAATGAAAGCCAAGAAGCCATGCCAGTAATAGCATCAAGCTAATAAAAGAGATAAGCAATCAAATGGGAAGCTGACTTGCGGTAAAGGGAACAATATCAGTCCTCATTCTTTCTGATGGCACGGGGGGGGAGGAGGGCCTTTCATGGCTGGAGTAACCCAGATTAAAAGTAAGTCTTTTCAAAATATCACCAAACTTTTAAGTAGAAACTAATTAAAATCAATAACATTAAAGACAAAGGGGCCTTGGCTGACAGACGTGACATAAAGAGGTTGTTGCATTGGTGCCATTTATTAATCCTGTATGGGGCCAGCCTTTTCAATAATATGGACTACTTTGAAGGTGGTGTCTTATTGCAGTGCCTATTTTTCTGAAAAGTGCATAAATAATCCTACATTTATTTCTGTATGGTGGCCAGAATTCAGTGAATAAGTGTCATATTTCCATCGATATACAGATATTATGTTCATATCCCACAGTTTAACACCATTTTGAGCCAACACTATGCACAGGCAAGCATTAGAACAATACTGCGTTTAGTCTATATAGAAGGGGAACTGTCCGAACAAGGAGGGCTTAGAGAAAAGATCAGAAAAAGGGGCTTAAGTTGACAGAAGAAGAGGGAATTGGTAGAAAGGTACAGGACAGGAGCTATGTGACTGGAATCCGTGTCATCCTCCTCACTCCATCAAGTCCAATACACCCGCTCAGATGATGCATGAAAATCCATTTATGCTACAAGCCGGGAGGGAAGACAACGCAGAGAAAGAGGGCGAGACATACAAAGGATGGATGGAAGGATAGATGGATCTCTACGGGTTGGTGTATCACCAAAACCAAATGGTACCACTGAGCAGGTCAAATTCAACCATTCACTTTTGGGTTCTCAATAGCCAATCAACACTCTGACTCTCTCATTAAAGTCTGAGCAGCATTTAGATGTCTAGACTGTCTTAATGACAGGTAAAACCTCGCCAATGAATAGATGCATGGCAGAGCCTGCTCTTAAAAAAAAAAAGGTGAGATATTTTCTGTTTCATAATCTTAAGGCCCAGAATTTAGGTTTGTTTTTCAGAGAGAAAAGGTTTTATGTTTTTAGGTTGAAAGTTTTTCAAGTCATAAGACATTGTTGAGGACACTGACTTTGACGCTGAGATGGATATCCTAATTCTGGAGCCCACACATTGTCTGTAGTGCATCAACTTCACTTCACCAAGCCAGCACATTTATCTTTTCAAGGTCTGAATATAGATTGTTTCAAACCAACCAAGCTCGTCGCAAATTTAGTTTTGTATGAAAGAGACGCTATTTACAAACGCTGTCATTTTTTTTATTTGAAATTTGAACAACCACTTGACCATGGGAAAGAAAATATATAATACATAACCTGTGATAAACTATCTGAATTTAACTTCAAAGATCAGGGTATGAGAACAATGATGATAATAAATAGTGAGCTAGTACTCACTGTAGGAACTCCTACATGTTTGGAGAGTGAGGCCAGCAGGGATTCACTTGGTTGCAATGATGATGGAACAGTTTCCTGTCTTACAGTAATACTGGCACTAAGCAATGCAATCAAAAGACTAAATTAACAGACTAATCGTCTATGGAGTGTGTGCACATCTCACCCACCTTTAAGCAGTCTTCTCGCGAGTATCTGACAGAACAGATTCCCTTCTCTTTTAATCAAGCTATCATCTATTTTCTTCCATTTAAGACGCATAACTGCATGGATTGGGTGATGGCCTCGCAGCACTCTCAAAATGTCAGTTGTCTGCATTCAGCGCTGTACCTGAACGCATCCTTTGTAAACAGACTGAACACTGAAGCTGACACTGCTACGGTGCCAATGTGCTGCTCGCATTACTGTATTAATCTTGAAAATGTCATAAAATAACATCACAGAGCCCACGGTGTCATTTTCAAAAGATATTCAATTTGCAAAATAAATCGCAGAAAGGCAACACATCATTACGTCTGAGAAGCAGGAAGCTCTGTTTGGTATTTTTTTGATAAATGACTGGGTGATTACTAATCAAATCAGCACAGTAAATACGGTGTAATATATAATATAACGTATGCATTGTTAAAACAATAAATGATTGGTTCTTGAAGCAGTCAAGACAGTTTTATGAACCCTTAAAAATAGGTGAGTTTTAAAGACAGAATCGAGCACAATAGATAACCACAAAAAATGTTGGCATGAATAACCTTGTGCAACTAAGAAGATAATTACTTATATATTGGATACACCGCTCATTCACCATACTTTGAATTTAATAATCAACTCCTTGCACGCAAACCTTTATTATTTCACATAGTGTCTAATAGCCATTACCTTAACCACACATTTGTGGACACAGCGAGAAAGACTATGGGTGGTGTTGACTCTGGCATTAAACTGATCTGTCTTCAGTGCTTACACAGTACCCAGGGGAGTGTGAAGGGGGAGTTGAGAGCTGCTCTTTATAAATTGGACCTTACAACTCATCACAAGGTGCTTGAGTAAAAATTGACTTTTATACACTTGTTGCCGTGCCACATTAAGAGATGCATTTACTCGAGCAAAACAAATAGGACATTAGATGTCGACTGCTTTCTTTTCCCTCCTCCTCACTGGTCATTGGTGTTAGTCTGATAAACTATTTTCAGCGTATCTAGAATTACACTGAAGGAGCTTTTGTAAAAAACTTTGCTCTTCAATAAAATGCTAATTTTTAGCTTCAGCTAGTTGTAAACAGGGGTAACATGTAAGTGAATACACACTTTGTGCTCTTGCGGGGAATGTCATCTGGGATGTTCTCAAGCTCTCGTCTCACTTGTGGACCCAGGTGTTGGACAATCTCTCTAATTGCCCCCCATGGTTTGCCTGTCTGTAGGCACACCTGGACTTCGACAACGCACACCAATGGTGTCACAGAAGCCTGTTTGCACACGTCTTGTCATGGAGAACAGATTCATTTTTTGACAACCCTCAGAATTCTCTAAACTTTCTACATCCGTGAAGTCTGTGATTGCGTTGAAAACATTATTTTTAGTGCTTCTGTTGGTAGATTGAAGTTGAGTTAACTATAGAATGATGTGTGGTGGCGTCTGTGCATTAAAAATGTGTCTTGGAACTTCAGTTCTTGGTCATTTCTGTGCTATTTTACCTATAATTTGCCCTAAACCATTTAATAGCAGATATCTGTATTTGTGTGAGGCTCTCACCGTTGGCCATGTGATGGTTTCAAGAGATGGGGAAGTGCAAACAAACAAGTGTTTGTTTATCAAAGCTGGGCCAGTGTGTGATCTGACTGTGTGTCAAAAGTCCATTTATCTTGCTGAACAAGGTGGCAGAAGCCGGCCAGGATTAAAGAACTGGGTCTCTGGCCGACTCTCACCTTCAGCGCTCTCTCAACTCGGAATGAGAGTGCTCCATCATCCAACTCGTTCTGTGACATCGGCTGGGCACGCGGGGGGGAAAGAGCAATGGGGTGTCTTGCTCTCCACAAGCACCTTCCTTGTGGTGTGACCAGGCCTGCTTGGATTTCACCTCACGCATCAGCTGCACATGAACACAGAGGAAGCACCTTGGTGGCCGCTCCTGATCAAGGCCATCATCACTGTCCCCCATATACAAGGTGTTTTGTCTTTTGGCACGTTGTAAAGTAACCTACCATTAAATATATGGTCATGTTTCACTTTTTTTGAGTTTCATAGTGTGCACCGGCATCAAAGGGTGAGCCTGCTGTTTGACTTTCTCTCCTTCAACTTGTTTTATAACAAGAGAACGCATCTAGTTGTTTGCAACACATTCATTTTAATTAGAGATTGTGGCCATCGTGAGATGCGCATGCATTTTAATTTAATCTAATTACCTGAAAAGCAGGACTCTATCCATAACTGTCATGTTTTAATCACAAGGTTCCTTTACAAGAGCAACAAAATGAGTGAAACTGTTCTCAGCACCGTTATCGCAACCTCTTGGGCGATATCAATGCTACTCTGAGGAATCATTTCCAGTAGGTGAGACCCTTACAATCACTGTTAATTGCCATGCATAGCAGGCACACACGCACTTTTAAGATATAGAAAAATATGTATCTGGAATGCATGGGGAGTTCTTTCACATTTGCCCCCAAACAGTCATGCTGAAAATCTAAGGCAAATTTTCATTTTACGGCCCGTCAGCTCCCTGATACAGAGCAAATGAATGCAGCAGCAAACAAATCTATCAAATCCTACATCAAAACAACCGCGCTCTCTCTCTCTCTCTCTCTCTCTCCCTGTGACTTAAGGACACAGACATAGCAGAAGGGAGAAGTGAGGGAGGAGGAGGAGGAGGAGGAGAAGAAGAAGCGGTAGAGAAAGGAAAGGGAGGAATTGTGGACAGTTCTGAATGTATGATTCAACCTGCTGACTTCAGAAAAGCCCTCAGCGAGGAAGCCCTTTGGCTCCAATCCTGGAAACTGCAAACTCTATTTGACCAGGGAGAGCAAATTATTGCTGTTCGGATCATGTCTTATACGTCGAAACATCCCTCTGTAGTGAGGATAGCAGACATGGAGGGACAGAAAATGAACGGTAAAAATTATACATCGGTATTACAAGAAAGAATAAAAGGAGGGGACGGTGCCCCTGACTTGTTTGTGTCTCACAAATAGGCTACCAGTTTGGCTGACACGACACGAGACCCGTCTGTTGACCCTTGGACGCTGGTCTCCCTCCAAGATCCTTCGACATGCTCGAGATAAGAAGCGCTTATTTTCCACACAAACTGGGAAAACAAAGGATCTCGCAGAAGCGCTGATGCGTGAAGACAGCAAATAAAAGTGCGGCTTAGAGCAGCGAGACGTCAGTGCGCTGACGTAGAAGGCAGTATCCGCGCAGTTCAATGCTTCTTGTGAGGCATTATGGCGGGATGAAAATGTCAATTTCATGCCATATAGACTTTGATTAAAGAGCCTAATGGATACCTGTCTGGAACATGACAGGTTAATCAGTGTCTTTTCATAAAGCTTTTTGTCCATCTCTGCTTGAGCGTTCCCTTGCCTTCAACGGGAATGGCGAGAAAAGAAATGGAAAAGACATGCACAAGATGAGACATTAGACCTTTAATTAGAGGCATACTTTTGAGCCACCGTGTCTACCTCAGTGCTTCCACTAAATGCATGCCGCATATTGATGTGCTTGAGAAATACTCAGAGGCACTTAGATTGTTCTCGGTCCTCCGAGCATGATGACATAAGCGGACCTTTAATTTGAAACGACGTCGGTTGATTCAATAATGAGAAAAAAAATATTCGGGCGTCACGCGCATGTGGCGTCTACGTTTGAATGAAAGCCTACAGTACGCGCGCTCACACATTTCGGCATGCTGTCCATCTACACAAAACAGTCATTTTGAAATGTTTGAATTATGTTTCAGGGACATTTTTTATTGCCAGCACTGATAACGACTACTAAAATTAGGCTCTCTCTTCATCTGAGTTTTTATTTTTCCAGCAAGTCACTGCACTTGAAATGATGACTTTGGAGAAATTAATGTGCTGCTGGGTTACTTTCAAAAGGCTCAGAGTACTGTGAGGGGGAGAAATGCAATCAGTCATCAATGGCCATAAATTTCATTGCAGAGCGAAGAGAGACTGCCGCATTTGTGCTGACACTGTAAAATAGTTTGACAGAGCGCTGGCTGGTTTTACAGTTATTTTTTTGCAATGAGCTTTTCCATTAGGGAAATATCTACTCTGGGCCTATACCTCCACAGAGGTGCTGAATGTGTGTGTGTGTGTGTGTGTGTTGTTCGTGCTTATGTACGTGTATATGCCAACGTGTAGTCTGCATACATCACAGCAACGGGAGAGAGGAAGCAAGCGGATAGTGAGTGAGGTCATTCCCAGTTAGGGAAGTGCCAGTGAAACCATTTAATTTAATAAGCCGTAACTCATTGTGTCGCCACGACATATTACTTAGGAACTCAGGTGATGAATTGCACTTTAAAGGCAAATAAACACCATCAGAAATCCTCTTTTTAATGAGCGTGTGTACTGAATCACATCACCTGCCACCTTAGAGACACCAATTGAGCTTTGATGCTGATGCCAAACCCCCCGTCACATGGCGATATGACAAACACAGTATTATTTACTAATTTTACTAATATAAGCCAGAACAGGCAAAATAGGGTGAGACAATAAAAGAGCCCATGAAGAGTTTATTAAGTAATAATATGAATATATATATAATAAAGTATAATATGAATAACCCTAGGAATTTTCTACAATATCTTCAGCAATAACTGCAACAGGGATTTTCTCGGTGTACCTACCAGAGATAACTTGACATTTTGCCAAAACTGTGACACCTTTGTGTTTGGGTTTTCCTGTTGATGAAACTGGATACTGTAGCTGCAGGTTTTTTTGTCTGCACAGGCATGGCAGCCTCATTGGTGATTCTAACAACTGAATTACCAACTGAGTTTTTCACATAATGACGGTAAATAAGAGTTTGGAGAATTGCCAACGTATTCAGTGTAAATTCACAAATCATTCATTTAAATGACAAAAGAGCAATGACACTTCTTTCCAACACCGGGTGCAAAATGACCTGATCAGAATTCAGCCAACTTTTTTTTAATCAAAGTAATCATCTGTACATTTCTATTCTCTCCTACTGCAGTTCTTCAATTTATACCCTCGAGCTCTAAAGCAATTCAGTGTTCTATTGTTTTATAGCAACTTAAAATGAAAAGTCTTGAGGCTCTGACATTATAAAAATAGATCATTTTACAAGACGTAATGTAAAAAAGTGTTCTCTTTAAGTATCAGACTGCTTTATTGCCCTCATGTGTCTGCATGAGTCACAATGCTTCAAAGCAGCACTTCGTAGGAATTAGTATTTTGTGTATTTAGTTTCACAGTGCAGTGCCACTGTCGTAACACAAACTAGCTAAAACTAGTCGACAGCTTTGCTAACGCAATCAAACATCGAGCAAGTGCAACAACACAAGATACAGCAGCCAGTATTTACCCGTCCAACAGCAGACCGGTCTGTCTTTCAGTCTTTAATTTTCACAACACTCTCACCAACAACTAAAAGTCAGTCCCAGATTTACTATTGTCCAGAAGATTATTGCTTTTTTTCCCCTCTTAGCTTATCATCTCTGTCCACAGTGGCTTGCCCAGCTCCGGTTCTGGCGTGATAACAGACAGAAGTACGGGACACAAAGTGGGAATGACAGAGTCACCTGATTGCACGTCAGTGAAGCATCAAAATTATTTAAAATTATACTGTTATTTTTAATGGTGTAAAAGTTACACAATGTTGTTATAAACAGACAACAAACTGATTGTGTAACAAAAAACTAGTTCATATTCATTTACTTTTTTAATGAGCTGTTTTATAAAATACTGAGTTTGATTTGATGGAAGCACTTTGCAGCTCTTGGTTCTTGCTGCTGTGGCCTCAACCTGACCTCTCCTGTCCCAACTTTAGTTTTTGGCGCCACACAAATTGGATGTCATTAGGTTGAGGTGATGGATGGGAATGGGAAACACCCACAGTTGTTGTCTTTACAGGTCTTGAAATAAAATCTCACATCCTCTTTGTCCTGGGCCGAGACAAGATCGAATAAAAATCCAGTCGATTCCAAGATGAGGCTGAGACCTTCAAAAAGTGGCCTTGAGACCGGTCTTGAGTAGTACAACACAGCAGTATATCGATGTATGGTTAATTTATAATAAAGATTGTTTGTCTCAGTACATTTGCTAAAAATACAGTAAACATGAAGCGTTTGAAACTAAAATAATGTCTTATTGTACAGCACGATCATGGTTGCATCCAGGATAACAAACAATGACAAAAAAAAAACTAACAAAGCACTGCTTTTTCTACACACTTTGCACACCATCACATCTCCACCACCCTACCCCCCATGCCATGCAAACACACACTTTAATCATTTAGATTTCCATTATCACAGCTTCCTCTTTCCTCATTACTCAACCTAGTTCTCCTCACTACTGAGCCATGAACCAAAATTAATTCATTACCTCGTCTTCGCCACAAGATTGCTATCTTAACTGGATCAGAGTCCTCATTTCAAACTCAAACATTTGACGTCCTGTATTTTAGCACAAAACCTCGCTAGATTAATTAGACCAACTTAGCTGAAACAGAGAAGAGACGGGGCACAATATAACTGCTCAGGTGAATATGGCAAAGAAGAATAAGACTACAGACTGTCTCAATATAACGGAGGCAATTTCATTGAGACAGGAAAAGTGTGACTGGGGGGTTCCCATCTACAGCAGGTTGTCAGTCACAGAAACCTGTGCCTAGCGGCTTTGAACACCGTGTGCGACCATGCTCAGCTTGTTCTTTTACTCTCGTCTTCACTCCGCCCCTCCCGCCACCCATTTCCCTCCTGCTTCAGTGCATTTCACATCTAAGGGAAAACAAACAAGCAATGTCATTCCTCTATTATGTGCCAGGAAGCCCACTACTCAAGTCTTGACACTTGCATAATGAGAAGTAGATGTACATGCAGCCCCTTCTCAGATGAAAGCTCTATTAAATGATCTGCAGCAACAGCCCAAGGAGTCTCAGGAGTTTTTTTGGATAAGGAAAAATACAGCAAAGTTAAATGTATGGACGTTTGCTACAGTAAAGTGGCAACTATGTCCTCTGCTTGTGAAATACTTCCCACAATCCATTTTCAGAACCTGTGGAAGACTTATCAGTCTTTCAGCTCATTTGCTCCTTAGTTAGCATGTTAGCTAACGTCATGCTTCTGTAACCCCAAAATTGAAGGAAACATCCTTGACACTGAAATTAGATTATCTGTTTGGTTGGTGTTTTTTTTTTCTTGTGTGGAAAATTCTGCTGCTTTGGCCGATAAATATAGAAAATATAGTCTCAGGTGGCTCAACGTTGATGCACTCTGGATAGCCACAAAAAAAAGAAGAAAATTAATTGGGAAACTCTGGACTGGAGTGTGATTGTGACTTTGATCAATGACTGGGGAAACTCATTACCAGCGTGGGCCAGTGCGTGAGGCGGACCCTAATTGCGTGCCAGTCTGTAATTCTGTGCTGTAATTGACAGCTGGATGAAGCAGGTGTGCCCAGTGACACAGAGGCGCGATGGGAGAGACAAAGGAGAAAGGGACAGAGATCACAAGATGGGATGAGGAAACAGGAGAGATAATGGATTAAAAAAGGGGAAGGGAGATTTTTACATTCCTTGGCATGGACATTTAAGGCTCCGGAGATGGAAAGAGGACGATCCAAAAAAGATCGTCCCAAAGTAAAAGAAAACGAATGGGAAGAGGGTGAGGAGTTGAGGAGGCCAAAGAAGAAGAAGCAATGAGAGGAAATTAGCAATGTGAGTTGTCTAAGCTGTGTTTTTACATGCTGAATATGTGAGCTATACATTAGTATTGCTAAAATCAGTTAGACGTTTTATTTAGGGAAGTGCCGACCCAAAGCACTGGCTCTGGTAATCATCTAAAGTTTGGAGTTACATAAGCGAGCCACATTAAGTGTTTCTTTGTCAGTGTCATTATAAACTTACACATTAAATCCATTTAATAACTCACCGCCAACTCAGCTTTTAGTGCTCCAGCAATTGCTTACCTCGCGTTACCTCCCCTAAACATTATCTAATCAGCTTCACGCAGTACAATATGGAGGAAGAGGGCATCGAGCTTTTGAACAGTCTCAGTTGTTCTATCAGAACAAGCATCAGGAGAGTTGAAGTCGTCTGAATGAGTCTGTTGTACTTTCAGACAACAGTGGAATGATGCAATGATGTTGACATCCAGGCCGACAACGACTGAACAGCTCCCACTTGTGGAGAATGTGCAGCAGGCTGCAAACTTGCAAGACAGTTCCATGAAGTGCTTTGCATCTAATAAAAAGCTCACTTCAAACAAGGCCTGTGTGTGTTTGCTTCAAGTGATACATACAGGGAGGCTTTTGTAGGCTTTTTTTGCCATCTTCTGGCAAGCTCTCATAGACCAGGGGCAAAGAATGTTGAATTCAATCAAACACACCATAATTCCTTGCAGTGTATGAGTGGGGCTGACTCACAGGCTTCTAATGGCTCATAATCAAGCACCATGATTAAGCACTCGGGGAAGTGGGCACACACTGAAAATCCTTTGGAGATGTCCTTTCCCTTAGAGCTAAGTACACTCATTACCTTGCGACAGCGGGTACGTGGGTGCTTCATTAGCTTTTATGCCGGGTTGCCTGTATTTGCTCATAGTTTTTCTGATTTCCATAGAGTGAAAAGGCGCCCAAAGAGCCCTTGACTGTAACAGTTTGAAATCTGTATGCTGGCTATGTGGCACCAGGAAAGTCTCAAAATGTAATAATTGCAAGTTTCATGGTCTCACTCCAAGCAAGAAGTGAAAGGAATGATTTTTTTTTTGGACCAAAATCATCCATTTCACTCCTAATAATTTTACATAATACACTTACGGAGAATGGCATGATATGTAATGCACTTACAAGTTATTGAGAATGGCACGACAACTTCAGTGAAGTGCAAACGACCACCCTGCAGCTGTGACATTACAAACACTTTAGTACACTCATAAAATCTTGTGTAATCCCACTTCAAACTCGGCACGGCATTATTTCAGACACAAACCTATGTGATCCATAACCGCAGCTCTGTTTCCCTTGTGATCAAATTATAAAGATAAAAAGAAAAAAAACTTCCATTGATAAGAATTTGACACTTTTGATAGGTCATGGTCAGCACAAAGTAAAGTGAACCTCTCAGGATGTCTTGATTGTAGACTAATTATAATGTCAACTGTGCCCGTGGAGACTTGACTCTGGCTAGAGGCCAGACGGTGGATGACTCTCCACATGGCGAGCTACATTAGATATCCAGACAGATGCTTCAGCCACACAGACTCATTAGCAAGGGCTATCCAGGTTCGGAACCAGGAACTACAACCCTGACCACAGCCATCTGCATTCTGAAAACACCATGAGAGCATTATTAAAGTCAAATTTACAGTTAATTGACACTTAATTGAAATTTTCTTGGATAGAACTCCCCAACATATGACACAGAAATACAAGCACGGCTGTATTCCTACCAGTAAAATATATATGGCGGCTGAGGCTGATTTTTAAAAGCATGAATAAATGTGACAGAGCCATTGTTCAAGAGTTACACTCTTCGACACGCAGCTCATCAGTAAGCACGGCCCGCGAGAGTTTTGAAAGGATGGTCCTGCAGTTTTCAACGTTAACGATGCTGATGACGACGCGTGTGCAAATTCAGACCTTGCAAATCTGTGCGTACGCATGCATGCACACCAACAAACGCACACCATCGCCTTGAGGCGCACGGGAAGATGGATTGCCACTAAGTGTTTTCTGAATCATATTACAGTCCATAGATTATAACCATTATAGGTAAACCTCCTGGCAAAAAGATTAGTCTAATTAGTTCTCTCTTCAACTATGCTCGTCTTTAGTTGGACACATTCGTGATGCATTGCCTCTTTAAAATTTAGAGAAGCAAGTAGAATGCCACTTTAATCGAGTGTTTTACATCTTCCAATCTGTTTACCCTTGTCATCATAATGAGACTTGAAATGCTTAAATGGCTCTCCAAACGATTTATTGATGACGATTTGCTTAATATTTGGGAGAGCTCGGCCACGGGAAAAAAGAAAAATCAGAAGAAACAGTTGGGCTGCTGTGACTCTTCCGCATCAAAGACATCTTCCATCAACTTTGAGCCGTTTTTCCTCCTCAAAATATGGATTTGATGATACCCATCTCTCACTCCTAAAATAAGCAGACAGATGCCTGACAAATGTCCTGATATCTATCAAAGTACTATCTCCTTGTCTTGTTTTTTCCCTCTCCATGCAGCTGCTGACAATACATCACTGCCTTTGATCCCAACTGTCTAAATGTCTGCTGAATGTCACACAAGTTTTCAAACGGGCTGTCAGTGTGTGTTGTGGAGACAAACGCTGCGCGCAAAAAAAAAAGTGGGTGCCGAATGCGATGTGTAGGTGCCCGGCTGTGTGAGATGTGCGCAGACATGTGCAGAGACACGACTGTAATTGGTGTGTATGTATGTCTGCGAGTGTGTTTGTGCGTGTTGGGGGCGCATGTGTGTGTACACGCCTGAGCACAAGCCTTATCCAGAGAGGGATAAATCCAATCCATTACCTGGCGGGGCTCAGGGCAGCTCAATCGATGGCACTCTCAGTGGCTGCTGATGAACTTCCCTCTCTGACAAGGTGTATCATTCAGACCTGTCGCAGAGCAAGACTCTGTCTGGCATCTCAAAGCACCGAGGAAACTTAAGGCCAACATTTTTACTTTAGGGAAACTGAGCAGACGGCATCCAAGCTTTGTGTTTTGAAATGATTTCTCCCCCCCAACAGTCACTTCACATGGCGGCAAGAAGACCTACGTATATCCATCATGTCGCATTCTGAGAGCCCTCAGTACTACTGAATGCATGTATTTATCAATTCATGCACGGGTTGAACATAAACTGTAATTATATTCAATCATACCCGAATAAGAAAACACTGAA
Source organism: Nibea albiflora (assembly GCA_014281875.1). Lineage (NCBI taxonomy): Eukaryota > Metazoa > Chordata > Actinopteri > Sciaenidae > Nibea > Nibea albiflora. The sequence continues at coordinate 10,330,072 of CM024809.1, forward strand.
TAACATGCTGCTGGCGCGTCGAATCCGTGCTCATCTACAAGCATGTTTTCTTATCGTCTGGCTGCCACTTTCCTTCAACCTGGGGAAAAAAAAAAAAAACTGGAAGGATGGAGAGATGGGGGAGCAGTCAGTGTGAAGGAGGAGGAGGAGGAGAAGATCAAATAGCAGGGCGGTTATGAGATGTGTGTCTGATGCCTTTTCAGACTGCGCTGTTTTGGCCGCCGCACCAGTCAATCACGATTACAATGGCGAGGAGAGATGGGAGCAGTGGTGCAGAAAGAGCAGGAGTGATAATTACAATGCAAGGGACAAGATAATGGGAACACGCTGCACTCTCCCAATCATTTCATGTATCAGCAGCCGACTGACCCCCCCCCCCCACCCACCCACCCACCGCCGCCACCACCCCTTTCCCCCCTCCCCTACTGACAACCAGCAATCACAGGTCATATTTGTGAAATCCAAAATGAATTAATTTGATGACAGCAGTGGGGGTTGTGATCCGTCTCTGTGTATGCACATGTTTGCATGCAGAGTTTTGTCAAATGTCAAAGAATATTGACTCGTACTTTTCCCGATGGAATAAGCACATGAGGACGACATCATCATCATCATCATCATCGCAGGACGAAGGGGAGCACTGCACTGTAAGCGGCCTGCGGCACAGATGACAAGAGTCTAGCTGCGTGGCTGACTATCAAAAATCAAAATCTACTATCACATTAAAGTGCCTTGAATCTGTGTTTATCACAACACTGATTAATAATTCTATTTTCGGCAGCTCTGTTAAATGCGTGCATTGCAGCCTAGACCTGGCTCCTGTTATATGTATCCCTTCACTATGCTGGAAGCAGCACGTGTTATCCCACTGCTGCTTTTAAGTATAGCCAGCTGAGAACATTAATCATAGGGTCGTCTAAATTAAATTTACCATAAAGCGTAAAGAGGCTTAATGAAAATTAAGTTGTTTATGATGTGCATGATTACAAGGGTATCTCCTCTTTACTGGAAGTACTTGAGATGAGCAATGGGACTTGAGCCATTTGGAAAGGAACAACTCTGATCATACAGTTTACGCCCAAAAGCATTCATGCAGAGTATATAGGCACAATCAATCATGGTGCTGTTACTGGGGGGGGGGTCAAGTTGCATGTAACTCATCTGGAGTTGTATGTGCTCGTAAGTGAAACAGTCTTTTTGCTGCTGTTGCGTTCACGATGTTTCGGCCGAGATAATCACACGATACAATCTATTATTTATATTACAAGCGTAGTGTTTGTAACAATGTTCCCAGTGCCAGTGTAAATACATCACACTTAGCACGGGAGCATCAAACTCGCATGCAAAAGAACAACAGAGCTAAAAGCTGGTACTCTGAATACTAAACGTCTTTGAGAGCATTAATTGTGTCTGCTTGCTCAATGTCAATCAACTGATCCTTGCACTCAAAGCTGTTCACACAAAAAAACACGAGGAGTGGATGATGGAGATTACAAATTACATGCAGCCATGGTCTGTTTAAACAAGTGCCGAAGATAAGGTTGCTTTTCCTCCTTGGCATCGAACAAATGACAAAGTCGCCATTTCATGCTTAGCAAAACTGAGCATACTTTAAATGACTGAAAGGTAGATTACCTTGTTGACCTCGCATCCAAGGCTGCACAAGACATTTGCTGCACTGCTTCAAGTTACGTAAATGAATGTCACATGCACAATTCTAAAGAAGGAGACAACCTATTATGTGTATGGTGTGTGCATGAGAGCGAGGAGATCAAAACATGCAGAGAACATATGAAACGGCGCACAAAGAGAACTAAATAATTGCACAACTGAATAAAATTGAATCGATCAAAGCAAAAGTCTCACAAACACGTAGCCACATGCCCTTCGTGCACACATGCACGTCTGCATACTGTGTGTGCACAGACAAAAGGAGGGAGGCTGAAGAGAAAGAGACCACACAGTTAAAGCTGCTTGAGGGAGGCAGCGCTAATCCCTGGTTATCAACACTTTTAAGCCTGCAGACTTCAGAGCCATTTGCAAGCGCTTCCCTCCATTTCTGCTTCACCTTCCTTTTTCGCTGGCACACAAAGATGCTTGTGTTTCCACCTGAATCCGTGGCAGACCGCCTGCAAGTGGCAGCGCAGTAATGGTTTCCAGGGAGACAGCAAAAGCAACACCGCTAGATGTACAGGGATGCAATGTGTCACGCGCCATTTCTGCTCCCAGGCTCAAACCGCCGCGTCCTCTCTCCAGCACGCTTCGACTTGAACCCGTATTTACCACATCATCTGGAGCAGTAAGGACTGAAGATGGCGCTGCCACCCGCTGATGAGCGCGTGACTGATTCCACCATATACGGCCATTTTGCTTTTCTAATGAACAACGAAAAGATGGAATTATTGACCATATTACCATTACCAACGCAGAATCTTTTAAAAGGGCTACCTTGATAGTTCTGCTGCTGCACTCCAGTAAGCGAGATCCTGAGATATCCAACATCCTTTTTAATCAGGTGAAGTTATCAATATTTTTAAAATGCTTAAATATGTATTTTATGCTTTTTTATTTCTAGTCTCAATGTTCTTCAAAAGTATGGAAGGCGCAGCATGAACACCAAACATCAAATATTGTATAGTAATCAACTATTTGGTGCAAACAAGTTAATAATGGAATCAGTTTTTGAAAAATAGTCTCAAATGATTGTTTTCTTGATTCTCAGTGTATCAAAAGACAAAACAGGCTATACGTTTGAAAGGACTTGTAACTTCATATCATGTGATTTGCCCAGAGCACAAAGTAAAAACATACAGATACGTACAGATTGAACATATCTGTGGTTGAGACCCAAAAGATGATTAGAGCAGGACAAGCCAAGTGCTGAAACCATGTCTTCTTGTCACTTTGTAGCATTCAGCTGCTGGCACAGATATTTATAGAACCCTAACACATCCAGTCCAAATCAACCGACAACCATCAAGTATCAGGCAGGGCAGGCACAACGATTAATCAAAGCAGGATTCGCTCCCACAGTTTACCTGAACTCACACAGAACGTTGCCTTTCAAAACGTATGACAGTCGGTGTCATCTCGGTATGAATACTCAGATATTTACAGTCTCACAACGTGGAAGCTTGATGAAAGAAGCAAAAAGTGTTTTCTTAATGAGTTTTTGAACACGATCTGCTGGGGTCAGAGCGCTAACATGCAATCAGGGTGGCCTCTGAAAAGCAGGGAGATTATCAAAAGCGCTGAAAGAAAGGACTGAAACGTTCAAAGTGCAACTAAAAACACTTGAAAGTCACGGGGGAAAAAAGTTCACAGCAAGCGCTTATTAATAAAAGACACATTTCAAGTTCAGCGCTGCCTCTCTGCTCTCAGTGTATAATAGAGTCTGAGCTTCCTTCTTGCATGATATTGATTTGTTGCAGGTGAGGAAAGCAAATATCGTTTTGTCGCAGGTGTCACGAAATAAACAACGCACCTGGAGGAAGCAACAAAAACAATCACAGACAAACAGAGCAGCATCATGTCGTCATATACTGTAAATCCATCTTGGGTTGAATTTAACATATGGCAGAGGGAGAGCGCACGGGGGGGGGGGGGTGTGAAGAAACACGACACAAAAAGAAGACAGAGGAGAAAGATCGGGAGGCATACAGCAAGTGGAGCATATAATAACAATTTTCATATGATGCATGTGGTGCGGAAAGCCGCCAACCATCAAAGCCATTCCACCTCTGTCAGTGTAGCCTTTCTAAAGCCTTTCAATAAGACATGAGATTGACATTATGTGGCTAATCTCCAGCACTGCCAGAAAAACTAAAAACGTGCTGTTATGTCTTTTTTCCCCCCCAAAAGACAGCTCTTCCCTCGCACTCGTGTGCTAGTGCTTCTCTGCACCGTGCAGTCATTATAGTGATTTTGTTTCATGCAGGCAAGTGGAAGAGGCCCATAAATGGAAGTGGTGGAAACTGGCAAGTGGGCTTTGCCAAACAGCCTCAGGCTGGAGTCAGACGGCAACACAATACTTTAATGCCCTCTAGTGATAGATAATGATAACGCCACAGGACACGCCCCATGTGTCAAATGTTCAACTCCGTTTGTGACAGAGCGGAGCTGGATTTGGGAAGTTATATGCACACGTATGGTTTCAGAAATCTACAATACTATATTGTACTGATATCTAATCGAGCTCCAGAGTCATTTCGAACCAAAAATATCTTCCATCCTTCAGCAAGTTAGCAGTATAGCATTAACATAAGCAAACTTGCAAAAGCGATGCAGAGTAAAAAGTGGCTGCTGGCACCTATGCACCCTGCAGCTTCCTCACTCTGTCCTCTATTAAGCCACCCTCTCAACTCGGAAAATTTGGCAAATCCCCGGAACAGTCTACACCCTACTGCTATACTTCTTCAGCCTGCTCATATTTAGGATTCCACCGACCTCACAGGGTGCTATTTTTTAAATCTTCCAAAGCAATCAGATTTCACACTTTCTTGTGCCCCAAGTTAGAGGGCCTCTACCCATAATCCTGTTCCTACTGCTTGTCAGGATGACAACAAGAACAGAAACCCACAGGCTGTGTGTGCCGGTGCATGCATGTCTGTGTGTGTGTGTGTAGGCACGGACTGTTCTGCTAAAGAAGAGATACGGACGGGACAGACAGGACAGACAGCTGAAACTGTGGGAAAAGAACACATGTGGAAGAAAGAGTGGAAGTAGACTGTAAAGTGAGCAAAGAAACAACAAACAGTTAAAAAGAAAATGATGGCACAAATGTTGAACTGCCGGAAAAAAGCAACACGCTAAAATGGCTGACATAAAAATTAATCAGTCACAACTCGAGCCACTTTGTCAATCCTCCCTCCTTAAATGGGACACGGCGAAAACCTTTCCCTCACAGCCGGAGATGTAGTCAGCAATAAAAATCATAAACTTGCAGCTTAGAGCTGAAAATTCATTACATTACAAATGTCGTCGCCCCCTACAGCAATGAACCAGAGAAACAGAGTTTGTTCAGCATTTAAAAAAAATATATAATGTTGCAGGAACAAATACATTTATTCAGGCAGTCGGCAACAAGCCATACACCACACAGGAGAGGCAGGGGTGCCACTGCTTTGGCATTAATACATAAGTTGCAAACTTTTTACCTTGTATTCTACCACTGACTACTGTTTTCCAAAGAAGCAACCATCATTATGAAAAGTTTCTATAGGATTCCATAAAAAACTAAAATAAAACTTTTTAAAAAATCAATAACGCTATTCAATCTGGTCACACAGACTGAGGCGAAGACACAAAAAGTAGTAGTAGTAGTAGTTTCCCACTTCCCAATATAACAACACTCTGAATTTGATAAGTGATGTGAAAATAATATGGGAATATTCCTAATCAGGCCTTCTGAATGTGTCATTTTCCCATTTGGAAAAAGAGCGCAGGTCTTGAACGTAAAGTCCTGCTGCACTGGCGAAACAAAAACCCGAATGCCAGTCACTCACGTCCTCATAGCAAACTAATGTGGAAGTGTGCTTCTTGCACCCCGTTGCAATTCCAGACATTAGCAGGAGCGTGCAATCTCACTAGCACTCTCGTCAGCGGAAAGAAAAAAAAAAAAGAGGCTGCAATTACCAGCTAAGATGACAGCTCCCTCCACTTTGTATTCAATTTTGTTAGCGTCTCCTGAAAGGTTAGATCTGTTGTTAAAGACCTTTTTTCACAGCAGACATTTTGACGTGTCAGAGGAGGTTCACACCCCAGTTGCAGATCGGTGGTAGCACAGGAGCTGCAAAGATGACTCACTTCATAATGGCAGCACAAATTTAAAATACATCACTTTGCCATCTGCTTTGACGGCCTGCCTGCAAACTGCTGCAAACAGATTAAGAACATTTATCTTAAAACAAGCCAAGACAATGGCGCAGGTGTCTAAGACAATCACAGATTCAGAATAGTACTAGTCATAATGTGTCTTTACTTGTGTTTTATTTAGACTCCTGGATACTGCTGCCCACTTACCTTTAACCTAAGGGCAGACAGTCTGTATAATTTCAAGACATTAGGTTATTTTTAATAGAATATTTTCATATTTGGAATAGCTACAGATTTTTAGTTTTGTGTGTGTGTGTGTGTGTGGCAACTGAATTACATGTCAGCTAACTGTTTGCTGAGTGTTTCCTCACCCAACAAACAGGTGCCTAACAGGTGTTTTTAGGGTTTCACCAAATACTGAATGTTATGTGACATTTGAATTATCCAAAGAAAAGCTTGGCTTGTCTCAAAGGGGCAAAACAGGCACACAAAAAAACTAAGACAGTCCACGACTCACCAAATGGATGAGCAAGCAGAGTTGACTGTAGACATGCTGTGAAGGATGCTGGAGTCTTTTTGGACGTGTGACTTTGTCCATAAACGTTACACATAAACAATACACTATCCCCCATCATTCGAGGATAGCTGCTGAGTTCGATAATTTCATATATATTCACATTTAAACGACGTTTTTGGGGGGGGGGGGTCACTGTCGTGGTATGGCTTAGCTCCCGTTAGCCTTGCTGTCACCGGGTGTTTCTAATTAGCAGCACCGCCGGCCACGCCTCTCAGGTGCGTTTCCAAAGCTGCGTTCAGGCACTCCTCGTAAAGTCCCACGTCACGAATTTGATTTACTGAAGACAATTTCTCCTGCATTTAGAGAAAAAAAAAAAGAAAAACACATATTCCAAGATAATAACACGGTGGCTGACTGTAGTATATGGGCAACAAATTTCATTCAGCTCACTTCAACCCATATAAAATGCAAAATGGGCCATAATTTGGTTATCAGCTGAAGTGTTGCTCAGCTCTGTGCTCAGTGCTGTCACGTGGTTAGAAGCTATATTGCAACAGTAATGGTGCACTGTAAAGGAATGACTGACAGCTTTCAACAGCCGTGCTAGAAATGTGATACCCGCCCAGGTCTTTTTTAGTTTTAATAAGCTGTATGCGCCATGTCACTTCAATTTTGGGCATCATAATAGTGTCGAGTGCAGCCCCTTTCATTTCGAGGACCGGTGCTAGAATTATCCTGTTAGCCAAATGTTGTGTGTGCATTTCTGTACACGCCATACTGGTGACTACTGTCATTTGTTTTGCCGTTGTTGAAAAGTACTTACACAGGACACCAGATGCGTGGTAGCCTATTCAAATGCATCACATTTACATAGCTTTTGTGTCTGTCCCTTAACGTTACATTTCCTGAGCGTTGATAAAAAGTACATGGTTGGTAGTTATTTTGTATAGACTACAGTCACATGTACAAATGTACAAATGCAATTACAAGTACTATCATTTCAATAAGGCATTCTGGATAATACATTGGATTATAACACTGTATTTATTACTTACTATATTTAGAGTAGATGCCAGAAGGCCATTGGAAATAATGATACCACTCCATGTTCATAAAGGTGGCCATCTGTGATACTTGCCAGTGTGGTGTATGTGTATGTGTAATTTATGTAAAAGAATGCAACGCAAACATGTTTTTAGTGTGTGCAAGAGTGTGTGAGAGTTGATCCTGAAACACAAGGGTTTAAAGAGAGAGAGAGAGAGAGAGAGAGAGGGAGAGAGAGAAACTGAACAGAACATAGGAAGTTGGCTAAAAAGGAGTACGGGGAGACGAGATGGTGCAGAGAGAGGGCAGGAGAGAATTTAGCAAGACGGAAACGACTGAGGTAAGTTGACAGAGTGAGAAAGCATGTGAGGATGAAGGATGTGAGCGAGCTTGAGGGACAGTTTGCCAGAGAGAGTGAGCGAAAAAGAAACAGAGGGGGGAGGGAAAGAGAGAGAATGCAAAGGGAGGAGAAATGAGAAAACAGAAGTCTGACTCTGACAGTGGAGCACTGAGTTCAGCTGATGGCCCCTAATGAAGTACAGCAGCTGCAGAGGAGGAGCCCACACTGACAGGCCGGGTCCCACTCTGACAGATGGTTGAGAAGACACACTCTCTCTCTCTCACACACACACACACACACACCAGGAGACAGCTAAGATTTAAGCATACTAAAACTATGATAGACGTGCCATGCGATGCAGAGCAGAGTACTGAATGGCAGAACATTGTCAGGATTCTCTGAATACATTGCATGGTCTGCACTTTCCCTTTTTTGCCTCCAGTGAACAGTGGAGGAATTCTTTTCTGGTCTGGCATTGACATTTTAAAAAATCACTACCCCCTCTTAATTGTATTTGCGAGTTGTCCTCCTATGAGTGATGACAAATAGTTTATTTGATGCAGATGTGTGGGAGTGAAAATCCATTTTCTACCTGTTTTGTTTTTTGTTTTGTTTTTTCCAAAATCAATTATGCAGTTGCCATTTTGCTAGGAGCATAAAAGTCCATTTTGTTTCCACATATTCATGCCTTTTTGAAGAACCTATTTAGCATATTTCCAGAATGGCTGAAGAGTCAATAAAATCCTGAAAAACCCGTGGTGAGACACCTTCTTTGTTCCCGTTGAAGGATGAAGACATGTCGAGGGGGGGGGGTGATGTGCTAGAAAGCAAAAAATGCTGCACAACCATGAAGCAATGCTAAAAATATCTGCTTTGCCCGCGCGGGGTTTCATTAGTCTGTCTTTTCTGTTAACTGATGAGGAATCAAGGCCGCGCGTTTCACCTGGATTACATCGTCACAGTGAAAGAAAACAACACTTTTGTCCACAAACGCTCGGTAATAAATTAAAACAGAAACCCATTACAGAGAGACACCTTAAATCAACAGAGATTTGCACTAAGGGCTTGACAATGAAATAAGTAAAAGTGCACATTGTAATGAATGTGAGGATCAGGTTGCATCTTTTATTTTGGTAGAAAAGTCCTCTACTTCCCTCTTGAGGACGAAAACAGCATATTTATTTATTTATTGTTCAGAATCATCAAAGATAACAGAAGGATCAGGAGACCTTTCAGGGAGCTTTAGAACATTAATAAGACAGAAAAGTATGTACGTCGTGTTAGAACACAACAATCCCGACAGCCCTTCATTTTAAAGTCAGAACTTGGTGTAACTGAATCCGTCAGCCATGCAGGTGGCTGTACAGTTGCTGTCTGGAAGGCACTCATAAATGTGTCAGCATGGTCCAATCATATAATAACCTTCCATCCCTGGATATTAGCAAAAGTATGTTGGATCTGCTGTGGCAGTATTTTAGAGAGCACCGGCATGATCCTCGAAAAAGACATATATTTAGTCTGACTATGTTTCCAGGCCACATTCTCAGCTGATTTCTTTGCCCATTAATTCCAGAGACACAAGTTATCATTTTATCAGTGCCGACCTTTCATTTCAAGTGCTTAATCAGGTAATTGCCTTTGAGATTACACCATATGGAGACATAATTTTTCTTCTGGCCTCACTCAGAGGTGAAAAGGGCAGCCTTCTGTTGTTTCAAAAGTGTGGAGAGTTCCTATAACAGTGTTGGATTTTGTGCGTGTCCTTTCATTTAAATCAGAAATACTCAATATCTCTCACTCATGCTTGTTGAGAAGTCATGCCCTTTGTGTAGAACAGAACGCTGTGGAAATTGTAAAAATGAGGAGGGGAAATATCTAATCAATGTAACCAGTCTTCAGGGATAATGACACATTAGGTCCGGCATTCAAAAGGCGGCAGAAAGCCAAGGCAATGTGGTCTCTGCATCATTTTTAAGGAGCAAACCCCATAAAATTTACATGATTTGGGAATCAAAGGAATAAACTTAAGATACAGAGCAAATCGAGGCATGGGCATTTTTAGTTACATAGCCAGTACTTGTCATCAGAAGGTGCATTAAGGACACATGACAGCAGGTGGCAGTAAACCACCATATTTCCTATTATGTATTCAATATAATATTCTGCATTTTTGTTTCAGTAAGAGCTATTCCTTTAGTAAAGACAAATTTATCATCAGGACTCAGTATGTGAAGAATACTTTCAATATTAGAATATTGATCATAGACCGGGCCTCCTCTTATTAAATAAGAAAGACTCGAGACCAGTATTGCTGGATTCTAAAATTTGTGCTCTTCAATATGACAGCCTCACACGCAGGTATGGTTAAATAAAGTTGTTTATTCAATAATTGTTAATCAATAAAAATAAAATCAAATGTTACAAAAAATCCTTTAAAATCAAAGAATTGTACAAATCATGGCTCCAATTTATCCTCGTCATGGCATAGAAAAATACAAAAGGCACTGTGCATTAGAGTCTGCTGCATATATAAAACATTTTGAACCAAAAAATGGTCCTCTACTCAGATTTACAACATGTTATTATTAATAACCCGCCTCAAGAATAAAATAAAAAATAAAAAAAAGCAAGCCCCGTCTAACTCTAAAAGTCTTACGAGTGCAGATTTGCTGCTAATGAGGGGCTATTTTTAAGAAACAGAACAGAAAACTGAAGAATTGATTAAAGACCAAAAAAAACAACTTTATAACTGTAAGGAGTGTGAAAAGAAAATGAATCAACCAGAAATACAGTGTAGAGACATACAAAAACAGAGTAAGTATGTAAGGATGATGGCTTGTGCGCAGGTGTGCATGTGAGGAGATGAGAACCGTGCCTCGATTTTATGTGCTACATATGTTACAACCAATAATAAGCAATCATTTGAACCCATTACCTTATAGGCCCTGGACACCTACACTGGTGGTCAGAGATATTTTGGTATATTAGACTTTCTCTGAAGTTTGGTGGAAGGACATGAAGACAGAAAGGTCAAGAACAACACACGTTACTGGCTTAGGTCAATAAACCGTATGTACCAACAAGAATCTGTTTTTTAATCAGCCACAAAACCAATGTGGGTGCCCGGAGTTTCATATTCACACGGATCCTTGGGATCCATTTTTAAGCCGTGCCAGAAGAGTGCCTAATATGTTTCAAAAATGTACAAAAGAACCTATGGTCTGAATATCGCTAGAACCGTTAAAACCCACTGGATGGTAGGTATATCATGTCAAGAAGAGACAGAACTGGGGCAGACACCTCATAACACTGAAATGGGAGTAGTTAAAAACAAACAAACAAAAGCATTTCGCTGAGTAAGAGAAAGTAGAACTGCAAGTCATGTAAAATAATCTCTTGTATGGTAAAGTGGCTTTTTCTTTTTTTTTTTTTCGTGAAACATTCTTTACGAACGCAACCCTTTGCTATTCAGCTCTAGAAGTCCAAACATGGTCAATGTTTCTTCCTTTGTACCTTCTCTCTACTGTGCAAATTCATATTTCATTCAAAGCTTTTAGTAGTTCATACCAAAACATCAAGACAGCTTTTACGGGCACCTGCCATTCTGTTTACAATCTCTTTGGCATCCAATTTCACGTCCAACTTTCTGCCGCGTACATGAATTCACATCCCAGTTTAGGAGGAGTCACTGTGTAGCAGTCATAGTGCATAACAATTACTTTTGGCATCCAATCAATGGATCACACAAGGTCTATTGATGCTTTTGCTAAAATCATAGGAAGCCATGCTCATCAAGTCCTTTTGGAGTAACCGGGTTCCACTTCGCAGTAGTTTTAGTTGTAGAATATCCTGTAAGACAAAAGACGAAGGTGACATCAATACATACAACATTTATAAAAAAGGCATCACGCAAATATTGAATAGAATAGGATTCATTATAGCATACGGTACCTGATTCTGATCTGCTTTTGGAAGGCTCAGGTGGCTGAACATCTGGCAAAGGGTGCCCTCTTCCATCGACATCACTCTCTCCTGATGACGTATGGTCCTCTGCTTTCATGTAAGTGGCAGGCTTCTTGTGGTATTTGGCCCGGTAAGTGTCCGTCATACAGTTATCCACAGAAAAGTATGTGGTAGGAAGAGCCATATCTGTCAGACTAGGGGAGTCTGTGCGGTCATCGTGTCCGGGCTTTGGACTGGGTAACCTTTCGTCGCTCTCGCTGGCCGACAGATCATTCCTGTCCTGGTCCGATGACCCTGACTTGGAGCTGGCATCTGATGACAGTCTATGCTCGGCAGGTGTCTCAATCCACCGACGGAGGGTGGTGTGAGAAAGGGGCAACAAGCCATTTCTGGGTTCATTGCGGGGGCTTGACCGTGTTGGCACCTCCGGTGGTTGGGAGCAGATGCCAGATGAGTCAACGTGACTGCTGCCAAAGGTCTTAGGAGGTAAAGGTGGTGGACAGTTGTGCGAGAAATTGTGGCCGACAGTGTCTTCTTGCTCAGAGAAAGGTCCGGCAAGGTCATCTGAGCTGTTCCACTCAGAACTGCTGGTCTTGGCTAAGTAAGGAGGCACGGGGCTCACAGGGCTACCATCCACATTTTCCTCTTGTTCGCTGTCTAGACCATTGTTCTTTTCCAAGATCCCGGGGGTGTATCGGAAGGCACTCCTTCTGTTACAGAGCAAAAAACACAAACATCAGTATTTTATTGGCCCTTGTGCCAAAATCAACTGGCAACGTACAGTGTTTTCTTTATTACCTTTGTATTGGCTGACCAGAGAGGACGTTTGTTTCTTGTAGATCTGGTGATGTTCTTCCTTGTTCACCTAAGCAATAATGAAGCCTCATGAGCATTTTATATCCCAACACACTAATTCATAAACTCATGGTCATCCCTACCAGATGGTTGAAAAAAAATGAGCTTAGAAACATCTGTCATGGGTTTCTATTTGAACATGGCTACAATCTTTTCTGTGTGTGTGTGTGTGTGTCTCTCCAGCAAAGACATGTTATCTAACAGGGGTCATGGTGAGGCCCTGTGCCTGGTGCTGGGAGAGGAAGTATCAAAGCAACCAGTCTGGCAGAGCACCCTCAGGCCCCCTGTGTACCGCTCTGACTGTCTGATCCAGCCAAAGACCATGGCCCCGCCAAGGGAATTTGGGTTCAAATCCAGGCCCTATTAGCTTTGAGCTAACAGTACTAATGAAACAATAAAAACCCTGATTGAACTCTAGCAGTTTTAGAAGTTGAAACACATGGAAACTAATGAAAGCAAGGAAAATTCCATGAACCTAACACGGTAAGTCCAGTCATAATGTGATGTCAATGAATTATACTTCAATCATTTTAAGAAAACTGCCGATTAGACCAGCAAAAACATATGTTTAGAAACAGGTCCTTGGGTGGGGGGGTGGTGTGGAGCTTAGCCAAGTTAGCAGGGTGGGTGTGATTTACAAGGCCCGAGACAGACAACAGCTGACTAACAGGACGAGGAGGAGAGTGAGTGGCTGTGAGGACCATCTGTGATGTGTCAGCATACCCTCTTTTTTTTTTTTTTTTCCCCTGCGCTCTGTCAAAGCATTAGTGGCTAAATCCTTTGTGCTGGCATGCAATTACGCTGGGGTCAGACTCCAGACTCCAGAACCCCCTCCACAACACTATTGCATTTTTAAGCCGCTAAGTCCATGTGGCAATTCACAATTTGATGACGCCGATCTGCAATGTTGGCAAGCAATATCATTCTCCCAAACAAAAAAGGGACGCGGCTTACAGTGCTTTCTCTTGAGAAAATCATCTTTACAGTCGCACGCGCTGTTGCAAAGAGAAAGACTGAAGGAGCAAAGCAGCTGGATAACAAAACAGCAAGACGGCTGGGTTTGTTGGGTTGCAAACCTGTCTGTTGCTGTTTAAGTTTTCGGCTATTAAATAATCATTATGATTGCATCGGAAGTGAATGTAAATCAGCTCTTCGGATTCGGGGTCTGGCTGTTCTCAAGAAAAACATTCGTTGCGGTGGAATTTCGGGATCACTGCTGTCGCCGCGAACGCCAGCAAAACAGATGTACTCAAGGTGTCCTGCTGTTTACATGGCCTACTGCACTTGCCTGGGAAACCGTCCATGTACTGTGATTGCATGGATTAGACTGGTGGTTCAGTGGCATTTAATGTACGATCTAAACTACATCAAGTGGTGAGCAATAACATTTTTTCCCATTCCGCTGAACATTTCCATGTTAACTCCAAAAAGTAAAAAGTCAAGCTGCTAAATGGGATTTTAAAAAAAAGTGACCTTCTCTCATATTTTGTATTTGAGCAACCAGGCTGTGTGTGCTGCCATGTATTAATCTTTCTAAAACACCTATGAATATGAAAATATTCTACTCATGTAAATCACTCTAAATGCATTTCAGCATCACTCTGAGAGGGAGAGGCACCTCATGAGGGGCACCTGTTCGGGGCCTGCTGCCATAAACGAAAAAGTTCTGGAAAAAAAAGTTAATTGATGTGACATTATTTCAATTATTCCGACTGCCAGAGTTTGAAACTCCCAGAGGAAACAGAAAATATGCATCTATACGGACCATGAAAGCAACCCCTAACTAGGCTTTGAGAAATCGTACATGCAAAATTTCCTGACAACCCTTTGAAGTTTTGATGATGCGACAAAAAAACTCCCCGCAAAGCTCGACACATTTCAGTTATAAGGCTGTCAAAGTCAAGATTTGTAGTTCTCTGCGTTCTGCTGTCTGGGGTGCTTAGAACTCTTACACATCAATCAGACTCACATGCACACTTGCAGTTCAGCTTTTCATTAAGGCCTAAACTATGCGGGGAGCCCTGGAAATATGTGTTTCTGTGTACGGTAACGTGGCACAAGCATGGGAAGATGAATATTAATGTAGCCATGGCACGGCGTTACCACTTTAAATATCACAACAGTTTTGCTTCTTGGATGCCATCAACAGCTAACTCATGGACACCTAATGCACTGTAGAAGATGCATGCAAGCAGACACACGGACAACAAATCTCAAGTGTGTTTCTTTGATGACATCCGTGGGAGCTGCCAGAGCCACTCAGGACAAATTGAGAAAAGGCGTGATTTATTGTCAAGGTAGCAGCTTGAAGTGCGCCCATCTCCTGACAGCCGTGACCTTTCGCGCCGCTATAGTCGGAATGTTCTGCAAGTGTTCTGGCATAATGCGGCCCAATGAGATTTATTCACAGCAAGGACAAAAGGTTGTCATTAAGTGACCTAGACATCCCTTCTTTGGTGCAACAAATGGTTGTATGAATCGATGCCCGTGGTCAAAATGTCAACTGTCAACTCCTGACAGCAGCCCGCCCACATCTGTGTGCTTTTAGAAAGGATTTTGGACTTTAATGGACTACTGGAATCTGCTCAGCCTTCTCTGAAACTGCAGCTCAATCCAGACTACCACCGCTGAACACAGGCCAAATTGACTTTGGACACATTTACTGCAGCTTGTCAATACAATTTGCAGACAGAAGCGCGTACATATCCTGTGCTGGTTTTGAAATAGCTTCTGAAAAATAAACCTAAAAAATAAAAAATATTAAAAAAAAAAAAATTTTTAAAAAGGCCCCGTCTGAGATTTCTAGCCTGGCTTAGGTTTAAAAATGAAAACTTCAGAATTACAAGTCATTCAATTATTAAACACCAACTCAAAATAGAGCTGTAGATACTTTTCAAAAGTGAATGCAATTTTAACAAATCAATGAGGAGGCAACTGCTTGAACCTGGTTAACTGTGTGATCCGTAGACATTGTCATATCTCCTTGAAGGCACTAGGGGGCAAACAGCCTGAGTGAGTATGTGAAAGCATTGTGCCACTGTAAGCTATTCTACATACACCTTTGCACAAATGCAATCAATTCTGAATGCACATTTGATTAGATAAAGATGAACCTTAAGGATATGAATTCTAATAATCCTAAATAATAATTTTAGGGGCTTTAGAGAAGT
This sequence comes from Nibea albiflora, assembly GCA_014281875.1. Lineage (NCBI taxonomy): Eukaryota > Metazoa > Chordata > Actinopteri > Sciaenidae > Nibea > Nibea albiflora. The sequence goes on from CM024809.1 coordinate 10,345,775, forward strand.
AGTAAAGGGTTACTGCAGCAGTGGATATATAAACGTGTCTGCCACAGAAGTTTGTGTCTCTTTGCGGGGTATTTGTTCACATAAATCACTCTGCATGTGCAAATGCTCGTGGGGCAATGACAAGACCAGCATTCAATGCAGCATATCTGCTTCGGTTTCCCTAACTCACTGCACTTGTGTAAAAGCTATATTTAACTCTGACTAAAACTACAGACAGACATAACCGTAGCTACTGTTTCTATGCTGTATTTCATCAACCCTTTGGGACCTTGAAATAACTGCAGCGCTACAAAAATGGCATTTTTCGATGCCTCGTGTTTGAATACCACCTTCTGACAAGCCCAGTCATGGCATTTTCTGCCCGGCTGGGCACAGCTGGGTGGCCCCTACAAGCGCACTCATCTGCCCCTCTTATTCAGGATTAACTCAGCGTATTCCTGCTGAGGGAATTAGTGTGGCATGTTTCAAGATATTTGTTCATTTAGGAAGATATTTTCCCTGCGCTGATACCGCGGATCACAAGCGAGCGCGTGCAAGATAAAGAATGTGAAGGGTGTCCAGGCGACAAAGCCCCTACAGCTATTCATGTCTTCTAATCTCCCTCCATCCTGTCTGGAAGATAAAAATAACCATTATTGCAACTTCGCAACATGACTCATATTTGAGACTCATCGTTTTTTATTTTTACAGATTCTTTCCTTCAACAGTAGTTGTGTCTAATCTGATTCTCCTCCCAGCTTTTGTGTCCCCGTGGAGCTTAAAGTTGGTGTTCTCCCTGCACTTAACGAAGTCCTTGAAATTCTTTCTTCACCATTTTCCATCTTTCCTTTTTATGTAATGTGTGAGAAAGGACAGAAGTCCATCATGTTAAAAGCGTTTTACTTAGAAAAGATAACCATTATAATTCTTACAAAACTAATAACCAGTTTTCTACTTTCTACTCCTGCTTGTTTCCTTCAAGCCCGTGTACCTTTCTCTACGTGCTGCATAACATAAACTTTACTCAGGAAGAAAGGTCAAGGCCAGTCAGTGAGGAACCAGTGCACACTTATTTCCATAGAGTATCCCTTCAATCAGGCTGTGACCTTAACACAACTGATGGAACAATAAATCAAGGAAATTGCTTAGTACTATCTTAATGTTTCAGATCCTTACAACACACGGAAGTCTATTGGGCAGAGGAAATTTCTTTAATGCCAGGGCCCCAGGCCTTTGTGGAAAAACTGAAACAAACTTGAATTTGTGAGTTATTTCCACTATGTAACACATTTTCTCTGGATTAAGATGCGTAAATTACAATACTACACCTACTACAGCCTTTAAGTGTGAGTTACTTACCAGTGGAAAATGTGGAGTACAATATGTCAGCCCTCAAATCATCGCCTCTTCTCTGAGGGAAGTGATCCCTAAAATACAAAATAAATTCAATTATTCATACGTTGTGGATTTGAGCAAAATATACCAGAGCTTGATCTTTTACCAACCACTCAAAAAGACTAAGATTGATCCATGCTGTGAGCAAAGAGGGGGAAATAAACCCTCATTCCCTCAGCCTCAATATATATTTTTATCATGAATGATTTACAGTGGGATCTGACACCAGCCTCTGAATGTGAAGATAGCACTTGTTATTTTACTATGTTGTGCTATCATGTATTAAGGTGCTGTAGTAAACCAAATAAAAACTAGTGGACGAAACAACAATGTCGTGAATTTTCTGTGTTTCCAGTGCATTCAGGCATCAGCCCAGAATTTGAAGAGTGCCACCAAAATACTGTCAAAAGATGGGCTTGAATAATAATGCGCCCGTGGTTAAGGAAGTCAGCTATCTGCTAGCTGGAGCTCCCTTCTGAGTATATTAGTTGTCAGCTAGTTGGGATCATTATCTCCAAACAAGACCTGTACTACAAAGACAACAAATGACAGCCCGGCATAATGAGGCTGGCACATCTGCCTTGTGTGCGTTTATGTTAAATGGGTCTGGCTATTCTTAGAAGAGTTTGTTTGTAATGTTTAATCATTTAAAATGGCAGACTCAAATCCTGAAGTGAGCACAGCATTTGATGACAAAGCAGTGTTCCTGCACGGGCATCACACAGCAGAATCGTGTGATGCTAATTTCTGCGTCATGCTTTGAGGAAGATTTTCCTCGCCGTTAAAAAAACAACAACTTTGAATTAACGACTCGTTTCACCTTGTCAAATGCAGCTCAGGTATCGACCGCAGGTCCTTGGAAGAAAGATTCTCTACCACAGGTGAGTCAAGATTTCCTGAGCCGTTGCTTAGTCTGTCGCTACTTTCATATCCAGATTCAGTTCGCTGGATCTTCCAGTTGTCGTTCCGTACTTTCAGGGTTGCTGAGCCCTTTGATCTGTCCTTGTCACTGTAGCCGCCCCGGCTATCTGAGTCCAGCGAGCTCCGGCTGCTGCCAGTTTCGTGCCTCTGCTCATCCTCGTAGATGGTCATCAGGCTCTTGGGTTTTCGTTCCTCTCTGCCTCCCCACGTAAAATCTCTGTCTCGCTCTCTGTCACGGGAGGGCGACTGACTATTCGGTCTTCTCCGCGGGCTGTGCTGCCTTTGCTCATGATTTACAAAATCGTCGCTGCTACTCCCTCTTAAAACACTGTCCACGTTTAGCGCCTCTCGCATCGGCTTCCACGGGCGGCTGGACCTGCTGCGGCTGTTCCCCCCGCTTCCAGAACGCCCTCGGGAGTCTTGGCTGCTGTCAGTGTCATATCCATTGGTGATGTGGTCTAATCTCCGGCTGTGATGACTACTGCTGTTGCTGGGCACTCTGGGCAAGACTTGGACCCTCGACTGAGAGCGAGGGGGCTCGTGCGAGGATCGTCCGCCAAGGTAAGGTGTTCGCTCAGTCCGAGTGGGACCTTTTCCTTGGCTGCTGTACAGTCTGTTTTCCACGTGTTGTTTGAAGCCATTCTCTGGAGGGGAGACAGAGCGGGAGTAGGTCCTGTCCTGACCTGGATCTTTTTTTGAACAAAGGGAGATTCATGAGAGCTTGAACTATGAGAACAGGAAAACATTCTAAATAGATGCTTGATTGACTCAAGAATGACTTAACACTTGTTACACTTGTCTTACTTTCAAACCACAGACAGAGCTCCGACCAGTAACACAAATATTAATGCACTGGAATAAGATTTGGACAGAATAGTTCATGAATGTTTAAACAAATGTATGAACATCATCAACAGAACATGAAAACAGCTATGATTATATTGTGTTGCATAGATATTTACTAAATTAAACATGCTAACGGACGAGATTTGGCATGCACTTTAATGTAACATGCGCGTTGCTCGAGAGGCCGAGCATCTAATCTGCTTCCAGTGTAACATCAGGACAAAGAAGTAAAGGACTGTGCGGGGCAGAGGGGCAGAGCAGAGCCTGAGTTTCTTGAGGAATAAACACCCGGAGTGACGCCAGATTCCGGTCTGATCTGGAGCCATTTACCAGCGGGAGGAAAGCTCGGAGTTTATTTTTCAAACTTCTGGGATTTAAAGTGGATTTATCATTTATGGATTTTCACTCTCACTTCACAAGTTCTCTGCAGGAGAAGTCTGCAGCTGTGGTGATACTACTTCATATTTATACAGAAGAAGAAGAAAAAATTAGATTGCTTGGAGAAAAGTGAGTGAGTGAGAAAAGTACGTCTGTTACTTGGCTCTTTTTCAGTATGGAGTGAGTAAGTGCAGTTAATCTGAACTCAGAACTTTAGAAAACAAACATATTAAAAGTTATTTGGGGTGGAAGGAGGAGCGATTCGCCATCCTATTCTTTGGAGCATTTCATCCTTTGCTTAAAGATTGCTGGATAGAAAGCGATTTGATCGGATTTCCTGCTGCGCCTGATGCCAACAGACGGTCAGCGGAGACCAAAAATTGACTTTCAATGACACTAAGATGCAAAGTTGTGCTCGAGCATAGTGCAGGCTGGGCAGAAAGCGAGGGAGGAGCATGACAACAACGGGTTGCCGACATTCATGTCCGCAGATGACAGGAAGGTGTAAATTATGACAGACGGGAGTCGATTTTCATCCCCATTGTACGTGGAGGAGAGACGGCTCGCGTACAGGCGTCCATGCAGATGCTGATGATAAAAGGCTGCACTATGGGCCGGGGTGTATTTTTGTGTGTACATGCGCGCGCTGTGCGCGTTTTCCAAATGCACAAGTGACATGTCAGCACATGGCAGTGTGTCACGGATGTGTGTCTGCTATTCCAAGGACACTTCCAGCCATAATAGCCACTTTCAAAATATATGGCCAGACATCCTTCCTGGAAACTAGTTCATCCGTGTCAAACTATACATGCGCGCGCACATCCTTATTTAATCAACACGGGAGTGACAGTTCTGAAGAGCACTCAATTGTTTTGTTTCAACTTTATGAATAAAATAAAATAGCTAGTTCAATCTTGCAAAGATTTTGTGAGCAGCTAAAAGTATTCAAAAAGTAATTTTACCTTCATGAAAGCACAAAAAATTTATTTTGCAAGCCCTTTTTAGATCCATCCAATGCATTTTCAGAACTTAAAGCTGACAGTGCTTGAATCAGAGGCTGCTCTGCTTTTGCACTGGAGGAATCTGATCTGTGGTAACGTCATGTTTGATGGAACAAAAAGTGAATTTAATACTACATATAACTGTCAGTCCTTGGAAATAAGCCCGCAAAAGATAGAGACCCTATTGCTTTGGATTTTGCTGACTGTGTGCCAGAGTTAAATCACTTCGAGCATCGCTTTCAACAGTTTTGCTCGTATATATGATGCCGGTGTGTTTTAAAGGGCTTCTGCTGCCGGCTTAATGTTGCCACAGTACACAAGGCTGTAAATCATTTTTGGAAGAATTGAAACGCGTCGACATCAATACGGTGAACGATCTCACAGACCGGTGCGAGCAGCAAAGAGTTTCTTTTTTTTCTCTCCCCCCCCTTTTTGGAGAAGACTTTGTAGCAAAGTGGCTAGCCGGGCATGAACGGCGCTGCGGTAAATTGTTACTACTTACATTAACTGTAGTGTCACCTCCAGCCCCGCCATTCATCATGGGGACGCCACTAGCCTCCTTTAGCTTACTGCATTCAATCATAATGGGACGTGAGCTTGTTGCTAACACGGGCCACTGCTGTTGACACGCTGGATTTGGGAGCATGTTACAATTCTCCATAATCCCTTCACTGATACTTAATTGAAAGCAGTGATGTACTAAAAGAGTATTAAAAAGGAGCCGACCAATCAGTCTACTGATTACAACTAACACACACGCACACTCAGTTTGTGAGGTAAAATAAGAGGGGACATGAGGGATGCAGCTTAATTCACCCGATGATTAAATTATACATATTTATCACCTCTTTGTTGGATCTGCTTAGTTTATGTCTGTTTGTAAATGCTCGTGTAGACTGAACAGAGGGGAACCGATGGCTCTGAATATGAGAGAGGAGGATGAAGGCAGGCTCCAACAGACGTCAGCACTTAATCCCCCTTTCTGACACGTTGCTCCCGAACCGACTGTTACATAAGGGCTGGAGGAGAGAAAGGCGGCGAGCCTTTTGTATTTTAAAGCCCGACGTTTCTCATGTCTGTGTTTATGCGTCGTACAGCCGCATGCTATCTATCTTGCGACCGACCTCTGTAGCGTGTCTCCGGCCTCCGTGGAACGCTTCTGTCGGGCTCTCTTCTGGCTGCATGCATCCCACGCACCTCTCCGGCTTTCTGGGCGACTTCTCGAGAAATGTCCCTGAGGCGACTCTTGGGATCGTTGGTGCCAATTTTCACTACAAAACAAAAGAGTTGTCAGGTATTACTATATATAATTATTGCTGATTTTTTCTTTAAAATCTCACTTGTAGCGCGGCTGAATCAGGTGGGGATTTCCACTGCAGAAGACACCATTAAAAGTATTTTTATCTCAGTGTACATACAGATATCTATTGTCACTACATCCTTTTCCTTGTCACTGTTTGCCAACTCTGAGTCACCAGCACCCCCCAAGGCACTGAGCAGTTGCTGAATGTGTATATGAAGGGTTTACAGTGCATCAGTGTGCCGATATACAGTACACTTTCTTCAACATGAGGGGAAAGGCAGCAGGGTGGAAACATGGCCACACAGCGACTTCTCTGCCCTGTCTCGAGCAGCCTTTCACTTTGGAGCGCGATGATTGGTCACAGCACTGGAAATAATGATCATACCGTGGTTCTGTTGACTGTCTGAGATTTCAACAGGAATCACTGTGAAGGGAACATGGTGTTTCAAAAACATCATGTTTTTTTTTGGGACTGTATTTTGCTTCAGCACCCAAAAAAAAAAAAAACGAATGTATAAGCTTTCACAACATGATGAATCAGAGCTAGATAATTTGACAATGACTCACAGATCTGGACCTTGAGAGCTTTAACAACATACTTTAAGAACAACAAGAACAAAAACATTTTGTTTCTTTGCTTTCCAGTCATGCCTTCTTCTCTGTACTTGCACACAAGTATGCACAAAACTGGCAGCTCTTTGCTGTATGACTTCTCTCCTCAACTACTAAATCTCGATTTAGTTTTACAGCAAAAACATTTAATTATCACCTTCACTGCTTGCTACGCAGAGGTCACCGCTCTCTATGGACGCAAATATCCTCCTGAGGCTAAAAACTACAACCATCACACAATGTGACTCATCTTTTGCACGTTTTTCTTCACTGCAAAACCATAGTTTAGACTTCAGACACTCCTGGATGTGCAAGTAAGAATATATTATACAATTCAGATTTTTCCACTCCTCATCACTTGATCAAACTACTTAAAAAGTTAAAATGGTAACTTTTGCAGTGTGCTCCTCCATACTCAGACTGTATTTTCTCTCTTACCTTGTCCCCGTCCTCCACTGGTCTGAGTGGTGCCCCTGCTCAAGGTCGAAGAGGCCTTCGGTTTGAGCGAGCCTTGATTCAGAGCATTCAGGTTTTCCCTGGTGAGGTCCAGCTTCTGAGGTACTGAAACCGGTGAGTCGAGGGCTGCAGAGGAGGAAAAAAAACAATTTTAAATGTTCAAACTGAAGCCATGCATGCAGGTTTAGGGTTTTACAAGCAAACGCACAGACTGCACTTGAGACAAACGAAATTTAAATGACGAGATCCACACAGAGCTCTCCTTGTTTTTATGTAGGATCATCCAGTTTGGTCGGGCGCCCTGTCAGCGCTGATGGGCAGTGAGCGGCTGCCACAGCTTGAACCTGGGGCACAGCCAGGATGGAGAGTTGGAGGAGGATCTTTAAAAAGGGGATAAAAAACCGCCCCAACCAAACAAATCCAGGGATATATAATCCAAAACAGATTTCCAGCTGCTGTCATTAACAAATTTTCATTACTGCTGCAAAGGCAACTAATATGATCTGGGATTTTACACATCCCACGAAGAGATAGTTGTTTGCTGATGTTTCTCGGAATTTCATTTAAAGTGATGTTTTGAATGGAGTGATATTTATTTACAGTTCATTTAAAGTGTACTGAGGGATTAAAAAGCACCAGCACTGCAAGAATTTTACTTCAGCATCATCGTCTTCAAACCTCACACAGAGTGAGATACCATTTGTTCTTAGCCAAACATTTAACTCCCGCTTTTTTAAACTCAAACTACAGACGTTCAAATTTGCATTTCAAAGTTCAAAAACGGCCCAAACTTTTGGCTAAACTTTGACTTTAAATCACTTTTTTTTTCTTTTATTCCCTTCACACTCCGACGCAATTCTTAACACCATAAAAACAAACAAGAGGTGGCTGCCTCGGCTTCACATTAATGAGTGTTTCAAAGTATAGCATTATAATCAAATAGGTCATTTGGGATGATATTATGGTGAGCCAGGAAAAACACAGAACACTCAACAGCACGAATAACCAAGATGAATGCATGTCAAGGGAATTTGATGTTGTCAGTTCCATACAAAGACGTTAGATCAACCGTTCTTGCGAGATGCAGTCTCACTTTGTTGCCAACAGAAAGTAACATAGTTGATGAAGATGTTTAAATATTACAATGACCTCTTCGCCTTTTTACTTTTTTAAGATACTGATCCCAGTAACCGTTCCCTAAACAAAATAGTTAACATATACAAGTATAGAAACAGCGCTGTTCATACCTTGCACTTCTCCATTGCCAGGGGCCTTGTAGTGAGACTGGTTGCTGTTTTGCCTTGAGGCATCGTCTGCGGTGATGGCGCTGCCGTCGGGGTTGGAGTAAAAGAGGAGGAGAGGTTGGAAGTGATCTTTGATACACTTGCTGACCACATCTTTCCACCTGGAGCTGAGCTACAACAACAACAACAACAACAACAAAACAAACAGAAGCTGGTCAGTGCACATGTCCACGCAGAATTAAGCACGTTACATACAGGAATCCCGCACCTTCGTGCGTGATAGCACACAGTAAAACAACCCCAACAGCCAAAGAGGATTTACTTTTGTGTGAATACAATCTGTATGTTGGATTTCCCTAATGGGAAATTAAGAGGCGCTGGTCCAATTCAATTTAGAAAAGCAGACAGATTGTGTACATAACAGGATAACTTGCTTTCTTGTGACCCCATCTGTTTTCATTTTACAAAGAGGTAGAGCAGAACTTTTGTTGTACAACTGTGATCTGATTTAAGCATTTTAAACTTCTTACAAACTGAACACTTTCCACGAAAAATCCAGCTCTAGTGGCAACACCAGGAGGTCGCCTGGGTCAATATTAATCCACCGGAAACAACTTTAAGACAAAAAAAACCTCCTCTTTATCGTGGAGAGTCTAAATTGTAAATGAATATAAACACGCTGTGGGCGAATCGCACAATCGCATTAGCTGAGCTGTGTAAGGTGCGTGTCTCGCCACAGAGGCACCACAAAGGCAGGCTGCTGAAGGCTAACAGATGCTTGTGTGCTCCTTAATTAGGCAAATGACTGTGGAAGAGAGGGGAGAGAGGCGGTGACGAGGTAAAAGGGGAGCGGACGCAAGGCAAAGCGAAGGGAAACACAAGAGAAGGAACGCTGCAGAGATGGATATCGTTTTCTGGAGAAAAAAAAAAAAGGATAGATTGTGACGGATGAAGGACTACACACAGGCAGGAGGAGGACAGGAACGATTTCCAGTGTTTGTGTTCCACATGAAAACCACTACAAACAAAGCTCGACGCAGTCAGAGAACACCATGAGGCTGCGAGGATCAAACTTGTCCATTTTATTGACAACAGATGATATCTGGTGTCCAGTTATAGCATCCGTGACAACAAAGTGCACCTCGCACATGCCAGCCACTAAGTGAAATAAAACCTAAGTGGTCCATAGCTACAAAAAAAGACATTTACAGTTGTAATTAACTCAGTTTTATCTGCCTTTCATCAACCTCAATAAACAAAGAATATCTTATTCCCTGGAAAAGCAGCAATCAGTAGTCACTACAGTAGTCATTTAGCAGCTGGGACTTGGGGAGTCACAGAAATGCTGGCAGTTTTCGACCCAGGTATAGACTTGGCAGGCGCTGCTGAGCACTGTAGCTCGTCCATCTCAGTCGGGGAGGGGGGCGGGGGTGGGCCGTGAGCCTGCACACACAGCACAAGCTGCTGCTGATGGATTGACACAGAGCCAGCCAGCCAGCCGCTGCACCGCAGTCCCCGAGAAAATTGTGAGGGTGTGAGACAAAAGGTTTGCTCACGTGTGCACACCGAGAAGATAAATCCAAAGAAAAAAGGGGAGAGGATAAAAGAAAGGATTCGCAGCCTATATACAGTACACACACACACGCACGCACGCACACACACACAGACAGACACTAGCAATAGCCAAAAAACAAACAAATAGAGCCTCTTTCTCACAGACAGACAGCATACACACCTACACGTGACAACTCAGCATTCCCACGGACCCTTCAACTTTAACCAGCGAAGGGATCAGTAGAAAAATCATTAACTGGTTAAGCTTCACTTCACTACTGCAGTACTTTGTGATGACAGAGTTGGGGAACTGCAGTAGAAATGTGGGTGGGGGCTGGAGGGAGTGGGGGGGGTGGATGGCTGACTCTTCAGTGCCATAAAGGCTCATCAACCCAGAGGCTCATGAAGGACGATCGATACAGCCCTTATTGGGTGATAAAGAGACTTGTTGGTGGAGATAGGAGACTGAACGTTGCTACTCTTTGCCGCTACTTGTGGGGAAAAAAAACAAAACAGCAACAAACAAAGAACGCCATCTTTTATCAACTCGTAATGACACACTGAACTATCTATCCCGATGCACAAACTTGAAGAGAAGAAATAGGTCTATGTTATCGTGACCGTTGTGTTGTTGTGTTTATATTCTTGTCTGACCCAAAATCCAAAAATATTAAAATGATTTAACACAAAAAAAAAAGCACGTAAACGTACTTAACTGACAAACGACTCACCTCTTTCACTGTCGCGTCATCAAAGAAGACCCATTTGGAAGATTTGGTGTGGAAGGCGAAGGCACAGTAGTGGCGGCTGGAGTAGCAGATCATTCCCACGAGCTGCAGCTCTCCCTTTTTGGCATGTTCATCTGTCACCCTGTAGAAGAGCTGTGCCACACACACACACACACACACACGTACCACATACATATATATATATATAAATATATAGACCGATTACTCATCGACATCAATGCTACAGTAAGTGGGCTGGCAAGTGCTGCGTATAGCTAGTGGAATCAGTTACTCCATCTGTTTATAGATTAAGTTCTGAGGTAATGAACTGGCATTGATTTGACAATCAGGACAAATAAGGGCTGGTTTAAATCAGCATTGGCATAGCGGCACTTTATATCTCTGCTTATCCAACAGCGGTCCACAGTATTTGTATTGATGCACAAATACAAATATACAGCGGTATATTCTAATTTTATTCCTGACATAAATAATGTAAAAAAAATATATATCTGTAAGAAAAAAACTAAGCATTTCGTAGACATATGGAGAAAGTGTTGTTTCTCCCGCCCATGATTCCTGCACAGCCAACTCTCTGTCTCCCTCTCCCTCTCTCAAACAATAGATTTCAAAGCAAACTACGGGGGTGGAGGGCTCCCGTTAACACCCAATAAAGTCACATGAAACGCTCCCTAATGAATCAAGGCTTTTGTGGAACACTGGTGGGAGGGGGTGGGGTCTGGCGAATTCTTCTGATGGTATGCTTTGGAAACGCGAAAAGTGTGTGTGGGGGGGGGGGTGTCAAATAAAGGGTTTGAATGCTTCAATAAAAAAAGTTATGTAATGTGTAGAGCATGCCCTCATCTGAACTACACTGATTGACTTTTTTTTCTCTCTCTCTCCTTCCTGTGAAGCTCGTCCAACACAGTGGACGCATTTGAACAGGCTACTGATGAATATTTAGGAAGTCGGGTGGCTTTTTTTTTTTTCCATTCAAGTGTTTTTCCTCATTTTTAACACTGAAGACATGTTGAGCACTTGTTGAGATGTTTCTGCTACTTGAACTCTGTGGAGTATTTATGTGGGTTCTAATCTGAGGTGTCGTAAATTGGAGATTTCTGGTGACTCCAATTAACTTATCTTCTACAGCAGAGGTAACTCTTGGTCTTCCTCTCCTGGGGGAGTCCTCGTGAGAGCCAGTTTCATCATCATCTGATGGCTTTTGCGACTGCACTTGAAGACACATTCAAAAGGCTCTCGAATTTTTCCAGATAAACTGACTTTCATGTTTGAATTTGATAGACTCGTTCCTCTTTACTCAGTTGAGCACTTCTTGCCATAACATGTATTACTACAACAGTCAAACTGGGTTACACACTGTATGCCAACCAATGCTCACAGATAAAAGCTGACTGCAAGAGTCCCAAGAGTGTACAAAGCTGTCATCAAAGTAAGAGGTGGAGTATCTAAAAGATAAAACACATTCTCTCTTGTTTAAATTGTGTGGACCGCATTATTTCATGTGTGTTATTTCATAGTTTTTATGTCTTCAGTATTCATTTACTCTGTAGAAAGCAACAAAAAGAAAAGGTGTAAGAAGGTGTGTCCAAACTTTTGACTGGTATTATACATGCGTGCAAAGATGTGATTTTATGGACAGAAAGAGAGCAATGCGTGCCCACGTTTCTGCATACTTGCAATCAAGAATGTGTGAATATAAACACTGCAACAAAAGCAGTCTTAAACACATGTTTTTCCCACCCCCTTTCTCAGTGACGTCTATCCAGCCCACATGTTCCCCCAGACAGGCGCACACACACACACACACACACACACACACATGCTCAGGAAAACACAGAGATGAAGGGAGGGGCTCTTTGACAAGCTGACCAAGGCCAGCGGGGGCTTTTTGATCAGTGGCGCGGGCCAACTGGGCACAGGGCGTTCACTGCTCATGTAACGGCCCCGACTTACAGAGAAATAAATCTCCACTTTATTTCCCACATACGTTCAATTGCACCAAAATAAACTGACCCCAAAACAGCAATAAAAAAGAAAGGCAGCTGTGTGAATGAACAAATTCCAAAAATATACTGACAAACTAAACCATGTCTGGAGAGAGCCATCAGCTCCTTCGTCTGAAAGGTTCAATATGGTGTACAAACATTTTGTCTTGAACTTCGACACTCTAGAGGTCACAAAATAGAACTTCAAAGTGTACAATGAATGAAGAAAAGAAAAGAAAAAAAACGGTGACTGACCGCAGAAAGACTGAGATGAGGCCCCAGCGATCGGATGACATCCTCTGTGAGGTCTGACTGGTCAGAGTCCCAGACGAAGCCGATGGTAACTATCTCAGGGGAGTTCATGAGGACCCGTCTGATCCTAATCTTTTGCCCACAGTTGCTCTGGAAAATAAAAACAAAGGAAAGATCACAGCTGTAACCAAAGTATTTCACGATCACTACACTTCCAAAGAAACTGAGAAATCATGTCTCAAGGCTTCCTCAGGACATTGGATACGCATTGCTCTTTCATGGAATGTGAACAATGCGCTTATTAAACCACTTTGCATAGGCCACTTACTGGACAGTTCCGGAGGTCCCCTATCGTACTTGCTGTTTGTAACAGTTCCCCAAATGACTCGTATTTGCGATGGAGCATCTGTTGACTGAGAGAGAAGAGACGCGTTGTCAGCAGGAAAGTACGAGCGAGCAGGGCGAAAGGAGACAGACAGTGACAGATAAGGATTACGGTATGTGAAATGTCAGCTAAAAAAAAAAAAACTTAAGTTATGGCCTTGAGAGCGACACGAAACTGTAGCAAGAAAGATTACAAGTGAGGGGAAACAAAAGTTTCATACTGCTTGTGCCTTACCAGAGTGCGGTGGTGGAGACATAATGCACCAGCTCTGTGAACGGCAGTGGGTCGGATGATGCCCCACAGCTTCGGCACACAGACTGCAGAGAGAAAGAGAGAGAGAGAGAGTCAGAGACCAAGAGGGTGATGAACGCAAAAGCAGAGATACAAAGGTGTGATTTCAGCATGCATATCTGCTGTCAAGGACTAATTAACGAGTCAGCGTGTCATTTTCCAAAACAGTGTGATCAAAAAATAGTCTGTGAACAAAAAAATAAAACCTCCTAAATGAGATCTGACATGCTTGTCTTGCTGCTTGTGGTCAGTTCTAAAAACGTGGGGCTCTGTTGTATAATTTCAAGTGACTGACATTATCGGGCATCCAATTTAATTTATGAAGTTATCAATCTCCCTCTGACCGAGGCAATCCTCGTTTAAAAAGGCCATGATAATACTTGCTGGATTGGGTGCCCTGAAATCGAGGTGGAACAAAATCCACTGACTGTGCCCCTGAGGGATTTAGTCCAAATGCGTATTATCTGTTTGATTCCGAGATAGGACTGGTTTGGGACAGGGCAGAGTCAGCGATGGGCATCATAGCCACAGGGAAGGGTGATGTGTGTGTTTGTTGTGCTGGAATTTATGTGTAGACCGTCTGTGATTTATCTGGTACCGCTGCTGCACTGTGGAATCCAACCAGAAACACCCCTCCTTATTCCACTGGGGGCGACCCAGTATCAAAACATGACGGATTGGATTTCTACTGTCTCAGACAGTGATTCATGTACCTGTCTGTGTGCGTGTGTGCTGCTTAATCCTAACATTGGGGAGTGTGTTTAAGCTGTCCACACTTTACCGTAGAGGCTGTGAAAACAAACAGTGTGTGAAGTAAAACATCCACAGCAAAACAGGCACAATACAAAAAAAAAAATACAGTGCCTTCTAACCCCTGACTGACCTGCTCATAAAGTGACATAGCAAACTTCTGATGCGTGATACAAGACTTTGAAGTGCAGGCATCTGTCTCCTCCGGCACAATGTGCAGGTGGATCCTCTCCAGTATGTTTTCCTGTGACACAAGACATGCATAAGATATGAGACATAATGCTGTTGTTGTACAGCCACATATTTACCAGCACCACAGGCTATTTCTTTTCTTTCTTTCTTTTTTTCACCAATACAGGTATATCCGTGAGCAAAACTGCATTACGGCGGGACACGCCTCCACATACCAAGAGTTCAATTTTAAGAGTCGTGCTGTAAAGCGTGACAGCGGCAGGAGCACATTTTAAGAGCGTGCTACGCTCCATTTTAGCTCCCACCTGTTTCCACGGAATGCTTGTGAGTTTATAAAATATTAAGGCTGCAAGGTAGCCTTAGCTTCACAGCCTGTTAATCTGACACCGGCTAACTCCTCGCATAAATTCTACATTGGCATGCTGCTGGTAGTGCATTACACGGTGAATGCTCAAGGGCAAAGAGCCCAGTGGGATTAAGAATTAAGATTGTCTATAAAAGGAAAACTTTAGTCTTTGATATAAAAAAAAAGTTACCGGTCAATTTTTGCGTGAGGAGACATGGCAGGCAAGAAAAAGCAGCAAGGCATCAAAGTTGATTTCTCGGAATCTAAATTCATGAATTTCTTATTTGAGAAGCAAAGTGACTTAATGTTCACACTTGCGTAACATATAGTCGGGTCCTCTATGCACCCGAGACATTCGATTTTTGCATCAGTGTAATTGGACTTCCTAAATGGACCAACAATGACTGAGAGTGGGGGGGCAGGATACAGCTGTGCCGCTTGGGTATACTGCTATTGAGCAGCAGTGATCAAAATCATGAGAAGAAAACAAACTAATTAAGCTACAGCAAAACATGCTTGGAAAAAAGTAGAAGTAGAAGTAAAAACAAATCTGAAACAAAAATACCTGAAAATTACACTGCAATTACAAGTTCTGGCCAAATAATGTAAAAAAATTAAAAAAGAGCAGAAAAGCTGAAAGCGATGGGTGTAATAATGAAGCACACATGAAATTGACTTCAAAAAGGCACAGAACTGATGCGACATAATACCGTAGCACAAAACAGTGAGGTTCAAACACAGTTCCAATGCTTATATAACCTGTCATGATAATATTTAGCGGCAGTGTGGCAGGGTTTGATGGGAGGGACAGAAGCTCTTTCAGTGACCTCGCCAAACAGTTTGTTGCAGTGCATTTCCCCGAACTGTGCGGCATGGTAACGCACAAACACACACACACACACACACACACACACACACACACACACACACACACACACACACACATCCCTCTCGCCATACACGCGCGTCTCCCTCCCTCAGGACTGCGGGGTTGCCACAGGAACTTACAAAGCACTCTGCGGCATCGTCCATGAAGCCCAGCTGGAAGCGCTGCTCGTCCTTAAAGGTCTCTGCCAAGGCATGACGCAGGTTGTCAGAGGGCAGGGCTCGCTCCCGACTGTGCTGGAACTGGGAGAAAATACCCTAAAGAGAACAACAAGAACTTGATTGCACGCGGACAATGGAGCATTTTGTTTGTTAAAAGCGTTGCCGCGCGGTGCACAGTCTGGACATGTGACCCAAACAGTTCATGCCATGATAACAAACGGGAACGAGAACTAAAACGCGCTTCTGATTGTATTCTACCTTTAATGCACAAAAGATGCATGATTCTCCCAGACAGAAGTGTCCAGGTAGCTGCCTCAAGCTGCGTCTGAAGATGTCCAGCTGCCAAAGTACCTACACAAGTGGAAGAGGAGGAGGTTAGTTTGAATCATCACACAAGAAAAATCAACACTGACCTTGACATTTCTTAGATTTCTTAGTTACAGCCTATAACAATGAAGCAAACGTAAGAACACGTGCATGCTTCTGAAATGTTAAGGATCCTATTATGTACTTGACATTGTTGGGTCTCTTATTAAGTGTGGCATTTAGGCATTAGGACTGCATCTCCAAGGTCATGAGGATGAGGAGGGGGTGAGAAACAAAGCCGAAGGTAACGGTCGTCTTCAACCAGCTCATCAGTTGTCTCATCCTCTGAGTCACAGTCGAGTCAGAGTGTGTCACTGTGGGGCTGACTGCAATAATAAACTTAGTCACCAGACCAGTATTCCAATAGTCAAGAGCAACCGTCAGCTACGTCATCAAAAAACTGCTGGGAAGCTCTGACAAATTTCAACAGTGACTAAGCTTTGACATGTGTGTAACCAATAGAAACGGTCACATTTTGAGAGAGTGGAACATTGTGTACAGCTCATTTATTTTCTAGTCATTTTATTCTCAGTGGGTCCTCCACTTTATCAGAATAAAAAGTGAAATATCTCAGCTGGTGTTCATGGTCCCCAGAGGTCCAAGCCTCCTGAATTTGGTGAGTCTTCCTGCAGTGGCACCATGAAGTTGATACTGGGTCACCCCAGGTTGTGGGTGGAAATGGACTGCTTGCTATGAAATGTTCCTTTACTGTTTTTAGTTATTAGTCTTACTAATTAGCAAATGTTAGCATACAAACGTCCTCTTCTAAGACGGTAAACATGAAAAATATTACCTTCAAAACATCAGCGTGTTAGCATTAGTGTTGTCAGTGTTAGCAAAGTCAGCTAATGTCAGCATTTACCTTAAATCAGCATTGTACCAAGCTAGCATGCTGCTTGCATAGCTACACTCTGTTATTTTTTGATGTCTGTTTGAATATTTAATTCAACTTGATATCTATTGCAGCTGTATTTATTGTGTTCTGCTGTGGACGCGAGTGCAGGAACAGAGAAAACACAAAATGCATTCCAATACGGCACAACACAGCTGCTACTCTAAAACTTTAGGATTTTTAATATTAAATTATTTTTCATAATGAAACACACCTTCACATACTAACGTGTTAAACCTATTGAGAAGTAATTCTAGTAAGTTTACAAGAGGACTCAGAGATTGATCCGTACTCATCCAACAAACTTTTAACCACCTACTTGCTTACTGTATCGACAGGCATGTAAGGGACAGCTCAATCTTTTCAGAATGAAATCTGGGGACAAACCAACAAAAGCGTCGGGACACACCTACCTGCACAGCACTGTTGAGGAAGCAGCTGTTCTGGCCCGGTTCGTTTAGCAGTCCTTTGGTCGGGGCCAAAGACAGCATGCTGCCCGGCTGGTACGATTTCCCCAGATTGCCCCCCGGCTTCCTGAAGAACTTGACCCATGCCATTGGATAGTGGGGTCTGCCTTTAGACAGGTGGGATAGTCACACGACGGTGGGGTGGCAGGGGGGGGTGGTGCTGGGATCAGATCCCTCTTCCCCTGAAGGAGAGACTCCCCGACAGTCTGGGGTTAAGTTATTCCACGAGCTGCAGCAGCTGCCCTGCTACACATGGGCTTCTAGTCCATTTCTGCAGCTCATGTAGAAGGTCCCTTTGCTTTGTCTGTTACTTGAAGGTTTAAAAAAAAAAAAAAGAAAAGTAAAAAAAAAAAAAAAAAACTACAATCCAAGTCTTTGTACTGGGAAGACTTTGATGATCAGCAGTTTGATACTTCTGATAAGTTGCGTTTTGATCTCGGATGAACGTGCCTCAGTCATCTTGTCGTCTCGATGGCTCTGCCCAAAGCTCCACGGCAGCTTCAAAAGCGCTCGTGGACCCCTGTAAACAAATTCTGCCACATGGTCCCGATACTATCGATAAGATTCAGCTGCAGTGATTTGTCCCTCTCAGAGGCTCATCCACAGTAAAGTTGTATCCAGGCTGGGCAGAAAACACTGCCGGGCTGTGTTAGACAAACAGAGAACAAGATTAAATCAGATTAAATCAGATTTTAGACAACAATACGGAGCTTATTATCAGCCACTACTTTTACTAGTATGTAAACACTGTTGTTTTAGTGTGCTCCTTTCTTTGGACAATGTGCTTGTAGTCATAACATCATAAAATCATTCTTTACTCTTGAGGTACTGACTGTACATAATTTCTGTGCTCATTCTAGATTAGATGTCAAACTGGACTTGTCAACAAAGCTTATACATCAACTATTACAAACACCCTTTGCACTGGGGGTGTGTCAAACTGGAGTTGGCCCCAGCTAAAGTTGCATAATAGCATTCAGACAGATTCAATTTCAACTTCCTCAACAAAAGACAACAGCCAAGAGACATTTAAAAAAGAACAAAAGGTAATGTTGACCTAGAGCAGACTTTGCACAAACTTGTTGACTAACTGAGTCCATAGTCATTTTGTCGCATTTTTTTCTTATTGGAAAGAAAAAATGCTTTTGTTGGTTTCTGCCAGGCAACTAACTGCTCTATAAATGTACTTTACAGCTATGTCTACACTGACATGTTTTCATGCGTTTTAAAACATCACATTACCAGCTGCTTCCGACTGCTGTCGCTCGGCAATCTGTAGCCCGAGATTTGAAAAATTTCCCCGCATAAGAACACTGTTTCAAGTTTCTTCTGTGTCCCCATTTTGTCAGTTTTCCTGGCATTGTCGTTCTTTTCTAAACTCAACTACAAAAGAGTGCCGGGCCTGACCTACTTTAAAACACGAGAAGAGCAGCGGTGGACATTATAACAAACCACTGAAGACAGAGTTCAATTTGCGAATCGTGCGGCTCAAACAACACCGTGAGAAAAAACAACATCTGCACCCATGAAAGCAGCGCTCGACACATTACTTTGAAAGGTTTGATGGATGAATATGTTTGTGCTGAGTGAGGCGGTGGAAGCTGTCTCCAGGTTATTGTAATAGTGAATGCCCCAGGAGATGCATATACAGTCAGGGGCTGTAAGTTTTAATATGCTTATTGTGGTTTTTATAGGATATCATTTTATGCCAGTCTAAATGATGAAGCTCGCCCTGTGACTTTATGGGGAAACTGAATTTGTGCTTCGCACCGAGAAGAAAGAGGAAAAAAGAAGCCACACCAAGCAAGAATTCATGTGTGATACGTGGTGAATCATTCTCCGTTAGTCTCCAACACCTAAACCCAACCTCAAAGAAGAAACCTCAAACATTGTTATTCAGTGTGAGGACAAAAAAAAACAAAAAAATACTGGCCTACTTTGCACAAACATTTGAACTTCCCTCTTGTGACAGTCTCCAGAACCACACGCGAGTTTCAGCCAAAACCAGTTGGACGACATTTCCATCCCGGTATTTCAGGAATCCTTAATGGATGATGATGTTGCAACACTGAAACTACACAGCAGGTTAATGATGTA
This sequence comes from Nibea albiflora, assembly GCA_014281875.1. NCBI lineage: Eukaryota > Metazoa > Chordata > Actinopteri > Sciaenidae > Nibea > Nibea albiflora. The sequence goes on from CM024809.1 coordinate 10,365,283, forward strand.
ACCTGAAATTTAGTATTTACATATGGAGCATTTACAGTCACCTTCACATGATTTAAACACAACGCGCTTACGTCCCTGCCTCTGTACTTTGCAACTGGACTCCATAGCAACAGCATTCCAAGGCAATCACTTAGGCTCACCGTTGCTTAAGAGCTGCTGTTTTCGGATTAGTTTCAGGGCTGGAGGGCCGAGTGGAAAACTGTACGTTGCTGCACCTACAGAGCCCACTCTTACCAGGGACAGCGCATGCCCTGACATGACTGTGTGTCTCAAGATAAGTCATCCGCAGCCCATCTCAGCATGCGATGAAAGGGGGAAACTATTTATCTTCTTATATTTTAATATCAATATTGTTATCCGTTATTGTTATTATAGCAGGGGTGTTACCGTCACTTTAACAGATCAATCACTTCAGGAAATTAAAGTTTACCACGGCTAAAGAAGGGTACTTAGTCCTACTTTTTAAAGATGACAAGCGAACATCCGTGTTGCATTTCCTTCACATCAACTTGCCAGCAAGCAAAGACAAAACAACATATCCACGTGTCCACATTACTCAACGTCAATTTGACGGCCCAACACATGTTTTATATTGCGACATTGCTGACAACAGGGAGAGTAAATACGGCCGTGCCGTGCTGGTCTGAGAAATTTTATTGCATTACGGTGGTCCACTTGAAAAACTGCCAACTTCACTTATGTCAAACTTATCTTTTAGTCGGAGCAAAATTGGCACTTGCTGACTGTGATTCAGTGACATCATTTTAAAAGATTATGCTCTGTTGCTTGAGGGAACAGAGCGTCATTTTTCAATTCAGGAAAGAAAAAGAATGACATTTCCTTTGAACATTTTTGCCCTTACTTGGCATAAACCAACGTTACATACACTGTCATTCCATTTTCCTCTGTAATGTGATGAAGCCATTGTTGAGGAGAACTTTTCCCCCCCTGAAGAAATTAAAAAAAACAGTCTAGGCTTATCTGATTAAACGTGACACATTTCTTCTGACAACATCATGTCACAGGGACGGCGTTGTGTTTGCACTGTTGGACAGGCCCACATTTTTAGACGCCAACTGACTGAGCTACAATCCAGAGAGGCTAAAGTGGCACATGTTGTACAAAGCATGAGCAGGAGGGTGTGATGGAAGAATAATGTTCATTGTCCGCACAGGTGGCTACACGGATATGAACGCTCTTATTTCATACGCTGCTGTTTTATGGGTTTGTAATCGCAGGCCTAGTTCTCAAAAATCAAAAACAGATCCCTCATAATGGACCTTAATCCTGAATCCAGTCATGTGAAATGCCGCCTTGTTTATAAAGTAAGGTGGAGAAAATGACTCAACTGCCTGTTCACAATATTGTCCAGAAGCCAGGTTTACGTCATTATGTAAGCCGACACGGCTGTTGACACCCTTCCGTTTCAAGTCTTCCAGGTTAGGTTTTCTTCAGGCTGACCTTACAAGTTTGTCCTTATTAACGTTGTTTTATTTTTTTTTTCATACAACCCTCTGGGTTTATATCCACAGGTAACCAAATTGAGCTCGATAGTCAGTTCTTTGTTCAACACTAGTCTCTGCGGGCCTGTCTGACAAAGCAAGCAACTTACTCAAGTTCTCTATGAGTTATCTGGCTTTAATAAACCCTGGTGTTCCCGGATAACACATGGATCAGATGACCCTTCTTCTTTTTTTTTTTTTTTTCTTATTCTGCTGAGAGCGCAAACACATGAAAGAAGCGAGGGGTTCAATCGCACGCAACGCCCGACTGATCAAGAGCAGTGTATTTGATATAAGATGAAATCATTGATCCCCATGGGGATATTAGGTCATGGCAGCAGCAAAAAAAAATATTCAGTGAGGTGAAAGAGACTAAATCAAAGCACACCACACTACTTGAAATTCAGTTAAAAAATTAAAAATCAAGCACAAAAAGGAATATTATAAAAAGTGTAAAAATACTGTACTAATACTGTTGATATTCTTCCTTTTAAATTAAATTAAGCATCATCAAAGCAGAGTGGGAATATGATGTATTAAACTTTAGTGTATACAACAATTACTGTATTTGTGACAGGAACATCTTACAGGATGCTCTCTGGTGTGAGGGTATATTTTATTTATTACTGAATGAATGGATTCTGAGTGCTAGGTGTCTGTCTATAGCGTGATCCAACGAGAACAGTGACTGGATTTTTCCAAACAGCTGATTAGAAAAGAGGTGATTATTTTATGTATTGTATTATTCTTTATATAGTCTAAGGTTTGGTGTGTGGCGTCATTTACAACAGTGGAACAGTGTGAATTCATGACATCAGTGGAAGACCAAAAAGTTGAGACCTAAAAGTTATCTGGCTAAAAGACACTAATTCTACTTCATGAGACGGACTGTGTATCTTTAACAATTTACGAAAAAAGCAACACAAGGAGTAAAATGAAAACCGTATTGATAAATCTAACTTAATTAACAACTTAATAAACACATTTATAGTGACTGATGGAAATAGTTAATAAACAAACATCACTCTCTCTGCATTATGAAAGTCTTGCCAGAAATGTAGTTAAGCTATATGTCCGAGTAAAAGCCAAACAAAAGAAGTGAAATCACTTTTCCTCTCAGACGCACCAGTACAGGAAGTCCAGTCTTCCTTTATAAACAAAGGCTCGCTCACACTTGTCAAACCAAGTCCAGGATTGACTTTTTTTTTTCCTCCTCCCTCCTCATCATAGGGAAAATGCTACGGCTAGCATCTTGGAGCAATCAGCCAAAGAGTGTGTTGTGCATCAGCACCTTTGACAAGCCTAGGGCAGTCAGTGAGATGTGGCCGTGTTCGGTGTGAAGGCGCAGAAAGTTGGATGCTATAATTTATCTATTAGTGATCCGTTGATGGATGGCCTCATTAAAAATGATTCAATTGATCTCCTTTATATGGTAATGCAAAGATCCGCTGATGAATCAATCTGTGGTAAATTGAGTCACACTTAATTCAATATCTGGAAATGTGAGAATAGAAACAGAGTGTGGGAACAGCGTTCAATGTACTGTATATAAATCAGATTTGTTGGGATAATTAGGCTTACAAGTTCATTTTCGAGTCAACATCATCGTCCTTTAAACAATCCAAGCATATACTGTTCAGTCACACGTAGACTTTAAAATAATTTTTAGTTCAACTTTTTCTTCATAAAACACAGCGTCCCCCACGGCACAGAGCAACTTTCAGCCTCTGAACAACTTCTCAGATTCTCAAATCAAGGTACAGCCTCTCTTTTTCTCAATGCAGATCAAAACATCTCTCCATCAAGCTGGTGGCATTATCCACCCTCATGACAGCTGAGAGCGCTCCTTCCCGTTACTCCTCAGCTCCGGCTCATTGCTGCTGAATGACTTTTCTTACGGGAGATCACATTCAACAGCATTCAACCCACTCCCACGGCGAGCAAAGGACTGTGCTCATATTTTTAGTCATCTGTAATTTTCTGGTGTTTTTTCCTTGTAAATTATCACATTTTCTATTAAAACAACACACTTGTGAATCATCCAATTACCACACAAATGACTTCAAAGCTATGTTGAGTCCTACTTTATGTCCAATCATAGCTATAAAAATGATTTCCATCATTTTCACACCTACAGCGAAGTAGCCCACACACTTAGATATAAACCACGCATGAACTTGAACTCCAGGCTGACAACCTAAAACAATAGCATTTTAAATTGCTGCTGCTAAAGCAGCAAAGACACTGAGAGTTTCTTTCACAGACGTGTGACGCATTAGCTCCAGCTGAATATAATCTGGGTGGTGTTTTGGGAACAGGCAAAACGTATCCTAGTGAATGGAATTAAAAATGCAGCGCAAGGTATCGGATTGTTTTGTGTTTGTGGTTTTAAACTGCATTTTCACAAGCTACACTACTCCCAGTCCCATGTGCGCCAGTCTGAATTTTACCTAAAGTCCTATTGTGTAACTTTTCTGCCTGGAAATAACATCATTACGATGCTACATTGATGTGTAATCAGGTCAATGGCACCTTGGCATTACCACTCTGTCCCCATATGCCTGTTACAGAGTTTCCTGATGGACAGATAAGTAAACTGCTGCAAACTACAGCTGCCGTTAGCTCATGCTAGCTTTGTTTGTTACCCGGGCTGATCTCTGAGTGCCAGGGAGTGTTAGTATTTATACCACAGGCATTTTGGGCACAGAGGCTTTCAGGCCTGGGGCAGGGTGATGCAGATGGGGAGGAAAGCCAGTGTTGCGCCATGATTGGAGCTGGGCAAGCAGGCTCAGCAGCTTCTCTAGAGATAATGGCAGAGGTGAAGAGACCGAAGAGGAACTGGATGTAGGAAGAAAATGAGAGAATGACCAAGCAAGAGGACAATGGACAACTGACTTTTAGTTGCAGGTGAGAGCTTAGTGAAATAAAATGCTGAAAGACTAATAAATAATATTAGCTGGCTGTTTTACCTGCTAGTTTTCTTCTGCTAGTCATATTATCATACTAAATACATGCAGGCCACATTTATGACCGTGGTATTACACTCTGGAACTGGGGCTGCTTAATCATAAATTTCTATGAAATTAAAGTGCTGAATTACCCTTTACTGAGTTATTTACTGGGACACAGTGACAATTCACAAGTGGACAATTACTGATATTTTCCATGTCACAAGTTAGGTGTGGTTAGTAAAAAAATTTTTTTAAACTCTCCATTAATGCAATCCAACCAAGTCTGACTCACATGGTAAGCATAGCAATGAAGTCACATTTTTATAGAGAAGTCTCACAGCTGACAGTCTCCCACTCGGATTTTATCTGCATTTTTTATGAAGTGGTGAACTAAATATGACATTAGGGCGCAAACATGTTTTTTTCAGCGGCTTTCTAAAATTCTTCTGTCAGTCTGTTTTGTTGTTTCTGTGGTTTTTTTATTGTGAGTTGACGCTGAGCAAACACGGCAAAAAAGTCTGAAAACACACAAAGGCCTTGACACGCAGTCGCTGCATACACCCTATAAAGCATGGCCCTGCATGCTGAAAAACATCATAACGTAACAGCGAAACCCGACTATAAAACTCCCTGCGGACTGCAGACATGGTCCAAGCCTTCGGGCAACAATGCAACGGTCGTTTCCTGTGTGGGCTTCCTGCTCAAAGCCTTGCCGCTTTCCAGCGCACGGTCACCGCGTTCAGCCCTGTGAAACTGAACAGGTCACCCACACCACGCTGAGTCACCCATTATTCCTTACCGCGTCCAAGGGAGGAAAAGAGAGAACAAAAGCACATGTTCCAGGACCCCGTACAGAACAGAACCTGACTGAAATATAACATCCTCTTCTATTCTCTTATAATTGCTTCCTTAATATCCCACTATTTGACATCACCGTGCCAAGAAACAACCAGTATGACGACCAACAACTCCCCCCTTCCTCATCTTCTACTTTATATATATGCAAATTCACTCCATTTAAAACTAAATGTAAAGTGGCAAAGCCCTGGGTAAGGTGTATATCAGCTGCCACACTCTTTACTCTTGCTCAATATGCCCGCAAAAAATAAAGCGAGGCCAGAAAGCTTAACTCCGAAAACTGGTTCTTCAGCATGCCTCCATATTTACTTCTTCATCATCTGAGGTCCTGAAGGAAATGTTCCACAACGTGAATGGATGAGGGTGCATGGCGTTTTTACGGGGCTGATGATGATGATGATGAGCTCACTGCTTCATCATCACTGGTGCTTATGGGACCAGGAGGAAGGAGGAGGGGGGGGGGGGGGTGTCTGCTGCCTGCTGCTCTTATCACAGGAATGAATGAATTAAAGTGGGCGAGACCAGCTCGCTCGGTGCACGGGGTTAGGGGTGAGCTCCTGGATGTTGTAAAGACATTTGAACAACAACAACAAATGAAAAAATGACGCAATATGAAACTATGTCAAGTCCACTCCATAACAGAGACTTGGCAGTCAGCTCAGACTGCCTATTTATCCTGACACGACGCTATAAAAAATAGAAGGAGGCGGATATAAAATGACCTGAAATGTATGTTAAGAGCATTTTTCACACGCCGAGGAGACACTGTGTTCAAGAAAGAAACAGTACACCAGAGCAGTGTCCTGTTTAGTGTCATTTGGCTACACATTTTAAATATTTAATGACACATTTGTTAGCAAGCTGTCAAAAACAATGCGACTACGGACGACTTAAACGTAGGCAAAAAAAAACCGACATTAGACTGTCGAAATTTAAAATTCAAAAAGAAAAAAGTCCACTGGTGTTTCAGGCTTATGCAAAACACATTTTGTAACACGGCAAGTGTGCTAACTAAAGCTACACGACCGAGTACGAGCAGCTAACGCTAGGCCTACCTGGTTTCCGACTTACCTGAGCTCCAGGTGAAGCAACATTTCCGCCCCACGTACTGCTGCAAGGGGAGGGAAAAACTAGGAAACTAGGAAAGTTTCAAGTGTTACTTGTGTCAAACTCCTCTGGATATCCACTCACCTGACAGAGAGCAATAGCCCCCAAAGTGCGGTAATATCCTCCGGGGAGAAGTTTAAGTCTTTTTGGTTGAGTTTCGGGGGTGAGTCGCCGTGTGAGTCGCTGGTTTCACGGTGCACTTCAAGGCACAGACAGACGCTGGAAACTACAGCACCAACACGCAAAAACAAAGTGCTGTCTTCAACGGAGTCGAAACTTCACACTCTCCGGCTTTTGTAAGGGTCTCTTTATCCTCGGAGATCCCACTTCGGACGCAGCAGCCGTCTCTGTTCACTTGGCGATATACTCCGAGTTTTCGGGGGACGTGCGGTTCCTGCTGCAGCTCGCTGATGCGCGGCGGTAGTGAGCAATGGTCGCTCGGTCGACTTCGGCACCTGAAATACAGGATTAGAGATGTTTTCAGAGCTGAGATGTCAAACCCCGCCTCTTCAACAGTGTATTTACTGCAGTCTGCCATGCTACTGTACTACACCACTGCCACAGCTACATCGCACACTCACACTCAGACAGAGAGAGAGGAGAGAGAGAGAGAGAGGAGCGGACACACTCCAACATTTGCAGCCAACTCTGCTGGCTGGCTCGTTAATGTTGCTCCATGGTGCAGGGGGTTGCAGTTTGCAGCCCACTACAATGCGCACTGATTGTTTACAACTCTCTTACTGCTAAACTGCATCACACGCATGCTTGAAATTTTGTTTCAAAGTAGCTTATATCTCATAAATCCAGTAAAAAAAATATTGGTGATATATTTTTTGGTTGCTGCACAAGATCCAGTAACTCCCAGTGGAATATCTGCATGCATACATTTGCAAATAAAGTATGCATTGCAGTAGTGGTGGTGGGCAATGATTTAACATGCTTTTAGGGGGTGTTAAACATTTACCTGTATGGTAATAATGTGCTCACGATTGGCGATTAGGGAGAGAGTGGTGGAAAAGTGATGGAAGGCTCTTGTTGCCCAAACACCATCTGTCTGATCCTGTTACATAAAGAAAGTAATGAGGGAGATGTACAGTTAAAGCAAGAGACTACCGAGCAAGGCGCCCAACGAGCTGACCACATCTTTATCCAGAAAAAAAATATGTTAATTAAAATAAGTAGTCTGGATCGCACTCACAAGAGGACACAGGAGATAAAATTGTGAGGCTATAAACTATATATTTGATGTTTCAGTCATTTATTTCCAAAAAACATCTCTACTATAGAGATTAACGTTTAATTTATGCTATAACTCTGGATTATCTTGATTATAAATGAAGAATACAGTCAACATAACTGATCTGACTGCCGTGGAGGAGGAATCTGTATGATGTTTTTAATCAGCAGGCTTCCTGATTCACAAAGGTCAGTCCACTTTCTCACCTGCCTCTTCCTTTGTAACTCGAGTGTCATTTTTGCAAACTTTACGCTTCTTTTTTTTTTTTTTACCTGACCAACAATTAGTTAAAATATGCAAGCCTGTCAGCTATTTTAACGAGGCAATGTCCTGCAAGCTTTTACGCAACACGAAAAATTCTCGAGAAAAGAAGAAGAAGAAGGAAAAAAAGGAGAAAAATCAGTGCAGTCACTCATTAACACTGAGGAAACTGTAGGCAGTGATCGAGTGTGCGGTTAGGGGTCACAATGTATCAGCGCGGTCCAGCCTTTCCCCAGGAAGTACTTGAAAGGGCCCATTGAGGAGACAATGCCATTTCCCTCTCCACACATTTCCTCGAGGGACATATAATGCTTCCTCTTAAAATATAAAAAAGTTGGAGAGTGTGGTAATAATCGGTTTGAGCGATGTGGGCTTTAATGAGTTTGGTGTGAAAGTATTTAACTCAGCAGCTTCTAACCCCGTGTATTCCTTTAAATATTTTTTGTAACTTTTACACACACAAAAAAGAAGTATCCGTTTTTATCTCTGGTGCTCACTCCGTGAAGATTTACTTCAGGATGTTGGACATTCACACCCTGGCTGTAGGCCTCCTCGCTTTGAAGTGCTGCCACTGAATATCTTATACACCCTATAAATTATGGATCAGACAGCTCAAACAGATCGGCCCTTTAACAAGCTCCACAAATGTAAACTTTTCTATTCTGACCTTGGTTGACAGCTTAATAATTTGTGCCCTGTCAGCATTGCTGCCGTACTGTGAGCCAAAAGTCTAGAAATGACTGTATCATTGCACTGACACATCACTGCCTGGCTGGCATGCACTTTGAATGACTTCTGCAGTCAACTTCTCATTGTTTTTAATATGACTTAGTAATTTAAATGAATAAATTAGTGCCTGCTTGTGTTCACTTCTTTGCTTGTACGATTCAAGTATTTCAATTAGATTATCCATGTGACTTACTGAACGTGGCGTCAAATTAAACTCGCATTTCACAGCCCAGCAAACCACTGATCCTACACAAGTTTGATTCTATTGTCAAGGTCATTTTAATTTGAGATTAATTACAGAGGCTCTGCCAGCTCTGCAAGGAGACACGGTAAACATCCCGCTGAGAGCCGGTGCCGTTGCCCTGACTTCTCACCTTGAGAAAGCCCCAGTGAACAGCGAGAGATCTGCTGAACACAGTGGATAAACACAGCTCAAATGACAAACCTGTGTCCTCTCCGTGCCTGCGTTTTACAATTTCGCCGGCAACATCAACAACAGCAGTTCATATCAGGTTCAAAAAATGAAGTTTACCTTTGGACGCGTTTTGTTGATTTGCCTTTTTCTCTCACCACACGACTGCTTTAGGTCTGCTCTCTGGTCTGATTGATACATTTATTGATGATCTTCATTGGGTCACTGGGCAGCTAAATTCCATTTCACCTCAGATGTACAGTGCAATTCGAAGTGGGGTATTTTTAGCACTGTTGTCTGGCTTTTCAATCCATACTTACTGTACTCTATAGCTCGGAGACACGACGGGAAAGTGGGGCAGATTAACCACAAAGCAAGAATCAACTCCTTCAATTAAAACTGTCTTACTGGACAGTGCGTATATAGTGCGACTGAGTATAAATGTGAATGAATAAAAGCTACGGCTTCTCCGGCTGTGCAGTTGGAATGAGATCTGCAAAATTTAAGTGTCTGGTTAAACTTCATTTGCTCCTGTGTGAGCTTAAGTAATAATAAATGCCCTAGTTTGTGTATGTGCGTGTGTGTGTGTGTGTGCGTGTGTACGTGGTATCACGGGAAATGCAAATAATTGAAATGGAACAGCTTGTACAAATGAAAAGTAGTGTGAGGACACAAGCTGTCCTGACCGTGCTCATAAACACATGCTTAAGAATACAATCGTGTGCGAGACTGTCAATCACGGTTTCTTGACTTGAATGAAAAAGTCCTTTTGTCCCCACCTGCAAAAACTGCACGAAGTGGAAAGGGCTGAACAATGCAAAGCTTGTAATGTTGTCCGTGAACGGCATTTGTTGTGTTGCTATTGAATTACTACTAATGAGAAAGCACACAGCGGTGAATGCCCCGTTGTTACGTAAGAGATTAGACATGCTCAAACGCCACAATGGGGGCCACGGGAGGCGACGCCTCTGAAGCAACTCCTGTTATATTTAACCCGGGGATTAAAATCCGGTAATGGTGAGTTTTTTGGAACGAAACCGCTCCTCATGTTTCTCAAGAACAATGATGGCTACGATTCTTGATGGGGACTTGTTCAGTCACTTCTCTATATATTCTGGGCTGGACTGGATAAGGAAATTCATATCAGTAAAATTTCAAAATAAGGGACGGCACAAAACATCACTGATGAAACACAAGAAATTTTCCTCGAGTACGTCCTGTCTACACTGTAGACCGCTCACTGGAATGGTATTTGTGTGCTCTCACGATGACTTAGCATTACCTCAAACACAACATGGCTGTATTTCACAATACTCTCTGAGAGATTTTCACCTTTGTGTACATTTATTCTACTTCATAGTAATTTACCTCTTCTTCCTTAGCCGCGTAGGACTGTGCTCATTGTTTTGCTGCAGAAAAGTGCATGACATAAGCATCATTTTTTGGCTATTGCCCATGTTACATTAATTCTGGAGTGCAGCCAAAGGGGTGACTGTGATATATTTCACTGCTGTGTTTGCCGTATCCCTGGTAGCTGCGGCAGCAGCGCACAGGAAAAGCATGCTATCACATCAGTGTTGTCTGTTAGTGAAAGTAATACCCTTCATTGACTATAGATAAGACACATTAATTATTCTTTCCTCAGCATTCTAGCTTCCCTTCATCATATAAAAGTGCTTTTTCCTCCTTATCTCCACATTAAGGGCATTTAAGTCTATTTTTGACTCTTTCTCGGTTATATTAGATGATTAAAGGGGATTTTACTCAACATCTGAAGGTCTCAGTGACACTTTGTTGACTTTGTGGTTGTGTTAGCAGTTGTAAGTTAATAATTCTTCACTATTAACTGAAGAGTAGAGGTGAACATATATTGACCAGTCAGGAATATAGATGAGTCCCCTGAGGTAAAAGTCAGAGGCTGGATTACTGTGAGGGAACACGGCTCTAATTGGTCTCGAGGGCTTTTGGAAGTAAACAGGAACACAATCTTGAATGTTCATTTGTCCAAACAGGCTAATTACTAGCCTAGCTTTGTGCATTCTTCCATAAAGAGAGGTTACTGTAGCGGTGAATGTTTGTGCGGCTAACCTCTCTGCACGTCTGCTCAGCAATCATTTTCCGCATTTATTTGAAACAAACAAAAAAAAGATTCATTCTGGCATTCGCCTTATAATCCCGTCCACTTGATGGATTGAACATTTTCTCAGAGCAAAGCATAGCTCGGCCCGTTGCGTCATTTCACCTCATTTCCACGGCGGAATGTGCACCCACCCTGTCCCCTTTCACCTCACCTCACCGACAACCCAACACCACCCTACTGACCCCTGGGATGCTTTTATTTTCACCCGTATTTTTAGATATCCCTTTGGGCTTTGCACCTTCCTGTGAGAATGACCACCTGCTGCGCTCATCCGTCAGGCTGCAGTCAGTCATCAACAGATGAGTAGGACATGGGCTAAAATGTCCAAGTGCCGTGCGCTTTATTAATTCTACACGATATCACAAAATATGAGCATTCGACTCCACCTGACATCGCACCGCAAACTCATCAGATAAAAACCCTTGAGGAAGCATATGTGTCCCTGCAGGCACAGCTCATTCTCACCCCAACCCTGTGCATACTTAAAGAAATCCTTCTGGGTTACTGGCTGGTCGTGTGGCTCAACCTTTTAGCACTCGTCTGTGTCAGCATCATGCTGCACACGCTCGGCGTTGCTGTGCTGCGTGTGCAGATGGAGAACCCGAGGGACCTTAGCTTTAAAACACGAGGGTGAATGCAACAGCAGCAGAGTCCATTGTTAACTGCTGATAAAGATACCGAAGGCCAGATGCTCAATTTTTAGACTGAGCTGGGTAAAAAAATAAATAAAAATGTGTCAAATCTGACTCGCACTTCTTGCAAATACACACACATAAAGCTAGAATGTTCCGATCTTATCAAGCTCTCTATTATGTAACAAGTGGTCACTCCAGTCTTAGATTCCTATCAGGTGTTTGTGTGCTGTTTCTCCCTCCCTGAATTTGAGCTCACCGAGGCTCCACCTTGCTCTCACTTCTCTTTTCCTGATGCTCTTATCCGGAGTATTTTCAAAGGAATAAGCGTATAATCCATTGTCCTGTGTGTGCTGTGCCATCTCATGCCAAGGCAAACACGCTTGACGGGGGGCTGGTTGCATTTACAGACTAATAATCAAATTGTCTGGCTCCCCGACCCTCAGTCTACACTACAGCCCCTGCCAATAATATTTCCGTTGCTGCATTTTGATAATGGCTACAATCAAAGTTCAAAGAGAGTTCACGACTGCCCTTGATAAACACCCCTCAGTATTTACTGTGGTACTTGGCAGTGCTGCCGGGATTGTCGGATGCCAGTCGGCGTGCTGTAAGCACCGTTCTCCCAAAGAGTCTGGCAGCAGGGATTCAATAGGTCTCAAAAAAGGGAGTGGCAACGGGAGCTGCGCATTCCAAAGGGTCTCCGACAGAGGCGAGGAATGCTGATGCTGGACTTAGTCACATGGCTGAAGGAAATGTGAGAGGCATTTCCGAATTCATTTTTGAAGACGGACTTCACTGACTGCAACGCATGAAACACGCCAATTCTTGCAGAATGCAACGGTCTTCCACACTGGACCTGGAAAAGCATTTTACATGGTCAAACAGTTCACACGAGAATCGCTGTGTATGTTGTGAGATCAAGTTACATTTACGGCATCAAGTCATATATATTGTGCTGATCCACAAACTTTAATGAAGGTGAAAGAACATATGTCACCGACCCTGGGATCGCAAACAGAATAACTAACGTGAAAGCAACAATAAGCAGGTACCGGCTTGGCGAACTGACACAGGTGCCCTCTGTGTTTATCTCACACTTACCTGACGTCACATCTCAGTCGCATATCACAATGTCATGTTATCTGACACGCAACACACTGCCACGGCGACTGACAGCTGCACCCGCGTGTGAGATCTGACCTCTCCCGACTGGAACCCGTCCATTATTGTGTGTCATGGTATGTGACTTTCCTTCTGTCATGTTTTGATCTATGAGACTTGAGCTGTAAAAACGTGGCTCTCGTGACATATATATGACATATATTTGACATATATATGTGCATATATGAGCATTTCAGCAAAAACAGCAGACTAATCTATAATGAAAATAGTTGCAGTACTATATAAAATAGTTCAAAATGAGCTCAATCTAAACCAGCTACAACAGTAAAATCCTGCTTTTACATGAATGCATCATATAATAATTATGACATAATCTCTTACTTTTAATATGTTGATACATTTTCCTGAATATACTTACATACTCTCGCTTAAGTAACATTCTTAGTGCAGCACTTACTATTTGTAAGTGTTCTTACAGCACGGTGCCTTTTGTACATTTCACACCAGACATGCAATAATACTCCAAAAGGTCAAAGCACTTTTAATCTGTCGTCACAGGGTCAGACGAGTAGATAAGCTCTTCTACGCCCAGAACCTTGTGGCACGTGCACTCAAATTGTCAGTGATTACACAGGAAGAGTATGGTAATGGAAATGGAAAAGTGAAAAGGAGAAAGGATGGGCTGGGAACTGTCTGACCTTCTCCACTGCCTCAGATTATCTTCCATTATTCAAATACTGCTGTCGGCTAAGAAGCAGCAGAAGTATTAAAGACAGTTAAAAGGTACATTAGTATTATCAATATTATCAATAATGTTAAATTTCTTAAAACGTATTACATTAAAGGAAATATAGGCATACACACAAAGAATACATCCTTTTAACATGTGCATTAAAAGCTGTTAGCACTGGCAGCTAGCATGTTGGCATGACGATGCAGCTGCAGCATGGAAAAAAGCAGTTTTTCTGGTTGTTTACCACACCATAATCTATTTCCAACTAAGTATAAATGACTTGATTCAAAAAGTACTCAAACCCTTGAAATAGCTCAAACAAACGCAGGCAACATCCAGACAGTTAAGTCTGTTTGTCTAGGCGCGTTATCTGCGAGATGAATTCCCAAGCGCCGTGGTAATAAACAGACGGACAGATAAGAAGCGGGCACAGCTCATCATCAAGGAGCTCTCTCAATCAATCCCATCCCTTCGCCTGGGCATCGCCAAGAGACGAGAGACGCATCAGTCAGGCCGCTCATGTCAGTGAAGCAGATTTGATTCGTCAGGCGGCGTAACCTTGAGGCATGTTACAGTGGCTCACATGTATCTCTGGCCTCTCACACGATGCGATAAGTGATGGGTTTGCATACGACTATATAACACACAGGCGAAGCATCATTCACTCAAGCGAGCCTTCGGTGTAGCTCTGGCCAACTCACTGTGAAATGATTACCCGGGGACAGGTGGTGGAATATGGATTTTTTTTGGTGACAGAAAATGAAATTCAAGCAAAAAATAACTTGGACTTGTTGAATTCTGAATCATTTTATTGAGCAAAAAAAAAAAAAATTGTGTCTCCAAGATAAAATACTCTTATGCACATTAATATACAACAAATTCCATGTATTCCTGTAGTGTCTCTGACTACTGTGCAGGATCATCAATTCATTTTTGAGTGCAGTGCAATAGTTAACATCCCTAGGAAAACCAAGGACGCTACATACGTGGCAACTTGCACATCCCAACAGGACACTTTCTTCTCACCCTGACTCTGTTCTGACCGAAACGTTACCCCGTTACACCACAACCTCTGGTGCAGCAACTAAGTAGACAGCATCTCTGTGTGACCTCATTACAGGTTCAGAGGTCGTCTGACTCAGGGATTAGCACAGGCTCACGGGAAGCGGAAGGGAGGGGTACTCGGGCGCCCGTCGACACCCACCCAAGAGCGGATCTGTTGAAGGTGGGTCGGTTTACCGCCGCTTTTTCCGCCTGGAGCTCAGGGTAGTCGGGGAGGGGCTCCAGCTGAAGGGTCTTGAAAGAAGTAGCGGGTGCCTTGCCGAAGCCTCCGAATGGGGTTGCCACCCTGGAGGTGCCGGAGTGACAGTGTTTTAACAGTAGTCGTCATGTGCTAACGAGAGGAACTGCAGTGACATTTGAAGTGATGCGACTAATTAAAGCTAAGCAAACTCTTTGACCCTGTGAGAAGCATACTTTTGTACGTTGTGAGTTAGATGAATGTGTAGTACTTTTGCTCACTAAGCATTTGTGTGCATGATAAATTAAAGCAACAATATGTAAATTTTTGAATAAGAAAACACCAAAAGTTCCCTCTTATGAATAAAAAAATTAATTTATAAGCAATAAAATGCACAATTGTTCAATTCAATACACTCAGGGATTGTGTTGCGACAGCCTTACTTGGTCTGGTATGACCAGAAGCTAGCTTAAGGTTGCTAATGCTAACCTTTGATATTTTTTGGTATAATCAGCATGCAAATTATTTGGTCAGTTTTCTTCTCCGTCATAGTCTTAGATTTTATTTGTATTTTCACCATCCAAATGAATGACATGTTCTCGTTACCTGTTGAAACTTTTGTAGCCTGGTAGGTCTGGTCGGGCCTCTGGCTCAGGCAGGCTGGCGATGAGAGTGTCAGCCAAGGCCGGGGTACTGTTAATAGCCTGCTCCCAGGGTGACTGGTAGGACTTTGGCACGGCTGTACTGTTGAACTTTTCTGGAGGGACGTCTTTCAAAGGACCGCCGTAACCTGGGCGGATTTGACAGAAAACAGAGCATGATTGGAAACAGGACTTTTATATGACAGGGAAGATGTTAGTGTTTTCCATGTTCAGTTGTTTCCAAATCTGCTCATCTAATCTATTTATATTTTCCCACTTTCTTTTTTCCAAAACTATTCTGGTTTCAGTGTTGGCTATGTCTCCACACATGGTTAGTTATGAAGTAATGAACTATTTCTTAAACAGCAACAGCAAAACATGTTGTCCACAGAAAAGTAATCCTTTCCCTATGATTTACCTTTTTTTATATAAAACACTCACAGACAAGTCAGCTGGTCATGAGTAAGCTTGAGTGCGTGCAGTTTGCTGATGTCTCATCATATGATTTCTGGGTACTAAAGTAAAAAAAAAAAAGGACACTTTGAAGTTACTTTTTAGTTTGAGCTTTTTAACATTAATATCAGTCACAACTGCACTGCGCAACATTGCACGACCTTCCACTGGGTTTTCTCAAGACCTGCTCCCCGTTAAAGTTCACAGCACAATAAGTCAAAAGGCAAACCCGTGTTTGTGTATCTGCATGCCCGCGCGTGTGCCTCCCCCGCGTCGGAGAGGCCTTTCCAAAGCACTATCCTTCAAACGCAGCGCTTCACTCAGGGGGGGCTTGCAAGCTTCAAGCATTACATAACACGGGCCGTCGTGTCACGTCCTAACCTCTCACAATGAACAATCCCCCTTCCTGAGTTTATGTTTTGCCCCGAGGAGGAAGCAGGAGAGACCAAACAGACCTGCGGGGGAAGTTTACAGATTTTGGGGGGGAATCTATTACAAAACGTTGTGTGGAAGATTTTTTTAAGGCCATGTAAGATTGTTCTCGTGGTTGGACAAGTTGATATTTTTGTGCAAAGGGAATGTCACACATCCAGCGATGCAGGGATGAAATGACAACATTGTGAGACACAGCTGATATTTTTCTATGCTTAGTTTTGAAGAGCTGCACCAATCCCTGTGGTAAATTATTATTTCAGCAGTTTAAACTTCCCACATCTTATTTAAGCTCTATTGGAGTATATCACTGTGGCCTGGTTAACACACACACACCAGTTCAGGAACACAGAACATGCACCCCGGGTTCATGAGTGTGCTATTTTAAGAGTTGTTACCATTTGATACCTAACGCACTTTGGCCTGATTTCTGCTACAGCTGAAGTGACTTCATTCAGACACTGAAGGGTGGTGTCTGGTCTGGAACTCCAGAAATAACACCCCACCCCGGCGTAGTCATACTCATCCCTAACTCAGTATTGGGCAGATTTGGAACATGAAGGAGGAAGTGAGTGCAGAGCTGATGGTATCAGCGGTCCAAGAGGCAAACAGGAAACATTTCCCCTGGGCAAAACTCAACATTTTTTTAAAAAGATGGTCAAAACTGATTGTGAATGATGAGGGGTAAAAAAAAGAAGAGGCAGGGAATGAGAGAAATAGGGGAATGTGGAGGAGTAGACATGGAACAAAGGAGTGGGATGAAGATGGAAGGACGGACAAAAAAAGGAGACAGGGAGAGGGTGGGAGAATTAAAAAAAAAAACAACAACGTGTAATCAAATTCTGCCTGAGGCCAGCAGATTCCAGGCGAGAAGAAAATGTTCTCCTGCATGATCAAAGCCCGCGCGAGTACAAACAATGAAAAACTGCTCAAAAAGGGAACGAATCCTTATCCAAACACGGCGCGTCCAGTGCTTTGTGGGGAGCACAGATCCTCACAGCAACAGGAGCAGTACCATTTCTCATGAGCCGCTTTCAGTACATTGTCAACCAAAGCCAAACTTTGCCAGAACTACGCAAAGAAACGGCAACTCAGGTCATATCACGGAGCTGAATGGAGGTCAACTGTTTTGTTGATCTAACTGCTGCAACTGTTTACGAATGTGTTGGTGTTCCAGTACATTGTGTCACCTACCCGGGGCGATACTGTCTGGATTTGGCACCATTTTTGTATTTGATGCGTCAGATGGCACTTGTGACTGGTCGACATCCAAGTTGTTCTCGCCGCTGCCATTGGTTTGTTGGTTGGTTTGTTGGTTGTCCGCGGCATTCCCGTCCTCAGTTTGAGAGACCACTGTGTTCTAAAAGCAAGATGGAAGGAGGGGGGGGTTGAGCTTAGAAGAAAAGTTAAACACATTTTTGTACCTGTTGTGATTGAAAGTTCATTCTTGACTTATGTGGGGGACAGCAATGGACATTGTGGTGAGATGTTTCTAGAACTTTTCACCACCTCCTCAGCAACGGAAATGGAGGTGTTCTGATGTTTGGCCACTTGGGGGCAGATGAGACAAGTTTTAACACAAAAGTGACGTATCACTTTTTTTTAGTCATGTGGCATTCAGAGCATTCATTTGGAGTTGGAATTAATTTTTTGACCAGCTAGTCACTAACATTGTCTTTGGTGCCATTTGGGTGTGGGTTTGACTCTGATAGGAGTGTGAGATTGAACCAAATTAGTAAGGTTGGAGTACAAAAACAAAGACTTAAAAAGATGCTTAAACAGCAGCGACAGATGATAACTCCTCTGCATTTCACTTACACATAACCATTTGATTCATTGTTCATATAAAATATTTATTATAGCTTAAAGGACATCTTGTCCATGTTGGTTCTGACCAATTTATTTGTATTTGAATCAAAATGTTATGTTATTAAATGTTATTTGCATGCACAGTAATCAGCGTCAGTGAATCTTTATTAATCACAGCGTTCTACATTTCAGTACTGCTATTTCAAACTACTGCTCAAAGTGCTGCTGCTTCTCAAAGCAGTTAACAAACCTCAATTTTACATGTTTTTTTTTCCCAACAAGAAGAAGCAGAGGAATTGTCAGCGTGTCCACTTTTCCTTGAGGAACATTGTTTTGTGGTCTAGAAAGAAATGCACTGCAGCCCAAGCGTCCAGCTTTCATCCCTCTGAAAGATATTTATGATGATTTACTCCAGGACTTCCTCAGGAAATGTTGACAACTTGAAACAAAATCCCTCCGTTGCCCCGAGCAATAAACAAACCAGAGATATGTGAGGCCTTCTCACTTCAAAGATGAGGGGGGAAACTTCTCTGGAGTGTAATAATTATTTTATCTATGGAAGAGGGCAATGGAATGTACACAAGGGCACCACACAACTAAATGAAAGAGGATATAACTAGAGCCGCTAATTAATTAGATATATCATAGAGAAACTCCTTTATTTTATCTTGATTCAATTTTACTGAGAGCTTCGGTACATAAATTGCTTTATGTGTGACCACGTCAGGCTAAGATAAGTACGGCTGGGGAGAGTAAATGCTGACTTGGCACACTGCCAGTCCATACACAAAGGGACATTAATAAAGCTACTTATGACCTGCTCGAAGACCTTCACATCTACTATTCTGTGCCGCTCAATGTTTGTAGCATGAGTCAAATAAACACTACAAGTGCTTAATCTTTCCCCCATACACTGTCAGGATGTAAAGTATTGTGTGAATGTTTTTCATGCGATGGAGGGGAAAGATGTGGCAAAAATGGCCGAGTGTGCTTGAAGAAAATGCGCTCTGGCAGTGTGACGGTGGTACAATAACCTCTTCATCAAAGTGTGTTTAATGGTTGGTTTAAGATGTGATTCATGCTGAGAATTACATGAGAACATCGATAGTGTGCTAAATATAGAGCTACAGCATGAAGTTGGCTGATATAGCTTAGCATAAGGACCGGAAATAGTGATGTTTCCCACTATAGCTACAGTCGTAGCTAGCTAGAAAATGTTTTAGATGATCTTTAGGCATCCTCGAGGGCAAACAATTTTTCCCTTTGGACACAGCCAATCTAGCTGTTTCCCCCTGCTACCAGTCCTTATGCTAAGCTATGCTAACTGTTAACTGCTAACTCATCTTAGCTCAGGCTCCACAGTCACATCCAGATTCTCCAAATTGGTCTAACTACTCCCATAAAAAACTCTTTTGCCAGAATACATTTTTTTCCCCCCAGTGTGTTTTTGTGTGTTCATTCATGTGTGATTGTGTACTTCACATTTTCTGCTTACATTGAGCTGCCTGTTGTTTTCATTCTGGATGCTCTCATAAGTGAATTTTTCGGAGCGTCTCTGGCGCATTTTGAAGAGACGGGAGCCTCGGTTTGAGGCGAAGGACAACTCCTCCAGCATGATGTCCTTAGGCACGCTCACTTTCTTCCCAAGATCCATCTCTACATCTGAACACAAGGAGACAAACCGGTGACTAAAGCGCTTACAATACAGACTTAGAAATTGATCTCATTTCTAACAAGACATATTTATTTTCCTGTTTCATAAACTCCCACCTATCAAACCTCATTGAACACAAATTATATTCACACAGTAAAAAAAAAAAAAAACTGCTGCAAAAAAGCCCTCTACATGGATTGCTGACTCGGTATTCCTGCCAATATGATGAACGAGGAATTATCTGCCCTCGTAATCCACTCATGTCCAGTGCTTGTTTTGTGGTTAGCGCCGCGTGCTAGCTACTGCATGCTGATCATGGAGATGTCATAGGCCTATATCCAAGTGTGAGACACACAATTTGCCAGAATATCTTTCAGCTGTCAGTATCCTTCAGACGCTCCCTATCCCAGCTACACAGTTGTCTACTCCCTGAAATAGCCTGTTCAAAGGACAACGACAAAGGGATTAGTTTATTTGGCCCATAAAAGTATTCATTTGCTTATTTATAGTCAGGTTCATGGAAGGCAGGGTTGGCAACCGCCGCAAATGGTGGGTTCATACCTTCTATAAAGTGAATGTGGAAGTGTCCAGTGCATGCGTGTGTCAGCCAAAGTGGGCTGCCGTTTACAGTAAAATGAATATGTCTGAGAACCAAAAGTGCACTGTAAGTAACGGTGTTAAGTCCCCGTCTATGTTTGTATGTGTGATAAAAAGGGAATGCAGCGGGGTGGAAGGAGCAGGATGTGAGGAGTAAGCAGAGAAGGTGAGATGAAAACAGAAGCAAAGGAAGGAAACAGAGATGAAATGATACATCTACCTTCCTGGCCTTGAATCTCCCTGCAGATCGCCGCCGCCTGTATTTTCCTCTCCCTGTTCGTCATGGTGGAGAACTGTGACATGGCTGCCCTTAGGGAGTCAGGAGGTGAGGCAAAAAAGTCACAGCGCACATCAGTGCAACTTGTTCAAACTTACAATAAGACACAAAAGCAACACAACACAGCTGCATGTTGGCCCATCGATTGCCCAACCATCACACATCCACACAACGCACAAAGACCCACCGAAGCAGATAGAATTTATTGGGGCAGTGAAAAGGGCAAAGTTAGCACATCCCTTTAAATAACCTTGGGCTGTTAAACGCCAAGCACATGCTCTTCAGACATGGCAACCAGCTGTGTCAGGGGTGTAGGAATCAATATGTTTGAAATTACCCAAGTGGGCTGAAAGGACACAGATAGAGAACATGGTCCTGTCACAGCAAACACGTGAGACAGTGGATGAAATAGCACAGTGGAAAGTTTACACCGAGGTGTCAGTGAACGCACAATACAAATGCTTCGCTCCAGTCCAAAATACTTTTGGGGGGAACAAAAGCACATTTCACTGCAAATGCCAAATGTCTATCCACCATGCAAATCAAGTGATCATCTGGAAATCATTGGTTTTGGCTCAGTTGATAAAAGGCAAGTTTTATTTCAGCTTCAATAAATCAACTGTTATCCATCAGACATTGATATTTTTTAATACATCAAGCATAAGAATATCATAAAACATGTTTTGTATACTTGCTGCTGCTACATAAAAAATCAAACTATAACACATGGCGCGCCGTGTGATTGACAGGGCAATGTGATAGAAAAACTGTATGAGGTTGTGAGAATCATGCTTGTTTTAAAGCACAAACGTCATGTGAGAATTAGACATTAGACACACCTGTGGATAGCCCTCGTGATGTCTTACCTGTCCTGAAGGACCCTTTTGGGGGGAGTTTCCTGCTGTGCTTGTCTCCTCAGGGTAGGAAGTCAGAAAGGTGAGAGGAGAGAGGGTCAGACAGGGTAGTGCCACCCGTGTGGGTGCTGACGCTCCCCGACACTGGGGCTTGTCGTGGGTTGGTGGGGGCTGCGGGCTGACGGAGTGACTGAATGAGTGGGTGGGTGGGTGTCAGTTGGTCTGTTGTCATTGGCATTTAGTTCACGAGCGAAAAGGAGACTAAATTTAGAGCACTGCCACTGCTGCTCGCTTTTCCCTCCATCTACCTCTCTGTCTCTGCTAGCTGAGCTCAGGATGTTCGATAGCCCATCAGTGATTCCCAACCAGGGGAAGTTTTCACAGTATGCAGAAAGGTGAAATGAGCAACTAATTTGACATAATCCATTTTAGGATTTGAATAAAAATATGTATGCATATTTATAACAAGAGTGTCTATAAACTAGTTAGTAAGTGAGCCAAATCAACTAATAATAATGAATGGACAATAAGTTGACAGATAGCTAAAAGTAATGGATAAGCTGTTTATATATTATTATATTATGAATATACTGTATATTAATTATATATATTATATATTATTAAAGTAAAGAATAAATAGTTGGAATAGTTGAAGAGACTTGAGAAAGCTAAAAAATAATAGATTGCTTCATTTAAATAATGATAGACTAAAAGCAAATTTATGGCTATGTGTAGCTTGAAATATAAACATGACTAAAAGTAATGGATGAATACTTAAAAGCCTATAACAATAACAATGAAGCCAACCGATAACCAGCTGAAAGTAGGGGAAGTAAGAGCTTAAAATAATAATAAATGTTTGAAATAGCTAAAAGTTATGAAACAGCTATAATGGTTAGGGAGGGCTGAAATACTTGGCTACAGTTAACATTAACATGGTTGAAACACTGAGCTTCTGATTTCTATCAGTAGTTCAATAATAACCAGGTGAAAATCAATTGACACATGTGGAACATGAAGTGGTGCTTGACTTGGTTGGGAACTCACCTTTACCAAAGGCCAAGTATCTGTGGCAATCTTGCAACATTGCAAATATACATATTAAACAGCATCAAAGGGATTAAAAAAACAGCTTAGAAAGCCCTGACAAAGCTTTAACAACAAAAATAAAGTTGTGTCAGCTGCAATTCTCTTTATCTGCACTCCAGAATTGCAGTGCACAGCCAACAATAAATACACTCAGTGACATCCAGCATAGGAACATGGCTCCCTCAGGGCCCGGAGACCAATCAGATACTATTTGTTTTAAATGCCATCATGTGATATAGGAGAGAACGAGGACTAATAGGGTTCACTCACCTTATAATCCAGTCACTATGTTTTAATTGACCTTTGCTAAATTAGATTTGCCTCCTCTATATTTCTTTACTTGGTAAAAGAGACAAATAGGGAAAGGCAGGTTGAGTTTGCAGCACTGGGCGGGTGGATGTAAAGTTGGATGTTAAAAGCAGCGAGTTCACTGGCATACTGTAAGTCAAGCTCCATTCTTTTAACAGCACTTGAATCCCCGCACAGCGTTTTCGAAATCTAAATTGGTGGGGAAATCTTATGCTGTTTATCATCTCCCTCTGTGTCCTTATCGCTCCTTCTCTAATGGTTCGGCTACAGTAGGTACCCACTGTTATTATGTAACTGGTGGTCACCATGGGAACAAGTGCCCACCAACCCCTCCCAGCACCCCCCCTTCTCCCCTGGATAGAGAGCGAGTGACTATCCAAGACAACACATCATACAAAAAGCTTCATGGGATGGTACGGCAAGCAACAAATGGCCCAGAGCCAATGTATTTCATGCTTGGAATGGAGAGCAAGGAGCACAACCACACAACGCAATTTGAAACAATGCTATTTGGTTGTATTTATTTTGTAAAATGCTTCATGTGAATCCCTACCTGAATTCATATGGAACAAAAACGGATTACTGTTGTTCTATCGTGACCGTAATAAGTGTCATTTGAATGGAAGCAATACAGTGTAATTATCACAGAGACGCCATAGTATGTCAGCATGCTCGGTGAGTCACTTGAGTCACAACACAATGCGAGTGTGATAAATCTTATTTATGTTTATGAGACTGCTCGGTGAGAATCACATTAGGACATTATGTACACTCTGTGAAAACAGCAACGTAGCTTTAGTCTTTGGAGATGATTACAAGTCTTTCGCAAATTTCCAAACCAAACACAAACCACAAACCAATTACATACTATAAGCCATAATCCCAGTGCCAGTATACCCATAATAAACGAAAACACCATCACACACGTCATAATTAAGAGTTAACATTCCTCAATCAAACTTTTACTTCCAGCTAAAACTTCAAAGTCCTACATGCTATTTTTTTTTTTTTCAAATACAATGTGCTGGAATGTGACAATTCATTCCAGATTAACAAAGAAAAATGGCTTTAGCGGTCAAAAAGATGACCCATTTTCATCTTCCCCTCTCTCTTCTTCCCTCTCACTGAATAGTTAATGGCCACATGCTAATGCGCTAATTAAAATGCACCTGGTAAATAAGTGAATTAATCTCACTAGAGCTTACATAACAACAAGTCCGCCCACAATATGCTTGAGTTATAGCGCTAACCTTTCCCCAAGTTTTGGCCCTCACTTTTAATGCGTCTGTAATTCTAATTCTGACAGTGAAATGATCCTCAAGTTTCATGGATTGAAAAATCAAACAAAACCCATAAATCCAGGAAAAAACCAAAGTGCACAAATCACTGCAAGAAATGGCATGCTAAGGTACGCACACATCCACAGCAGAAAACGAAACCAGCACGAACAGCAAATTCATCCACAAGCTTGCAACTTACTATGTTGTGGATAATTGTTTCCTTCTCCCTCTTAGCACACTCACGTATATCTTTCCCAGATCATAATTGCCTATTTTGTATATTCTGAAAGGTTCACAGAACAGTCAACAGTTCTAGTTATATCCAGATATACTATTATTATACAAACACTCAGATCTTTCCACTTATTTTGTACTAACCGTGCCCAATCAGACTCATTATCCATTCTAAATAACATACTTATTGTCTCATCTCGTGAATTACAGGCCCACTTCAGTGTATCAACCAAGCTAGAAAGTTGTTAAATGCTAATGGAATCATTTTTAAGTCTCCATACAGTGTTAAAATAATAACCTCCTTTCATGTTTTATTATGCCAAGCAAATATTTCAGCAAATATATTTTATACGAAAGATTTAAGAATGAAAAGTATTAAGCCTTTAAAAAAAAAAAAATGAAATAAGCACGTCAATGGAGAACTCCAGCAATCTTTCTAAGTAACCACTTATCATTAGCTTACTCTCCTCACTCATATTACTGTTTTCTTTAGGTATTAATGAATTAAAAAGGAAAATGCTGCGACTGCACATAAATGCATTATGGAATCGGCGAGGAGCGGGATTTCATTCATTTAAGGTCACACGAGTTGAGTTGTGCCCTACCGCTTCCAGCTCCAAGTGTTGCTGGTGTACACAGACTTATAAGTTTGTTTTCCCAAGGGCCTCTTATACTCAGAGTAGGACAGTGAGGGCCCCAGATTTGCCTCTGCCGCAGACCTCTGAGGCTGCCATTGTCTGGGCAGAGACCTGTAACCAACATTACTAGCAGGGATGGAGACAGTGCTCCTCGTTGGGGACACAAATGATGGCAGCGGAGCTCGGCTATGGCTGCGACTTTGGCTCTGGCTCCAAGTGTGGCTGCCTGTTTTATGCGGGGCTTGGTAAGAGACTCTGGCCTTCCACTCTGCCGGTGGCTCGGGCAGTATTTTGCGCTGGGCTGCCAGGCGGATGTTTGAGACAAGGCTTTGCTGGAGGTCCTGGAAAGCAAATGCTTCATCCACCAGACCCAGGGGATGCCGAGAGGCAGCCTCCCAGGGTGTTAGGCGTTTGTGGCCCTTCTCCAGCCAGGATGTCTGCTTTGCCTGGGGAGATGCAAAGGCCCGACCCGGAAGCTTGGGGGAAGTAGAGGCCGAGGCTGACTTCTGGCCTGTGAATGGTACTCTGGCTGGTGGGGAAAGGGAGTAGCTTCTGCCAAGTGCCTGCAAAGAAAGATCCAGACATGTTTATTTTAATAAGAGTTCATTTTTGTTTGGCTGACTGGCCCTCTGGCCAAATCAAATCAGCTTTTAAAACATTGGAAAATAGAGTCGCTCTTTGTCAACACATTTCTTTTAAGTGCTCTAATAGTTTAATGTTGTATTTCATGTGAAAAATGGTCAGCATTCTTTGGGCATTTTGTCCAAACAAAATGAACCGCCCTCTCATTTATGAGAAGCTCTGCTCGTTGTCACTGAATCTGCTTTGCTAGACAGTAACACGCAGCAGTAGAAGTATGACAACGAGATGGTGAAACTTCGAAATTCTCAGTACTAAAATTTCCATTAGGATGCCTGGACAGCTAACGGTTATACGGGGTGACAAAACACCTCTGTACCGCTCATTGGCTCTGACAGTACAGTCGACTGGATATGGAAGGCATGCAGAAAAGGTCGTGCTGCCATCATCTGGTGAAAGCTGTGTAAGATCAGCAGGCGGCAAGAGGTGGTGAAAATGAAAGAACAGAATAGAAGAGAGTGCAGTCATAAAAAATAAAAATGTAGCTGAATAAGTCAAGGGGGAATCAATTCTCTGCTGACTCGGGTATTTGGTAGGCCTAAAGTGCCTGTGGCAGCGTTATCCTGGATTAGGGCAGACAGAAGAATGTATGAGTAGATTAGTAGACAATCTAAGGTCATACTTTCATTCTGCTGACAGAGATTGCCTACATGACTTTATATTTGCCTTGCATTGTTTATGCCTATTATCTATCTCGCATTCTAAGAAATGGGGCCTGAGCAGGTCTAAAGAGTTGGTGTTCACGATGGTGTGCATACAGGGGCTTTTTTAATTTGTTGGCTCAAAATAGTGTATGTAAGTATAAGTGTTGTTAAGTTAAGTTTGTAAGTAAGGTTTTTTTCTGGGGGCCCAACATTACAACAAAGTACATTTGAGAGTAGATGGATGAACTCATCTAAGATCTCAATCTGAACAATATGTCTGCCCTGCCTTATACTGAATAAAACTTAGATAATGTGTAGTATTAGATACCAATGAGTTGATTCTAACCATTAATTAATTACCAGTAAGTTTCCTTTCATTGCATACATAACATGTTGAAACTGATTTATATCTGAATAACAAAATAGCTGCATAAATTGTAAATTTAAATCTTGTTTAAGACACCACTTGATATTTAAACTCACACTTAACAAATAACTGCCCTTTCCGAAAATGCATGACACACCATGGATATACATTTCAGCATGGGCCTACTCACTTCCACCTCCAGAATTATCCAATGAGGTCGCCTGTATTTAGTGAAGTCACCAGCCTAATAATACCTTCATAAATGCATCAAGTAGTCAGTCTGCAGGAATGTGCTTCTCAAGCATTTATCTCAATTGCTGTAAAAGTAGGTGATTTGGATAATGAGGTGTTTCTACATAATAATATCTTTAAAGTCTTTTTATTTTAAGAGTGATTCATTTTGGATCGCTGTTTTTCTAAACAGAAAGTACATGTACATGTCCGATCGTGATGATCTTGCAGAGAAACTAAATTCTTGTCTGAGCAAATATGGAATAACTTTATCATCATTTATATGAAAGGTGGAGTAGTGGTGAAATTCAGCGAGATGAAAGAAAAGAGACGAGCACAGAACAGAAGAAACCCAAAAAGCATGCACAAAGGACAAAAGGAAAGGAAAGCCAAATAAGGATAAAAGACATTTTAATGGCACTGCAGTGAATCATACAGATAGTGCACTATGAAGAGAACCACACAAAGGAAAAGGAAAAAAGAAAAGAAAAAAAAACACAAAGAACAAAAGCAGCCCTGTACCAAAAATATATTTTTGAACATTATCAGGCTGATTATCCTTTCAATAAATCTTCTTTTGTTAATCATTTATCACCTATTCATATAAAACAAAAGCAAGAGAAGATGCATTAAAGAGTGAGACTAGTAGAGTGGGTATTTCCATATATTTTTTCTGTTAAAAAAGAAACTCCGATAAAGTAGCTTTCACTGGCTTAAGTTGAAATTTAAGCTTACTATCTCTGGACCTCAGCACTCTCTGCTAAGAGGCAGTTTAAATATAGCACCTAACATGATGCAACAGCTGGTAAAAAGCTTAAAATAAAACTGACCATCTTAAGTCTGTGCTATTGAGAAGACTCTGGGGAAAAGCTGCTCAAGAATATTATATACCGGTCAAACAGTTGAAGTTCAAGTAAGGTGGCGTTAACTGACACTTTCTGTAAAGGGTTTTGCTGTATTCTCCAGCCTTTACTTGAAACTCCACAGACTTGTTACATAATCTCTGCACTTATGACATCACTGACATTACAAATGTAGCCTTCTGCCTGGTAACATTACACCCCATATACCCCACCCCTTTCCCTCAATACTTTATTTGTATTTTATTTGTTTATTTTATTTCTTTTTTATTGAATTGTAATTTAGTTGTTTTTATTTTGTTTCTTTGTTCAACAAATAACATTAGGCACATTTCCCATTTTCTTCTTTTCAAAAATCAACTTCCTGTTGCACTGTCAGGTACCATTCACTTCTGACTGTATCATGCTCCCCTACATTCTTATATTGCCACCTTTAGATTCTTTAACTTAAAATCACATTAATTTAAAGTGATTTTATTAAGTATGAATGTGCATAATTCTCTATGATTATGTCAAAATGCATATATACGTCATAACCATGTTCGGTTCAATTGTGTCTGATGAAATATACTTACATCCTGTTTTAATTACATTCTTAATCTGTTATTGATGACATTGACATTAGCTCTTTGAAAACCATTAAGCTCTGTCCAATGTCAATAACAAGAGTAGGTAGAGATGAAGATAGTTATTACAAAAGCAAGTTCATATACTCAAAACTGTCCACTTGGTAGTGGTCTCCAAGAGCAATTTCCTTGACTCAAACAGACACAGAGGGTGCCATGAATCTACCAGAATTATTCTTTATCAACTGCTGTAGGCTTCCACACCTGAGCTGAGCTCTTTTTAGCTGTGAATTTAGGTTTGGGAGCAGCTCCAGGGTTACCACCTGATACAGACTCAGGTCTTGCAGCTACAGGAAAACTAGGAACGGCATAGGTACTGGGAGGCTGTGACTGGTAATTTACTGAGGGAGCTGCCAGGTAAGGAGGGCTATTGGCTGTTTGGTAAGGAGCCTGTGGTGCCTGTTGGTAGGGAGAGTTTGGAGACTGAGGTGCTTGGGGATGATAAGCAGGTGGGGCAGGTTGCTGATACTGTTGGTTGTATGTTTGCTGGTATGGACCGCCCATAGGTTGTTGATAAGGGTTGGGGGGAGGATAAACTGGGTTTGGCTGGTAGTGGCCATCATGCATCACAGGCTGCATGGGCATCCCATAGCCTTGCTGGGGGTATGGGGCATTATATTGTCCAGCTGGCTGGATGGGGGCCATTTGCTCATATCTAATTGGCTGGTTTTCGACTGGAGGGTTAGGAGGTGAACACTCAGGCTTAGGTGAAGGGGGCTTAGCAGCCTCTGCTGCTGGGCCAAAAGTAAAGAGTGAGGAATTAAGCTGGTAGGGTTGATGCTTCATAACATCTATAACATTAAGAGGTTTAGGAGCAGGCTTTTCCTTCTCCTTGTCTTTTTTCTTGGTTTTGATTGAAGGGCTTGGAGGAGGCTGCTTTGTTGCTGCTGGGGGATAAGAAGGGGACTGAATAGGATTATATGCCCGTGAAGGTGGAGCACGTACGTTGGGTGTATATTTCCACTCATTTGGTAACGAAGCAACTGGCGATGTTGACCGGCTTGCCTTGTTTGCTTGCACAGTCTCAGAGTCCACGACAAACTTCTCCATACGAGACTGCCTCTTGGCAAACATATCAGCTCCTTTTCCTTTGACAGCTGGCATCTCAAAAGATGAACCTGGGGATGATGGGTTTAAGACAGTAGCCATTGGATTGACGGGTGATGAAACTTTTTGACCAATAGTAAAGGAGTGCATCCGCTGTGGTGGGGGTGGAGGAGTCCGGTTTTGTGGGGAACTTTGTGGTGGATGCCATGGTTTTGGAGAAGGACGAGTATTCACCATTGATGTGGAAAAATTCACAGGTGTTTGCTGTGACTGTGGTGCCCAGGTATTCACAGGTGTCTGAGGCTGTGTCTGAGCTGAAGGCCATGTATTCAATGGTGGCTGTGGTTGTGAAGACTGTTGCCAGTTTGGCTGTGGTGTGGGCTGGGGTGGAACTGGTTGAGCCCAAGGTGGTTGATGTTGGGCTTGATTTTGCTCTTGGGCCCAAGAACTCATGGGGTGCTGACCATGCTCTGGAGGCTGAGCCCATGATGGCTGGGAATGAGGCTGGGCAGGCACTGGTGCCCATGGATTCAAACTGGCTTGGGGTTGTCCTGGAGGTTGTGTTTGGGGTGTTTGGATCCAGGGTGGCTGAGCTTGGGCCTGAGTTTGTGATGGGGGCCATGCATTAATTGAAGGTTGCTGCTGCTGTTGAGGCTGAGCTGAAACCCAAGGTGGTTGAGGCTGAACTGGTGCTTGGGGCTGAGGCCATGGTTGTTGTGGAGCTTGATGCTGTGGCTGCTGCACCCATGGTGGTTGTTGCTGGGATTCTGGTTGAACCTGTTGAACCCAAGGCGGTTGTGTTTGGGATTTCTGCTGGGGTTGTTGCACCCATGGTGGTTGATGCTGAGACTGTGTTTGTGATGGTTGTTCCCATGGGGCTTGGGGTTGCTGCTGCACTTGTTGATCCTGAGGTTGGCCCCAAGTTGGTTGCATTTGCTGCAGATTTGGCTGATCACGAGAATGTGTCCAGGGTGGCTGAACTTGTGACTGAGACTGTGTTTGCTCTTGAGGCTGGGCCCAGGATGGCTGAACATTTGTTTGGGTTTGTGCTTGCTCTTGAGGCTGATTCCAGGATGGCTGGTTTTGAGGGGTCCAAGTATTTGTCGGGGCTTGATGCTGTGCTTGGGTCTGAGTAGGTTGATGTGTCACCCATGGTGGATGTTGTGGGGACTGACTTGGAGGTGGTTCCTGGGGCTGCACTTGAGCTGAATGCCAAGAATTGGTAGATGGCTCCTGTTGTGCTTGTGTTTGTGCTGAAGCCCAGCTAGTCACAGGAGCAGGCTCAGACTTCACAATTGAATTCACATGACCATATTCTTCCTGAGCTGACACTTGTAAAGGCTGTTGTTGAGATTCAGGCTCCTGCTGAGTCCATGTGTGCTGCTCCTCTGTGGTGGTGCTGGCAGGAACCTCCTGGGTGGCAGGCGGGGGAGAGGGCTCAAGGGCAGGTGCAGGGGTTGGCTCGAGTTCTGGAGCAGGGGTAGGCTCTATGGTGGGGGCTACAGCAGGTGTAGATACACTATTTTCAGCTTGTTGAGGCATGTCCTGATTGGTCATTTCTATCTGTGACGCCCAAGGAGGAGAAGTGGGGTTTATCACAGGCTTTGGAGCCACTGGTGGAGGAGTTTTGTGTTTAATTGGAGACTGGAGGAAATTACAAGCCTCAGCTCCAAGGCTAAGGTAGTCTTCCTCAGGTCCTGACTCAAAACCCATTTTTTGTCATTCCTGTTGAGAAGGTTTAGCAATGCTGGGTTAGGTGTCATTTTTGGTGCTTCCTTAAAAGTAAACATAGGCTTGCCAGTGTTTCTTTTCCTTGCATCCATCAAAAGGCCGGTTTTAATTGCAGGGGTAGAAATGCGCTCATCACGGGAAGCTATCTGCTCTCCTTGGCCCATAGAATCTTGATTGGTCCCACTCACTGCGGGAGAATAAGGGGTAGCCACCATGTTTTCTGCCGAGAAAGGCTTTGCACAACGATTGCTGAAGGAACTCTGCATTTCACTGGTTTGATGTTGGACTGTGCCATTGATGTTTGTAGAATAGTGCTGCATTTGTTGTTGATGATATTCTTGCTGCTGCTGATACATTTGTTGTTGTGGATAATGCTGTTGTTCATACTGCTGCTGCTGTTGATACTCTTGTTGGTATTGTTGTTGTTGCTGTTGTTGGTGGTGGTAGTTTTGTTGCTGCTCATAGTACTGCTGTTCCTGATATTGTTGGTACTGTTGTTGCTGTTGGTTTTGTTGGTGTATATTTACATCCATGTAAGCATGGCCATCTGTTGTGGACTGCATGTAGGACTGCTCCAATATCTTCTTTTCAGGCTCTGGTACTCCTTCCACTGGGATCCCATGGCGTCTAAGCTCTTCATGTTCAGCAGAAATCTCATCCATCCTTTGACGCCGTTGGGCAAACATTAGGGCACCCTTTCCCTTGGTTTCAGGCAAAGAATCCATCTCTTCTTGGTTGTTCAGGTTTCTTTCAATCTCAAGAAGACCCTTGTCCCAGTTGATAGTTAGCACACCTTTGCTACTATGGGCATTAGTGAGGAAATGCTTGTTTAATTCTGAGCCGTTAGGAGCCACAAGGGTAAATTCAACAGTGTGGGTTTCTTGTTTGTCGTCTTCGCTTTCCTCGTCCTCTTCGTCGCTGTACTCTGGTTCGTCTTCTCCTGTGCCGTAGCTCACAAGTGTGTATTTCTTGGCCCTCTGCCGATGTTTCTTGAACATCAACACCCCCTTGTTGTTGGGGTTGGGCGGCGCAGCCGTAAGAAGAAGAGCAATACGTTTACATTTGGACTTGGCCTCCTTTACCTGCTTCTCAGAGAGACTCTCGCTACGCCTGAGCCCTGTAAAGAGAAGGAAAAGAGAAAGTTCAATGTTTTAAACAAAGGATTCTAGAGAGGAAAGCTCAAAATCAAATTCTATAGGATACTCCTGACATTACAGGTAACAGTGATTTTACTGGACACTGTATGTGCCTTGATCATGTAATTGTCGTTAACTAAATTAATTAAAATTATTATTGTTTAAAGCTATTTTTCTAAAATGCCCATCCTAAATATCAGTCAAAAATGAAATTATACTTCATATATCTTATAAACTCATAAATTGTACCTCACCATATATACTTCATCATAAGTTACTTTGGTTTATCACTCACCTGATAAGTAAAAATAGAGCTTGCAGAAATAACATGGTGACAGATGACACAATTGAGAAACTAAGTTAAGCAAGGCACAAAGCAATTCTTTGCAGCATGTAACATTACACTGATAGCAACCGTGTGCAAAAAAACTGTTTTAATAATACATCCAATGTTCTCAATAAAAGCAGAAGCAGATACGTCCAACGAATAAGCAATTAAAACTATCTGCGCTGTTACACTGATCTGAACACACAACCAATGCCCTCTAAACTAAGCTATTAAGTGATTCCATAGCCGGAGAGATATTGCATTCCATATATTCTTAGTCCACACATAATATTTATCCACCTATAGCCATGAATTTTCCACCTCTGTGATTGTATTCCTCCAAATTTGCTCATTCATTTGAACTTAGAACATTAACCCATAAAGCAATTATGAAATTCTCTGACCCATGTCTAATATCCTAAGTTGTTCACAGACAGTGAACCACACAGCCCTATAAAGAGGCCAGGAATAGGAACTCGGAAAAGATTAAAGATAGCCTGCATGCAATAAATCCACCAGAAACGGCGTGCTTTACCAGCTCTTATCTTTAAGTTCACAAGCTGACCACTTAAAACCTTCTGTTCTTCTTAAATGTATCACACTTACTGACACTTAAGCTAATCTGATAACAGACACCACACACTCTGAAACAATACAAGGCAGTAATAAAATAATACGCAGGCTTTCTTTTTTATATTACTGCAAGACTAACCTGAAGGTGGAGGAGACAGCGGGAGTGAGCGACGGACTCACTTTTTTAGCTCAGTTAAAGCACCCAGTTTGAAAGGATCAGGTAACGGGCTGGGGAGCACATGCTGGTGTCTGTCAAAGGGCTACTTCTGCAGGCATCATCAGCGTGCTGGTGTTATATTTATGTCTTCAACACAGCACGGAGGAACGCCTCAGTCTCCATATTCATTATCAAGCCTCTTCAAATGGACACTTTAAGATGTTTTAAGATCAGTAGCTTCTCTTACATGATCATTTCAACGTCTTTTTAAATCTCCTTTCTTTTGATTTGTTATGTTTCTTTTATTTACTGTCACCACCCCAATCACTGATTCTGTTGTTATTCAGGTTAGACCCGGATGTATCTGCTTCCATTCAAAGGAATGAGCACACTGCTCCAACTGCAGTGACAGACTATTTTGAGGAGCACACACACTGGACATCAGGCTTTGGAATGCACACATGTTGTTGGCAAATGTAATTTAGTGTTGACCTATTAGCTTGCAGATTCCCCTTGAATGAACAGATCCACACACAGAAAAAAAGACGCACACCAGAGCATTATTTCATGGTACACATGGAAATGGTCCATGGTCCATACTTACTGGCATGCCTTGCCCGATGCTTGTTGGGTTTGTCTTGATCCCCCTCAGAATCAGACTCCTGTCCTTCTACTGGTGTTGCCTCTTCTGAGGGAATTCCAAATGAGACAGTAAATGACCCAGGAACTCCTTCACGGTGTCCTCCTCCTTCTTCTTCTCCTTCACTTTGGGATCCAACACTTCCACTGACCCTGGTGCCACCCACATTCAAGATGCCCCTCCCTGCTCCTGATGCTGCTGGCTGCTGCAAAATGACCTCCACCTGCCCAAGCATTGAAGGGGAGCTGAGAACAACCCCATGCTGACCAAGCGGCTCCCTGACGGAACAGGGCACATTGTGTGATGATGTGGTGATGTTGCGGATCGTCTCAAAGGTCTCTCTGTTTGAGAGTTCTCCCTGGATCCCAAGGGCGCTCCCAAGAGAAGTGCAACCCACATCATCCAAGGACTGCTTAGACAGGGAGACCTGGAGCTCGACCATGTCCCCAGGGGAGAAGCAACGCTGTATCTCTTCATCATTTTCCTTAAAAACAGGTTCCCGGCTTCCCTGTTCACCAGGTGAGGGAACATGTCGCTCAGTGGAAACCAACCGTGGTCTCCTGGGAAATGTGCCACTGTCCAACTCCCCATAGTAGGCCTCATCCTGGGACACAGCTGTGTAGAGTTCCCTTGGACTTTGGGACCCGTGCTTTGGAGAGAAGATGTGAAGTGTGGTGCTCTCTAAAACCACACCAGAGGAGTCCCTCTGACCACAGGGTGTCTCTTCTGATTCGTAGTCTTCTGGGGGGATGGTGCAGTATCTTTCAGAGAAGGGAGGAAGAGGAATGAGTAAGCGGCGCAAGTTTTTAAGTTCAATAACTGTTATTCATTAATATTAATAAGACATAATGCCATCTCCTATATTACATGACTTTAAGACTTTAAGACATTCGTCCACCTCCGTGCTGCTTTTTTTAATCATCACATTTTACCTCCAAGTGAAAGACAGGTGTGATGTTCGCACAAATCTTTTTTTGCTCATTAAATTTTAACACCATCTGAACGAGCAGTACATCATAACTGAGGAATGGAGCCGTTGGATTGTTGAGGATGTAAAGCTTGTCTCCCATTGCTCAAGTTGTCATAGCAGTCAAGTATATTTAATCTTCATGCAGGAAGTCTAATGAAAGGGTCACGTCACCTAAGAAGAAAGTAATCACGCTTCAATATCGCTTTGCCTATTTCCCACTTTCAAGGTCAGCAGGGAATACAATAGCAGAATGTCATTTTCTCTGATTGCAATTATTGAATTTAATAAGAATTAGATGTCAGTGACTAGTCCTTTAGAGTGACATATCATAATAAATCTTGATAGTCACAAGCTGAGGTCATCTGCTCTCCAATTCCGCGTAGGCAAGAGTTTATAGTCATGCAGTCGCAGAAACAATCGTAATATGAATCTTGAACTGTGCTTATAGCTGTAGCCACAAAGAACAGGGATTTAAATGAGAAAAAAAAATAGATTCAACTTTAATATGTCTTCGAGACAACAGTATATCCCTCTACTGTGTAGATGCGGGCACATTATGGACCGTGCAGCAATATTTGCAGACTTGTCACCCTGATAAACACACTAGCAATACCCAATGAGTCATGGCTGAGCAGCTGCATGTCAATCAAGACACACAAATCTGTAACGCACTGGCCAAGCGAGTTGGAAGGTCAGCAAGGCTGACACACATTAACTCACTAATACGCGCAGAGACATGAATGCATATATATATACACAGGCAGACAGTCAGTGGTTCACTGAACTATGCAAAAGGGCGCAGGTCATAAAACAACATGCTATCTAAATGCTAATAGAGTGGCGCAATAATCATTCTGCTTTGCTGTTCTGAACACCAAGGACCCACAGTGCAACACGGCTCACTTGTCACGTACAGATATTGTAGAGTTAGTGAATGTGCATTGCATTGTCTGTGTTCTCCGCAATTCACAGACATGCTTCGGGCGTCACTTCACTATCATCAATGTAACGTGCGCCTTGTGGCACTACCTCTTGAGAAGCAGCTGCAGAGAGTCAATGGATGTGTCAATGATCGCGGCGGCTCGTAAGAGCGTGAGATCGGCACATGGCTCTCCATTGAGCGCCACCACCTCAGTCGCCTTCTTGCACTCCAGCTAAGGAGGCGCGACTACCTTCTTCTACCTGTGGAAGACAAAGGACAAGGAACAAGAAAAAAACACATCACACACAGGTATCAGCATAGCTAAACTCTTCACATTACCATCACCATTTGGTAATTGTATCCTGAGCTGCCAGTGACCCCAAAACACAAATATACCCTCTTAAATAAAGCTCTTTACAAAAGTCTGAGAATTGTCTTATAACCTTCACACAAAGCTCATTTATGACAACGTTTCTATTTACAGGAACTCAAAATAAATAATCTTTGAGACCTTTAAGTATTTTAGTAGTATTTTTAGGTTTTAAAAGGACTTAGCATAAAGTATACATTCTCGTGAGCCAGCCTGCAAATAGTAATAATGTAAGCAAAACAGAAAATTAGTGTAAATAAGCGGTGTATGTTTAGACTAAGTGTAATGCTGTGGGGCCTCTACAGATAAAACAAGACAGCTAAATGGGCTATTCTCTTCCATGTGTATTCAAGTCACGCAATGGATGATAATGTGCGTAGGGGCAAATATTCCCTAAGTCAGTGTCACTGAAAATGTAGGCTGGATCTACCATGTATTTTAACCATGCAGCTGCATATAATGTCTGTAGGCCAGCTCTGGGCACATCTATTTAAAGGGCACTCCTTTACACAGTTAAACTAATGACTGATGGTTTCGTTCCCTTGTAATTGGTTCTTGAGGCCTATAAAATGGTTCATTAATAAGAGGATTTAATAAGGAGAAATGCCCCATAAATTTTGCACAAAAGGCCACTTATACAGCTTTGGGGATAAATGATTACTTCAATACCATGCAATTAGAAGACATTCACATAGGAAACATGTCAAGATATTTTGCACTACAAACACTTCAACAACAACAACAACACTAGAAGTAAACAGCTTTGAAAGATGGTTTATTATGGCTACAATTTTTGCTTATTTCTTCAGTAACCACTTCAAAATGTACCAAAACTAGTCTGTGTTTCTTTTTTTCTTTTCTTCCCTACACTTGACAGTTGTGTGTCAACCATCAGGTAAGATAAAATACGATAAAATGCCATAAACATAATCTTAAAATATAGGAAGGGAACCTAATTCATCCACCATAATGGGGTAATGTGTCTTAATCATTTTCTTGGGCAATTCCCCTAAAGATTAATTTACAAATATACACAATCATGTTTATGATGCATCAGAGTCAATACAGGTTAACCTTCGATGCCACTGAACATGAGTAAACGGCTACGGTATCCCACCATCGATCATGCTAATGCCCTTTTAGCACCGTTGCATCATTCGCTTCAAGTTGATTTATTTCATCACATCATCGCCAAACAAAAACAGTCTCCTAGGTTTTCTCCTATTGGAGTTGCCGGTTTCTCCAGAAACCTCGTTGGCAAGCGGCGCTCACATAAATCGTGGAAGTGCAAAGAGCTCAGAGTTCAGGTATTTCAGAACTGTTGGTATCCATGTTTATTTTAATAGCACAACACAGAGAAAGTCTGTGAAGAACACAGAGTTAGAAACACTGCTGGGTATTAATGGTAATCACAAACAGGTGCTGGTGGTATATACATACAGCACTGTGCTAATTCCATATTGTGAAGGGGTCGTTGCAGGGGTAAAATCAATCAAAATCAATCAAATAAATATTAATGACGGGGATAACAGATCAAACAGTCCTTCCTCACAATCACTGGCACAACAGTTGTGTTTGCTCTTTTTTCTGGTGAATTAATGGACATATATAAAATCTCAAAACTACTGTGACGTTTGAATTTGACAACAGAAAAGTTCCATCTTAAATCATTTCACCTATCAGCTCTTGCGGCTCCATCTGCATGGACATGCATCAGACTTGAGACTACTTGCAGTAAAACGACTTTGGCACTAGATGGCAATGCACACAAAGGTATATTTTACCACTGACCCAAGAGGAGAATCCCTGCGTGCAACGGCAACGTGCAGAAAGACTCAGAGAGAATTTATTCTGTGATTTGCTAAAGTGTCAGTTCAACATTAAAACTCCTCCTCATTAAACATTCTATGTCTGCCTTCCTGGCTTCTCTTTTTATACTTTTTACTATTTCAAGGGCAGATGCAAATCACATGTTGCTTTTTGTTCATCCATCTACAGCAAGTCTGCTTTTCTATATATACAAAAATGTTTCATGAGTTACTTTATAGAGCTGGTAACTTTCAGATAAAATCCCACTGAGTTTTTAAGAGTTACCAGTGTGCAAACAGACCCTATAAGGAAGCCTGTGTGCCTGTCTATTGGGACTCACTCCTCACTACGGGGAGGAGTGACTGTTTGTCTGGAGCACCACAGCAACCGCTCGTGCTCCAAAAAAGGAGGGGAAACATTTGTCGTCGTCTCTCGTTGAAACGCAGCGATACACAGACAGCGTTCAAAGGAGGAGAATACCACCTACAGTCTCAATGCTGTTTGGCATACGCTGCTTGGAAGGAGAAACACAGTCTCCCGTAACTGTGCAGGAAAGGATAACAAATAAATGCTACTGTAGGTGTCATGAGAAGATAAACAGAGTTGGATAGTTTAAAAAAAAATAAAGATCTTTCCTAAAATACTCATGAGATTTATAACTGGCATCATGTGGGGCCACATTTAGACAACATTATAGTATATTATATGCATGTGCTTCCCAGGGTTTCCCATTTTCAAATTATCTCTGTAATAGGCTTAAACACAACAGAAAATCACAGGAAACACAGGGGTGCATAATGTGTCCACATAGCTCCCGGCGGTTCCTGCCCTTCACAGCTTTAAGTAATTATGTTTTTACATTGGAGGAAAATATTTTCCAGCTGCTTTACAGGTAGCACTCACGCCGTGCGGGAGGCTTGTTACCTATCTGTTCTGTTACTTAGCTGTTCTTTCTTGTCTTCGAGGAGAGGTGTGGAAACAGTTTTGAGGGCCGAGAGTCTTTTTAAAGTTTATTACGGTAATTTGCAGAACCATGCAAAGAACATTATTTACACTATTTAGCTATGACGCCATTTCTAACTGCATTCCCCGGGCATACTCCTAATGCGATTAATACAAAACTTTAATAAATACCTAATTATATTGCATTAAGGTGTTTATATAAGAGTTCTAGCGATCTTTCATTTTATTCTTTGTTTTAATTTGAGCTAAACAACTTTGGTTTTTGGTTTTATGAAGTGGATTTATTTTGGAGAGAAGACGCCTACATGGATATGGTACAATATTGCCAATACTACTGCCAAGTTAGCTCAGACAAACTCAAATAAATGTACAGGCACATTTTGTAAATCCTCCAAGTTAAGCTAAACTGAAGGATTACGCATTCCTTCATGGATAAGATAAATATATCATGAAAAAACTGGAGGTGGGGAACATAATATGAAAACAAGGCTTATCAGATGAAATGTGATGGTTTGGAGATCCATGGTTTCCATGGGAAAGCAATATCTATTTATCACATATGCAATATTAGGCAATATTGACAATACTGTATATATACACAATGTTACTTTAACCATCACATGGCTTTAACATATTGAAATGTGTTAGAAGGATACTTCTAACCATACTTCCACTACTATTTTGACCACTAACACACAACTCTAGTACAATATATTATCTTTTTTTTTTGAGTCAACTGGGCTTCACTTTGTGTGGTGCCGACAAAGAGAATTCGCAGCCAGGAACACTGCAACTCACAACGAGGTCATAGAAATCCAAAGCCGCTGGAGCGTGAATTGTTTAGATGATGGGAAATTAAAAAAAGGGGGGAAAAAACTACACAGTCATCAATAGTCATCATCTGAGGTCACTGCTTTCTCCCAGGACCAGGATGTAGATGTTTTTGCTGTAAAACGCAATGCCAAAAAAACTCCAGTGATGGAAGGAGCTGTGAAGCACTTTGTTTACTCTGAGAAAACGGCACTGAATGAATGCGGCAACCGCATTTTGCTGATTGCTTGGCAGCTTAATAAGGTTCCTATGGTGCACTATTA
Organism: Nibea albiflora; assembly: GCA_014281875.1. Taxonomy (NCBI): domain Eukaryota; kingdom Metazoa; phylum Chordata; class Actinopteri; family Sciaenidae; genus Nibea; species Nibea albiflora. The sequence continues at coordinate 10,405,584 of CM024809.1, forward strand.
CCGAGGCATCTGCGACAAAAGCCCTCTTTGCTCTGCAAAGGGCAAGATAACCCAGGCAAAGAACAGTTTTAATTCAGGCTATGAATACAATTTAATGGGATTTGGATTAGTTCCTATTAGACTCTGAAAAGTCCAAAAGTTTCCAGATTTGTTGTCATTCACTGCTCCATAATTGATCTGATGCATGTTGACATTCCACATACCGAGATGGCGTACCTTCGTAATTAGCAAGCCAAAATGTCTCCTGTTCAGGTCAGTTTTCAGAATATCTGTTAAGTATTAGTCTTTTTTGCTAAAGCATCCAAACCAACCATTACACTGTTACCGTAGATCACATGTAAACGGTTCCATGTTTTTCCAAATGTGACTTGGTGCATTTGTGGGTCCCGACTTGTAAAATTTTGTATTATTCAGTTTCTGTAGCTTTAAAAATAGAGTGACCTCATCAACTTTGTACTCAGGCCAGGACTCCAAATGAGAAGAAAAATACTGCCCTCCCTTATATGGAAAGAACCTTTTAAGAGTGGATACCCCGTGCCCTTGCACTGTACTGCCTGTCAGTACACCGAACAATCACTTTCTCTCAAGAAACAAAACACAGTTTCCCCAACGTTCAACAGAAGCTTTAAAACAAAACACATTTTATCAGACACAGGAGAACCTCTAGGTTAGGAATATTTGTCATGATCTTGGTATGTTTGCTTTTTTTTTTTTTTACTTTTACCTAACGGACTTGGCTCTCTGTCCGTTCTACAAGAAGACTTTGGAGGGATGTTTAGAGTTATGCCTTCCAGATGAGGTGGACTAAAACCCCCAGATGTCCTAGTTTGGGGGCACATGCATCATATCTTACTTCACTGTAAAAGGCCGGCACTTAAGGGACATAATCACAAGCATCTTATGTAACACATGAAAACAGTTAGGCTAAAATTGTCTGATATTTGGCAGATAAGTTTCAAGAGAAAACTGAATTAGAGATAGGGGACGGTCCCCAAGGACAGAGATGTTGACAGTTGTTTTTGCTCTCTAAACCTCGTTGTTGCTGCTAATTTCTGGCATGGCATTTTGTTCTGCTGGCTCCGGCTCAACGCAGTGTACAGGACTTTGTCGGGGGTTTTGTATGAATGAAATCTAACAGACTAAGAAGGTTGCGGTCTGCAACATACACTTGTGATTTTGTCTTATGTTTATTGATGTATTTTACACAACTTACAGAAAAGGAGATCTACACCACCTACTTATTCAGTCTCTTTGAATCAACTAACCACATGTTCATGAGCCAGCGTCAGTGGATATGTATCCACTTGTTCAGTGACAATAGACAACTCCATGCCATCAAATGTGGAAATAATATCGACATTCATGCAGGAATCACAATAAAAGTCACCAGTGAACTTCAGAAGTGTGGCTCCAATTGTTTGAAACCAGTTAAGCGTCTGTCATTAAAATGATCTATTGATACTCTCGGAGTGCTTTCTTCTGGTGGAGCTTTGATGTCGCAGGAATGCAGCTCAAGAGAAACATTTACATCTACGCTGCGTGGAGGACAAGTTGATGAGGGATCTGTGCAGCTTGAGTACTGGGGAACATGCATCGCTATACCATATATAGAGTCTGAGCAGCTTTTCAAACAAAGTAAAGACACCTGGCTTCGCCCCTCTCCGTGCACATTTACATCACCGTACTTCTGCATTAATCTGACTTTTAATTTGAGGTTTTTACATATTCAAGACCAGATGTGCGTCTGCAAAGATGAATTAGACTTTGCAGCCATTCAGCTATAAAATATCTGAATGTAACCTAATTTATTTGGAGTATTTGGATATTCATACACTTGAACAAAGGCACAAATTAAGCGTAGCTTCAGTGACATAACCTTTACAATATCAGCTGATAATATATGGAATGAATATATTATGTAAAGTTAAAAAACAAATTGGAAGTGAGTGTCATTAAATGGCACCTACTGTTCCCTGTAAGTTCACCACACTATCAGGCTGAACAAATATTATGCAGTCAAAGTGGTCATAGCATGGCCCATAATATGGCTAACCTCCCTTCTATCATTTATTTGAATGCTCTTTTCTGCACGGTCATGTCTTATAGTTTGAAGCTGCTTGCCTTTTTGTTTGTGTGCATTGGCATTCCTGCGTGACGCGCATACCTTTCCACCTCCAGGTCACTTATTCGTCTGAATAATGCTTTGCATTCTCGCTGAAGTCTCTGACAGTGATAACAGATCACACAGTCTTCAGCTTCACACTCTCACTTGGCCTTGACCATATAAGGGTCCCGAGGAATCTCTCACCAAAACACGGCCAACTCACAGAAAAATGCAGTGACACGCACCGCTGCCAATAAATTCTCTCCCACCAGTTTGTTCAAACTTTTTAGTATTTTTCTCCCCCCCACGGAATACTCAACGAAACTGAAACCATAGATATGAAACTTCTAATCCAAACTGAGGAATTTATACAAGCTTCATAATAAGATTAATAAAACATTCATAAGAATCTGGTAAACTGCGATTCTATTTCATCTCAAAATAACACTTTACAGTTAATAAACTGAACAATTAGAAAGTAGAGAGACAGACAGACAGGTACCTGGGAGACAAAAAAAGGTTTGTAGGTGTCCCCCTCTCCTTCTCGCAGGGTGAACCCCCAGGGCGCATTACCACGCAGCGTCAAACAGATATAATCCCCGGTGCCCATGCTGCGCACAGCTCCTCAGCCAAACCTCCACAGCGCGATCATCGAACTGTCAGCCGGACCAGCAGCACTTTGCATAAAAACCACCTCCACCAGACAGCTGTATAATCCCCATCATCTGAGTTCTGCCTGAGTCCAGCCCGCTCAGGGAAACGTCACGGCGCACGGACCCGCCTGCAGGAGTTGCATGCAACTGGTGGGTTTGTCATGTTGAGCTCTTGGACTATTTCACGCTCTGTCTGACATCCCCGAGCTGCAGCATCCTATAAACTTTATGACACTACATCATACAGTGAAAAGTAGACCACCCAACTTCTGGAGAAAGGAGACACAAAATCTTTAAAAAGCCTAAAAAAAGAACAGTCCAAAGGACAAATCACAAACCTTGACAGCTGAAGTCTGCCTTAGCAACATGACATGTTATTGTGTATTAACTGTGGTTTATGGGGTCTAAATACAAGAATGTAACAAGAAACCACCACAGGAAATGAAGAAAGATTTAACTTGTGCACCAAATATAATATTTAACACTTCAAGTGTTCAATATATACCCTGTAGCCTACATTTCCTCTCACTACAGAAGGATCTAATGCTGCAATAAAAGCAGACTTAAAGATACTGTCTGTGAGTGTAGCCTATTATTGATTTAAACACACATTGATTTGTCTGTAAATGCAGACTGTAATTACTCCACAGCTTATATCAGACTTCCCAAAGTCTGATATCTACATCCACCATAGGCCTGTAGAATTAGTGGCCATATAACTTCACTTAACAGTTGCCAGAGCGTATCAGTTTCCATATTCCATATGTAAAAACCGGCTCTGATGTGGTTTTATCATGACAGAGTGAAAGCTGCTGTTCTCAGTCTCAGATAGTGATGAAACGCACAGGTCCACATCCCCTGTGCTGACGTGTATGGGTTCCCTCTTTTCCGCGCATGCGTACAGCGCCTTACAGCGCCTCGGCTCTATCAAGGCAGCTGAAAACACCTCGACCAAAACCAGAAGTTCAGCTGTTTACCTTTTAAAATAAAAGCATACTATAACGCCTTGAAACAAGCAAATGCGTGCGCAGTGCGTCAAGATCGTTTTAGGAAACTGTGGAAACATCATTGTTGTAAAAATGTATTAGGTTTGCGCGATAGGTGTTGCGTAAGGACGTTTTTTCGCCATTAGAGATTTTATTTTGAAATTTATAACCGGAAACTGTCTCGAATCAACACGGGTGATTTTTTTCGTGTAACCCACATAGAGACCGGCGCTTTAGAGGAGTTTGACGTGGCACTCTGCTTTCATTGAAGGCAATACACAGAGAAGAGGACTCTGCCCAATACACAGGTAAATGCCATTACGACACTATTTACACACGTAGCCGACACAAATGTACAATTCTGTGTCTGCTCTCCTTCATTTGAAGGCATTCGGGTGTGAAATGAACGCGCTGTCGGCGTAACGGAAAACTTTGTAGTAATTTCCGCGTAGCTAGCAAGATGTTTTCTATCAACATGCAATCAACACTGGATGCTGTCACGTTACCGCACTCTTTCGATAAGCTGTCCGGATATGTAACAGGCAAAAATGTTGTCTTACAAAGGGGGACGACATATGTGTCCCCTCAGCTGGGTGTAAATGAAGGGACGGCAGTGATGCTCAGATTTTTAGCCGTCATAACGGTCTTTGACGTGGCAATTCTCGGGAAGTGGCAGCTGGAATTAACCGTTGAACTGAACAGTTAACGACGGTTATTTATTTAGCCTCGTACTTTTGTGTTGAGGTAAACCGTGTGAAATGTGTTTATTATGTAGCAGTAAAGGGCTTTCACGGAGTTGTCAGTAGTGCACAGCTGTTATTTTTGTCGACTCAGTTGTGACGAAGTTCAACTTGAGAGAGAGAAAAAAAGAAGGTTTGGCACCTTGAAAAAAGTCTTACAGGCTCATTGTTTTATAACACATTTACTGCAGAGACAGCAAAACTCGCAGCAGACTGTAAGGCCACAACTTTGACTTTGAAATGAAAAAGTGAAGGTAGTGTGAAGTGTTTTGTTTTTTTATTACAGGCCTATATTGGTGTTCATATGGACAGAATTATGTAAATGTGATGGTACCTGCATATTTATTCATTAATTGTCACCAACTGTTATGACAACACCATGTTGTAACTCATGTAGCCAGTCGGAGATAATATTAGCAAGGATAGGCCTGCCTTATCGCCCAAGAAGCAATGTCAAAAGTCCATGTGACAGCAGTGTTGATGATTACATGAGGTCAAATATCAGATGTTGTGGCTTTGTAAACATGTAAGCGTTCATGAAATAAATTGATCTTAACGTGTGCACGTCACGCAGACTAAACTAAATTTCACTTTTTCGCCTTAACAGGTTGTCAAGACTCATTCATCCTGGCATGAGAAGATCGTAACATGAGTCAACAGGGTTATGTTGCTGCACCCCCGTACTCCCAGGCCCAGCCGGGGATGGGGGGCTACCAAGGTGGATTTGGGCCCGGTCCTGCACAGCCCCTCTACGGGCACTACGGGGGACCACCTCAGGCAATGCCCGCTCCACCAACGGGTAAGAAAACCTCTAGGCTTTCTTTGACAAGTTCAGTCTTGCCACTTAGCGAGATCAGTTTTGCTCTGTCTGAATGAGAAAGTGAAAACCGTACGCGATGCTCACATGGTGTCTGTCGCTCACTGCAGCTCTGATGAAATCCCCAGTTTCCTCGGCTGCTGGCATGCCTCCACTTCCAGCGTCCAGTCAGTACAATCCAAATGTCCAGCAGAATGGTGCACACCCTCAAAGGTAACAATCTTTACTAAATGGCAACTGTTTCTCCTCCACGTAAAGAGATAATGAAAGTGTAAGATGATAAAAGAAAAATTTTATACTGCACTGTTTTTCAAGTTTTCCTAGCCATAAACATCGATAATAATCGATATTGTGTTTTGTTTCTGTGCCTATTAATAAATATTACCTTCAAATATTGAAGGTCTAGACTGTTTGGCACATTACAACTGAAGTATGTGATGGTTATTTCCATGCTCTATCATGTTTCATATGTTGTTGTGGTACTTATTGGGTTGATACCATCTATTACACAGATTTGATGCAAAATGTAACCATTTTTCACCACTTGTAAACTAATAAACATGGAGAAAGATTCCTCCAAAATACCACAATGAAATCCAAAGAACTTGAAGAGCACCACAGAAAAAATCTGACTTGGTATCAAAAAGTTTTGACATTTGTAGGTTTCTGTAGAAACTGCATTTTGGACGGCAAATACTTCTCTCCCAGAAATTTCTCAGAAAAACCATCCGTCCTCTGAATGCCCTAGGTCTCTAGTTTGTGGTTGTACAGTTTCACGAGGCTGTGATTATCCCTAGAGGTCACCCTTGGTCATTTTGTACAGTGAGGTCACTAAGTGTCGTTACAACGAAATGCCTACTATGGGGACTAACAGTTGGCCTCATTGAGTTTTTGAAAAGGATTAGCTTTCCAGTTATACCCAATTAATGCAGTTCCAATACTGTTTGGATCCCTAGAAAGTTACAGACTTCTCTGCAAACTAGCTTGTCAATGGTTGCCCTATGACTTCTCATTACAGTGCATATGATATCAATTCTCCATTTAAGCTTTAAAGACTGATGTCGGCTGTTAATGTCCGCACGCAGTTTATAGAGGTTTATAACTATTTATCTATTCTTCAGATACCCTGCTGCACCAGCTGTTTCTGCTGCTTATGGACAACCTTTGCAGTCCCCGTACAACAGCATGGCCTCTACGGCTCCACCTCCAACACAGCAGCTCACCAATCAGATGACTGCTATGAACTTGGGCAATTATGGTGAGTTTGCTATTTAATAATTTATACTTGTTACAGATCATAGCAGCCAATTCATTGGTTGTATTTATTATAGTGTCTCAGCAGAAGTTTTAATGTACTCACCAGATTGTATTTTTTAATTGTCTAGCCCCTCCTCCAACAAGCTCCGTAATGCAGCAGCCTTTCCAAACATCCCCTCCTCCAGCAATGGGCCAGCTACAGATGTCTCCAGGCCAGCAGTCCCCCCAGATGTCTCCACCACTGTCTCCTCCAGCAACCATGCCAATGGGAGGCCCCCCTATGGCAGGCCCACCGATGGCAGGCCCCCCGATGGCAGGCCCTCCGATGGCAGGCCCACCAATGGCAGGCCAAACGATGGGCGGCCCACCAATGGGCGGCCCGCCAATGGCTGGCCAAACAATGGCAGGCCCACCAATGGCAGGCATGGGTGGTAGACCATTCCCAGGACCACCTCCTCCAGGCCCTGGAGGTTTCCAGCAGCCGGGTCCTGGACCTGTTGGTCCACCAGGATACCCACCGCAAGCAGGTAACTGTGACACTCTAAACACCAGTTTCAGTCTCAGATCACAGTCAAAAGAAGTCTTCTGAAAGGGATATAACAGCTCTTTTGTCGTAAGATTTTATCGTTAGTTGCCGGTAGTGATACTGATACATGGTTATTAGCTCAGCGTGTAGATTTTGTGGTCAGATCTACCTGACAGACAGAAATTAACAACAGCAAACCACAACACAGTGAAAAAGTATTCACAAGAGTAATCTTGTCACATAGTGTGTCTTTGATGCTTCATCCTGTTCTGAGGCTGCTCTGTGCCATAGAACAATTTTGTTTGTTGAATAGTTCTTCAACACAGAAGGAGAATAAATCTTTATGCTTTTGTTAAATTTGAAAACAATATGTTCTCATTGCTAGTATTGGAGCTAGATCAGAACTTATCCTGCATCATACATTTTGGCAACCAGAGCTCTGCTGCATGCAATTCTGTACTTTATACACAGTACATCCTGTTTTATTGTACAGGTCAGTTTGGGGGACAAATGGTTGGGCCACAGCCAGGCATGCCAGGGGGCTTCCCTGCAGGACCAGGCGGAATGGCAGGACCACCTCAGAAGAAACTGGACCCTGACTCTATCCCCAGCACGGTGAGTAGGCGACTAATCCTCCTGGGATCGCATTCTTCACATACCAGCACATCACATGATGTCATTGCATATTTTCTGTCTCCAACCAGTTGCATATTGGTACTTAAAAAGGTGTCTGGCAAAGGCATGGTGTTACTTGTTGAGTAATGTAAAATGATTATGCAAAGTAGGACATCAGAAAAATGGTTGGAGATATTTGTTTACATTCAGACTGTACTGTAATACATAATTTGTCTCTTTTAGACTCAAGTGATTGAGGATGACCAAGCAAAACAAGGGGGGCATGTCTACAACACAAACATCAGAGGACAGGTTCCACCTCTGGTCACCACTGACTTCTCAGTAAACGACCAAGGTAATACGCAACAACATTTAAACTTCTCTTCAAGCACAAAACATCTGTAGTAGATGTTCATGTGTAGCAACTGTAAGTGAACATCCATCATCCCCTTTCTAATCCCAGGCAATGCCAGTCCCAGGTTCATGCGCTGCACCACTTACTCCCTACCCTGCACCGCTGATCTGGCCAAACAGTGCCAAGTGCCCCTGGCTTCCATCATTAAGCCCCTTGCCAATTTGCCAAAGAATGAGGTAAGTCATAGTTTTACATATAACTTAAAGCCAGCCGCCTTATCTGTAAATAAAAGTTCAGCTAATATCAGCAAACATAACTCTGCTCAGATAAAGTGAAAAAAGAGAGAACGATTGAACAGATTCGTAGCAGCTTGTGTCACATTTTCCAAGTCCAACTCTCGCAGGGAATGATGAACATCATACATACGGCATTATCTCCCCCAGATTGAGGATTTATTCGCGGTGGTCGGCCTTCGAGTTGGGAAGCATCCATCACTCGAGTAGGATGTGATACAGCTTTGTATGCAGAGTTCTGATGATTATCCCCCCCCCCCCGCTCTGAATGTTTACACGTTAAAGTGTTGTACGTTTTCTCACCTCGTCTGCACATTTTTGCATTTCCACGCAGACTCTTGAAAGGAAAGAAAATCACGCAGTACACAAAATCTTCTTGGATGGGCCTAAATTTTATATATGGGATACATTGCACAGTGAAAACATTGATCCCACGCCATGTCTATCCTGCATCATCTCAAGAATGACTTTTCATCACGTGAATACATGTGTTGAGTTTTACTGCAAATCAAAGCATGTTTCAGTGCCACAGGATCTTGTTATGTTTCATCTAAAAAATCTACACGTCACATCAGTTCTAAATTGTTCAGGCCTTGTTGACCTGAACAATTGGCTTTGTTCATTTTTTCCTACTGTGGCAATTACCTGCAGGCAAGAGATCGGCACGTTTGCTTTCATTTTTAAAAGAAGGAGAATGAAAAACAAAATAAAAATAAATTTGGGACAGTAAGAAAACGCGACCACAAAATTGACTTCTCATTTGATAAATGTCTCTGTGTACTGCAAAAGTTCATTTGTCCTGTGAATAACCTCGCGTTGGATCATACGGGATCCAAGAATCCTGCATCAGACGTCTCCCCTCCTCCCCTCGCCTCCTCCCAGGCACCGATTGGCCTTTTTAGGCAATGTTAGCTTTCTCTCATCTGACTAAAGGCTAATTAGCTAATGTCAGCTCTGCAAGGAACAAAGGAGGTTTATATATAAAAGGAGTTAAACTCGAGTGCATTGCACTCTCAGATTTGACTCTGTCGAGTGCAACAGAGGAAATGTTTACACTACAGTCACAAAATAGTGAAACTTAAAAATGCCATGAGTTTATAACACATAACTCAGAAGAGCATGCTGCTGTGCTTGGATGCTGCATGCATTGTTTTGTCATCCAACAGGTTCAGTTCTCCACACTGGGTAAACAGCCCGAAGATCATGTAAACACTTTCCTCACCACCTTGAAGTCTCCAGTCTAATAATAAACCTGCTTGTTGCCTTGTCTGCATGTGGTTTACGGTGGATGAGTTGATTTCAAGCAAACATTTTAAACTGATGCCGTTTCAAAGCCTGCAGGCAGTTTTACATAAATAGTAAAGAAAAAAAAAAGTCTCCATCATCTGCACGCCTTATTCAGTAACACTTCTGTAGTATGTATATTAAACAGCTTCATGCTAAGCATTTACATTCCACCACCGACAAATGTTCTGTATGAAAGTGCAATGTGGATTGTTTGGGTGCCATGGAATCGGCACAGTACGTGCAACGAGTATGGTCCAAGTACAGTAAATATTGCGTTGCTAAAAACAGATCAGGGGGAATGTGTTAGACGAGAAATAAACCACTATCCATGCTTTGTATAGTGGACATGCTTTCCTGCATGCACTGAAGAGTATAGCTGTAGCTGTTCCAGTCATATATTTCCTTTTAAGGAACAGTTACTTGAGTTATTTTTTTTTATTCAACAGCTGTTGAACTTGAACATAATGTCTTTTTGTGTGTCCCCGCGTAGACTCCTCTATATGTTGTCAACCATGGTGAGACAGGCCCGATCCGCTGCAATCGATGCAAGGCCTACATGTGCCCCTACATGCAGTTTATTGATGGAGGTCGTCGCTACCAGTGTGGTTTCTGCAACTGTGTCAATGAAGGTACAGAGAAATCTAAATGTCATTCATGTCAAGCAGCTGTATACTGTAAGCAGCTTTTATATTCAGTGGTTTTTCTTTTTGACTTACTTTAGTGCCAGTCTTCTATTTCCAACATCTCGACCACATGGGCCGTAGGGTGGACTTCTACGAGAGGCCTGAGCTGTCCCTGGGGTCCTACGAGTTTGCAGCCACCCTGGAATACTGCAAGGTACGGCCAGCTACTAAATATTTGTGGACTTCCATTCAATAAATATTATGCAATATTAAGTTGACGGGTAGAGAAAAGCACTCAGATTGAGAGATTGTTTGCTGGTGTAAAGTTTATGTACAGACAAAGTATTTTCAAAGATGTCGCTTGAAATGAACGGTAGTCATAAAAATCTGTATAATAATGTAGGGCATTTTTCCTCAAAAGGCCTTGTTTGGTACAGTACGTTTATCAGGAGCCGATAATATCAAAACTGAATGAAGGACAGGAAGTTTTCATCTTGGTACTCTTACAAACAGAAAAGACAGCGATGCCAATCAGCTGCATGTCCCCATGGAGGCTGTGGCTGTTGCAAACAAACTTAGAGGGCCAGAGCAAGCTGGCAAAGCTGAGTCACTCCACTGGCCTACTTCTGTCTCTTTATTAAGACTTATAAACAAAGCTCCGTAGGCCAGCTATTACAAACAAAAGCATGGTGAGTGTCGTTGTCATGGGTTGTAGCTGTGGAAACATAAAAATATCACCCTCACATATACTCTGTGACCCTCCTTCCAGGAATTCATAACTGTCATGGGCTCCTCACAGCCACCCAAAGTGTTTAAGTAAGCACAAACGGAAACATCTCTGGTATTAGAGGACTACTAACGGAAATGTAAGGTGGCACGTGTATGGCCGGAGCGCAGGCTTTGAGCCTCTGTTAATATGCTATGATTCAATTAGAGGGTACTAAACTGGAAATAATAATGATTTGTCTGCTTATGACAAAACGACAAGCAAACAAGAGTGCAGGTGCAAAATTAAAATGAAGTATTTAACGCTGCGTGCCTGGAAAGATTTTAAAATGGCAACTAATCCACCTGCGGCTTTCTTCTCACACAGAACAACAAGCCGCCGAACCCTCCCGCCTACGTCTTTATGATTGATGTGTCCTACAACAACATTAAAAGTGGGCTGGTCAAACTGATATGTGACGAGCTGAAGACCCTGCTGGAGAACCTGCCCAGGTACGCACACTAAATCAGAAACACATACTTTATTGCAGTACAGGCAGGAATATAATATGTATAATTTGGTAATATGCTGTTCACAGTTCACATCCAACATATGCCTTGCCAAAAAAAAGTCTCCACCAAACAGTCTAAAATACCGAGCCAACTGTTTGTTCCCATCAGCTGAACACGCTTGCATGAAGTTCTGCAGATGGTGGGTATCGGTTAGGGAGGGCTCCAAAGCTGCCAAAAATGTGCAGCCTCTCGTCTCTGACATGCATCCAAAGCAAAACAAAATGCTTTGTTCTTCAGAACTGGTTTTGTGGTCAGTGTTACTTCGGAAGTAAACTCTCGATTTATCCCGGCGGATGACGGACTTCAACCCTGCTTGCTCCTAAGATAACTTGGACCCCCCCCCCCCCTCTCTACACCTCATTAATTCTCGCAGCAATATATCCATATTTGTCTGCTGTCATGACATCATCCTGAAAACACTCAGTCGAAGTGTTCTCCAGATAAGCCACATCTTCAGCTGTGTTTGAATCTTTACTTTTACAGGCACTAGATTAAAGCGTGTGGATATCCTGCATTTTTATACGGTCCATGTAATTCTGCAACAATTGCCAAACTGCATGTTTAATTCACTCAAGATAAAAACTAGCCCCCCCGTTTAAGCAAATGCAGATGTAGCCATCAGCATCTTCTCTCATCACTGGTATTTTTAATCACTGTCTGGTCTGAGAAAGAACAAAATAAACTCATCCACTCTGAGTCGGTTCTTTCCAACAGTACCTGTGAGTAATGTTCATCAAGGAGATGTGGTTTCGGAGCTGACCAAAGCCATATTCACATCAAAGGGTTTTGCGGTAATTGTTTTAAACCACGTTACATGTTCCTTAGCGTGTCTGCATGATTTAAGAAGAGAGAGCTACAAACTGCAGTTGGCAGTGTCAGGAAAGAATGCTTTCAAATGACTGTGATGGTGAAAGGTTTTGATGTATGGTTTTGGTTCGAGCTAGCTACCAGTTCCACGCTCCGGTTCAGGCAGTGCTGGTAAACGTCAAGGGCTTTTTCTAGTGGCACTTATCTGCTTTTTTTTTTTTTTCTTTGCTGACGTTTTACTTTTACAAGTCAGTCATTTCTTAAATCACTTCCAACAAAGTTTTCCCAGGAAAAGAGGCTTGAAAACAGACCGCCGGTAGACTTTCAGTGTCAGTTTCCAGCTTGACATAGAAAGTCAGCAAACAGCAAGTCAGCTAAACCTGCAAAAACTTCTTTTCCTGAAAACGTTCTAGGAAATGATGAGGAAATATGGACATTCATGTAAATCTCGCAGCAAATTGATTGTGAATCCTGAGAAGACAAAGAGGGGGAAAAAAAAAAGCAGGAATGACTCAATGAAATGGGCGTAGTTTGTTTTCTTCATCGAGCAACATTTACTCTGAATTTGTAAACCTGTAGCAGCTAATTCCTTCCTCTCCCTTCGGATCAGCACTTAGGACAAACAAGACCATCTTGGATGTTATTCCTACTTGATGAATGTTGATGATGCTCGGTAATGTGACCGGTTGCAAAATGTCACGTTTATTTTATGAAATTGTGCGCGAGAGGGATGGCCGTCCCAAACATAAACTAGTTTTATTCTTTTACCTTTCTCATGTACAATAAAAGCGCCAGTTTCATTTAGTTATGTAAGTACCAGCTTCTGTATTTTACTGTTTTATAGAACAGGGGCATTATGGTTTAAATAAAGATGTTCAAAAGGTGAAAGCAGTCAGATTTCAGCAGGATTATTGTGGATTCTTGTAAACACGACAGCAAGCACAAACAGCTTTGACAAAATTGATTTTGTACACTGCAAACAAGCAGTCAGTAACATTTAAACAGGCCTACCAGAGACATAACGGAATTAACTGATGTTTGTTTGTTGTCCCTCTCCAGAGAGGATGGTACGGAGAGCTCCACGATTAAGGTTGGATTTGTCACCTACAACAAGGTCCTCCACTTCTACAACGTTAAGAGCGCTCTGGCCCAGCCCCAGATGATGGTGGTTTCAGATACAGCCGAGATGTTTGTCCCACTCCTTGATGGCTTCCTTGTCAACTACCAGGAATCGAGAGCCGTTATCACCAAGTAAGATGCAGCCTTTTAGTAATTTGTGGAAGAAGTGTTTATGTTGGGAGGACGATAGGAGTGGGTTACCAAGAATTCTGTGGACTTTAATCCAGCTAAACAAAAGACATTTTTATTTTCGTATCAGTGGACGGGACTGTTTTAATATGTGTTTTGCTTTAAATGACCAAGCCATAATCCAGTCCCTCTTGTCTCTAGCCTCCTGGACCAGATCCCTGATATGTTTGCAGACACCAACGAGAGCGAAACGGTCTTTGCCCCTGTCATCCAGGCCGGCGTGGAGGCATTCAAGGTTAGCCACAGTGTGACATGCGTCAACATGGAGCGGGAGATTAGGGGCCATCTGCAGCCTCCCTGAATCCTGTCTACGGCTGCTAAAGGGTTGACTGTGCACTGTTCACAAGTTATTAGCATATTGCAAGCTTTCAATTTGACAAGTAATTAGCAGAAGTGTTTCTCAATCAGGCTTGCTAGTTTCTTAATTTGTGGGAAATTTGGGTTTTTTTTTAAAGTGCATTCCAATAAATTGTAAAAAAGAAAAGAAATTGAAATCAAAAGAAGAAAAAAGCCGCAGCCGCCGCCGCCGCCGCAAGATTGTTTCAGTTTGTCAAAATATTTCAGATCTATTGCTCAACTCATTCAACCGATCAACTCGGCGAAGTTTCTTTTCTCTCCCCCTGACATGTTTGTGTTTACTTTAAAGTCCAACAAACTTTCCCAGCGATATGAGGTCAGTGTTTTGGCGCACAGCGAAGGAAAAGTTCACACACAGCTTTTAATTGGAAGCAGTTGTGACATTAACAGCAAAGAGTCTCAGACTTATTTATTTGCTCATGCCTGGTCATGTTCATATTTTCGTTCTGGGTATTGCTTACATCTTTCACTTTTCCTTATCAGTTTGTTTTGTCACACAGGGGAGGACTCTGTAAATAAAGTGGATTATTATTCTAAGAATAATTTGATCCTCTGCAGGAGTGGAAATTTTCACCTCATGACCTCATGATTTTGTTGTAAAACCGTAAACAGCATGTCAGGAAGGAGCGCACTGCACACCTTAGCGCGATCTTTCTTTCTGAGTTCTTCTCTCTCTCTCCGTCATCCTTCTCTTCCCTCCAGGCAGCAGAATGCAGCGGGAAGCTCTTCATCTTCCACTCCTCCATGCCCACTGCGGAGGCTCCTGGCAAACTGAAGAACAGGGATGACAAAAAGCTGGTCGGCACTGAGAAAGAGAAAGTGAGCAGCTTTTTTTTTTTTGTGTTGAGTGAACTCTAACTCTAACGTATGGCTTAATACAGGCTGTACATGTAGACACCATGCTGGGCTTCAGTTATTTAAGCATGAGAATGAAACATTTAACATTTCTGTGAAAAGGCTTCACACCAAGTCAATTCTCTCTTCTTTTAGAGTCTGTTCCAGCCTCAGAAAGGCGTGTTCGAGCAGCTGACCAAGGAGTGTGTGGCACAGGGCTGCTGCGTGGATCTCTTCCTCTTCCCCAGCCAATACGTGGACTTGGCAACCATGGGTGACGTGCCCGCGCACACCGGAGGCTCCGTCTACAAGTACAACAACTTCCAGGTACGCCACGACTGTTTGCAGGCCTCTCAGCACACACACAATGATACTGCGGGCAGACACATAAAGATTGTGGACAATATTGCCGTTTTTTATTTCTTGTCATTACAATAAAAAGTCATAATTTAAAACGCAGCCAAAAGCATTTGCAGCCTAATAAAAGTTTGGCGCAGTACCCACGATCCATTATAGACCTGTCTCAGAGGAATGCTGCAACAAGCATGGGAAATTGCTCCAAACTGTACAAACACACCACACACTGAGGCAGTACAATGCATTTTTAACACACACACACACACACACACACACGGCCTCAACCTACACTGAATTTACTGAACAAATAACATAGAAGCATTAAACACTGTATCTGTCACCAAGAGCTACAGCATTTTATCACTCCATAAAAGCTCATTAGTGTTCATTCATCGTGTTCACTAATTTAGTGTGTCATTTATTTTTACTTTTGCGTAAACTGACGTCTCAGTAAATCAGCTCTCTGGGTGTTAGACTCAATTACACGTGTTAAGGTACTTTTATGAGCCTCCAGTCTGCTTGTCGTTGGCACAGCACCAGATTGCCACAGCACTGCCCTCTGCTGGCCAAAGCTCGCGCTCGCACGATATTTGCTGCTGACCCCAATGTGCTCGATGTTGACAGGTGGAGGCCGACGGGGAGCATTTCCTGAGAGACCTGCGGAAGGACGTGCAGAAGAGCATCGGATTCGACGCCATCATGCGCGTTCGTACCAGCACGGGTAAGGAAACCGGAGACTGACCCAAGATGTCCTGCGAGAGACCCGTACGTCTCAGTAGTTTATGTGTTGCGTATGTCCGCCCTCAGGCTTCAGAGCTACAGACTTCTTTGGTGCCGTCTACATGAACAACACCACAGACATAGAGATGGCAGCCGTGGACTGCGACGGCGCCGTGACTGTCGAGCTGAAGCACGACGACACGCTCAGCGAAGAGTCCGGAGCGCTCCTGCAGGTCCGCATCTTTTTTTAAAAAAACGTGACACATTCTGCTGTGGCGAGTTTAAACCCCCCCGCGTCTGGTTCTAACTTGTGTTTTTGCACTGCGTTCCCCAGTGCGCCTTGCTGTACACCACCATCAACGGGCAGCGACGCCTCCGCATCCACAACCTCAGCCTGAACTGCAGCTCGCAGCTGTCGGAGCTGTACAAGAGCTGCGAGACGGACTCGCTCATCAACTTCTTCGCCAAATCAGGTGACTGTCCGCGTCGAAGGCGGTGTCCTCCGCGCGTACGCCTTCATTCTGTCTTTCATTTCAAATGTGCACTTTAAGCACAGACTAACGCAGAAAAGATGGATTTTTTTTTGCCTGCCATGATGTACGAGCAGTCCGTTATTTCACGAGGGAGTCATTCCATACAGCCAGCTCTCTTTATTTAGGGACGTAATGTAGTGCAGACGCAGCCTGCTGATTCATCCTGACCTTTGTTGATTTTACCCCATGCATCACTTGATCTACTAATGCTCACAGACTTATGAGTAAAAGAAGAATGAGTTGTGGAAATAAGGACCACATGTTTCACATAAAGCACAGATGAGCTCGTCTTTAATCTGCGCATAGCGAGCCTTAAGTACAGCTGTATCACTGACCTTCAGATGCCTCCTTTCGTCGGCTCTGCTACTTCTCCGCTCCCTTGTTCGCCCTTTCCTCCGTGTTTGACTCCCCCACTTATCCCAAGCGGCCAGTAGGGTCTCTGCTCACCCCCCCCACCACCACCACTCTTGCCTTTTAACCGACCTTTTCTAATGCCCACACAGCTTACCGTGCCATGCTGAACCAGCCTCTGAAGAACGTGAGGGAGATCCTGGTCAACCAGACGGCTCACATGTTGGCCTGCTACAGGAAGAACTGCGCCAGCCCCTCTGCTGCCAGCCAGGTCAGCGCAGGACAACACCTGCAATAAAACTTGTCGACTTTAAGCGTCGAGTTTGAGGATAGAAAGAACTCCTTGATGTACAAAGCATACACGGAGTGAGGATTTTATTCTGCCGTTTCTCATAAAGTAACTGACGTTTTTTTACATCTGTATCCATCTGCAGCTGATTCTGCCCGATGCCATGAAAGTCTTCCCAGTCTACATGAACAGCCTCATGAAAACGGCGCCGTTGGTCGGCAGCACCGAGCTCTCAACGGACGAAAGAGCCCATCAAAGGCTGTCGGTCATGGCCATGGGGGTGGAGGCCACACAGCTGCTCCTCTACCCGCGCCTCATCCCACTGGTGAGGGACAAACACACACTGAGTGCACAGTGATGCCGTGTTTTCAGTTACGCTAACCAGAATGTCGTAATCTAATAACTAATTTCCCTCAGCACAACATGGACGTCAACAGCGAGGCTCTGCCCGCTCCGCTGCGTTGTTCGGAGGAGCGTCTGACGGACTCCGGCATGTTCCTGCTGGAGAACGGCCACTCCATGTTCCTGTGGCTGGGCCAAGCGAGCCCGCCCGACTTCATCCAGAGCATCTTTAACCTGCCTTCCCTCGCCCACCTGCAAGGACACATGGTCAGAATAGCAGCACTTTGAACTCGGCATGCCTGTATTCAGAATCCAAATGAAACCATATCTGTTAGATCAGACATTTTGTTACTTCTGTGGTGCCGGGAGGCATTACAGTATCGCAAGAGAATGTCCGGGTGTTGAGTTAGGCAATATGCCCTGGAATTACAAGGCCATGTTTGAGAAGTAGTCACTTTATAACTCGGCAATAAATTTGTAATAAAAGACATCTGAACATGATTTGATCGCATATGAATCATTTCATAGAACCAAGTTGTTCAGTTGAACCTGTAACATGAGCTGAACGGAGTCAATAACACGTTAAACACAAACCTCACACGAGGACAAACATTTATTTTCAAGGCAGACTTCAAACATGCGAGTTCAACTCTCCCATCCTCAAGTCAATACACTGTATCAATGTTCTTTGACTAATGTCTAAGTCTAATGACTTATGTTTATTCTAACCCTTATTCTGAAGCGTAACCAACCTTCTGTTTTACAGTGCGCCCTGCCGGAGCTGGACAACCCGCTGTCAAAGAAGGTGCGATCCATTATCAGCGACCTGCTTGAAAAGAGGACGAACTCCATGAAGGTATGTTACTGAGAGCAGCGAAACCGAACAAAGTATAGCAAAGAAATAAGGTTTATGTTGAGGTAACACAGGAGAGAACAAACTGAAGTGAAACACTGCATGTTTTTTAATGATCTCTGCCTCCCTCTAGTGGAATGATTACGCAACTCTGTCCCCTCAACTGCTCAAGCATAAACCAGCGAATTAATAGTACAACTTTTGAAATGGGCTGAGCAATATACTTAAAGTCTGTAACATATTTCTAAACTATGATATAACTGAACTCCTTTTGGTCCAGCGGACAAATTACATGTCTGTGTGTAAAACCCAAGTAACCTTCCTTTCTTCCCTCCCAGCTCCAAATTGTGAGGCAGAAGGACAAACCGGAGATGTTGTTCCGTCAGTTCCTGGTGGAGGATAAAAGCCTGCACGGCGGAGCCTCCTACATGGACTTCCTTTGCTATGTTCACCGAGAGATCAGGCAGCTGCTCACTTAACGCCCCGGAGCTTGGCCTCGGTGTCCCGACCGGCCTGGGAGAAACACGGCATCTAAATGGACCATGCACAGATCTCACAGGGTCAGTCTCACTTGGCTCCATTTGAGTTCTTGGGGACGGTACACAGAAAGAAACTTTTTTTTTTTTTTTTAGAAAGTATTTTACAAAGACAGAGGAAGATACAAGGGACCAGGGAGAGAGCCTTTTGAGATTTAACCTCGAGAGTCCAAAGCTGCCTTTCCGACACACTTTAGAACACACACAGTATGATCTGCAAATAACCGCTTGTCACCTGAAGAACGTCCAAGTAAAACTGGAAAAATGAGACGGACAACACCTCCAGCATTTCCCGTTCAGATACTTGTGTGTGATGGACTGTGGAGACCGGAATGACATCAGCGCCTCAGGCTGGAATGCATTTTGGCGTGCAGCCCATTGGCGCAAGCAATACAGTATACATCTCCACTGTGCAGTCAATCGAGTAAAGCGCTTTTTCATTTCACTTTGTAGATTTAGTGTCCAGACAAGGGGTTATTTGTGGGCTATACTGTAGATGTTCACTCTGAAACTCAATAAAGCTTGCCAGTCTTTGTTATACATAACGTTCCCCCCATGAAGACTGAATTTCTAAGGAGACTTAGTAACTCGTTTTGAAACGGTCTTTTTTTAAAAAAGCTCCAAATGAATTTTGCAGTATTTAAACGACATCGAGCGGTTTCCACATTTTATCACTTTTGCTGCCCCGGTGGAAAATGTACTAAAAGAAACATTTAAAGTGTACTCCATAATTTAGCAGAAACAATGCTGAAATAAAAGCCACTGCTGCCAGAACTGGAAATTATTCCTGTCACTACGCCATGACTGATTCAAAGCATTCGATTCACACGTGCCCCCACCAAAATCAGATTCTTTGACCATTTATAGCCGAGATTTGATTCCTCGCGGAGTGCGGTGACGCAGAAAACGTTTTGTTTTGGGCGTCCGACGAAACGAACACAGCTGCTGCTCCACACGGAGACGACCAGACGACTCACGTGTCCTGATGAAAAACGAGTTTTTTTTTCCTCCACCAAACGAGTCAGAATTGGAACTAAAAAAAAGGGACGCTCATAGTCCGGGTGATTCATTTTCAGAAATCAGACGTGCCAAATGTCCCGAGTATTTTTCACCAGATGTAAGAGAAGTTGCTCCAATAAACACAACCTGCAAAATCTCTCTGTCGTCACATGAAACAATTCAGCCTCGAAGTTTCAGCGCAGCATCAGCATCATCCTGTACGGCATCGCTTGTTTTTATAGAGGTAGCTGCCTCTGTGTAATTCGTGTACGCGTTTGCATTTGTGCGATTTTGTGTATGTGCAGCCTCCAAAAACTTTTTGTACATGAGATACGCAACTTGTCTTTTCAAAATATTACCATCTGCCTTAAGTTGATGTCATAGTTGTTAAAAAAAAAGTTCAAATATATATGTGCTAGAGGTTTGTGGGTGATTTTAATCTTTTTGGTTTGTATGCAAACTTATCTCAGGTAATTTGAGTACCATACCATTTTGAGTTGGAGTGATTTGAATCTAACTGGAAAAAAAAACAAACACACACGGTTGTTTCTTGGGTCGACTTTGTGTAAATCCATTCCAAGCCCTCAACAAATTTTGTCTGAATTAAATTCTTGACATAAGTAGTGTGGTTTTATTTTTAGCTTGGGCAGCTACATTTAGTTCACAGACACACAACACTAAGACCAATAATTCATTTCTAGGTGTTGAAAATTTCATCGACAGCTTGAACTACAGTTCTGTGTCGAAGGTAGTGCTAATCAAAATGTACACATTCAGTCATCTGCGGGCAGCTTCTGTCAGTAACCAAGAGTCAATTTTGGATAATCTGCGATAACATTAAAAATAAGACTGGAGATTGAAGTACAAATGAACACTAAAATCAGCGCAGACACAGCAAACAGTATTTATTTTGTCATTTCATGATCTTTAATCCAGCCCAGGTGGCAAAAAGTATTTTTGTCCTAGTGTGTGTTATTGTCTTTCCACCATGAGGGGGAACCAGATGACTCTTTTTCTGTCAGAGACGACTCACAATAATCTGCTAATGTTAGACAAACTACGCACGACTAGAAGGGTTTATAGAAAAATACAGTTTGTCTCTGCAGCCGTTCGGACCAAACTCCTCGTGAAGCATTCGCCTGTCATTCAAACATGCACCAGTGTCGGGATACTTCGTGTAGCACTTCGATCTCAAGCGTTTCCGAATTTACATTTCCTGCAAAATTACAAGCTCATAGTGTGAAAATGTGTAATGTGGCACTTATTATGTGTCACGGCGTGACTGACAGAGAGAGGGGCTTCCGGCCACCGTGGAAAGAAAAATGTTTTAATCGACCCGTTTATACAAAAACACTCAGACAACACGGCGCCTTAAGCAGCTGTGCTGTGTTCCAACGAAGGAATCGGTTTCTTAAATGGCACTCATTAATTACACTGATAACCATACGCAAACATGGAATATTATATAGCTTTTAGTTACTCTTAACACTAACAATTTGAGGTGTGGTGTTGATTTTTCTTGAACTATTCAGAGCAGAAATGTAGAAATTTAGAATTGTAAATTGTAGATATGTTTACAAGTTGGTTTCCTGTCATTTTGTTGACCAAACGTACATGACATTTTACACACATATGCACACAAACACGAGGGAAAAAAATGGTAGGTTGGATGCTTTTCTTGATGGAAATATACACATTATCTCCAACAACACAAGAATACAACAGAAAAAAAATGTGCCATTTTCTAAAGGGAATGGACGACCAACATGCCTCGATTAGCAGAACTTTATGTTCATGGGCTGCGACTGCCAGTAATACAGCGTGGTGACATATTGCATGTATGAAAAACAACATGATAAACTGTCAAATGCCGCAAAATATTCACCAAGAATCAGCCACTCCTCGAGTATACAAGCTGGTTTGATGGATACTTCCTGTATCCGACATCCAAATCAACGTGAAGAAGAAGAAGAAAAAGTCATATTGCAAGACTCAGTAACTTACTTACATAATGTCCAGACACTTCTCTCAGTGATCCAGTAGTTTCCAACGAGCAAGAGGAAGTGAGTGAGTTAAGACTCCTATCCAGCATGCCTTATGTTTGCTCACATTTGGGGCCAAGCAATGCTTTAGTCACAGACAGCAGGAACCAATCAGGCTGAGTAGGTTGCGGGATGCTGGAGTTTTTAGCCCACGGGACGAAGGAGAGGAGGCAAACAGCAGGAGGTGTATTAGCCGACGGCCCAAAAAGTTACAGTGTTTGTATCAACAAGCGCACCCCCGCCGTCCTCTCTGATTAAAAACAGTGAAATATATGAACAAATCTAAAGACCTGAAGTTCACCCGAGAGCAATCTTTCATTTAATACTGTACAACTGACAATCTTTTGTACAATGACCATAATACCATATAAATAAGCTCGAGCACTGCCCTTAGTGTAAACTCCTAAACAGTGCTGCAAAAACAAAAATAAAAACATATTGATAGATGCGTTACTTTACAGGGAATATACATACACGGGGTTAAATGAAATACACTGAAAGCAGCATTTATCTTGTGACAAAGATGTCGTCGTCTAATGTTATACTCGTGGTAAATATAGCTACCTGTGTGCTTCTTGTAGACAAACCATCGATATTATGGTCCGAGTTTGACATCAATACAATCCTTGTGTTGTCTCATTCTAGTTGGCAAGTAAACATGAGCAAAGTTGAAAAGTTTCTCATAGAGTTCTTATCTAATGCTTTATACTATATACAGTTCAAAATGGTACAATGGATGTTTCTTCTTTTTCTTTTTTTCCTCTAAATGTTTCCTTGAAAGAACAAAAAGACAGACCACGATGGTTAACTAAGTCGGGGGTGAGAACACTCTGGAACTGAGAGCCGGTCTGGAATGTCTAAACAGAGACGTCAGATAGATTTGTTCGGTTGTTCTTTCTTTGTCTTGTTTGGATGCTGTAAAAAGTCACAGTGATTTCACTTGGCAGTAAATAAAAATCAAGTCAAGGCTGCAACAGAGATAAACCCCTAGGTCTTTGCAGAACTCGGCGTTCAAGCAAACAGAAAGACGCTCCAGGGACGGGCGGTGGAAATCAACCTTGAACTTCAGGTGTTTTTTTTGTTTTTTTTGAAAAGACAAACTCTTCTCTCCATTTGTTTTCTATGTAATAAATTCTACGTATTCGATAAAAGGCAGCCCGTTCCAGAGTGTTCGCACCGTATTGCCTACTCCTAACTCGTGGCCCACAGTAATGAACGATATTTTATCTATGGTCAAAAGTCTGCATAGCACACTGTACACAGTATGAGTCCAAGTCGAGTTATTGGGCCAAGCTAAAGATGATGCTCCTTTTCCAAATCCTCCACCGGCAGCCAAAAGTTAAAGAACATTTTCAAAGAGGTGCATTGATCGCATGATGTTTTCATCCTGCGCACAAAAAGGAAACATGATGAGAAAATGCAAAGCGTGCCAACAGTCGTAAAAAAAAAAGATGCGTCGGGATATCCGGCTTACATTTTGGCAGCAGTCGATGAACTCGTCTATGGTTACCACTCCGTCCTTATTTTTATCCATCTTCTGTTGGAGGAGAAGAGATGAACAATGTTTTCTAAAGCCTCTTTTAAACTGCGGCCGACATTTGCGGTGCAGCGAGCGCTGCCAGCGACACACTTGCCTGAAAGAACACTTCTACGTGCTGACGAGGCGTCTCCTCTTTGAGGACGGGGTATGTGCATTTCCCCATCATGTCGTAGATGGCCTTCATGATGTCTAGCATTTCCTGCCACACGCAGAGAAGGGTCAGTTCAACCATATTACAGAGGAGAAAGGGTTAGGGTTAGCTCATTTACCGCCAACGTGAAGAACTGTAGATACTTTGAGTTTCAGGTGTGTGAGATTCCTGCTGATGCACCAACATAATTACAGTAACAGAATATGATTTGTGAGGCTTAAAGATTTGAAAAACGGAGTGAAAGAAATGTCCCTGGCTGAGCCGCGGACGTCACTGTCAACAGTCATTAACTTTCTGCTGACAGAAATAGTCCTAGAGAGCCGCTCACAGTGACGTTTGTGGATTATCCACAGCAACAGGAGCCCCGTTTCAGTCTTACTGTTGAATTTTGTGGAAATGGCTCTAAAGATGCTAATGGCTGGGGTAGCGGTCCACGACCTTCGGAACTTTGAAATCTCTCGACACCATCTGACGGATTGCCATGAACCCCTGAGGATGAATCCAACTGGTTTCATGACTTTTCCTCTCACCACCACGAGGTTCCGATTTTGATTTTGAGTGAAAGGTCTCAATTAAATTTGGCGCTGACATTTATGCCCCCCCCCCTCAGGATGAAGGGTCATAACTCTGGTGATCTCCTGACTCTTCATCCGGCGGTAAACATGACATTATACTATGTCATTTTACAGCTCCAAGGACTGCCCATGCCTATGCGCATGACATGGATGTTCAGCCTTGTTAAAATTACATTTTCTGACGCCGAGAGCGCCGCAAATGAAATTTCCTTCAGCTAAAATGCAGCGACATGAAGGCAGCTATCTCAGAGGTGAGTATATTAAAACAAAAGCTGTCATGGGTGCAAAGAGTTTGCCTGGAATTCTGCTCCGTATTTCAGCCTCATGACGACGCTTGATGGGACCTACCTCCTTCGTGATATATCCATCCTTATTGATATCGTACAGGTTGAAAGCCCAGTTGAGTTTCTCCTGGATTGTTCCTCGCAGGAGGATAGAAAGGCCCATGACAAAATCCTGCAACGAAAACAAGATTCAGAACCATGCGAAACACGCGCGCGCGTGCAAACTAGCTTTCTCTAAACACGCGCTTGAAGATCTGAGATAAACAAACACAATCTATAGTCTCCGCGCTCATTAAACCTAGGTAGCATTATGTCAGGTATTAATTAAAAAGGAAACGATGAAGCAGCAAGTACACAGACACTATAAATCAAACACACTCTGTTATTCAGATTATTAGCCGACTCATAATGTGCGCCGGCCCTCTGGGAATCCCGGAATGAACTTCTACATTAGCCAGTGATGCTCTGGTTTGGCATAATGACAGCTTTTCTGTCCTAATAAGCAAATATATACCCTTCATGAATATTAATCATGTGCTGATAGCATCACAAGTAGACTTGCTTGGGCTAAATTCAAATTACTGGGGTTGCGGGTTACATAACGCTCCAGCGTAAAGCCTCGGGGACCGTCGCTTTCGACACGTCGAGTTTGAAATTTCGGTGACGGACAGGGCTTACACTTCAGGCGTGAGAAAACCCACACGGCTTACCTCAAAACTCACAGAGCCGTTGTGATCTGTGTCAAACGCGTTGAACAGGAAATGTGCGTACGTCGAAGCGTCTGAGGAGAGAACAAACACACACGTGGAATCATGATTACAGCTAAATCGACACCAGCAAGAAAAAAAAAATTTCAAAAAGGGAAATTTTGTAGCTTTTCTTCAAAGAAGGCAAAAAAAAAGAAGCTCCACAACGTTTTTATCTTTCATGATAAAAGAAAAGAAAACACGCTCAGAGCTAAGAGTTTTATTTGTTTCCTGTGTTGTGAGCCATTATATTTACTGCTCTGCCTCTCTCCTCTCTGAACAGATATATCAAAGCCTCCTAATGTTTTCTCTCTTGTTCCTAGAGTGGAATCTTTGCATAATGATGAGGCAGCGAGCAACTCCGGGCTGTATACTCTCTCTCTCTCACTCACACACACATTTTCTTTGATGGAAGTTTAACTTAAAGTGCTCCGGACTCTGCAATTTTTGTAAACACAAAGAAAGAGTGGAAGACAATTTGTCCGTCCGGCGCACGGGGGGAGCTCAGACGCGACTCGCTCTGAATAAGGACGTGACGCAAACCTCCTTGCGGGAAGAACTGCGAGTAGATGTCTTTAAAGGTGTCTTCATTGACCACTCCGCTGGGGCATTCCTGGAAGACAGAATGGAATAGCACACGTCACTCAAGCATCTGTATTAAAGACTCCGTTGCGTATTGGTCCTTGCTTTGAAACCGAGCTTAAGACGCGTCAATCACGACCCAATACACTGAAACAAGTGTGACTGAAGCTTGAAACCTCCAGTGCACATCCTACACTTTAACGTCTATTACCAGTGTTGAAAGAGACGGCATTTGCATATTCATAGATTCTGGGTTTTTCAAACTTTTACAAGGCTGATCCAAAGCCAGCCAGCCAGTCAGCCCACTTTAGCAAATCATGTAGAAGCGTCCTTCTGGGTGTGTCAAGTACACTTGACATTACATTTAGAGAGGGCAAAGAAAAAAAGCTATTTTCAGTTTGATGTTGGTTTAATCTTTAATTTCACATTCATAAATTAGCCTGTAGTTAATTTCAAGGATTCATTTCACCCTTCAGACGCTATTAGATAAAGATCGTTTTACATCTGGTGGTATTCAGACTGCAAACCGCCCTCAATATATATCTTGTTCACAGCCATTCAAAGTCACCCACCTGTGGGTTCATTCAGTGAAAAGGACTAAAGCCTCTTACACAACATCTCGCAAAGAAAAGATGCTTTTATGTCTTGTAAAAGGGAAGAGGCAGCCAAAGACTTGGTGGATGACCTTGCTCAGCGCAGCTTGATGATACAGGCAGCTAGTTTTTGCAGGTTCAGTCTCGGCTTTGTGCGAGGCTGCACACTGCAGATAGTGGCAGGATATTGAATCTTTGGAAAGGAGGAAATGCTCCAGCTAGACTTCTGAACCGGGGGGGACACGAGTGTGTCTCAGGGTTTTCTATCCAGGAAAATAGAAAATGGACTGCAGAGGTCGCAGGAAATCAAAGATAAGGAATGGCCTGTACATGGGTGGATATAACATAGATGTAGAAAGATAGCATGCACGCCGCTGATGCAGTTTCAACAGCAGTCGGACAGAAAATCAAGAAATCTGGAAATATATGTATTTCATGTGCAATCTATCTCAGGGATTTGCCACAGCCAGTTATTTGCTCCATTCCTCTTAGATGTAAGAATCACAGGATACGGCGGGTTTGCTCTTTCCTGCGACCGTGTCTGATCAGCCACCTCAGGAAACAGAGCTGAGTGTGGAAAAAAAATGAAGACGCAGCCTCATTGTTTCGCTTCAAACGGGTCTCATTGTGTTTCGAGCGAGGAGGGTGCTGCAAGGTTGTCTGCGCGCGCTCCCCCCCGAGACTCCTCCTCTGTTGTCTCACAGACCCAGTTACATATCATGTGGGGCGAGGTGAGGTCAAGTAGGGGAGGTTAGGCAGACGGAAAGAGCACAAATGTGCCCGTACATTGGAGCTTGGCAGTCTTTGCAACCTCGTTTAATGACGTCTGAGAAAGTTTGAGATGGCGCGGTGTTGTTAAACTGGGGTATAAATCCAAATCCTGCATGTGGAAACTCATTTTAAAAGGAATAGTTAGCATTGGTTTGGCAGGGATTTAGTCAACCAGCACCTCTAAAGTTCACAAATTAACACTCATTTGTTTGATCCATACAAAAACTGACAAGTTGTTTTTTTTTTTTACAGAAGGCTGGGTGCAGTGACTCTTTGGACACGCTAACGAAGCTATTTAAGACACAGATGTGAGAGCGGGGTCAGTCCTCCCTGATCTGTCTCTCATCGAGAGAGCGAATCAGTTTCTGTCGAGCATCTCGGTTCACTGGACAATTTCAAAAACGAGAAGTTTAGCGTCGGTATAAAATCTCAAACATGAAATGTATCCACTTTCAGACAGTATTTCTTTGCTGCTGAGTCGAGCCTCTGTTAATTAGACCATTGTTTATGTTCTACAACATTGCCGTGAACGGGTTGTCAACAGTCAACCTACTGTTGAAGTAGCGCAAAGAAATGCCGTGTAATTAGGCACTTTAAATGAGAAGGGGGAGATTTTTAAAACATGTAATTTCACTTCCCTCGTAGAGTCTGCGCACGGCTGTGTGTGCGTGTGTGTGTGTGTCTGTACACAGATGGGCAATTACAGCTGTCAACACTAATAACACACTGATTAAGTGTGACAGTAATATGCAAATGGCCGTGTTCCAAGTCGGCTTCTTCTCCTAACCTCGCTAACTCATCCTCGAAAACCTGAAGGAAAATTAAAGGTCAGTAAAACGTTGGGGACCGCCGAACCGCGTCTCGTCTGATCGTATTTTATCGTCTCTGCTCAGCCTCGTGGTGACATTGGCGAGCGAGGCAGTCTTTCCAATTGAGCGCGAAGACAGCACGCTATCTCGTTATCGTCGTGTACAACACTCTGCCTCTGCAATTCAATTTGAAGTTCAAGTGAAACAGTTGGACTCGCTTGATGCCTGAACTGCCCTAAGGTTCCTTGAGGATAAAGTTTGATGTCGCTTAGTGAAAAGTTAGAATCTCGTTCACACTTCTCCCAACAAAAAACTTTTGGGAAAGCTACCCGTAATGCGCATTACACCAGTGAAGTATCTGAACATGGATGTCTCATTATCTATATTTTCATCTGTGAGACCAACCGGATCAATATAAGCTGCATGCTATGTAGAATGATAACAAATGATGGTGTAATTTTCCACTTGCCCTTGCAAGTTGTCCCATTTTACAGATTATTCAGTGCCAATCCCATTAGACAGAGGGCGAGGTCAGGAAATGCATTTGTATTCATTTGATACGCTTGTAGAATTAGCTCATCCAAGATAATAAAATTAGAAATACAATCTGTGAAATTCCGTTCCTGAGACTGGTGAAGCGAGGTGACAATAAGCAGCGTGGAGTAGAAGGCATAACCCCGCAAACAGAGGCATCATCGCCGATGAAATAGAAGCTATGAGATCTTAATCTAATGCCCGAGGCGGTGCCCTCGTCTGTGAACTGTGAAAGCCCGGCAGATTTATCCAGGACGTGAGGACAATATTGTCTTGACAATATTTCCTGTAATCTGGGGTCAGGGGATTTAAAAAAAACAACAACAATGGATTCTCTCATACCTTTAAAGTGACCTTTGCTCAAATTCCACCTCAAGAGTCAGACCCAGAGACAGAGGTCTTGTTTTGGTCCCTGCTAGACATATTGCTGGATATAAGACAAAGCCCCACTTTGACCACCTGCACTACAAGTGAACGACAAGTTTGTTGTGAAGACGAATGACCTCATCTCGCTCACCGGCATTAATGGCATTTGATTTGCCTTGAAACCCTGGATGACAAGGACAAAGGGCCAAATTTCCCATCATGGGATCCATGCCAGCTTCTATTAGTCTGGCTGGCCTTAAAAGCTCGCATTTATTCTGCCAATGTCACCGAGTTGGGGCAAGACACAGGTGAGTTGTTTGACCCTGGCAGTTTAAAAAATGAGCAAGATTATGGACTTAATGATGGACAAAAGCTGTTGAGTACTTGCCATTTAAGTGCCATTATTCTCTCTCTTTGTCCGATTTGAACATCACCATCTGTCTCAGTACATGATCAGCAGTGATCAGTGTATCTGGTTAAAAATGAAAAGGAGGTTCTTAGCATGCAAAATAACTCACCTGTGATTGAAAAGTTTGAGAGCTTACAGTCATGCTAGCGACTCTGAGGCTGTGGGTACTTTGAGCTAAACGGGCCTGACAACATGTGCACAGTGGCAACGTTAGCATGGTTTAGCATTGTTATGCTATGACACTGTAGATGTTGAGATATTTCACTGGATAAGTTAAAAATATGAAAGTAAATGGGATTCATCCTCTGGGCACCATGAATTTCAATGGTAATCCATCGAATGGTCATCATTGATATTTCAGGCGAGATTAAAGTGTCGGACCGACCAAACGACATTACCATCCCTACTAATATCATCGACCTGCAGAGCCGGATAGCCCTCAGAGCTCTGCTGATGGTTCTGGTTGATGTTACTCATCCCTAGAGCCATGCTGCTAGTGTGGATAAAAATAAAGTGCAAAATCTCTAATGTTAAAAAACATAAAAACCGAGAGGGTGTCTATAAACATATGCAACATTCTCTCTCCCGGCATCAGAGGAGGTGAGGCAGAGTGTGCGGCACAAATTAAAGGCCTCATTAGTACACTTCTTACCTCTTACTCTGTCTCAAGTGGAAGCCGGACTAATGGGCAGGCTTTGCAGGGACTTGGCTGGAGCATAGTGCGGGCTCAACAGGAAACTGAAGCCCCAAGAGAATTTCACTATCACAGGACTCTCGCTATCCTCCTCTCTTCCACTGCCAGACAATTTGGGCTGAGTTAATTCTGGGTCATCTCATTACGCCTCACACCAGAGGTGACAATGAAGTGAGGTGGTTTCGTACGGGCTGCTCTGGAGGACTTTGCCCTGATTTCTCATCAGTCATCTTTGAGAAGTGACCTAATTATCTTTGGCACAGTGAATGATGTACAGAAATTCCAATTTTCTGTGGTAAGCACAACTTGGACTGTGATAACATTTATGGAAAGATGTAGATGATTCAGCAAAATGGGATTCCTCCGATGCTTTTTATCTTATTGCTACACAAGCAGAGTGGACACTGAACACTGATGAGGACTCGAAGTAAGTGGAGTTTTAACAACCTTGCCAACTATAAAAGGCTGTGAAAAAAAATAGGTCAAATGCAATCAATGGAAAACATGTTTTTTGGTGTTCAGGAGAGAACAAAGCCTGCTGAGCTATACATTACATTATGTATGGTGGCCCCTTCACTTACATTCTTGAAGCCGCGGTAAAGGATCTGTAGCTCCTTGCGGGAGAAACGCGTCTGAGCTTCAAGCTGTTCCAGGCCCTCGGGGCGGTGGCGGACTGCCGATAGTTCAAGCTCATCTTCAACGCTGTCTGGAGAGGAGGAGGAAGGAGGTCAGATGTGAACAGATGTTCGTGAGAGTCTTTGCAAATGAGCACTGTCTGACGCCAGAATCTGAGACATCCTGTTGCAATTCCAAATATCGGCGATTAAACCTCGACATTTGCAAATTATTTTCCCGACCTGACACACTGCAGCCTAAAATGGCTACAAATCCTAGGTGACCTTCTCAATAATGAAGAAAATCCATTTAAGTCAGAACATTTTTAAGCCATTTTTCCTGTCATTATATCAAGTCCTCTGCAAATATTACTAAAAACTAAACAAAAGCCCAAATCTCCTCTTCTTCTCCACATCAAACACAAGAGCAGTAGTAATTAGTGTTATTGCAACCCCGGAACAAAGTCCTTGTGGCAGAGAGACTCTTCATAAAGGAGGGCAGCTGAACCCTGTGAAACTTTTTAATGGGCCTCTAATGATGGCAGATGCTGTCTTGGCCCTGTCACTAAGTGCACTGTGCTCGCAGCACAGCGTTTGACTTGTCTTGTTGGCTCAGGGCCTCTCAGATACCTGAAGTGTGACACGGTGTCTAAATGCCTCATTAAGCTTCAAGGGTCTTATTGCGGCCCACAGCCAAAAGGCCACGTCTTCTGACGGACCACAATTAACCTGCTGCTATGGGGGCTAATGATTTGTATTCACAGGTGATATTAACTGATATAATATAAAAGGGAAAAAAAATAGTTGAGCTCATTCTTATTACAAAATTAGTCCAGATGTTGTAGACGTACAGCTGCATTATGATTGTTTGTGTCTATTTGTGCGGTCAGCAAGTAAAGATGTAAATATTCTGCCACATGCAAAAATATTCCATCATCTGTGACGTTAATGTTGAAAATAATGAACCTTTTAACAGCTAACATGGTTTTGAAATAAATGAACAAGCACTCTACTCAGTACATAAACATCACATCAACTCACCAATAAAAAAACAACAACTCTGTGCTCTGTGATATAGTGACAAAAAAAGAGCCGATTTCTAAAAATGAACATTGACCTCCAGATCGAGCAACCGTGCGTGATGAAAGTCTATATCGAGTGTCTGACCTCATCGCAGGAAAAGCCACAGAATGGAAAAAAAACATCTTGGACGACAACAAACACCTCATCACAGACAGAGACAGAGAGAGCCTTGGAAGAGCCACTTGCTTTGATTACTGGACGATGGCTTTTTGGCTGTGGAGCATGGGAAGAGCCTCATGAGTCGAGCTCTCACCCCGCGCTTGTGGACAATCTGAGGGTAACCTGGGAAATACAGCATTAGGTCTTACTGTTACCCGGGCAACTAACAGCCTTAGTACATTCTAGGAAACTGGACATGCAAGAGGCCAGGGTCTACTTAAGTTCATCCAGATACAAGGCTACCTCACAGCTTGTTCTTCAGGACAGCACAGCGCAGTGTTTTTGCACTTAATTTAAATTTAATTCAAAAGACTGCAGGAGATGATGTTTTGTAGTTTATGTAGGTTGCAAAGAAATGTGAGTGAGATGACATGTGGCGGTACAGTCATGCATTGTTAGCATGTTGCCGTGCTGATGTTAGCATTTAGCTTAAAGCACTGCCGTGCTTGAGTACAACTGTAAACTGTAAAAAACTGAAGCTATTTTGTGAAACTGTATATGGGCTAAATGCTAACACTTTTATGCTAACAAGACTACAATGACCAGGTCACTGTAGTACAGACTCAGCCTTGATACCGAGTATAGCTCCAAACTGTTGGGGCGCCCCAACAACATGTTGCTGATGTATCGTAGATGTGTTTATTGGCAAAAAATTAATCTTAGAGACAGGAGATTACCCAACTGGGAACCATGAATGTCTACACAAAGAGTTTATGCCAATCCATCAAGAAGACGCTGAGACATTTTACTGGATAAATCAAAAAAACTGACTTGGTTGGTCACTGGCACTAGCTGAAAACCACCCTGGGGACCACCAATGTGTAAAAAATTCATCCATTACAGACACACTGCTAGCAAGAGGAGTTCACCCTTTTGCTTTTCTGTGTGTATCTCCATGTAAACCTATAGCAGTAAGGTAGAAGTTCAAGGCTTAAATGTGGCATCATTGCAAGTTACCTGTGAAGAGTTCACTGGGTTACATTACTTATTAACACACCACCTCGCACACTGTAGGTCATCAGTGTAAAAGACATGTCGTGAATATGATATGGAGCCTGTGACCCAACGCCAGGGAGTAATTTAAGATCTCATCAGGTGTCAACTCTTTTCACACATGAGGCAAGCCAAGCATGTTCCCGTGTTACTCTCTTATGTTATATGCAGCTGCAATGTGAGTCATTAAGTAATAAGTTCACAGCCTCGTCTAAAAGCGCACAAGCCCATTTCCCCTCCTGCTCTGGGGCTGTTCTGAAAAATTTAGTTTGAGATGACAGCAGCGGGAGTTAGGACGAGCTCTCGTGTGCTGCAAACCATTTGTCAATCACGCAACGGTCAATTAATTTCAAGGCTGCATTTACAGGTTAAAAAAAAACAGCAGAGGTAGAGCTTTTTACTAGTCAACCTAACGCCAAGATGGCCGATGGGAGTTGTAAACCTGGGCCATAAAGGGACGAAGTGGTAACAATTACATCATTGAATAAAGGCTGTGAAAATTGAGTTGTAAATCTGCAACCTGGTCTGGCAACATAATGGCGGTCCAGTGGAAAATTGACTGTGAGCAGAGGCATGGCTTAGTTTAAAATCACTGGGCAAGAGAAAGATACCTTAAAAGAGTAGGAATGTCCTACGCCATCAATGTATATTTTCTAATTGTCTAATTCTTAGTTAGTGCACTTTGCACACAGAGGTAGCTAACATAACATAAATATGTTAAATACTGAAAATACATCTACAAATAAAATAGCAAGACTAAGTGTCACAGAGGCACAGGTAAAGCAGTGCTTTCAGCTAAATGCTAATGTCAGCAAGCTGCTCATAGTCACAACACTAACACGCCGATATAAGGTTTAGCATTGTCACCATTTTGGCTTAGCATGCTAACAACTGCTAGTTAGCAGTAAGCACAGAGTAGAGATTGATGAGAATGTCATTTCTTTTGCAGGTTTTTGGTCATGATGGTGGTCTGATGATGGCGCTTGATGAAAATATGAATCAATCCAAAAGCTGCTACACTCAAGACCACAAATGTCACCCTCATGGTGGCGTTAGAGCAAAAGTTGGGGGATCACTCATGTCATTCATCCTCTCGGTACCCTGCTGTTTAGACAACAGTTGTTCCGATGTATCACTAAAAACTTCAATGTCACCTAACGATTACATAACATAAATGAAGCTACTCACTTTTCTATGCTCTTACTTGTGCCGCTCTGTTCATTTGAACAGGTGTTTCATAGCAAAACTGTTTGAGGCAAAATGCAGCTGGTCCAAACTTGAACCTGAAGCAAGATTTTCTATCATTTCTAAATCTTCCCAAATACATTTTCACCAAGCTGGCACAGACACCCTAACAGGAAGGTTGCAAAGTTAAAATCTCACCACAGTGTAAGGAGTCAAACGTGGCACATATACAGAGCAGATGGTTGAAAGCTCTAGGCTGAGATCTGGCATAATGTAAACAATAACTATAATTATGGTTTCTTAGAAAAGACTGTTGATTCTGTTAAGCCTTGTTGTCAGCTCAAGGTCGGTTCATGTTATTAATGACGCAATAACTTCGAGATTTAGAGGATGAAGAGACACGGTGAAGCTCTCATCTGTTCTTGTTACCTGCCTGACACTTCCTTCCTTCCTGAGTGGGGAGGAGACATCGAGAGTGCCCTCGCTGAGGCTGAACTAGACAGATGTTGCCTTTGTTACCGGCTGATATTGGTCTTGACAGCAAGTTGGCTTTATTTTGAAGCATCACTGCACTACACAGAGATATATTTTCTATCTGAGAGGAAAGGACAATGTGGTGGGCTTCGCTGCATTATTTTATCACCTGAACAATGATTGAGTTTGGGATGTAGTGCACACATTAAGACTGAGGGGGACAACTCGCACAATGTGTAACTTCACTAACAGGATTGAAAGACTGTTGATGAAAGCAACAAAATCTGATCTCTTAAGTGGAATAAAGCAGAGTATGAGTGACACAGCGTTTAATCAGGCAGGAAAAGAGCATGCAGTCATGGCTGTCTGATTAATGTTTGCCCTTTCAGATTATTGACAAAATGGATCTGGCGCTTGCGTATGATAATGTAGAGGCTTGCGGCTTGCGCTGTGACCCGCAAAGGTCAAAGGTAAAACAAAACACAGAGGGGGGGTGTTGTCCTGAAGAATCAAGTATATCAAGCAAACACGGAGGAGAGTCTACCGATTCATTCGCCACGTGCACACACATAAAGCCATGCCATACTTTTGCCTTCCTTGAAAGAAAAAAAGCATGTTCAGTGACAGGTTGTAGTTGACTGTACCGCTGATGGGGAATATAACTCGTGGCCAACTCTGAGTCACAAAGCTGCCTTGACTATTTTAGCAGCGGCAATACAAAAGAAAGAGATTGAATGTCCGATGGAAGGTTGTAAACAAAGAAAAATGCCTCGGCAGAATATAATTACCGCGGGACAGGGTGTAACTAGCTTTGTAGACTATAGCCATGAAAAGGTTTACTACGCACTATCTTCTTCAACAATGAGCTGACAAAGCCGCAGAAATACTTAAACCATGAAAAATGAATGTCAGAACATCACCCCGCCGAAATGAGTCTGGACTGATCAATCATGGTTCTCACTGCTACACTCCCTCAAGGTTTGTGATTCAGTTATTTATCTCAAAGGTAAAGTCAAGCTAGAGGGTAAAAACCTCACTAGCCCTAAATCAATTGGATCTATAAAGCGTAAAAGGAGTGGCTAATAAATATATGATAGATCTGTACTGTGTACAAACTAAAATGTCTTGTAGTTGATCACGGATGGCTGCCTGATATCAATAAATCTCAGGTTGAATTCTCATGCCGAAGCACGCACACTGATGAACAGGGCTGCCAGACTTTGCTGTGGTGTGTGTACAGTGTGTGCTACACAGAAGGGGGTCCACATTAAGCTGATGAATTTAATACAGCAAGTGCAAAAGACTGTTTGGGATTCAAATCAAAATTATTAAATGGATCTATGATGAGGAAAATCTAGGTTTTAATCTGTGTGAAACTGGCCAAGATAGTTTTTAATTTCAGGCATTGATGGCATTCATCAGACCCTGAATTTAAATTCATCACTGTCTCTATCTTTGCTGCTGGAAGCCGTTTCTCCCCAGTGTTACCAGGCTGAAATAGTGAAGTCACATCCGTGTAGCACCATGTGTCTTTTCTCAAGACCTTCTATTTGTGTGTGTGTGTGTGTGTGTGTCTGAGACAGGGTCTTAACTTATACAGCTCCTCTCTGTCCCTTTAGTACCACGGCGCCAAGAAGGCGGGGCTCACAAAAGTAGGCCAGGACTCCAAGGGAGCGCAGCTTATCATCTGACAGTTTACGTGATAATGTTACAGGCAACAGCACCCCGCATGTGAGACTTCACAGCCTCTGTAGTGGTCTGGAGATCTTTGACCAAGCTTGGACAGTGGCTCTAGGTTACAGTTGATCGCTGACTTAGTCTAATTGAATGAGTCTCAGTG
Source organism: Nibea albiflora (assembly GCA_014281875.1). Taxonomy (NCBI): domain Eukaryota; kingdom Metazoa; phylum Chordata; class Actinopteri; family Sciaenidae; genus Nibea; species Nibea albiflora. Next base: position 10,441,848 of record CM024809.1, read on the forward strand.
ACCTCTCTTGGTTTCACTTAATGCCGAGAAAAGAAAGGCTTGTTTCCACGCAGGTAATAAAAAACCAATTTAAATAATGAAAAAGCTAAAGCACAGCCCTTTGTGGTGTGGCGGACACTTACCAAGTAATCTTTTTCGATTCTTTAGTGAACAACAGTATCCTCAAACACACGCTAACACACTTACTTTTGTTTGTACGAGAGGATCTCTGAGGCCTTACTGAGACACAGTAGCGCTTTGAGCTAAATGCTAACATGCTCACAATACGATCAAGTCTTAGTTTAGCAGGTATAATGTTGTTTGGCGTCTTAGATTAGCATGTTAGCATGCTATCATTTGCTGATCAGCATTAAACACGCTGCTAGCGTGTCGTTCCACAAAGGTATTTAAAAATAAGCCAGGCATTTAAACATTTAAACACTCGATTTAGTCTGAGGCGACTGGAGGATGGACAAGATGAACCCTTTGATTCAAACACATCTCGACATCATTAGCATTCTTTGTGATCAAGGATTGGTAACACATCTATACACAGTGTGAGATTCATATACGCATACGTAAAATATAGCACAAATTTCACTGATTTGCTATAGAAGCTAACAATGGCCAATACTTAGTAGGCAGAATCAGCATTTCATAATTTAAAAAACTTCATGAGGTCACTACTTAATGTGTATTTTCAGCCATATATGCAAAGTCTATAAAAGTGTCAACTTTGTAGGCTTGATTTAAATGAGATTTCCTCGTTGGTAACAGAAGAAGCGAGCAGCTAACACGCACATTCAAATTTGAGTCCAGTTGGTGACATGACACTTCTGGCCTAACCATGTGTAACCATCGATGTTGCATGTGTCAAATAAATAAAGTTTTCAAAGGCAGTAAATCACTGATGACCTGATCAAAACCTCTCGTCCACTCTCTTCCCATCGATAAGCTCCCACTTGTTGATGACACCACCATCCTGACACACTGTACACCTGAACCAATCGTGATCTTATCGCTACCAGAGCTCACTCCTAATATAGCCTGTTTTTACTCCTGGCAATACAAGACAGGAAAATGTCGGGGTATCGAGTTCATCACAAGGCTGCGCTGTGTCTACTGCTGTCCATTTAGGGGCAAAATATGTAAACACAGTCACCAAACAGGTACGGGTGTGCAATGGCAGACAAAGGCAGCATTAGATCAGAAAATTACCTTCAGGCTCCGAGCTGAGCTGTAGTTTTTAATATCTCAGGGAAATTCAAATTGGAATTTAAATTCTTGGGTTTCAGTGTGGTTTCATGATTGCTTTGAGCACAGCATAATCAGCAGTCACTTTCTGGGATATTTCAAGTCCTTCCTGTGAGTGATTTTATCTGGCAGTGGACAGCGGTGCTGCTCTCCCATCTTCCTGCTCTGGTTTCAGACTGGCTCTCTGTTTAAAAGTTTTTTTAATTATTATTCTTCATAGAACAGTACCTTAGGCACTGATTTTTTTTTACTGTGCTGGTGATTCATTGTGACACTGGGTGAGTGACCTACATGAATATTCCCACCCAAGATACAATGCCAACATAACAGTCGGAACATATACCCGCAAGTTATACAGAGTTAAAAAAGACACGGTCTGACGTACGTAGTGTTTGTGCTGCTTCTTAAGAGGATGGATATAACAGTTCACTTTTTATGGTATATTATGGGAGCTTCTTCAACACGGCTGTATTGGTATCTCTAGGCTTATTAGACAGCTTTTCACATGCTAATAAATAATAACATGGATACTGACAGTAAGAATACTTTACTGAATTGATTGATTTAATCATGAATGTTGAACAGGAGGAGTATACATGTACATGTTTACCAGTAGTCCAGTAGTACCCAGGTGTTAATCACCCACATTGATCTCAAGACAGATGGAAAGGCAAAACTAGCAAATCACGTCGTATTTACACTAAAATGAAACCCAACAATTCCAATTAATAACTTAATAGTTTAAAACTTTAATTGCATGGCATTTAGTGTGAAGCTAATCACTGTGGACACGCTTATAAAGGCTGGTCAATACCTCTTTCAATTTTGAATTTAAACTCTCTCGTCTTTTTAAAGGTTAACTCAATATTCGAAATGGTGTCACATTGTCATATGGTCAATGACACAAATGCAGAGGCAAAAGTCTTTGAGGGAAATTAAATCTAAGGCAATCAGCAAGAGCCAGGGGACACGAGACTACTTTTGAGCCAAATATTTACTGGGTCAGTGGGCAGACAGCAGGTTCAATTTAACACCTCTTTCCAGTGCTTAGGTCCCAAGGCAGCGTGTTGATTTTGAGCTAAACAGGGACAAATGTGACAGAGACTTGGCAGCTAGCAATTAACTGAAATTACACCCAGCGAGACAGGGGACGGCAGATGAGCGGGGTCTGGCAGCCTGGCCAGTGGTGGATTCTGTCCATGTTGGCATAATTCCCAAATAAACACCAATACTACTGGCACTAGTTTCCTCCCAGCAGAATACTAAATTGGCCTAAGTGTTGTATGATGATTTAATTTATTGCATATATAAATAAACCTTTCAAAGAGGAATTCTTTTAATGTGCTTCAATGAAGACATGGATAGACATACCATACAACTCCCTAAATTGGAGGGCAATGAGTTCAGCATCTTTTGTCTCAGGTTCTCAGCTTTATTTGCTCACATAAAAAGACATTTTTTACTGTACATAGAGTACAAAGTAATTGAAGTTGGGTGGGATTTGGTGGGATATCGTGAACCCACACAGCAGCATGTTAAGAAAAGCTGGTGATAGCGTGTGTATTGGAGGAGACGCTTGGCTGTTTACACCCTTCCTCTTAGAACAATAATCCCAAAAGAAATATGCCAACTGATATCAAATGAGTGAACCGTGAAAAGGTGACTGGAAGTGCAAAAATAAATGCATATACCGATCCGCCCGAGGACAGAAGATAAAATGTCTAGCTCCTTTGCAAAGGCTGACTTTGCCTTTCGGGAGGTGTAATGAATCCCCCTCCGTAGCACCAAATATTTTCTGGTGCTTCAAAACAAATTACAGCCGACATCCAGAATACCGGCGCTGCCAACAGTGGACATCTGCTGATTACAATTCTGCTTTTGCAAGTGTTAGATCTTCAGATCCAAGTCAATAAAAGAAAAGTAATTTCAACAGAGGCCCAACTGTGTAAAGAGAAAGCCTCTTTTTATATCAGATAAATCACATGGATGGTGAGGGAGATATGGGGGGGGTATAGATCTGCCATTTGTTCCTACTCGGTGGGCCCAAAGACAAATAAGCTTCATCACTGGAGTCCAGGAAAACGATATGTCATGTGTTATTTAATAAAACAGCTCCTTGCGACAGGGTCAGCGCATGGTATATCTTTAAACTGAATCCAATCTGGCACACCACTGACACCACAAAGCCAAACTCTTTATGCTGAGACATGAATTTACACATCCAGAGACATGACATTAAGTTTTGTACTTTACTGCCAGTGATAGAAGGCAGATCCAAATAGATTGGAGTCCAAGACGACTGAGAATAGATCTGTCTAAACAGCCAAATGGACTAAAGTTTTCATTATCCCCTCTAGGTTAGCTACTGCAAAGCAGAAGGCAAAATAGCGGAAAATACAGTTGATCTTTACTGGCAAAAAGTACACATTAGCCATCGCTTTCTACCATGAGTGCAATTTGCTACTGTAGGTTCTGGCTTATGCACTTACTGTATAGTGACCATAATCAGTTTAAACACAGCAATTTGAGTTTACGAAATGTCAGAACTTTAAGTCTCAGAAACTAATCTGTCAGCCTCAAGATGCACGTCAAATAATTGCTGTCCTTTGCTGCTCAGAACAGAATGTGACTGACTGGAGGGCTCGAGACTGGATGCCAAGGTTCTTTATGAGGGAGCACGCTCTCACGCTGGCCATAATGACACGCCATCAGAGGGCCAAGGCATTTATTGGAATCAAGGGAAAGAGCAGTCTATGCTAAATTGCATTCATTTGTCACTTGGAAGAGTTTCAATAATAGTCTGTCTCAAAGAAAACCTTGCTCTGGCATTGGAAGGAAAAGGTCCTTTCTACTCCAGTCTTTTTAAATATCATAAGGTGGGACAAGTGAGGACATTTGATCACACTTCCGCTTCAAAGTTTAGAGCTTTTGTGACACAAAAAACTTGAAGAGGAGAGTGTCTTTATGACTCATTTCCAAGTGAGTCATCCAGCTGCTGACAGAAAAAGCTCGCACTGAAGCTACCAGTCACACTGAGAAGTGCATTAATGGGTTTTTCAGATTTTATTCTGACAAAATATTCACTGTTTATATTTCATATAAACAGCACGGGATCCCAAAACAACCCTTTGGTCTAAAAACTAATTTTCTCTATATACACTGTAGCTCAGCCAAAACAACTAAATATCCAAACTGGGGCAATCTGGCATCTGTTGAGATTTTAGACTGCTGGAAAAACTTTCCACTGAAAATGGGGAGTTTGGCTAAGAGGGTTGATTACCTTTTAACCCACTCACTTTATTACTTCTAAGACTATATGGGGCTTTTACTTCACAGTTACAATGAAAAGATACTGGCTGGTGTTTTGACAGAATGATTCATGGACTGAAACATCAGCCAATTTCCCTCAAGTAATGATGTTTTTCTTCTTCTTTCCGTGTTTGCATTACAATGTAGATCTTCACTGAGTATTTCGAAAAAGTATTTTGTGTCTTAGGACTGGCTGGCTTCATTTGATATCTCATGGGACTCAATTAATGATTTCAATATACTTTCAGTCACCGGTAATGAGATTATCTACAGATACAAATCAGCAGTTTACATCCCTGCATCCCAGTTCTCTTTACATCGCTGCACCCGGCGATTGAGAAATGATCCTCGGTCAGTCGAAAGAAAGAGTGAGCTGCATTTTGAGGAGAGTGGGACAAGCTGAACCGGGAAGACAGTACGCAGACTTCACAAAGAAACACCCAAACACTTTTTTCTTCTATATAGATGGGGCTAGAAAGCTTTGTATATTCAATCCAGCTGAAAAAAACAAAACAAACAAAACCAAAGAAAAAATAAAATGGAAATTTGTAATTAGCTATATTGTGGCCAAGAAACTACTGCATTATGCATGAGAACCTATGTCCTTGGTTTAATTACAGAAAATGTTGTTGCTGCATTCATGTGGCAACATGATTATTCATTTTGTTGGATAATTAAAGTCACGAACATGCTGAACGAGCGTACCGGCTGTATAACCTTGATTGCAAAATAAATTTCACGTAAGTAGCTTCAAAGCTCCAGAGTTAGTTCAGGGTTTATGAAAGAGGTATTTTATAAACACTTAAAGTTTTAACTATGCAACGGTTTCCATCAATGGGACTCGTGCAATCTGCTCAGTTAAATAGCCGTATTCACATTTAATAACATCTGAGGATATCACAAGCTCGTGCTTTAGAGAGGCTGTAAATTACACTGCATCCCTGCACGGCTATGGTAGGGAGGTCATTTAATTAAATACATCTTTAAGAATACAATCTGCCTCCAGCTCCCTCATCTATACGAGAAGCCTTTAAGCACTGCAATCATCCATATCAGATCCTTGGCTCCGACGCGTCTGTCACCCACCTATCAGAATTTATTATCTATGATGTTTTCATCAAAATTGATTGCCTGAGTGATACTTGTCCTTGCTTTCCTGACTTAAATTGACAGTTAGAGTCCTCTTACTTTCATTAAGCTCCTTCGCTGTGCCTTTCTTCATCCCTCCAAAGACACCAGAGGGACCTATGACTTAGGACGATCAGGCAAAGGTTAAGTCAATAATGTCACTGCTCTAAATAGGCATCATGGAAAATAGCCAAAGGGTAATTGGGCCGGTTGATTGTCCTTTAAATGGATTGGTAAGTTGACGAGAAGTGCAGCTTTCCGGGGAGCTGCTCGCACAATGTCTCACACTTCACTTCCTGTAACCAAGCCACTGTTTCTATCCTTTCATTTTTTAAATCCTACTTTACTTGCTCGAGTCATAAAAATCTATTTCCCCAGTGGACACCGGCAATTAAATTAACTGCGCATCTTTAAATGTCATCACCAGAAAGAATGAAAAACATGCTAAACAATTCTGCTGACCCAACTTTGATGATGGATGCGGGACTCAACAAAACACTCCTATAAAAATGCTGCATGGTTTATACCACGCCCATAAACCAGTGTGTGTGTGTGCACTGGAAATGTACACACTTCTGCACTTAGCAAAATGAAGGACACACTTCAGTATGTGACAGTGTTTCAAATTGCTCGTTGGTGGCCTGCTTTTAACAACACAATAAATACGTGTACAAGAACTGAAGACTTAAGGACCACTATGACTAATGCTGTCAGCCTTGGACTCTGAGTCTAGGGCACCTGATAGTCATATGATGTGATTATCAATGACGGGCACGTCAGGAGAAAGGTCATTCATAATTTTGTATCATAAAAATTCAACGGCCTTAGTGGATTTTTTAGAGTCTACAATCAAAGTTTTGCCACCTGTTTTAAAGTTAACAGCATTCCCCCAATGACATCCTGAACAACGAGACGAAGCTTGATTAAGAGTTGATCCTTAACGACTAACTGAAAAATGTATAAAATGTTTAATGAAGGCTAAAGTGCATCCACTTTAGCCTTCATTAAACAGGACAAAGAGTCTATCACAATGCAAGAGGCTTTGGGGAGGCTGAGCTCAGGCCAAGTTGCGTCTTTAGCTACAAACATCAGCATGCTAACAACAACACACAACGACAATGCACCCTGACACATTAGTTTGCTAACATTCCCAAAAATTTGACCTGATGATGGCGTCACACCAAAGGTCAGGGGGTTTCTAAAGTTACTACAGCTCTTTTGGTAGATATTCATGTGTAAAAATACAAGACATTTCACTCAACAACACGTCGACTTGATGCTGGCACCAGAGAAAAATCAGGGGATCGTCTTCAGTAAGTCATTGAGATTTATCCTCTGGGAACCCTGAATGTCTGCACCAAATCCATGGCAGCCCATCCATTAACTGTTGAGCTATTTCAGTCTGAAGTGATGTTATGACTGACCAACCAGCATCCCTAAAACTATGACGCTAGCTAAAGTGGTTGAAATTATGAATTTGGCCAAGTAAATCGAACAGATAAATCAAATAATCAACATGGATATGTTTCTAACCGAAATTTAAATAGAAATGCATCACAAAAAAATAAAATTAATAAAGTTCAATAAGTTGCTGGAATCCCACTTTAATGCAACAATCAGGTTTGAAAGGTTGAACCTTCGTTGCATATGCATTCACTGTACTTACTGTACTTACAATTTGTGGTTCAACTCAGACGCTCGTACACCAAGCAGTTGACCCACCACGACTGTGAGCTGTTAATTACTGTAAGTGAAAACAGACAATCGGCGACGAAGCAGGCCCAGGTCAGCGCTGACACCAACTCTCACCACTGCCAGGGCCATAAATCCCCATCAAGGACACGGAGAACATGAGAACTTTAGATGGATATCAGCACTAAGACGCAAACGGCGGGTCGAAATTGACACAGCATCCCATCCTTGCTCGGGTAATGGCGTACCTCTTGTCTGTGTGTGATTGAGGGGGTATGGGGTTTGGAGGTGTTGCTGTGTGAGGCAGATTCAGACTATTATTTATCATTGCGTGACACACTGATTAGTCTGCACCATATGAGTCTTTGCTCAGCACTTTGCACTAATGGCACTGCTTTGTTTGGGTGCAGAAATGCACATATGTGTGCAAAGGAGAGTGTGTGTATGTATAAGAGAAACCTTATACAGTCACTACACTAAGCCAGCAGCAGTGAAATTCAACACTTGCTTTGGGGAAGGAAGCAGGAATACATGCTCACATTATAATTATAGCTTATAATTAAACTAAAAGTGGCTACCCATACGCTGCTTGCCAGGCCTTCCTGTCTTGCTCTTGTGGTTGTGCACGGGCTGATGCAATGATCTTGTTTTATTTCTTCAACATGGACGCACGCCAGGGGCAGAGAGAGGCTGTTAATAAACTTTTTTTCCAGGTCTAAAGTCTTTACAATCTGCAGCAAAAGTAATCAGAGGGTACAGTCCCTGCAGGCCAGACATGCGCCCCCCCCGCCGCCGCCTTCCACTTGCAATGTGCGCTCTGCTACGGCTTGATCTTAACAAAGCTTTTTAGTTTCTCTTTGCTGCCAGCTGACGCTACAGTAAAGAGCGGGGCGGCGTGCAATACATCAGCTCGCATTCGCTCCCGCTGCTGGAAAGTTGCCAGTTCCAATCTGCAGCCCAGCTGAGAAACTCCCTCAGCATTTACCACACAGAGGCTTTTAAAGCAAAAGACCTTTACCCCCCCCCCCAGAAACCCTCAGCGGAGCTGCTCAGGTGGCCGGCAGTGGAGGGATGTGATCGTACTGGGCAGCTCCCAGCTGCGAACATGTCTGACTGTATGAATGTTCAACAGAGCGTTTATGCTCAGTGAAACGGCTCCCTCAAGGTTTTATGAAAATATCAATACAAAAAAAAAAGGTGAAAAACATTTTTTATCGCAAAAATATCGCAGAGGGTGACAGCTGCAAAAGAGGATTTATGTTATACAAATGTAAACGAAGGTAATTCTTGCGACTGTGTGGTATAAAAATGAAAACAGTGCAGTGGCACAGTGGTTAAAAAAAAAAGAAAAAAAGTTGCTGCTGGATCTGGATTCTGATCTCAGCACCGTGTCCGCTGGTGAACTGATTAGAAGATGGAGAGAGAATGAATTTGTTAAGTCTTATTTCTCCACAAGTACAATCACGTGCTGGTTAGAGCTTCTCAAGTGCCATGATTTACTGGTTTTCATTTCCCTTTCCCCTTTCTTCTCGCGGTGCGGATGATGTCCTGACATTTAATCAACTAAAAGATGAATTGATTAATCAGAAAAATGATGAGCAGAAAATGAAAATAAGTTAGATGCGAGTAAAGTAAAGCGGAACCAATTAATCAAAGGCTCTGCAGCTATTTTTTGTAATAATCATAATAATTATTTTACAAGTACAAAGAAAGAAAGATCTGCTGGTTCCCAACTTTCATGTCAGGATTTGAGGTTTTTCTTTGACATACATGATAGGTTGGTTGGATAAAACAAACAAAAAAGCCCTATTATTAATTGGATAATAAAGGGAAAAAAAATTGTTGATGATCTACCTGCCTGTGCATGAGGTTTACTTTTGAATTTAGTTTCCTCCCACTCCAAAAAACTTACAGCCAACATCCAAATTATCCACAATTTTGAGTGTCACCATCGTTGTTTGATAATATCTGCCAACTCTCATTTTCAAGACCATTTCCCTTATTTTCAACCGCGTTTGCCTTTTCATGCCCCCTGCTTCTGCTGAACATGACTTCAAACACCTGCGCGGCGTCAATACTCGTATTGACTGCCTGTCATCTACCTCTAGTCTCCGAGAGCAGATATTCTCTAAGTAATTACACTGTGTGACACCTGCGCGGAATACAGATCACACCGGCAGGCAAACGGCGCACGGCACACTGGTTTGACATCTGCATCATCTCACTGTGGAAAATAATCAATATCACATCGGGCGCGTTTGTTAATGCAGAGCGAGGGGGGGGAGAGCAAGTTTCAGCACGCCGCTGTTCGGCGAAGCGTGTGGACCGTTACGCTGAGTGCGAGCTGCGCAGCTCCCATGTGCCTCTGATACGGCACAACCACAGACGCCAACACCCCTGTGCTCCGTCTAAACACTCCTCTCAGGTCAGGTCAGCTTTTTCCAGTCACCCACTATTCCACATATCACTTTTTATCATTGTCTCCTTGAATACGCACACAGCTTGGGAGATTGATTATCCTAATTAAAGGCGTGTTTACTCAAACAGAAGTCTGATGGATGGGCTGGTTTTGAGCTCAAACCGCTTACTACACTGCTCTACTTTATTTAATGAGATGAGTGTAGGTCCACACTAAACAGTTTATTTAGGTCTGGCACACTCTGTGCTTTGTGAGTCTTACTGCCCTAACTTGGCAGAGTGTGATGCTTCGAGTGCACAGTGAGATGCACATGCATGTCAGAGTTTAGACCGATGTAAACTATATATGCAAAAATGCCTTCGCAATCTGAGACTGAAGATGACAAAAACTAATTTCTCAGCTCTGGAGATCCAATCAAAAACAACTGCCTCTCAAGCTGTTCAATCTTTCCGACACATTTTTCCTGCTTCCTCCCTCCAGTCACACCGCGAGCTTGCGCGTCTTTCCGTCACATTTTGTTTTCGCAAGATAAGACAGTCCCGTTTGGTCTTTTTTTTCCTGAGTCACAGAGTGTTTCCTGCTTTGGTGTGGTGACCTCAATTAAGTTTTCAAATTGCTGTCTCAGAAACTTCTAAGTGTGTTTCAAAGGAGTTCTAGCAACTGAGGAGTAACCCTGATACGTCGGGGGAACAGAAGCTGGAAACTGAAGGGAAATGAGTGACTGAAAATGCAATTTTCATCACACATTACAATCCATCAGCAAGCAATTTTTTCCAATTTCAGCTGTAGTTTCTTTATCTGTCATCTTTCTATTCATTTTGTCTTTCTCTTCCTCCATCAGTGTCTTACCCTCTGAGAAGCTGATGAGCCCCAGGAGGTGCAGCAGCTTGATCGATGCAAACACCAGCACCACGATGCCCACTGTTTGCAGGCCCTCTGTCTCCCAGATCGCGCTCAGCATTGCTCCGCCCTCGGCCCACTCCGTGCCACCATACCCTGATCCGAACCCGGAGCCCGAGCCGGCCTCCTCGCCCTCAGGACCGCCGCCAGGACCAGCGCTCCCACCACCCGGCCCTGCACTCCAGTTCCCCTGCACCCACTCCAGCGCTACACCGGCCCAAACGCACGGGCCGGGCGCCTCCTGGCACCCGCCTACTGCCCGCACGCTCCCCAAATCCAGTCTGGGTAGGGTTAAGATGGGATGGGGTTGAGAGCAAAGAAATATTGACCTCAGGTTTTAAAGGAGCCTGAAGTCATTGAGGATCTCTCTGATCTTGAGGGGTCACCGAGAATTGAAAAAAGAAAAAGAAAAAAGAAGCTAACTAAAAAAGCAGACTCGAAGAGGAAAAAAGTCCACGCATGCGAGAAAGCAGTGGAAACTCTGCTCTTCTCTGACAGTTTGTGGCTCTCTCTTGCTCTTTTCAGGCGCACTGACTGCCTCGCTGCAAAGTAAAGGGAGGGAAGATGAGAGGGAGTGGATATGAGTGAGGGAGTGAGGGGAGGGAGGGGAGATGAGATAGAGGCAGAGGGGAGGTGTGCTGCTACAGCGAAAGATGCACAACCTCTCGAGCTCTACGCGCTCACGTTAACTTCAGACGCGGAGAAAGTCATTTTGAAATGCAATTGCAGCAAGTCACTTTGGAGTGACGGCGTTCATGTATGTTTGTATACTCTATACATGCAGCATTAAATCATGAAATGCCACTATTTTCCAGGCTATGAGAAGGATTGAAGTTGAAGACGAAGGGGAAAATAATTCCTTTCAGAAAAGCAGGATGGACAGCCAAAATACTAATAGCATTTTTATAATACGATGCCTTCATAGTACTTTAATCTAACAGACAAAATACATCTCCCATGCTGAAAAGAGGCTTTTAGGGAGCTTGTTTTAAAAAGGGTTAAAGCTATGAGAGACACCCAATGCTTCCACGCACAAATCCATAAAAGCAGAAGAGGGAAAAATATGTACTACAATGGCAACTAAAGTAAAGACGTCGAAAAACTGTCTGCCTATGTGACAGCTAATTGTGCCCTTTCCATGCCTCTAAAGCAGAGTATAGGAGGCTTTGATGGGGAAAGGGAATAGGGGAGTGAATACGTCTCAGTGGTCTTTACACGCTGATATAAGAGTATAGACAGAGAGGGGAAAAATAGCATTGATCCACGGCACTTTGTTAAACGTAAAGGCTGTTTTTTTGTTTTGCTCAAGAGGAGTTTGATTCCACTGAGATGTGACGGACTGATGAAGGGAAAAAAAACAGAGTGTGAATGAGTGCGTGTGTGTGTGTGTGCACGAGGGAGTGAGGTTGATTCATGGAGTCAGTGTTTGTGGCACATGAGTGAGGACACCACCATCTACTGTCCCTGTGCAGTCATAGTCATTACAGACGGCCACCATCGTCATTTCTCTACACAACGACACAAACCAGCACTCACGATGACTGAATTCCGTTTCACGGAAAACAGCATTTAAATAAGCCGCCCATGACTGTGCTCAACATCACATGATTAACCCTGCTAAGTACACGCTCAGACATCCCCAAACACAATTTAAAGCTCATGATTTGTCCCCCCTTTCATTCATTTGCAGCTCTAAACAGAGCAAATGCACCTCTCTGTTCCGTTCGGCTCCTATTCCTTAGACAACAAAGTCAGCCGTATATCACTGACGTAAAAGCGTATTATTTTGGCGCCGTGAAAGAAGCGGTCGCTCGCCACTTACTCGATTGCCCTATGATAAACGTTCACTAAGACGGCGCTTATTCCACTGATGGAGGAACTCACGTGCGTTCATTTACATTCAGTCCGTCTGCTGCTGAGGGACTTAATATTGCTTAAAAGAGAGAGAGAAAAAAAAATAACGAGAACGTGTGAATAATTTAGCATGATGCCGTTTGAACAAGAAAATAATATAAAAAGAATATTCAGCAGACACATCCTACTCAATCTGGATGGCCTGTGGCCATGCGAGGAGTCACTGTTATGTGATTCTCATTCATATACACAGAAAGTGAAAAAAAAAAAAAATCAGTACACATTACATGGAATTGTGGGAAATCTGACAAGGGGGCTTAAAGGGTAATTTTGTATTATATATAATAACCAAGGACAGTTTGAGAGTGTATTGTTCTCAAAATAGACTTTGAAAAAAAAGACGTCACTAAGCACAAGCACTTTTAGACATCAATGTAGTGACGCACGCTGCCTGGTTGGGAAATTAGCTTGCTTATTAGCTTCTTCCGGTAAAGACTGACTGTGGAGGCTATTTTTTCCCCCCCCGAAGTTGCCACTATGAATGGACTTTCTAGTGCACATTAGCATACAGATTCACTTCGTCTAAGGGGTATGAACCCAGGAGAACATCCTTTCCATATTACATCACTATAAATCTGCTGAATTGTACAAACTGCATTTCAAGAGGTACCAAAGGCATTTGGGTTAAACATTAAAGCTGCGATAAACGATATTTATGTCAACAATTCAATGTAATAAGTCAATGAAACTATGTGATATGCGAAAGTCATTGCCACCTTCAGCTCTACAGAGCATTTTAGAGCCTTTCAGCTCACTGTTTTTGTTTTGTACACAATTAGCAACTAGCTTGTGAATATAGTGCAGCAGTTAAAAAGTTAGACATTCCTTGGTAGAGACCAAAATTGGACTTAAAACTTTTTTGTGATAAGATAAACAATCCAGCCCTAGTCTCAAATGTTTTAGTAGCACAGTATCAAGTCAAAACTCCCTTCAGGATGAATTGTTAGTTTATTTCAAAGGGTGACCCAGCTGTCATGTACAGTGTAGTGTGTAGAGTGTAAGCTGACCCAACTGTTCAATGCTTTATTGCATCCCGAGCTACAACATCCAGCTCAGAGCGGCGCTGCCAACATGTGAGCACTGGCACTACATCAATGGAGCCACAGTCACATCACATCAGCCGTTCAAGCCACATGTTCACTGGCCAGGCCTCAGTTTCCTGAATGCAGCCAAGGTTCCCAAAGCCAGAGGGATGCATTGCCTCGGGCCTCTGGCTCTCCAAACAGTCCCTGGTAGACTGATGGTTAATAAAACATGTAGGAGATAGAGATAGAGATACATAGAGATACTATATCCAACCAATACATTATTGAAGAAATGAGGATGAGGGTGAGACATATGAGAAAAAAGCGTGGGTGTGGGGGGGGTTCATGTCTCAGAGAATCCGTCCACACGTTACAGGAGCCATGATTCTGTCCACACTGCTGACAGGTAAATATTAACACTCCAAATCTTTCTCCATTAATGTCACACACGTCCTGGACAATCACCACTGTTACAATGCTGCAACATGGCATGTCTGACAGACGGAGAAGCTAAACATTCAGCGTTTATGGACCCGACAGGGCCATTTTGTCTTGGAAGATTCAAATTACAAAATGTATTTGAATTGGAAAGAGGAAATGGGAGCTGAAGGGTGACATCGCTATGACGAGAGATATTTGAGGAACGAAGAGCACTCGAAGGAGATGGAGTTAATCCACGCTGAGTATTTGATCATTTAAACATGGAAGGATTTACATGTGATGTAGACCTTTGCAGCGCAGACATACTTGTTGAGCAAAAACAATCTTACATATAACATTACATTGCAACCAATGAATAAAATCTGCCACTTTAAGACTTAAAGACACTTCCTATAAAAAAGTTGTTTTTTTTTTATAATGACCCTACCAGAATAACTTAAAATCAAAATCCAACAAGCGCAAGTTTTAAAATGAACCCATAAAAACAGCTTTTTCTCTTCAGAAGAGGATAATGGTGACGACCTCCTTTTAAGTCAACATGCAAATGTAAAGAAACATCTCGCAGCCATTGCCATATGTGACCATTTTCTTCTCTAAGAAAACATTTACCTTGTAAGAATACAGAAAATAACACTGTTTACCAGCATATAAAATAACACAGCACATTCCACTATTTTTTGCTGTCCGTTTGTCATCGTTTCAGACAGTGCTTTTAGCGCTCCCCGAGAATAATTGCGTCAACTGTCTCAATTTCAGCCCTAAAAAAAAATCTAACACATATGAAATGCTGTCGATGGTTCCTGCTGTCACTGACGTGCACAGGAGATGAAGTCTAAAACGATAAATGCAATCAGCATAATAGTCATATCCTGGTCGTCATTGCATACATGATTCAGTCATTTGCCGACTGAGAAAAACACATTTAAAATTCAAAATAGTGACGTGTAGATTTAAACCCATGTTTTATGTTCTACATACATCTTTATGTTCCGACAAACTAAGTGCAGTCGTGACTTTGAAGAGGTTATTTGTCATGACTGGATTTTTTCAACAATGACACATAGCTCTTTATTTCTAGATAAATACATTAATTGGGGGAAAATAAACCAGAATTCCTTCTGGGAACTTTTGATGTCTCCACAACAACAACAAAAAAAAAACATTCAATCACTTTCTGACAGCTTGTAACACCCAAATCAGCAGTGAAGGGCTCCACAAAGACCTCGTCCACCGTCCGTAACCTCTGACGGGCGGTATCTCTAACCGATCCAAGTCTGAAATGTCAAGCTGCACTGAGGCCTGGTATGTCACCATCTCTGCAGTCCAAATTCCCTCTCTGTGTAATGAACAAGATAAGTCTGAGTGACAAACCCGCTGCCTTTTTTGTTCATCTCCCTCTGTAGACTGATGGTCATTGATCTCGGGAAAGATTATGTATTTTTCTCACTCATCGCTGCCACCTAGTCTCGACACTTTCCATCTTCAGTATTCGCAAGGGGAGGATCTTATCACTTCTTGTCTGGGCAGAGTGGACATGGAGGACACGGACCAACAGTGGAGATCGATGAATCAGCCTCACAGGCAGCGTTATGTGTGTATATATACACACACACATATATAAAAACCATGTGTTATATATAGACAAGCCTCAAATGTTCCATTATCCACACTGTAGTTAATGATGAAGACACACTAATAATTTCCTTCCAAACCACTAAGACTATTAGGTTTGAACAATAAACTGTGATAAAACAAAATTGAACACCGCAGGTGCAGCAGGAATTTAAATGAGTATTTTACAGACTGTAACAACCTTTGGATTTCTGTTTTTCACACGGCGGCAAACGGCGCTTAACAAACAACCCCCGAGACCCAAATTTCCATTAAGTATTGGACAAGTGTTATCGTTCTTGAGACACAAAGTGGGCCTCGTTGAAAGTACGGGACGAGAAGAAGAGGGTGGGGGGGCTGACTTCCATGTAATCAATCAAAGCGACATGGGATCAGCGGACGGGCAAAGCGAGCGAAGACGGAATCATTCCGCTGTTTACAGATCAGCTCGGGGCACAAGTTGGTGATATAATTAGGCGACACCTGCGGCGATTTGCTCAGGCATGCAAATGCGGCATTAGTGCTTTTGTTGTGTTTTCCGAGGCACATTAAAATGAGGCTGTCATATTTACTGGAGCGGCACCTGTGAAGGGGAAGGCAATTATAAACTGTGAACCGGGGCAACCCTCCGCAAAGCAGCGTGTGCAGTCAACCATGGGGTGATATTGAGGACTCACTTTGTGGACTCTTGTGGGCATGCACACACTTACTTGAATTTGCAATTTTCAGTCTCTATGTAGGAGAATGTATCGACAATTACGCCTGTTTCTAAGCTGTGCTTTCACACCTGTAGATCATTTTGTCTGGACTAAGCGGGAAAAATGGCATGTTGTTCATTTTAGCTCTGGTCCGGTTCCTGCTCACCCTAACTTTTCAAAAATAAGTCGTGAGGAGTAAACCTTAGGTTAAAAGGACTGACAGGTAACTCGTTGACAGGATAGTTTTGACTGTCATCATGCATCATCACAACCCGTGCGGGAAAAACATATTCAGGGTGGCTGACAGACGTTTATGCGATCCTTCAGTGCTGCTGATGTCTATATTTACGCTCTTTGACGCACAAAGTGCTCACAAAGAAATACTCGCGAGGCCTATCATTACACAGCAAATGGGCAGCATGTTGTGAATAATGACTAACAGGTAGAGGCAGGATAGAAAGGATGCGTTCTGTACAGTGTTATGATTTAAGGCTCATTACCGCGGGATTGCTGTCATGCATCTTTTAATGGACTTTGTGAAAGTAGCTGGAGTCGGATACGAGCACGGCGGCTTTAACAGGTTTCGACACATTAATCAGGGGGAAATACCCACGCTGGCGTGCATGCGTTGCCATGGTTACGAAAAGATTTGCATAAATTTATACGCTCTTACAAAGATAAGAAAAATAAGATTGCTTTATGAACGGATTTCATGATCAGCAGTTGGATCTTTACATAGTTTGGCTTATAAAGTCATGCCAAAGTCACGTATCTGACATCATGTAGCCTCGTGGTCGGGCTACAAACTGGACTGAGTGGGCCGATGTGAAACGCACCAGGGTCTGTTTCACCCGAACCAAACGGGTTAGGTGTGAAAACACTCTACGATTCTATAGAAGTGTGTATTTTGCACGTCCTGTGGTGATGTCTCATGTCCGGGCAACCGTACATGTACTGTGAGACTACGAAGAAGAGGACCTGCAGCATCTGTAAAACTAAAACGCTCATTCTAAGGGACCAAAACACACTCATGAAAGCAGTTATGTGTACTGTCTTCCATTTGTGCCATATTCTGTAAACATAACCCTCTAAATATGGGCCTACGAAGCTGAGAGACTGGAAATGAATGATTGAATCTTTGTCTCTCTTAAGATATGTTAACCTCCCCAAGTAAATGTCATTTTCATATTTTTTCGGACATGCCAACCATCTCTCTACAGCAGGATCACTAGATTTTTATCAACAGCCCAACTCATCCAGACGATTAGTCCTAGTGTAAAAAGGGGGAAATCGAAGGCATTGTCTGCAAATGGACAGTAGCACAAAGCTCAGGGCAGTGTGCCGGGGAGCTGATAACATTGACCTGTTTTCCTCTGTGTCTCAGCAATATTAACTCACCGCAGACAACACGCAGGGGCAAAAAAGCAGGACACGAGTCGCTTCTGCGCGGCCGGGCTGTCTTTTCATTTGCAGGGCGCTATCCATCAGCTGCAAAGTGCCAGTCAAACTGAACTTCCAACGCAAAGGTCAACGGAGAATATGCATTAGCAGGAACAGTAAAAAAACAGAGACGACAAGGAGGGCATAAAATGGCAGACAGCGTACAGTGCAACTGGAGCCACTGCCTGGAGGATGAGCTATGACGGGTATAGTTCATCAGCAAGAAGCAGACGCTGAGGGGAAATCAATCCATGCGGTTGTTTCTTAAAGGAATCGTGAACTTGGGGATAAAAAATGTTAAGGTGATATCTGAGAACAAGAGGGCAACATGAGAACCATGGAAACAATAATATTAAGTGTACAGTCAGGAATTAAAGCAAAGCACTGGAAATCCAAATGCCTCCCATTACCAGATTATTGGAAACCGATCGTGTTCCACCTCAAACAACTAAATAAACAACTCCCTGAAACATCCATAATACTGATGAGTTAGATAACTCAAAGTGAGGCTGATGTGATGGACGAACCAAAGCAAAAACACGAGTGAATATTGGCCTTGCAATCAACTTGTCAGGGAGGAAGAACGAGAACTCCACTGGGACTGTGAGAACTCGCTCATGATACGGTGCAGCTTTTTGCTAAATCTCAGCTTAAACTTCCCCTGTAGAGTTTTCTCTCTTTCTCTCACAAAAAATAAAGAAAAACACCCTTAAATTAAAATATCTTTTTACAGCCAGTGTTACTCTGCACACTGTGTGCGTCCTTGAAGTCTGAAAACACACTGAATGCATATTTTAGCTCATAACAATGCAGAGCCTGAACTGTCTGTCTTCTTCTTTGCCACTCTCGGTGCCTTGCTGGATTCTTTGAGGAGTAAGCATGCGTGACAACAAATGTGCACATGGCACAGGTAAATGGAATCGAGTCTCTACTCTTTGTGGGAATAGTGCTGTATATTTCCTCTCATCTATTCACAGAATGGTACAGCATATCAACCAGTGTTGGACAGTCGGATGAATATTTTAGCTATCGGCAACTGGCTCCATTACCAGTTGCTTTGTTTGTTCCTGCACAGCTATCGATTTATAGCTCAAGATTTTAACTGGAAACGGACAACCAGCCTGAAATTTCTCTTGCCATAACGGCTATAGTAACAGATGAAACCTCAAATCTAAAATTTACACTACAACATGCATTAAATTAAATTAATGGATTCAGTTACCAATTAGCAAAGATTGAAAACACTTATTTCCTTCCACCCTTCAAGCCAGGATGAATGGAAAACTAATAAAGAAAGTAATGAAAAACATCTACATGATTAAACAGCGTGGCTTGTTAGTATTCCAAGCCAGGGGCCTTCCTGATGCTACCTTTGGCCAAGTTCATCTCCCAGCAATATAATATATTTTTTCCTGGTTAATTATGTGGAGACATCCCTTATCAACAGTGTTTAATGAGAGAAAATGATTTATTTGAGTTATTTTGTTCATAGATCAATGAAGCAGATGAGATAACACTTACAGCAGAATGAAGCGCATGTTTTATTGACCCTAAAGAAGAAAAAAGAAAAATCATATCATGCATTCCGCCCTGAGGTCCCTGAAGTTGCTCTCGAGCAATTGTCTGAAATCCAAGCACATGTACATGAATGGGGAAATCAACGTAATTGAATCTACAAGGCAATATTTTATGTAAGCTATGTCCTATAACACAAGTGATGGGGTGGTAACACAATTAACCCTTTCCGCGCGTTATTTATCATGGAAATACAGAACCTACAGCGGTCTCTTGTTTCCTAACAGTAGGGGGGCACTCACACCAGACCTTGCAACAATAAATGGCACCATATTTTTGTGCGGCGCACACAGCAGTGTTATATTGGGAGGTGGCGAAATCACGGGTGAGAATTTTGCACAAATGCGGCAACCGAGAGAGAACTCAAAGCGAAAGTCGGCGTTTTTCCATGAGCTCACGGTTAAGGCAGCGCTCTCACACATCTGTGACGTTCCAAAAACACTTGAAATATGATTGTGACATGACAACAAGAAAATGAAGACACAGATCCAGGAAGTAGATTAGAGGAAACGCATGATCAAAACTACGAAACATCTCCTTTCATTAGGCAGAAAAGTTACACCAAGAAAGTAGTGATGACCTTAAAGTCGTGCTTTCTGCGTAAAATCTTCCTCTGCTGACAAATGCAATGACATTGCCAAACAGATGCTATTTGAACCAATCAAAGCTTGTGAAACAAATTTATAACTCACAAATCCTCGCTGCAATTAAAAGATGCTGAAAGAAATGGGACGTCTGGAGAATTTCCAAGCCAGCGGTAATGAGGAGATCAGTTATTCCAGACAAGCTGAATCTTCATACTAACTGCTAATGTTTCCACGTGTAAATGGGTTAAGGATCATCGCTGTTCAGAGGTTCTGAAGTGTGCGTTTCGAAAGATGCTCATGACATTCTTTAGCCGTGATATAAGGAATGTTAGCTAATTAACTTATGCATTCAATGACCTCCAAAATTCTCAAGTGGTTCGGCATTATGCTGCTTGATTTTGTCTGGTTGTAGCAAGGCAGCCTTTTAAGCTTATGCAAGGTAGCTCACACAGTCCTGATTGTACGAGTCCTATAATCAATGTGGCTTTACGATATAGCCTACAGCTCAACAGTTCCACCTCAAGTGTTTTTCAATCAAGGCCAAAAAAAAAAAACAACCTGCCATTTCACAAGTGCCTGAAACAAATAACAGTGACTGATTTTCAGGATCCACGTCTACAGTACTAGTAGTTCCCTCATCATCGCTGTGATTGATGATCGAGTGGAGCTAATGCCTGCGGAAACACCACCAAAGTGTTTAATTCAGCGGAAAAGCTACAGAGCACAACATTAAACCTGTAATACCTGCCCGAGACTCCGGGCTATTATCAGAGATTATAATAAAGTGTCAAGTTTTTAATACTCGCTCACTGAATCGTATCCGGGTAATTTATTTAGAACATTAAAAAAAAAAAAAAAGGAGGCAATAAAGAGCACATCAGCAATGCTAACGTGAAAATCACTCATGCCTTAATATTACAAACAAGAAAAGGGTAAAGTGATATCTAACTCGACATGTGAATGCACAAACGTGCCATTTCATAACAGAGCAACGCCAAGACTCCCTTTTCCCAAGTTAATTTAAGCTGCTCTTTTCAAGCACTTCAGCGCTTCTCCGCCATCTTTCAGCTTCTATCCTGTATTCGGGACACTAATGTCTTCTGAAACACAAATTATAACTGTCACATCTTCCCTGTCATGTGTGGACTTTTACCAAATTAGCGCTAACCTTTTGCACTGTGGCAGGGCACGTCAGTCAAGTAAGAAAAGCAGGGTGGCAGATTAGAAGGGGGAGCTCAGCTTTCGAATATTATAAAAGCGAGAAAATCAGGAAGGGGTGGAACATTTTTAATTGTGCTGACTCACTTTTTACCCTTTGCTGCTTTTAAGATGCCTGCACAGAGGATGTCATGGCCTCACACTCCTGCAGCCATCTGTTTGCAAGTTAATTTCACTACATCTCATGTGTTGCACTTTGCTTTTGACACATTTGGTGATTCCCTGGTAACTTCTTGGTTCTTGACTTTGAGTCATTATCATTATGATCTGCCGAGCTGTGATACATTTCTTACAGTATTATGTATATGTATTATGTTTCCCGATTTTATCAGGTTGTAAAGCATGTTGCCACATTGTTTTTGTAAGTGCAATGTAAATCAGGTTAATGTTGTCCTGTGAAACCATTCCATATTTGATCCCTTGATTGATTGATTGATTTGGTTCTAGTAGTTGTCACAAAGTGGAAAAAAAAAAGAAATATCAGACTTGCAGCTTGTGTGACTGACTGAAGATGACAGTAAGCTTTGGTTCCCTCTGCTGGCAAGATCTGCTAACTTTCATATGTACTTCAATTAAAGAGAATATTTACATAGTTACAGGTTCAATAAGGTATTCATATAGAAAAGAAGCATCACTACAGAGAACTTGAACATAGTTGGGTTTTTTTCCCCCTTTCTTCACTTCCCAGCATAAAAAAATGCCCTTCATTACAAAGAACAGTGTTTTTCATAGCTTTAAATGGACCCCTAGCACTCTATTCATGGAAATATTTGGGAAAATAATCTAAAATATGTAATTTATTGGGGTCATGATGGAAGATGGTTTTGGTGTTGTAATATGTTGATGAATCAGGTCATAATAAACAAAAACAACACATCAACACGTCTAGCAGTTGGCATTCCACGATTAAGCCCCAACATGTGATTTATTTCAGCTTCAGTACTAGCATGTGTCTCTTACTTATGTGTTAAATGCATTTAGATGTCTTCTTAGCAAATACTATTACGATGCAAACGCAGTGCCATTGTTCATTCACATGGGTAAATATTAGTTTCCTCTACACCACATGCTTTTGGTGATAAACAGGCATGCGGGAATTGAGAGTATTACCGAAGCTGTGCACAGCTTAGGCCTTTCTTCAACACATCACATATGTCTCCCTGAGCAGTTTGAACTGAAGCCATTTATATTCTTGCTCACTTAGTTGCTTTTTTTTTTTAAGAACAGGAAAAAAGGCTTTAAGACTACTTGAGAAAAACACATACTTAGTGAGGCACAGAAAATGTACAGTCGCTTTTTTATAGCAAGGATTTATTAAGCCTTTTGTATATGGGTCGCACCCCGCGTAAGCTAACAGGTCAGCCCCTAAAGTATCAGAGGAAAAAAATGTAATTTAACTTGGAGCATGTCAAATGGGGAAGATGCAATAATTGGCCCTTGAACATCATGTGTGTGAGGAGCACGTATGTGTAGCACAAGAATAAAGAGAAATCAAAAGGAAATCATTCCCCCGCTCTGACAATTTACAGCAATAGCAACGACAATTTGCACAGTGCTGCAGCTTTGTACATTTGTAACTGCAGTCTTTTGTTACATCTCTTCCTGGGTGATAAAAGCCACACCTTCAGCAGGGGAATAATTTGCACAAAAAACCCCCAAAAAAAACGCCATATCAAAAGGCTGCTCTTGTCAGCTGTCACGTCCCGCACGCTGGTGGCACGCCACGGTCGCACACTTGTCACACCACGAAAGTGAGGCACTGAAAAGAGCCATTTGCGTCCGGCTGTGTTGCAAGTCTATTTTTAACCACAAGCCCTCAAGTGGGAGAGTACCGTAGAGTGACGAACAGCCACATACATTTTTTTTGCTTGGAAATATTATTACGATATTTTCATTAATATCCAGATAAAGGATAAAATGTATTTGAAAAATTCCTGCCACTGTATAAAGAGTATGAAAGAGTGCAATGCTCACAATGCATGCTGGAAACGGAAAAATACAAAGTCCTTGGACAAAACTGGGTACATACAAGAGGTTTCTACAAATACAGACATGCTGTAGTCTAATACAGATACAGATTCCATGATTAAACCTGCAACATTTCACTTAGAAAAGCATCTCGCAGCCCAACCATAGTGCATCACTCTCCTCAGAACCTTTCCCAATAACACGATCAGATTGATTACAATGATTAAGTCCTTTCCTCTTCTTCTAAGCGTTCTGCTTAAAAGTAATTAGTAATAAAAATGAGCGCACGGCATACGTATTTATCAAACAGTCTGCATGTTCAAAAATGGTGAATAGAATGGACTTCTTGGCTTGGAGCTCATTTAAAAATTAGTAGGCCAATTTCCCAAATGCCAGACATCAATCATCACGTTTTTAATGTAATAAAGGTCAATTAAGGACTTAATCAAAATTTCTCATGAGTCCTTTGACTGAAATGTTTGGCATTGTAATTCATTTGCCACCCGATCAAAATTTTTCTGGACTCTTTTTAAAACAGAATTTTTGTAGCAAAACTATGTAGGAATTCAGCCTTTTCACCTTTGTGCGAGAAGCTTTTGCGCATATCGGTGGTATTGTCTTTTATTTCACTTTTAGGAGGTCAGGACTTGTTAAGAAGACGGAAAGAAAAAAAAAAGCATTTGAACAAAAAAAGAAGACGAGCGCCACAAACAAACTGTAGATCTCGATTTGTCCTCGCACAGACAGTAGGGACCAAAATGGAGGAAAGTGGCTTCAGTGGAGTTTTCACGATCCCATGTGTGAATGTGATTGTTGCTATAGTATGTTTTCAGTAGGTGTACAATATTACATCACTACAGTACAATCCCAAACCACGAAAGACGTTTATATACAGTAACTACTTACATAATGCAAACATTAACTCCGTAAAGTCAATATTTCTATTTTACTATGGCTGGTTGGAAAGATGCTTGTTTGCCTCTGACTTGTGAAAGCCCAGCCATAAGGCAAACAGCTTGGCAGCATGTACAGTAAATAGAGCATATAAATAACAGGTGGTCTTCAGTGCCAGAGAGACCCAACTCCTGAATATTAGATTTACACTTTCGAGGGAAAGAAGCAGCATGGCGCCTTGACAGATCTCCAGTGGGCACCGGTTCAACTATTGTTCTCCGCTGAGCTACGTGGTAGCACGGATAGCGCGATGAAAACTAGAAGTTTCATCACAGCGACTGCAATCAACACCCGGCACTTATGTGAACATGAATCAATCCACTGCTGCTTCAGGCTGACAGAACTTTCCGCCAACTTTTCACTATTAAAACAAGAAATCGTCCTTTACAACCAACCCGTTAAACGCTCACATTTCACCCTTTTCATTCCGAGGTAACGGGAGAAAAAAAAAAAAAGCAAATGCCACGGTGGCGCTTTCCTGCTCTCGCTGTTTAAGATCGGTTCTCGAGGTTCCAGCTGCTGCAGAATTACATTCAGGCCCTCAACTGCCTCGCTCTCATTTGGATAAACAAGTTATCCAGCCCACAGATGATGCGAGCGTTCACCTCCAATCTAATTTCATTCAAATTTAATAAACTAGCCATCAAAGTGGGAGCAAAGTGTCGGGGATGCTACGAGGGCTGTTGGATTTAAAGCGAAAGCTTCAAATGATACAGACATACAGTGAAAAGTCAAAAACAAAAGGATAATGTCAGATTATAAATATGTGCACTGTGTTGAGCCAATAAGTCAGGCGAATCATGCAGAGCTGCGACATATTCAGTTAAAACAGCTGGAAGGACAGGTGCAGAAGTGACAGACAGAATATGAATGTATGACACTGTAATGCTTACAGCGTGGGGCATGCGGCATCCTGTCAGGATGTTTGTGGAAAGATCAGACTTGTAGTTGTTGCTGCTCAAGGTGCACGCGAGCAGAGATTTGAACAGAGATGAGAGCAACAGATGGGAGCTCTGAAACATTCATCATCTCATGAGGCAATTTGTCTTAATGTGTCTTCATAAAACAAAAACACCAGCCGATAATCTCCACTGCAGACGCTTCAGACAAACTCGCAGACAGTACACAGTCCCAGTAAACTGCACTCCACGGTTTTAAACTTGGGCAACAACAAGTGGTTGTTCGCTACACACAGAGAATTTAAAAAACACTCCTCCCCAGACATGAAAGGAGTTTGCCGTTTCCTTACCGTCATAGCTGTCTGCCAACAAACCAAACCGCTCCAGCACCTTGACAAAGAGGACCACAACCACCAGCACAGCAATCATTTCCAGTCCCTCCAAGTTCATAGTAAACATGTCGGACCGGTCACAGCCTGCCCATGGCCAAAGATGCAGAGCACAGCGTGCGGCAATGCCTGCAGGCCATTTAACTCCACTCAGGAGCCCCGCATCTCTGGGTCTGATGAGAGAACCGGCACAAGTCAGAGAGAAAGGGAGGGTGGAAGGAAGGGGGAGAAGAAGTGTGTGGAAGAGAAAGGAAGCAAGGAGAGGGGAGGGGTGGTGGGGTGGTGGGGGTAGATGGAGAGGCAAGGATAAAGATGAGGGGGCGTGTGGAGAGGATGGGGAAAAAAAAAAAAGAGGCAAAGGAGGAGAGAGGGGGGACGGACTTGATCGCGGCGACAAAGAGAAAGAGACATGATGGACGGGAAGCTGAAAGAGGAGAACGAGACACGGAGCTGATCCACCTGTTGCTGTTGCGTACCGTGTACTGTCCGGGTTTGGTGTGCGCAAAGGTCAAACACACGGAGAGAAAATAATTACTGACCAACACACTGTAGTTCTACCTGACCAGACATTTATGGTCCCCAGAGGATGAGTCCTGCTGACTTGGATGATCCCTTTATGTTTCATAAAAATGCCAGCATAAGGTTAAAATTTGTGGTTTTGAGAGACGTTTTCTTGTTCGTGTTGGTACACGTGCTCATGTTACCCCTCGGGAGCCGTCTATCTGGCGCCATCATCAGGTCAAGTTTATGAGTTGGTTTTGTCCTGCAAAAATAAATTAAACATTCACTTGGTGTTTAGTGGTTATTATTAGATTTCAGCACACTGACTAAATTACGATGGTGAACACGGTAAACATAACCTGCTTAACATCAGCACGTTAGCATGCATGAAAGCGCGTGAAACACTTTGCATCTCTGGACGCATACTGACCTTTTTCCATCTGTGCACTTATATTTTCTGATTAAGTTGTGGACTACAGCTGTATTTTCTCTTTTTCCGTCCCGCAATTACAGACCATAGCGTGCTTTACTCTTGATTAGGGCAGAGAGGGCGCTTGTACTTGGAATAAAATTATAAAAAGGGGTGTACAAAATACCCGTGGTGATTAGAGCCGATGTGTAGGAATTATATGTTTAAGCGGTTTTAAATTATAGTTTGAAAATGTTTGGACGTCAGTCTGGCGGTCACACAGCAAAATGCTTACACTACACAGCTTATCACAAACAGTGCAGCAAATCATAGCACAATTGCTGTAGCGATTTCATCGACTGACCGAGCGGCTTGCAGTCTGACACCGAGCCAAAAATGTGATAAGATCTGTAACACGTCCCGCTGTTTCAATATTTAGTTAAGGAACTAATAACAGGAATGATTGAGTTGAGACTCTGATCAGTGTAAAATGTCGCCTGGAGAAATAACCCTCACCGTCACACAGACGAAACCGAAAGCTATGAAACCTTAAGGGAGAGACGACGAGGGAGAGGTCAGAGAGAAAGACAACGCGGCGGAGAGGAAAGGACTCGGAGGTTGTGAGAAGACATGCGCCTGCGGTCAGCAGCAGGTGGCTGCTCGAGACAAAGGAAAACAATTCATCCGGTGCCTCTTCCTCCTCAGTATCCAGTATTAAACATTATAGCCACGGCATCTCACTCTATAGATACTAAAACTATGATTTACAGCATGACCTAGATGTGTCTTTAAAATGGGCCGTATGATATCTGGGAGCTTGTGGCTTCGATCAAATTTTCAAAACGAGAGAATCCTTTCATGCTCAACAATGTCCACCACAACCTGATACAGAAACACAGCCAGACGTTCCCCCTTGCATGATTATCTAGAAAAAAGTGACACTGATGATTAAAAGCCGCCCCACAGATAAGGTCCCTTGCACATTGTCTCGGGGATGGAACTGATCCCACATTCATCTTCACAGCAAAAGGGAATTGTTACTGTAGGACAGTGATTTACCATGGAAACAACCTCTGCACTGTGCATGCTATTGGACAGCTCATTTAGCCCACTATCAGTTACTTTTCTTTTATTTGTGGCAGCTGAGCATGAGCCAAATATAGCCTCCGAGTCGAGGGAGTTGAGTGTGTCTGTGTGTTGTCTCTGGACGCGAAAGGACAGCGTAGGAAGCTCCCAGAGAACAGGGGTTGCGAAAGGTGAGAAGGAGGTGTGACAGAAGTCTTGCAGGAAAAAGATGAAGCAGACAGCGGTACACAGAGAGGGAAATAACTTCCAGCTTCTCTGCGATGTGTTCCTGTTCGGCACCAAGATCAGAACGTGACCTAATCCCAAAGAAACTTTCTCCGCTTGCCAACATCTGCTCTCCAATCACATCGCAACTTTGCATACGGCGTAATCAAGGCCCTTGCCTAATGGTAATGAAAATAATCAGGGTTTGTGCGTGTCATCAGCACACAGTATGCTGTATCAATCAGTGTGTGATTGGTGATGAAGGTAATTGCCAGTGCGGTGTGCTGGTTAAAAGCTGGGAGCTCGCACTTTACTGTAGCTGGCAGAGAACGTCTGCAGCACCTGTAAACCGGGTTATAAGAGCGTCGCATTAGTCCAAAATTAAAATAAGTTAGTGAGTCACTGATATCCATTCAAAATAGTGATAATTATGCTAATGATTATGATAACACACAAACAATGTAAACTGGGTTTGGGTTTATTATTATTATTTATGCTGATATTTTAGAAAACTAAATTCCTCTGCTTGATAGTGCCTAAGTGACTTGACTTTATCTCATTGGGCTCAAATCACATTAAACTACCCTAACTAAACAACAACAATGAATTTATCCTGCCAAGTACTGCCTCTGTAGGCTGATCCCTTTCTCTTCTGTGGCATAGTGCGCCATTGTTACTGCACTGGGTGGCATCAATATCATGACCCTGGGCTCAGTCCCACATGCACTGACCTGCTGCTGCTCTAAATACTCACTAGAGGAAATGTTCTGCAGAAACCTGCAGCTGGAATTTGCACCTGACAAATGCAGCGTTTCCTCCTATCTGAGTGACAGTTGCTAAAAACTACAGTTCCCAGCGATATCAGACAGGAAATTTGATTTTGTCATTTTTAAAGAGCTACATACCTACATAGAGCTAGCCATAGTCAGACAGGGTAAGTACTGAGAGATAACGCATTGTTAGTTGGTCTTTAATATATTCAACATATTGATGCATCAAAACTCTGAGAGGATTTTTTTTTCTTGACACAATTCACTCCCCTGATTAGAGCCTTGCTTGAGCAGCTATTTCAATAGCTTCTCCTTCTCTGCACTATATTTAGAGTGATTTAGATCGGTGATTACAACCGTGAGTGGTGGGCCTGTGGTGAGGACCCTCCTCTTAACATAAAAGAATAAACACAACGGATGGAGGAGTCTGTTTCTTTACATTTAGTTAAACTGAATTACGATTGAATTCCCCTTTCCAGGCCGAGTGCGGGGTAGCGACATGGCGTTAAAATGAATGTCTTCCATTTGTTTGGAGAAATTACAGAAAGGCGGCCTCAGTGGCCTGTAACCTTCAAATAATCTGGTCAGTCGCAAATTAATCTGATTTGGATCTTGTTAAATTCCTAGAAATGGATTGTGTTACAATGAGTTGGCCGTCAAATTTGTCGTGGAAGACATTTTCTTGGAAAGACAATATGACCTAAAATAAAGAACTCACATGCAATCAAATCAAACAAGCTCTTTGTTTTAAATATAGGGCAGCTCCTAAAGGAATAAGTGAAGAATAATCTGAAAGAATCTCCATGGATAAACTGCATGTCACACTTCGGTGAAATACTGTACTTTCATGAGATGATGACGATGTATACACATTACACTGTGCAGTCATTTCAACACTGGACTGCATTTCAACCGAGATTTATTTGTTGTTTGCAAATGTTAAAAGCAATCGTCCATTGACGTGTCGCCCTCGCTGTAAGAAGATTGTTTGATTGTGCTGCCATCAAGTGGAAACTGTACGAATCAACAAATCAAAGATCTGAACCAGGTGGAGGAAATGAGTCACCGACTGCTTGAGAGCAGGCAGGTTCAAAATTTGCGCATTCAAATATTGTCAACATGTTGTGTATGTATATAATACCATTTACTTTAAGATGTACTATCTAATATAATATAATATTAGAATAATGACTTCATATTCCTGCTTCATTGTAATATATTATGTTTGCTGGTCTTCATTCACAAGCCAAAAGGTTATGAGGATGTTTTGTGTGTGTGTGTCATCTGCCACCTCTTGCCAATTTTGAACTCATTTTGGTGTTAAGTTTCCTTCCGTTTGTCCCATTTTAACCATTAATCATCTGTTAATGTGGACACATGGTCTGGTGGTCCAGGTGTTTGAGGATTCGATTTCTCCTCCTGATGACTTTGATACAGCCTGTTCGCTTTAGTATAAACGCGTCAGCTCATTTTGTGAATTTACTGCCTGCTTGTCTTCTAGGTTTGTATTACATAAACAGCCTGATAAGAAAAGAAAAAAAATCACTTTGCATTTGGGTAGTGCCACTGGTCCAATAAAAACTGAAGCTTTAATTATGAACATGCTGTAATATGTTGTTAATCAATAGATACCAACGTATAAAAAACACCCTTACTGTCTGCAAACACGACAATATACTGAGAGTCAACAAATAGTGCAGAGTATTCTGAATTCAAACTGTCTACATTGTGCTGGGTAAGGAGGTGTTAAAGGGAAGCAGTGCTGCGCCCGCAGGTGAAGTATCAGTGGTTGCTCTGCAGATGTCACTATGACCCACGGTGAGCCACATCACTGTCTTTACAAGGCTTAGCCTGCTTCTCCACACCTGCGGAGCCCCTCTGAGCAGGATGCTGCTCATTAATCCACTTCTAAGTAAGCTCTCTCAATACTGGTCACCGTGCCTTGTGCGACTGGAGTGATTAATTCCACAGAATAAACAGACGCACTGAGCGCCACGCCAGGACGGGAAACCCAAAACAACCCGAAATCCAACTGATGTGGCCTCGCTTTTCAATTTAAATGCTAATTTGGAGAACTGAAAAACCAATACAGTGTAATGACACCCGTGACTTTGAAATAGACTGAGATTACGTGTTACTGATAACAAAGGGAAAAAAAGAAACCCAGAGGGAACTGGGAGCTGCAATGGTGACCCCACTCGTTTCTTCATGTACAGAGAGCCTTTCCACATTTGCATATCAGAGAGTGTGAAAACTGAAGTCTTTTACACGCCACGTGGTTTAATAAAGCCAGTGACATTTTCCAACTGTGTGAAGGAAAAAAAATCAATTTCCTTCGACATAATGTTTCAGTGGGAGACTATAAATTCACCCATATGCCTTTTTAAAATTCAAGCCTTATATCGGGAACATGTCGGAGAGTGGTCGTGCTGCAGTCTGCAGTCTATAGATGCTCAAAGTGATTCATAAAGACAATTAGGTTCTGAATATCTTCCCCTATATTAACGACCGCTGACGATTAACTGAGTCCTCCGGAGGACAGTAATACTGTGATATGGGTCAATAGTCCTGTAGCAGAGGTGAGATGAGAGTGCTAAAGAACCATGCGCATACTAAATGTTCTCTCGGGTCTCTGTCACATTGTGACGTCCGCGCAGCACTTCTGAACTAGATGAGTAGCTCTGTGAAAGACGCTGCCTGTGACAGATGGGTTGAAAAGATTTAATGAGACTGATCGGAAGTGCTTCTGGGCATATGGTTTATTTTGACAATAATTATTTGCCTCTGATGAGGAGACTAGGAGTACAGGTCATACAGTAAAAACTGTAGCTTTGGTTATGTTTTGAGACAAAGAAGACAAGGATTACTTAAAGATGATGTTACGGTTTGCAAAATTGTGCTGCAGGCTGCAGAGAAAGTTGCTTTAATTATACTATGCGCACATCTAAAGCTCAGAGATGTCCCGATGTCCCGATGTCCTGCTTTGAGTGTTTGCATTTTCAGCAGAAACAGAAAGTGTTTTTCATGCGATCAGATTTGGCTATGAGTGATCGTGTCGATTGGTGGCATGGCTACCCCCAAAAATGACAGCTGCTCTCCCTGTGGTCGGCCAAAGTCTCCACTCGGTTCTGTAAACACCAGAAGGCCTGGAAGGAGAGGGGGCCAGCAACAAGATCCATACTGTACATCTCCATCACCCCTTGTGTTCATGTCACGAGGAATTATCTCAAGAAAACATACCTCAGCCTGGATATCAACTTACTTTATGCCAGTCCAGCTTCGTGACTAGAAACCAAGCATCTCGCTCAGCCTGTGTTGAATAAATTTCAGTGCAGTTTTATACTCTTTATGGACTGAAAGGCACCGAAAAAAACAGCGAAAACATTAATTTACCAGTTGGTAGTCTGAGTCACAGTTGATGTTTTTGCTGTTTCCAGTTGAACAGCTCTACTTCTGAGTGTACCTATCTCACTCCTACACAAACTCTACTCATAACAGCTCCCTGACAACACAAACAGGCAAGACATTTAAAATAATGACAGAAAGCAGAACAAGGCCAAACACATCAGAGAGTACCACCATGATGACGCTAGCGTGTCTCATATCCTTGGGACATTTAGAACACACGGGTACACTCAAAGCGGGGCCGGGTGAGTTTGAAAAGGATTTGGAGGGCAAAGTTCCTATGGGTGCTTATTGGACCGCCATCTCTTGTCATGTTGATGAGTGCTGCTATGAAAATTAATGGAAGGCATTAGAGTGGGTAGTGGAGTAGCTCAGACAGTGTATGTTTTATCATTGTGTCCTTATCTAAAGAGTACTTCATAGTGTAAATCCCTGTGTTACATGATTTGACAAAATGTCTAAGCGAACTTGGACTGGATTTACACAATAAACTCATTTCATTTTTCCTTCTTCAAGGATCTAAGAGTTTTTGCTGCAAGCATTCAAGTTTGCCACTAACGAGTTCCATTATCAGTTCATTCTTGGATAATTACTTCAGTTAATAGATTGTTTCTGGAACAAAATGTGAGAAATGTTCATCACAATGTCCAGGAGCCCAAGGTGACTTCTTCAAATACCTTTTTTTGGCTGACCAGAAGACCAAAACTCAAAGAAGTTCACATAAAAATGCATCAAAAATGGAAAAAAAGCCGTAGTTGTATGCATTAGAAAGACTGGAAACCGCAAACATGTTTTGATGATTGACTCTAAAGAGTAACCAATTATCAAAATTGTTGTTGATATAATTTCTGTCAATTCATGCTAACGTATCTTGAATGTGCTATTCACTAATAAATGAGCCTTCACCAAAGCAAGCTATTGTCCAGTAATAGCTTAGCAACTGTAACTAGGCATGACAGGCCTGTCAAGTTTTTGATTTTCTAACTTGCTGAAGCGTTGTGGATGGAGCTGTAGGAAGACTGAAACGCTTGTATTTTAGCACGTTAGCAAGGACGGTGTCTTTTGCTTTTAGCTTTTCGAAAATAAGAGCAAAAGTTTAACAAATAGCACTAAAACTGTGTGTTTATCTGCTCAAATGTAAATGGCAAACATTAGGTCTAACCTAACCCTGCTTTTCTTCTTAAGCTAAATGTAGCCAACTACTTTTTGTGCAGCTAAGTTACAGGTTTTCTGAAAAAAGCCATGTTCACGATTGGATATCGTGTAGTATCTTTCTAGTGGTAATGAGAACGAACGTCAGGGAAGGACCTTTTTATTAAATTCGGAAATATTTACACTTGGCGATAGCATGATGTCCGTCAAACTGCCCACCCTTGTTTAGCCTTAGTCCTTCAAGCTTTTTCTCTTCTAATGTTAAAAACTAAGCATATTCTCTGAAAAAAAGTGTAAATCTAACCTCTTATCTGACAAAGTATGTGAGTTAGGTAATTAATCAGGGTCATTTTATGTAATGTCCTATAAATAATTCATTTGTTTGCATTAAAAAGTTAGCCAAAGACAGCATTTCCAACCAACTCATAGAGCTAATATTAGCTTACCAGCTAGTTAAATCTGCTTGGTTGTTTCAGCCAATTAATTTGAACACCAGCGGCTACAAATAAGGGGTCTGCCTCTGTTTTCCTTTATCTGAAATCATTTTTATGAAAATAAAACCATTTTTTAAAAATAATTAATATGAATTCTGATGGCAAATCTGCCACTCATGACTGTAACTATGTATGTATGCAGTGTGAGAATGGAACGCTTCATAGGTACAGTAACGGAGAGATGAGAGGATCATTATTTTAGGACCAACCACCGTTCTTAGGGAAACACAAACCACCACCTGCTGTGATGTCCTATACTTCCCAAACACAATTTTATCTGCTTGATATTATCTGAAAGGAATACATATGAGGTGGATATATGGAGGGCAGAATGGTGCAGTATAATATTATCTACTGTAAGGCTGCGTGTATCTGGATCCCATGTTCTCCTTTCTAGGTCTCTGAGAAATGCTTACCGTGCACCCGACTGCCTGCTCTGTGATCTATTGCCTGAGAGTTACAAAGAGTCCCTCATTCATTTTGCTTTCAAGCGCTCTCACAAAACCCCAGTGAAATATGACTTACTGTTCTTTAAGTGTCATCCATTCTGTCTTTCTCCCACCACGCCACTAAATATAACATCTAACAGTTATTTTCCGCTGGCCACCCACTAAATATTTCATTGTTCTTTAATAAAGACCGGACTTTCTTCTGTCTTTTGTTACAGTGACAAGCTGTGACGGCAAGGCTGATCAGCACATTATCGCAGGGAGACAGAGATATAACATAAGCTTGTGCGACTGCCTTGGCAGTGAGTCGATGTGGCATGCTGCATGCGTGCGCTGCCCCTGTGAAAATCAATATAGGCAAAGGCAAATGGAAAAAAAAAAAGTCGAGCAAGTTTGAGGACTTCCGACTGAAATGTTTACCGATAGGTGGCCTATTTCAAGTCAATTTCATGGACTGCTGGTGTGGCATTGTGAATTCAGATGGGGATATAGAGAAAATAACAGATTAATGAGGAACTTTCTGGATGTCCAAAGCTCATACAGAGATTAATGCAGAAGATACTTGAGCATAAAAAGAGCGATTTATCTGTGCCAATAATAATTCCACGAGCCAAGGAACAACATAAAGAAAGATCTTTTCAAACGGCAAATATTTATTTGGAAATTAGTTTAGCTGTTAACTGAAAAATTGATCCGATCAAATCAAACTGCCTCCTCCCAGTCCCATCAATCCTACCTCTTGTCTTGCTCCTTTGTTTCGGCTGAAGAGAAAAGATGACCATTAAAGCCCCCATGATGCCCTCCAGACTTTCTCGCTGAGTGATCTGGAGGTCCTGCTAGATTTCACACACACTTTCACTCCCACACGACACTGGCTTGAGAGTGAAAATTGAGGAGAGGAAGAAAAAACTCCAAAGAGATGCTGGGCAGCCTTACATGAAAATCAAGTCTCCGGTCCAAACTTCCCTTTATATTCACCCTGGCTCGGTGGGCAGCAGGAAGAGCAATAAGAGTGGGAGTAAAACATGCGTGCCTCAGTTGAGTTTTGAATTTTGACGCGCATGCTCTGCAGCCCCCTCCCTTCCCCTATTTTCCCGCTCTGAAGTAAGAGCTTGGTAGCTGATCTCTGCTCTGCAAAAGCTACTTTGTACCAGTTGAGCACCTATATTAATTGAGTGCTCGGAGTGGGAGCCAGTAACATGCTGGGGAGAGTGCTACTGCCGCTCTTTTCAGCAGATCTCGCCACACATGGGGGGGGGGGGATTGGAGCAAGGCGAGAGAGCTCATGCTGTACATAACCATTATTCCTTCCTAGCTGCCTTTTAACTACGTCTCCTGCTGGGGACAGTAGGAGAGAGCCATGCTGTGTCCACTACACTGAGTAAGAGCTGAGAACTCAGGCAGGCAGTAGCTGATGTAGATATTTAAATCATACACAAGCGATCCCTGGCAAGTGTCTTCAGTGAGCGTCTGTTCTACCTACTAATGTTGATGAGCCATTTTTCGAGAGATTAACTGAGAGGAGAGGAGCGTTCCTGTGGTAGTGATTTATAATGGAAACAGGTCTTCACATGATGAGTGAAACTGTAATACCATTATTTCACATTCTGCTTTCTGTGAAAGTCCCGAAAGACGTCTGAATTTTGCTCGATTATTCCCTGAGATTTATAATATAAATGCTGCCAGTCAAGGGAAAATAAACAAAAAGAAAGCGCAGTGACAGTTTGACCTCTACCCGCTCGAGAAAAATTCAGCGACGCTGTATTTTCAGGAAGGAAGAATTATTCCGTCCAGATTCAGTTCAGCAGAGAAAATCTCCTGCCCCCATGTGAAAGTTATTTCCCATCCCGTCACACAGCCCTTTGAAAACCTGTAAAATTGCCTCTTCAGAGCTGAGCTTCTGCTTGCTTATTCGGCAGACGCGGGAAAGATCCTCTGGATTATGAAGAAGGTCTCAAGGTTAAGAATTGTATTAAGGCCCACATCTTGTTCTGTTCTGTCCTTTGCGCAGATCGGATAAAACCTACCGCAGCGATGCTTACCGGATCCGCTCCCTGTGCCGCCCACGCGCATTCATTTCATGAACTGCGTGACAACAGTACGACTCAGAAACGGAACAGCCAACAACTGCAATCAAGTACCAATTTGCTCCCACTCCATTTACCTGCTTCCTGTTGGCCCTGTGTACCTAGTTTGCTCTGTGTCAGACAGAAGGTAAGGTACATACTGTGGGGCAAACAAAAACACACACTCCGTGACCGTGGCCGTTCTGAATGTCAGGGGCCTGTGACTCACAAATGTGTATCCTATTCCTTTTGTAATTGGTTTCTCCAAAAGGAGTCTGGCCAGCACCGGCTGCAATTATTTCAGCATGACACCGGCATTGTAATGCTAACAACCTCCTTGAAGAAAAGCCCTTACTGAAGCAAAATTAGTGAAAAACAGTTTTGCGTCTGCAAACTTCTGCTCTCTGGCTCTATCAGTTAGCTGGGCTTTAATTTAGTTTGGTGAATGATTCAAACTACACTGAACTCAGCGAGCAGAGGCTGTTTATGCCATTTGTCCTACTTTGTACATTCGTTTTCACAGCAGCCAGCAATTTGTCCTCTGTAACTCAGGTCAGACAAGGCTCAGTAGGGATTTAAAGGCAACAGTATAATGTTACATAGACTGTACAAAACTGGAAATACACAAGTTCTTATTGTCTTTGAACCTTTCCTACACCTGATCAGATAAACACTTCCACTCACTGGATGGTCATAACTCAGTTTCCCGTGGCTTGCGATCCTGGGAAAATGTATATGGAAGGGAATCCCACTTAGAGACCGGAGTTAAATTAAATCCACATAAGTGGGAATGAGAGACGGTGACAAAAGCATGGCTGCTTAGCGTGAACCCCTTAAAGCCGTCGCCCCAGTTTGATCAGTCCAAATCAACTGAGCATGGCTTTTCAAACGGTAGCGTAATTATGCTGGAGCAGTAATGACTTTTCATTAAATTAGACACTCCAAAGAATACGGTGGAATAATCAAATGTCTCTGGGGTAAATCATCTCCACACACACTGAGGCTTACGCGGCGCCACTTCAAGAAAACAATCTAAAAACAATCTAATTAGCTATATGGGATTGGAGAAAGAAATTGCAACGGCAGCACGAGTGTTTTATAATTGATATTGAAGTCGAATTTAAGTGCATAGAGAACGCGTGTCACACGGATATCGCCCGTGACAATTAGGCCCGGTCATTTCAAGTACCGCCGTGCAACTCATCACATAAGCACCTACTTGAAGATAGGTGCTCTGCTGCCCACATACTCAAGATGGCAGCCCATTATGAGTGGCAGCCGCCCCGCATGACCTTTCGTCCTCTTCTTTTTCCTCCCATTAATCAATGTGATGCCAAATACAGCGTTTCATTAAAACGCTGTTAGTCTGTAGGTGTTTGTGACTCAGACGCGGCCCGGCAAGCCATAAGTGGATAGTTGCCCCCACTGTCTTTTGAACTAACAGAGTGCAAAGGCAAACGCAGTCGCTGCGGGAAGCTTGTGAACAGCAGTTGATGCATGTTGAGAGCGATGAATCAGACAAGTTCAACTGTGCAGCGGTGGCTCGAGGTTTGTTCGTATAAGACATTACTGATGCTTATGCTTTTGAAACAAACCCTTTGAAAGCTATTTTTGACTTTTATTCTCAATCCGAAGCAGTGAACAGTATTGCCTTTTATACTACATATCGACTAGATGTTTATGACACATGATGTAAGCTGCAATGAGCACAGAACTCAGCCCTGAACTAGCCTTTATCACTTACAATCTCTGCATGCGTAATCCTGGACCACTTTTATTTATGATAGATCCAACCACTTATTATATTCAGCATATTCTAAATCACTTAGCTGAAACCTACATGTGCACTTTTGCAAATTGTCTTAGTATTAGAGACGGTATATTTTAATTATAAATACATGATTCTGAGGTTTATGTCTCAGTATATTTCGGCATATCCATGAGCTAATGTTCTCCCTTTCCCCCTGCATCTCATTTATACTGCATGAACTTATTTCATGTTGTGAATGTTGAATTTTATTAGAATGCTATACGTTTTCCAGATGTATTTGCTGACCGTGTATGCAAATGTGAACCTAAGAATGTGTATTTGTTTCTGCAGTGGCCCAGTTTCTCCACAGGGACCATTCGTCTGATGTCTCTGGCAGCAGTATGCATGTTCTCCACTATGTGGCAGCAAAAAACAATGTTGA
The DNA here is from genome assembly GCA_014281875.1 of Nibea albiflora. NCBI lineage: Eukaryota > Metazoa > Chordata > Actinopteri > Sciaenidae > Nibea > Nibea albiflora. Next base: position 10,479,976 of record CM024809.1, read on the forward strand.
AACAATGTCAAAAAACGGTATATCTGTGACTGTTTTTGCATTTTAAAAGAATCCCCACATTATTGTGACTTTAATGTGTGCATGACAGAGAGGACAGCAGCTTGACAGTTAAACAATCATCATGGTGATGTTGCCAGTAAAAAGGTCAATAAGTAATGAGTTATAAAATAATACAACAATTGCACTTCAAGCTTCAAGCTTATTTCCCCGCAGCACAGCAGTTAACAAGTTACTGTATGTCCCAATGCTTCACTGGTGCCTTTTGGAGTGACACATACAAGCAAGAGAGCCGACATCTGATCAATACAGTTAATGTAGGAGCCTGTTCCTGTCTATTGATAAATTAAGCGCCGGGAACTAACACAGGAGGTTTGATTAGTTTGTGTCACATTATCCTGCAGCAGCAAGCAGACAGTTATGACCAGCTTATCGGCTGCCTACAACCGACACCATGCCGACAACCCCTGACACGCTGTCCTCCATTTAACTAGAGAATGGAAAAATACGGTGTTGTAACCAGGAAAAAGAAGAGCTGAGATTAGGTGCTGATTATTGCTGTCAAAATTCTGAAGAGTAAAAGGACATTCAGGGTAAGCCAAATAGTAGTAGGGTAATTTATTACAATAAAAGCACACTGAGGCCCTGGAGCAGCTCTTAAAAGTAGTGTGCCTCCCACTCAAACCAAGGTCTGACTTCACAAATAACACATGAATAAATAAAGGTTTGAGAGAACTGTGTATAACTGAAAAATAGTGTGTAACTGACCTCTAATGCTAAAAACACACACTGGTTATACCAGACATAAAATAAAGTGCCGACCAGCTGCAGTACATCTATAAACAGATGAGTGTGAACTCCAAACTGAAGCGCGCTCCGGACCAGATTTAGCCTATATTGAATAATGTTGTCCCCTCGGCCAACAAAGGCTGTTAAACTGCATAACAGTGATTTACAAGCGAGCCGCCTCTTGTTCTGAGTATTAAAGTGTGCAAGCCTCTCTCTCTTCACACACCACCAGCCTGCTCCGGTACAGCTGTGTTATGTGATTATCTGCACCAGTAACTGACATGATGGTGCTGGTGTGCAGCAGGAGAAGTAATGCATGTGCACTGTGGCCACTGATTAAGGCATACTACTTACTACTACTACTACTACTACTACTACTACTACTACTACTGTTTGTTTACAATGTACAGTACAAGAGGATGTAAAAGATGAACTACTGGCAAAAATATCATCTATATGAAGGTGTACTGTCAGTATATTATTTTTGTTATTATAGTATTTATTAGATTTTAAATGTGGTTTGCAAAGCACGCACTTTCAGTTTGTTATTCTTGTGTTTTGAATTTTTAATGGTTAAGACACAGAAAATGCACTGCCATATTTCGGACAGTAGAGGGTGCAATTGATTTATCCTGACGAGCCGTGAGCAGCAGCAGCAGTGGAGCTTTCCACATCTCCGAATACATATCTAGGAGATGTATCAACTTCAGCGTTCAGCTGTTTATGTCCTGTTATCTTGCTAAAAGCGTGCATGCCACGGCTCCATTTTTCCAACCTAAACATTATTTAGATCGAAACCACTCTGCCTCTGTACGACTGGACTTTACACACGACAGATTTTATAACAAAGATTAGGAGCCCCCGAGTAAAAGAACAATGTAAATAACAGAGAGCAGGCGTGCTTTCTTTTTTTTTCTTTTTTCCATGACGTAACGGACAGCCTGCCAAAAGCACACTGCAAGGTGTCAGAGCTCTCCTGTAAAACAAACACAGATCTTTCATTTTCCAATATGAATTAGATTTTTGCGTCACGCGAGGCAGTGATCTTCCAGTCCGTTTGATGGCGGCTGAGAATTGAGGAAAACTCTGGGCAGTCACTGCGTTCCTGCGAAGCATCCTTTAAAAAAAATAAACTGCAAGTAAAAGCAATACTGTTTAATGTGGAAACGAAAAAGCGCAGTGGTAATTCATCTACATAAGGCAAAAGGTGAAAATTATTAATGGATAGTGCTTTTTTCCTGCTCATAGAGGAAGATATTGATGGTGTAATACAGGAAATTGCTTGAGCTGCTACAGTCTATTGGAAAAACAGAAAAATGGCTTTGTGGTAATCCTCTATTATGCTATAAGCACTTTTTAAAATGCTAATAATGGATGTGCAGAAAAGCAGTGACCGACCTCAAAACAACCTCAAAACAAATGACATTGAGGCAGTCTTTAAGACTCACTTCCCTGTCCAAAACAAGAGTATTTAAGCAGTAGTTGGCACTGGAAGGCTCAGCATCCATATGCTCATCTGGGGAAGAATCAGCAACCTGCTGTTTCTAATTAGGGATCAATTAACAATGGTCTTTAGAGGACATAAGACAAAGAGTGTGTGCAGAGGTTGTCGTGAGGCATATTTCTAAAGCCACTGCCACGGCAGCAGGGGATGACGAGTGGGAGACTTTGCCAGTGCAAGCTTCCGTGTACAGTTAGCGTCATGTATGAAGGATGGTTGGACGTCTGTCAGTATATCCGCACTCAGCGTTTTTGTTTTTCACCAAAGCGTCTGCCGTCGTCAATATGCTACACCTCCATCATCCGGGCGCTGGCGTAACCTCGATACCGCTGCTGCGGCGACGATGGGCTACACCACCTGCCCAGATGGTCTGAATCAGTGGGCACCGGCCCTCGTGGTGTGCGCCGCATCCAACTGCCATCAATCACGGACAAATACGGTCCAGTGAAAAGGTTATTTCCTTTCAAATGGTGGCACAAAAAACAAAAGCCTAATTTCCGCAACTGGGCCAAGCAGGGCAGCTCGGCACGCTTTTATGTTTATTGAACCCCGGTGGATCCATGATTTGTTTGGCACTATATCTTGGCTAATAAAATATCTCTTTGTCCACAATGTCCAACAATAGCAGTAGCACAGTTGTTTGGGGACATCTAGAATAAATAATGAGGGAGGTCTTGGCAAGCTAATGCCGGGCTTTGATGTGCTGCATTAGTTTATAAAACATGTTGCTTTTGTGATATGTGTAAAATGAAATTCTCTGCGCTCTGTCTTTTTTCCTCCCCCTGTGAATGATTGCTGACTGTAAAAGGAAAAAAAAAAAAAGTGCATGACTCAGCATTGCGCTTAGTGACACAACCGAGTACAGAACTTTCCTCGAGCTGTAATAAAAGCAGAGGAGCTGGCCGGTCATAATTTAAACCAACCCTGCTCTGACGCACCTTTGAAGCACATCCAGCAAATTCAGTATGTTCGACACCGTTGAAAACAAATAACTTCTCTTTACTGCAGTCTGACTGCAGGTAAGAGACAACACACAGACTTTGAACTGTCTCACCTCCTGCACTAGCGGTTGTTGTTGTGGGGGTTCTCCGACATGGACGCCGGCCAAGCAGTTACAGTTGAGTTGAGCGTGAGTCTCGGTGGCCGCCGCCCCGAGTCGATCTGTCATTAGCACAGCCCCACCTGCTGCCACCGTGCACCCTGTAGGCCTAGTCTAGTGTCACATTCTTTTATTACACCGCGAGTCCACTGTGACAGATCAGCGCTCGCTGAGCCGTGCAGGATGCCGTGGACTGTCTAAACCGACAGCTAAAAATTACAATGGAGGTGCGCGGCTGGTGGTTTTCTACTCGATCAGGTGTGAAATGTATCAAGTCCAGCCAAAACATATCAGAATCAAAAGTCTGAGAGCCGCGACGAATGATAAAACTGCACAGACGGTTGCAGGGGCAACACAATTCTGCTTTCAGTCTCCCTATCCAAAGCCCTTCATTCCTTCTTAACACAGTGGATATTGCATTACAGCGGTGTAATGAGTGGTGCTCATGCTGCATCATTACTCCTCAGGCCTGATTCATCTCCAAATATTAAAAAAAACCATGCAACTCGTGCTGAGATGTGAGGAAGAACACAATAATAAAACCTTCAGTGGGAAAGTGCATGCACGGTTATGATTGCCACTGTTATTTGGGGGGCACAAATACAGCTAAATAAGCAATCCAGATGCTGGATGAAAAATAATTTAATGCTCCTCTGAATCCGAGTGCTCCTAAGGCCCAACAGCAATAAACATTACTCCTCATTCCACTTCATTTTAGTAATACTGTATACTGTACATTATCATTCAGCACCATCTCAGAGAGTTGCGCTCTGCTTGAGATGGCACGGGAGTCATTTAGTCCTCTGAATGAAAGATTTCTACTGAGCTTTAAAACGTATTATTAAATATGCGCCGTTCAATCAGCTCGCTCGGTTTCAGTCCCATATCTTACACTTTGCCGGGTCTAGCTGAGAGGGGATTTATCCAGGATGTAAGGGTCATGCAGGAGAATGAGCACAGCAGTGGTCCCTGCGCATCAAGAACTTGTAATGAGGCTTTTATGCTCCTTATGCTCCACTGGACCACGAAAAAGCAAGAAAATACACTTAACTAATAAGAACTGCTTGGTCTGGTGTCAAGGTCCTGTGTTTGAACTATCTGTGCACCCTAATGTTCTCCCTACATGGATTTTGTCACTCACTACAACATCTGACTTTGTGCAGAAAGCCCTGAAGTCAACCTTCTCCCACGTGTCCTAAACCATCTAGTGGACAGGCGTGCAAGGTTTTGGAAAGGTCCTTGAAAATACACAGGCCTGGGGGGGAAGTGAGAAGTGGCTGCAGGCAGGCACAGAGGGACAGACTGAGCAAACTCAAAAAGACTGAGGCAGCCGTCATGACATGGACTGCACTGAAGTTAACCCTGACGCCTGGGCCTGGAGACTACAACAAATTCATGACAGAAATAGTGGAGGAGAGTCAATAGTCAGGAATTGGCTCAGTAATGTGCACTTTACAGCAGTATTTACCTAAACTGGACCAAATGAGGCTGTAACGGAAAACGTGTATTAAACTGAGTGAACGTGAGTTTTGCTGCTCATGGATTCAACTTTGGTCAGAGGAAGAATTAGTTATTTTAAAAGTACAACAGTCTCGCTTTCAATAAAAATATCTCAGACATGTTGTGAAGTAGTATACGATCATGGGAATAAAAAGCTATCTGACGAATCTATTAAACTTTTATTCGCATTATGTTTAGTCATGTTCGCCGACTGTCTGATGTATCCGATGGTCCCGTGTTTACCCAGAAGTTATATTAGCAACTCGAGGCGAGGGAAGAAACGGTTACCCAAACAGAATTACGATTTCTCTGTGTTTGAAAACTGTTGACTGAAATATTTGGGATAATTTAGACATTTAGTTTGAGAAAAAAAAGATAGGTAGGTACCATCACACTCAACAGTGTGCCTAAATGCCATGCAATGTGCTGTTTGAGTACATGTGATTTACAGTCTACACACGGGCAACTAATATTTATCTGTGACAGTTTGGCATGAAAAAATGTAAATCAGTGTTGTGACAGGCGGCGCTTTTAATGCAAGTTGGAATTGCTTCGTGAGCTGCCCCGTCATTAATGTGAGCACATGCCGCTCCGTGGTGCACCGTACCATTTAAAGATAAGTTTAAATACCAGCTGAGAAATGAAATTGTGTATCCTCGGACGGACAAATCATGGGCGTGCTGGGGTCACAAACAGTACCGTGAATGACATATTCATCAACTGTTCCAGGCCACCATCTCATCTAGAATCTATTAGGCTGAGTCTGATGACAGCTTATCACCAACAGTGACAAGCGAAACACAAACCGTGGCAATGATGCCAACACTGCGGCGTCACTCAAGCCCCGCCCGGCATGCATCAGCTCTCTATTAATAAAGCAGAGAGCGAGGAGGGGGAAGCCCGTTTCCCTGGGAAAATGGCGAGACACGTTGCGAGCCATCTTCTCACACAGATGTGCGGCACGTAACCAAACGCTATCCGGGCCCGCGGCTAGGGTAACACCGAGGTATCACCTCCTCTCTTATGTTTCCCACATCGAGGCCAGATTACACGCCAGCGCCGGGGAAGCTGCGGCATGCGTTTCATCGTGCTATGCCGGCGCTCGGTTCACTTTCAGGAGCTGAGAAGTAAACAAAAAGTTGCGCTGATGTTTGGTCGAAACGGTCAATTTACTTTGCTATTGTTAGTCTTATCTGATCAAGTGTAGTAGGAAAGCAAGTGATTAAAATGTGAACAGCAGCAGTAGAAAATGAGATTAGTGAAGCGTTCAGTGAAAAGACGTGTTTACCATCTAATTTAAAAGCTGAAGTCCAGCCAACAGCTTTTGGTCATTAATCCTTGTAGATTGAGAGGGGATACAAGATTGCGCCTTTGTTAGTGATTGTATCTCTGTCTTTCCAAATCAAGTCTGTTTGCATTAAAATACTTTAATCCTGATTATGGATTGTCTGTGGTTCCCTGCATCTTTGATTTGAAACTTTAAAGCCAGTCAATATGTACAAGCCACAGGCTGCCTAAAATACCAACCAAGCTCACACAAAGTGTTCAGCTCACAGTGCACTTTCATGCAAGACTGCACTACTAGTGACAGAAACAAAAGGATGACCAGTGCTGGCCACAGTCTTCCAAGTAGATGCTACAGTACATATCCTGTCAGGTAAATTCAGTTGCACACACTTCACACCGACAGCGGGGAACAAACGCTGTGATTAATACCGGCTCTAACATGCTGAGATAAAGGGAAGACAATTGCTTGTCTGCTGAATGCATTGTAGATAGCTCAGCAGTGGTGGAGGTGGATACGGAGAGGGCAACAAACGGCAAAATGGCAGTTTCTTCTGTGGCTTAGGGCAGTTATTTCCCTTTTGGATTGTACTCCCTCAAAGCAAATCAATGTGGTGAAAGGTATGAGTATGAAAGAAAGACTCAAAAGTTTTCAAATGTCATGTTGTCTTATACAAGGATTTAGAAATGTGCTATAAAAAAAACATTCACATTTTGGCCCGCACCAAAAAAGGTGAAAGAGATCCGGCAACCAGTCATGGTGATGTTCCCCTCATGTGAATCATCATTCCATGAGAGGAAAAAATGTGCAGAATTTCACAATAACAGGAGGAGATAAGAAGAAGCAAAAGAAACTCTGTTGAGCAACAGAAATACACTTTTCCACTTTCAACCTCCATCTTGCATTAACCTCAGATTTCAATCTTGCAACCTCCTGAGGAAACCACCAGGCTGGATGAAACAAGCATATATAAAACCCTCAAGCTGTGTAAGCAAACACCGCACGAACCCACAAAACTTATTTCAAATTCTGGTGGATATCCCAAGGACACCAAATATGTTCAACTGAACCGAGATATGTGCATAAGATAATGCCGAGACATCTTGAATATTTCCATCTGATGGAATGCTGTAGCCAAAAAAACAAAACAAAAGAACATCAAGTCTTGTACTTGATATCGACAGCGAAGAAGTTGGAACAAGTTGATAACGAGTAGGATATTGTCAGACATAGTGGAATATGTTTTAGGTTTTCAAAAATATGAGGGGGCAGTTGGATATTAATGTACTATAACGTTTAGTGTACACATTTAACTCAATTAGGCAATTACAAAAGAATGAAAATCCAATTACCTTTCATTACATAACACCACAGACATCAGCATGGTGTGTAAGATGATACAGTAGGTAAACCACCTCTGTGAGCATGTCATAGAATGCAAGCCATGCATAACTGAGGGCGCAAATCTATGAATTAATCACACAGCAACCCCGTGTAATGCTGCATAATTGCTACTGCAGACAGTTTCACCCATCTGCCATAGACCCCCAGTGTCATCCAGCTCAAAGTCATGATAAAGCTGACATGATACTGTAGTGAACGACCTTTCACCCTATTGAAGCTATTTTCAGAATCAGCACATCTGCGGTATACCTAACAGAACTAGGTAGGGCTCCCGCTCATAAAAATTACATAGGGTTTACTTGACAGGCAGAAATGTTTGCCTGAATTATGCATTGCATGGTAAATACTGAGCTCTGTCAGCATGCTCCGTCAGAGTTCAATATAAGGTGAACATAAAATACTAAATGCTCCCCAGAGGGATGGCAGTTAATGGTACAGAACTCATTTGAGGAAGAGAAAAGTCAGGTGGACCACTGCACCATTATACTGATGCTGGCAGCTGCGGTTGTTAGTGGCATGTTATGAGTCAGGAGGATCTTAAAGTGATGCAGTCATGACTCATTAATAATCCATATGTGGATATGAGGGTACATGTGAGGAGAGCCTTTATAAAAATGACAAGGGTTGCCAATATGTGTGAGACAACCATGGATGGATTAACTGAGTGGGTCGTGCTGGGCACAGGCCCAGGAGTCAGGGGGCCCTTAGGCTAGAACCTCTATTGGAAGCAGCTGTTGACACTTGTTGAATAGCCACAGAGCCTCATTAAAACCAGGAACTGATCATGTTGTTTTGAGTCTTTTATTATTGAGGATTGGCCAACCAAATCAAATCCAATATTTGTTTTTGCTGAATTTATTATTACAGCGGCAAAGCACTACTGAGCATACAACAATAACATTTCATTAAAATACAAGCAGACAGGCCACCTCTCTTTATACCAGGTGTGAAGATAAATACTGGATTTCATCTGCAGTTTTTTAAGCACCTGTGTATTGGTTCAACTAAAGAACATAATGTAAAGACACAAAATGAGTACATGGAGATGCAAAACAACTACAAAGAGACCTAAACAACTCTTTGGAGATGTAAAGCAAGAACAAAGGTAAACAAAATAACTACAAAGAGACCTAAACAACTCTTTGGAGATGTAAAGCAAGAACAAAGGTAAACAAAATAACTACAAAGAGACCCAAACAACTCTTTGGAGATCTACAGCAACAACAAAGGTAAACAAAATAACTACAAAGAGCCAAAACAACTACAATGTGACACAAAATAACTATAAAGAAGCACAGCAAAGATACACAAAATGACTACAGAGAGATGCAAACACCTACAAATGGAGTAGCCAGTTAGCATCTCATTCAGTCTGGAGGTCTTGCGACTATGTAGGAGGGCGTCTGGAATTTTTTTCTATATCTGTGCCCAGGAGCACATTGTCTAATAATCCTTCAATATTTTCTTCATGGCATGCCAGAACTCCCCTTCATTCATCACTCTGAGGCGGGTGCAGTTTCTGAATCATATGGTCTGCCTGTGGTGCCATCAAATGAATGCAACAAACACACAGCACACAGACACACTATATACACCATATACACAGACACGCTGTACTCTTTCTCCATTTCCACCCACCAACTGACAAATACATAAGGTGAATATATTCTAGCATTTCTACACTCGGCTAAGGTAAGAATTTATTTTCTAAGTCAGGCACCAGAGCATTGTGGGCCGTGACAGCACTTTCTCAGTGTTTTCCTGGTTTCAGTTTTAAATCAGAAAACAATGTTGGAAAGCAGCCCAATTTTTTTTCTTTTCAATTATGCAACTAATTCCGTTGTTTGCTGGAATCAATTATAGTAACTCACTCTGCAGGTTTACAAGCCTCGGTGCGGTTTTAATGTGAGGCCACCTCAAACTGCAGTAAGTGGTGTTTAACACTTATTCATCACAGCGGTATGAGTGAACAAATTGTTAATACGTTCATTTCGCAGAACAGGAACATTTAGTTAGGCAAAATTTCCCACAGCGACGTGCAGCCACACAAATGCACGATGAATACACACCAAGCCAAGGTGAGTTTTCTGCCCTGAGCTCAGATATGTATGTGCTCTGGGGAGAGAAATGATCGAATGGGAGTCTTTTAATGCAGTCGCACCCGCTGCACCGTGTCATCCGTCACTGGTGGAGGACACACATCAGTCTTTAAGGCTCTGACATGGACTAAACTTATAGCCCATCATCTTGTCTGTTCTCTAGGAATAGGAGAGAGGCCAACCGGGGTTTAGACACAGAAACAAACTGCGTGTCTAGTTCAGAGTCGAGTTCAGAGAGGCAGGTATGAAACTCAAAGACATAGGGGACGTCTTGATATTGTTTTGTTTGGGCAAAAGACAAAATGATAAAGATATACAATTCACGATATAAAACAAGAGCAGCAAGTTTGACTGGAGACGGGAGCCAGCAAATGTTTGGCATTACTGCTTCATGAATTACTTTATTAAACTATTTTTTTTTGGTGTGGAAAAATGGTTCATTACTTCAGCATAAAGTGCGTTCAGCTGTTTGTTTCGATAATGTATTGAGATTTCCTCATTCTCCAAAGGCAGTTGGATGGTGTAGCGAGAAAATACACTACTAACGAAAGCGACCTTGCTTTATATGCTGCTGTGTGTGCATTCTTCAACTGAAATAATCACATTTGCACAGCTCTGTTCACCTGCCAGATATACCACTCCCTGCTACCAGTCAACAGTGTTACTTGAGTTTTCAGCAGTTTCCTTTCAGCAGTGAGTTTCCAATTAATTTCCTTTGTTTCTCTTCCCTCTGCTTAATTCCAGGATGAATTATATCAACATACGCTTGCTGAATGTGTATTTACAATACATGAGTGCACAGGCTTACATCCAAGACGGTGTCTCCACACGTTTCATACTTAAAACTGCAATCTGTAAGCTCCCCCCATATCATTTGGGGTGTCAAGGATAAGATACACAGACCTTAAGCCACAGTGGGTATAGAGACATTTGCTTGCGGCACGCTTTGACAGCAGTTCAACAGCAATTTACATTCCCACAAGTTCGATAATGTTCTTCTAGTACATTGCAGCCGTAAGCAGACAGCCCTTCAAGTGGAGGAGTCCCTGTTATGGCAGGTGTCAGCATCGCTGAAATCTCCTGACGAAAAGCACTGAATCCAGTGCAGTGACGCTGTGTTGCAGCCGTCCTGACAGACAGGATCAGAGCGACTCCTGTTCTTTACTGTGATAAACACTTCATCTCTCAGTCACCTTTGCTGAAACAGTACGGACAGGGTTAACGTCTGCATCAAGCGGCCGGGCTCGGCAAGCCTCATAAAATGACATTTCACGGTCAAGCTGCTGCGTCACTGCACCGTTCTGTATTGGGGCTGGGGGTCAATAGGCAATCGATGAATTTAATTTCCCACCATCACAGCTCAGCAACACAAGTTCACTTGAGAACATGTCAGCCCTGAACAGACATAGTCCATGTCTGACTTCTCTATTGCAGGCATTTTATAGTTGTAGTATGAAGGCAAATATTTGAAGGTTATGCAACAATGTGCAGCGGTTATTTGAGATTCCCAGCTTTTCAATTAGCTCAATGTGTGAACAAAGGATAGTGTTAACAAGTATAATGAAATTTGCACACAGACATCTGAGTGCATACAGAATAACAGAGACAGGATCGCTGGGTGTCTTTGTTTGCAACTGTATGTAAAACTGAATTATGTTTGTAATCTGGTTGAATGAAGTCTTCATTGAAATCAATCAACCAATAGAACAAAGTTTCCCGAAGCACTGAGGTATTCTCTGTCTCCAGCAAGTTCATTTACATGTTGTAAAATGAATAACTCAAGCTTCCTTGACTGATATTTTTTCTCATTTAAAAGTTGTTTGACAGAGTCGAAGAAAAAAAAAAAAAACCTATTTAACTGAACTTTATGCGGCAGAGTTTCAACAGTCTATGTCACCCCTAAAAGGATCCTTCAGAGCTCTCTCCCTTTATCACCTGCAAGATTGTAAACCTTTAAGCTCAGTCAGGAGCACGCTCCATTTCATTCTTGCCCTCCGACATGGCGTACACATCCATTATTCACGTTCTTCCATTTGCCAGACGTGGAGAATTGAATTTTAACCCAATAAAATCCTGCCGCAGCACAAATCATCGGTAATTCACAGCTTAAGTTATACAGTGAGTGAACAGTAGGCACATAAGGACTGAAGGCCAAGTTTCCCTATATATACACACATTTGTGAGTTTGTTTATGCACAGCAGCAGCAGACAGACAAAAGATGGGCAGAACATGAAATAATAATGAGAACACAACTGACTAGATAGTGAAGTCTGTGTGTTTTGTATGCTTGGTCGGTGTGTGAAATAAGTGTCATGCTGAGGTTATGAATAAGAGATCAACAAAGGCCCTTTCAATGATCTCATACATAAATTTCCTTTAAAAAAATAAAACTAGGCTTAACTTAAGTGCAAAGTAAGGAAACTAAACAGCCTAACCATGTTGACGTAAACAGACCGACTTTCTCATTAATATTAAAAACAAATTAGTGTTTTCCTCCAAACAGTCCAGAACCACATGCAACAGATTGTATCTGGGTATGAAAGTCCAATATTTTCTGGCAGGCAGAAGCACTGTGACAGCCCACACATGCATAAGTCCCCTTGAAATGTACAAGTATTTTTGCACTGTTCTGTCAAAGCAGATTCACCAACACCAACAGCAGCAGCAGCAGCAGTCTTGCTATGATGACATGAACCCACTCGCAGTCCCAGTGAAGGCACTCTAAAGCCTGTGCAGTGACCACCTGCTATAAAAAAAGATCCCGGCAGTTCCTGGCTGAACAGAGGAAACAGCCTCCTGTATGTGGGGATATAATAAACGATGATGATAATAAAAAAACAAAAAATCCAATAGAGTCAACAAACATGCATGTGCTATACTGTAGGTTTACACACAAAGGAATCAATATAAATCAACTTTCAGTACCTTTCCCATCACTTATGTTGATAGCCCATTAAATCACTATGGTTGACTGATCAGACTTGCAAAGCCGGGGCAATCAGTATTAACATAGGTTATGCCCATGCAAGGGTTATAAAACAGTGGTAGGCAATCAGAGAAGCGGCACGTGACGCGACTGCATAGTGAGGCAGCAGGAAAATGTTCTTCTTCTCTTGTCTGGGTCAGTCATTATGGGACTAAAACTACTTTTATGGTGTGTCTAAGAGGCTAAATTCAGTATATCCACTTGTGGTAATGTATGTGATGATCTGTGTTTCTTTTTGATTTGTTCTCATCGTCAGGGAGTGAAAAACTAACAGCTACACTACATAGTGTGGAAATAACACCTCACCTGCACTTACCAGGATGCACTTAGCCTGAGGGCATTTCAGGCTGAAAGCACTGACTGCCTTTTCAGATCAAATATTTTTTCTTCCCTTTGAACCTTTCCCCTTATTATTTAGAGATTTACCCTCCCAAGCAGAGAGTCTATTTTAGCATGTCCCAGCTTGTAACGGTCAGATTCACTGAGCACACCGATCGTTTTGTTAAGGAACAAATAATTGTCGGGCGAATGGTGTGCTCTGATTGCCTCGGGGCTTCTTCAAGACCAATTTGTCTACTGCAGATGTCACTTGAGGACCAGGCCTCAGAACTCAGTGCGGGGCCAGGGAAGGAGACTGATGGAAAATCTGATCTCCCTATGACGTGTCAAGCGCTCCCTCCACGTCACATCTGTGGGCTTGCTTGCTCATGAGTCAGTGTATTTTCCCGTGTGTACTACTGGGCACCACAACACTGATAATGACACTCCTTTTGTCTGAGTCTGTGTTGGCAGCTTAGTGCTTGTGTTGGTAGCGTAGCGTTTGTATTGCTAGTGTAGCATTTGTATTGGTGGTGTTGCGTTTGAGTTGGTAGTGTAGCAGTTGTATTGGTAGCATAGTTTGTGTTGGTAGCATAGAGTCTGTGTTGGTAACCTAGTGTTTGTGTTGGTAGGCACAGTCTTTGGGTGAAGCTGCTTTAGAGAACAGAAATACTGTTCTCTAAAGCAGCACAACACAGTGTACTTTTGCGTCACGTGGATATTTTTGTTTTCTTTTTCTGAAATAATCAAGTAAATCTATTTGGTAGATGTGGGAAATAAATTTCAAATGTTTCCATCGATCTGAAGACAGTAAAGGTAAACAAAAACAAAAAAATCTGCATTAACCTAAATTATTCTTCGTGATCCAGCGAGAATTAACACCTTGACTTGGCCAAGCAAATCTCTGAATCAGCATAACCCTCCTGAAAGCATCATTCAATATGCCAATAACAACCTTTCATATAACAGGCCGACACCAAGAACAATCTATAACGAGCCCATCTGTTTCAGGCTAAATGGAATTTCACACATCCCATCAGTGTCTTTCGCCGATGAAAACGACTGCTGTAAATGTATTCTTCACTGTGGCAGAACCGACAAACACAATCTCGGCAAACCACATCACAAAATATCGCATAGCGTCTTCAGCCTCTACCGTTTCTTCCCACTTTAGAGAATTTTCACAGTGATGGCTCCAGGCTCTAGATTTAGCCAGCCATTACAGAACAATGCCCATTTTTCATGTGTAATGGGGTCCTCCATTAAACATGAACCTGGAGGTAGTATCATTTAGCTTGGTGCTATCACTTCCATAAACCAGCAACACACACAAAAAGAGATGAGGCACCATGAAAAAGGTAGAGCGTTGGAGGGAAAGAGAATAACAACCATGAGAAGCAGAAAAAAATGAACAGATTTAAAGCTGTTGTCTTCACATTCAACCTCTGGTATCCTGCAGCTACAAGGGTGAACCCTAAGGGAACCCAATTACTCTCAGCCATGGCTTTCTCAAGGTGAGATATTAGGACAAACTTCCTATAGACCTTATGTTCTCTGCATCCTGTAGTTTGGTGAATCATACCTATTTGTCACTGTCCAAAACACATACTAGTATTTTTCAGGCATGTTCCAAGTTATTAACTACCTTTACACCGTAACAGCTAGCAATGGAAAATGTGAAGATTATTTGGTTCTGCCTTTCTGAAAATATTCATCTAAAGCAATTGTTATGCATGTTGTATGTGTATATTCTAGTGGCGTCGTGTGTTCATTGCATTTGGCTTTAAAGCTGCACTGATCAATATTTTATACATTTAACGGATAAAATGACTACATGTATATCATGCAGTGACAAACCCACAGAGAATTATGTTCATTTATATTCATTGGAAAAAAAAATAAACCCAGCAACTAGCAGAGCAGAGCACAAAAGAGAGGTTAGTTGAGACCAAAACAAAGCTAAAGGGAGGGTGACAATTATACTGATACATGCTAACGATGACCCATGTATGCTCAACTTGTAAACATGTGACTGTCTGCAAAGACATTTCACCTGATCAGCTGTACACAGCCCGTGTTATGTTGAAAGCTTGTTGCGTCAATTAATGCAGGTTTAAGTTCAGAAAATATAAAACCATTTGTAAAACCAGAAAACGTTGGAATTTAATCATGATGCAATTAGCCCATATGACAGATATCCGATTTCTTATCCCAGTAGATTATATTTAAAACTTTGCTCAGCTCCGGTACTGTGTAAATAGGGAATATGTGCTGCAGTGTAAAACCAGGTAATAACAGAGATTTAAGAACGAGCCTAATCCTTTTCATTATACCCATGAGTGTCTGATTACTCGGACAATAGCAGTGTGAAACATGGCAGAGAAATGTAGCCTCATACTGTACCACACTGAAACCCCACACCACTATCCCTACATGATAGACAATATCAGCCTTCCAGAGAGTGCCTCGTCTTTGATGGCACTTTTCATCAGCACATTGTGGAGTACGCCTGCTTCAGTTGCAGCCCCTGAGAGAACACTGGCACTCAGTGTTTGCCCTTTACGTACGAAGTCATCGCTCATCAGACAGCCTAAGTGAAGTGACAGACTCTCAATCAGAAAGCCAATGAAAAGTTAAAGTAACGTTCTAATAAAAATTCATAAAGGAGGTGGGCTATTGGAGTGAATTGAAATTCGACTTTAGACATTTAAGAATTTCACAACAAGGCCTGGGTATCATACATTATCCCAATCCTGATTCATTACAGTGAGGCTAACACTTACACAGCAGACGCATGCATAAATGCATGCAATACTCTACAATTACTAAATTTCTGTTATAAAGTTGCCTCCAGCAAGATGCTCTATATTAAAAAAAAAGGGAAGTCTTAATAACACTGCATCTTAAGTGACATGTAATCACAAAGACAGATGAGTAAAACTACATGCTGTGATGTGATCATAATGAGGAGCACGCTTTGAGAAAAGCCTTTATTTGCTACTTGGTTGACTAAAACCTCTCCTGAGATCAAACCAAGGGGTTGCATTTCTTTTACGCGAGAGGCCAATCGGGAGGTCTTCATGCATGCTTGCATGAAATTAGGAAAGAATGCATTCATCAAGGAAGGGCCCATGTATGACACCCATTTTCTGCTATACAAATAGCAACATCAAACTCATTCATCTTTCGTAGAATTTCAGCAAGCCTGATGCAGATATCCAACCATTAAATATTAAAAAGCAGCTTGTTGGTTGTATGATATTTGTTTGAAGATGGATGTACAAAACATGGCGGAAAAGCTTAATTGCATTTTTGAATCACTCTTTGTAATTACGCTATGTATATAACTAAACAGTGCTTTAATAGTAATGATATTTAGAGTTAGGAGTTTAGTATTTACTTCCAGTATAACAGGGCAGGCTAATCATTCCAATGTGATACTATCTGAACCATCTGACTGATTCATGAAAAGAAGGGAATCTGGGATGGTGTGGGACTTCGGTCAGCTCAATGTTGTGTTTCGAGGAAAACGTCCCTGAAAGACAACAAACATTGGTTTTGTGGAAGATCTCGTGTTATGTTCTGAATGTTTTCAATTGAAATTCGACCATATTTTTCATTGTTGACTGGCCAGGAGCAACAGCTTGTTCCCAAAACTGTTTGTGTATTCCAATCAGTAAAATGTAAAGTCTGAGGGTGGAAAATGACTAGAAAGTCTGTTTTGTCTTCTGGATTTTGCTGTTTTCACGCAGTGGGCAGACCAACACTTCGCTCCAGGATTCCCGTGAAACACTGAATCATATTTTGGACTTAAATTCAAAATGTTTTTGAGAAAACTGTACCTCATATTCAAGGCAATAAAGGAAATTTTGTTTGTGACTTGTTCTCTATGTGGATCTTCTCAGTTGTTGAACCTACCACCATGAGTAAGAAACATAGTGCTGAATTTGATGTCTGAACTGTGTTGTGAGCGGTCACAGTCACATAACATGATTATAGAGCCAAACTCTTGAACTGACCCCGAAGGCGTCTATATTCCAAGGCTCTGAAGTTTGCTGAAACTTCTTCTGCCTCACTAGATAAACATTTTAATGTCAAGATGGGGACACCCAGGAACAATTTTCATGTGAACGACGCGCTGCAAATGGTGCATCAAAGCATCTGTCGCACAGATCTGGCAATGTAATGTGACCTTGTTTGTTTATTTATGACTACATATCTGCAGAAGCTGAACCTATGTCTCTGCCAAAGCTTTGCAGCATCACGTTTCAGACTGTATCTCTTAATTTCATTGGAGTCTCTGCTCGTACACATGCAGGGCCTGAGAATAAATATTTTTATTGTGTCTATATTCAGGTGTGATTGCCATTTAATATGGATATAATCTTTTTTGTAAATTGTCAAGAGATGCAATTTCAGGAGCTGAATGTTAATTAAAAGCATTTTTTTCCCATTACTTTCTTTCTTGTCTGTGAAAGTTGGCATGGAGGAATGGTGAAACTGCCACCTCAGGGAATACTCTTTCAGGCTCAATTCCCTGGCATCAACTGATACATCTCACAAAGGACGAATGGAAATACAGGAAGCAAATATTGCTTTGTCTGCATCTCTATTTACTCCTTCAGCTTTTCCATCTCCGCTCCACTGACTCCACTCTATTTACTCGAGCAAAGCTCAGATTACACTTTTTCTTTCCCCACAAACAGGAAGCTGTTTTTATTGTCTGTAAGAGATTAGAACTGTACACTGCAAGACAGGAATCCCCAAGCTGGGCAAGAACAACACGACTGCTACGAAACTACTTTTGTTTTATAGATTTTGTTTGCCCTGGTTTAATGAACATCCTGCTGCTGTGATGATCTTTCAGATTTGTAAAATCCTTTGTTGTGGAATTATAAACTCTTGTGTAGTGTTTCAGCATCGGATTAGCCTTTAAACTAGATAATGTACTAGTCTAACTGCCTTTCCTGGATGGCAATGAAACGTTGGGCTGTTTTTGGACTAAATGCCGGGTAACACCACAGCAAGGCAGCAGTTATTGTCACAGACTAAGCCACTGATATCTTCTTGTTTGCACTGTCCTCAAGCTGTCTGACCTGACAGACCAGGGTCTGCCCTGACATGACCTGGGTATAGCAGGCGGGCACCATTCTCTACAACAATACTGCCAGTGAAAGATACAAAATACATCATATACGTGAGCCTTTGCCCTTTTGTTGCCGAAACCTGTGGCTTTGCATCCCAATGCAGGTCTATTTTCAGATCATCCCCTCCCCTTCAGAAGTCGGTTATAGAAATCATTATGGTAATAGCATGTGACCAATTAAATCACCGCTAACCCATCAATCAAATTTATGCCATCCATCATTGAATCCAGCTCAGTTATTATCCAGAAGATAAATAATGCTAAATAACCCCACAATAACACAATTCTACTCTTCTACAATGCCATTTTCTAAATTGACAATTTTACCATCATTGCTATTTTATGTACATTTGTTCCCATGAGTCCCACTAGAATCAGTTTAAACAGAATGAAAGATCATAGGAAAAGGCCCAGATTTCCTTTGGGACCACAGTTAAATCACAGAAAACGACAGCAGGAGGAAAAATAGGGCAAAGAACCTGAAAGGAGGGACAAGAGCAAGAGGGTGATCCATCCTTATTAGGAACAAATCTAATGTATCAAGCAGCCAGTCAGAGGCAATAGAACGGTCAGTGTGATCTGTGGAGCATTGCCCACGAGGAGATAGGCCTTAGCCATATTGGCTGAAGCTTAGTTATTGCTGAGGCAGAAGTATTGTAAATAGCGAACACAAATACTTTTTTCTCTGTTGCTTTGCATTTAAATTGAATTTGCGACGGTTTCAGTGGTGCGTGGAAAATGCACAAGTCTGAGGAGAAATTCTAAACGACACCTTGCTTCCACAGAG
The DNA here is from genome assembly GCA_014281875.1 of Nibea albiflora. Taxonomy (NCBI): domain Eukaryota; kingdom Metazoa; phylum Chordata; class Actinopteri; family Sciaenidae; genus Nibea; species Nibea albiflora. The sequence goes on from CM024809.1 coordinate 10,498,888, forward strand.
GATGCTCTATTGCTCTGTGTGTCATACATCACCTCCTCTACTCTGCTACATCCGCACATTGGGCTGAAAGCATTTAATCTGTTCAAGGTATTTTGCTGCGTCATTTCTAAAGGAAACCGCTCTGCAACCCTGTTGAGCTCAAATTTAGCAGAGAGCATCTGAAACTGGCTACTAATCATTACAAAAGACATTATTGCTGATCTATTAATCGGCCAAATGATCTCAATAATTCATCATGATTTCTAAATTCCATCATGAAAGGCTTGAAGTTTGTCTCAACTTGGTGCATCGACTTTAAAAATTAGGGCAAGGTAAGGGAAGACAATTCAAAGCTGTCAGATGTAGTTGCATTAAGGAGAATGTAGGATTCAGTGTATGTAGAGCATTACCCAACGGGCTGAACATCAGGATATCTTGCCCTCTGCTGTACCAGTTCTGTCCATTTGTTTGTTTCTCCCTCAACTTTACGTAAGTAACCCCTTTAAATTCCAGTGGATAATGCAGAGTTTCTAAAGATAACAAATATGTCAGGCTGAATACAATCGGGCTGAAGAACATGAGCACGATTTGACAGAACAAATACCGCTTATGGCCTACTTACTGACTTGTTGGAACAGTTTGTTGGTCAAGGTCGAGAATGAAATGTCAAGCTCAGCTGTTAAATCTGTGAAGTCCTAAAAACATCTACAGCTTCACAGCGCTTGAGCAAATGGTGTGATACAGTTGACAGGCCCTGGAACAAGTGAGTAAGTGGACCTTGATTTGAAATGGTTTCCAAGGTCAAGAGTGAGCCGCTTAGTGCAATGCTAAGTGCTCACAGAGTTGAAATATATTCTGTCATGTAAACATCAGACTGCTTCAATGAAAGAATATATCTATCTATCTATCTATATATATGTATATATTCTTTCATTGAAGCAGCGCAGCAGCACCTCAGTGCGCTCAGAACATGCTTAAATATTGACACTACACCCACCAAGTAATACTAATGAAGCAGACTAAAGCTACACAGCACATTAGGCTCGCTGCAGCTCATTTATCAATTTATGGGCACCTTTGGAGGCATTTGTGCTCCTTCGTTATACCTTAACAGTGACAGGCGAGATCCCTCCTGTTTACACCTGCCTGTGTTGACACAGAGTTAGCCAGGTAAATAATGTGGCCAAGGGTGGATCCGTCTCCGGAATGATGGAGAAAGAGCTCCATTTTCTGCATGGCCGTCCATGACGAGCTGCGCCCAAGAGAGTGAGTGATTACACCAGATTACAACAGAGGTGTGGGGAGTTGATAGGGGGTGGAAATGTATCTGGGCTCAATCTTGGCCACGACTCCCACAGACCAGGCGGCAACGTGTGGCTAGGTTGTGGTGTCCTTGTCTTGGGAGCTTATAGAGTCAAGATCATGGATTGAGTGCAGAGGATGGGCAGCAGCATTCTGGTCACACAACAGCACTTTATCCTCTGCACCCTGCAATGTCCACAAATAAGAGATGGCCCCAGTGTCTTAGAAACTAAAGCTAAAATCACTATGAAGCAAGTTCATTTTCTCGGATTGCGCTCTGAAGCAGCTGAGACCGGAGAGGCTCTTCAATTTAAATTAGAATCATCATCAAAAATGTGATTATAGTGTGCACAATTCATCCCAAAGTGGAAAGATTTACCATACAACAAGGAAATGTATGCAGGAAATATTGCAGTGCAATACAACTGGACTGAAATCCATCGACCTTTTTGACAATGCACTGATGCCGTACTGCAGCTTTTTTACACTGCAGTGCTTCAGATTCACTCTCAGTGTGTACATGTAACGGTGAAGAATGCAAGGTGCACATACTCTCTCCATGGGATGGTATTTGTGTGTGTGTGTGTGTGTGTATGAGAAATTGTGGGCCTTGTTTTTTAAAGCTCTAATTCAATGACAAACTCAAGTGAGAAACAAACTTGCCCCACAGTGACAGAAGCTAACAGGGTGTAATTAAGAAGCAAAACACTGTTTACACTACCAGCCTTGATATACGATGCCCATGCACATATTTTTTTTTTTCCCTGATGCAGTGCACTTCATTAACTCGCTGAAACCAAAATTCCCCAGGATTAATAGATTTTGTGCAGGACTGTTAAGAGCTGTCCAAAACTGGTGAAAAGCACTGAGCGGCGACAGCATTTTAAGCGATAATTTGACCGAAACATCACATCCCGAACACAAATTCGGTCGTGGTAAAAGCACACCAAAAATGTCAAAAACTACAGTTAGGAATAATGTCGGCTGTCAGCCAGCCTCTTGTCCGTCATTTTATTGCCTCAGTTTATTCAACCGCTTGACATGAAACCTCCGCTTTCAGTGAGGGAGATTGATCTGTTTGAAATTTCAATCTGCAACCAATCAAAGATGACATGGAAAACCATTTGAGAACCGCCATTTTCATCAGTGAATCCACAAAGCACCCGGGGAAATTGAAATATGAAAGAGAAAAAATACAAAAGCCCAGACTCCTGTGGGACTGCAGAACAGAAAGAGACAAAAGTCCCCCAATAAAACATGATGTGTGCAATACTAGGGCTTCGACTTTTGCACATTAAAAACATTGTCCATGATCCTTGCATGGTGAAATGTGTCATTATCAGAGCGCATATTAATAATACGAAGTTCCTATTGTTTTGCTTGAGTCTCCACTCTCAACCCTCAAAGGTGTATTGAGTCTCCTTTTGTTGGCAGGGAGCAGAAGCAGGGCTGCAGTCCCAGTAATTGCCAGCTAACGGTGCGTGGAGAAAGGACATTGTCTCTGGTATCGCAGAGCGTCTGGGGCAGAGGGTTCACTTTTTTGTGAAAACACAGCCAGTTGCGGGGCGCATGGCATGGACAGTTTGAAACAAAGAGCCTCGACGGGACGTTAAAATGAAGTGATTACAAGAGCGGGAGATAAAGTTGAGTAGGAGTGGAGGAATACCAAACATAAAGGGGGATAATATAGACAGAAAGAGCCAGCAAAAAGGATTTAAGGTGATAGCGTGAGGGGGGGGGACTTTTTAATTCGACTTAACTATAGTAATGATCACTTGAGGGAGAGTCAGAGCAGATAACAAAAGCGCTGGGGCAACAGAACAATTCTCTGAGGTGATAACAACAATGAACAAAGAAAACAGATCCAAACTAAACAAATTAAGTCTCCTCTTTATTAGTCTGCAATTTTAAAAGGGCATACTGCTGTTTTGACACTTCTTTTGTATTGTTTAGTTTTGCTCCACTAACGCTGCCTCTTATTAATGTTTAACTTAATCGTGAATACTTTCACGGTGTGAGATGAACTTTTGTGTCATTCAAATGGCGAGGGAATGTTGAAGTCTTACCAAACGCTCAGTAGAAGTATATTTTGTGGTGGATGATGCTAATTTTTGTGCTGAAGATTCAGCTGTTGCCGTCGTTTTCTTTCCCCCCCACTCATCCCAACCCAAGGAGGTGAACGTCCTGCTGGACCCAACACAGTAATACCTCGTGCACAGCTGCTTTGTAACTCAACCATGCTCACCACACTAAAAATAGCCCAGCCATTCTTTCCACTCAGAAGGACCCTCGTTTACCAACATTAGCGCAAATGGGAAAACTGATTACATGGGATAGCAAGGGGAAATTTAAATGGACAGTGGCACGGGATAACCGCAGGCCAGTTTCAAACGCAAATATAGAGAAATGAGGGCAAATCAAATCTTGGCATCCTAAAGGGATCGGGGGATGTTGTAGAGGTGACATCGAGGCGATCGATGATAGAAGCACAAAAGCCACGACTTTTTCTAATGTGTCAGTTCACCTGTTGAGGCTCCAAACTAATGGATGTGCAATCGCATCTGCAGAAACCTCCTTTGATTTAATTAAAGGAGGTCCACCAGTTTCCCACATGAAGGTCACTACAGCCTGTGAAAATAACCCTAATGGTTGTACCGCTGACTTTTCAAAGCCTGTTGAGGCCTGTGTTACAAACAATGGGTTGTGTGGCAAAATTTGATCACGTGCTACACCACATTCATGGTGGATTACTTTGTAACATGAGTGAGGTCCCCTATTTCCCCTCACACGCGTTGCAATCAATCATAAAATGAATGCCACGGTGATAACTCTATAAAAGGTGTAAAATCCTGTCTTAGAGAATATAAACCACTATGTAGTGTTTGGCGTCTGATAAGCCTCAAAACGCAAGGACCTCTTACAAACTTGACTTCCTGGATTATATTTCATGTCCCATCTGTAACACAACACTCCACCATAAGCATAGCCCCCTGTGTTGTTTTGGTCCAAACTAAAAGTCAGGATATCCTGGCTTTTGCTGCTTTTAGTCTGATTCTGTTAGCACAACACTAAATGTCTTTAATGTCCCTTTAATTAAGTTAACACATTCATCTCAGGAATAGAGTCTGTTGGACTGAGCTGAGGATGTACAGTACACAAAAATTTTGACAAGTCCCCTGGCATATAAAGCTTTAATCACCCTTTTCAACTATGAGGATGACATTTTTATGACAAGCTCATCATTTCCTAATTATTCATTTACATCCGGTAATTAATAACAAGTTGCGGAACTGGAGAGGAGATTGGAGACGGAGGTTTCTCTGCAACCACGGCAAGACAGGTGTTTAAATGACCAAGCTGACATTGGTGTTTTTTTTGCGGACCTCTATAGAGCAGAAATGATGACGGAGGGATCGAGGACTTATTTCACCTTGCAATAACTCACGTGCAACCGCTTCTCAATCCTAACCTCAACAAAAGACAGAGTATTTTCACTCTGGTTTCACAAAGAGTTGTCGACCGAACTAGGTGGTGACATTAATTTTCCACTACGGTGAGCACAATCTCTCCCTCCTCTATTACATAACACTTGCCCGGATTTGTTTGCAGTACTTGACAGCCTGTCACTCCTTTTTGGTCAGGCGAACGACCAGCACGGGGTCTAGCTACTGTCCGACATCGGCAGCAAGTTTTGACACAGTCCCACAATGTAACCAAGCACTGTGTGTGCTGACCGAACAAGCCAAATACTCTGTGCTGCTCCGGTGTTGGACGACAACACTGCAGCAGAAACCAGAAACCAGGAGAAGTCAGAGACACTGTGAAACAAAGAGACAGCAAACTGGGCCTGCCAGGAAGCTGATATGGATACAGATATCACAGTCAAAGGTCTTCTTTCGGCTCTCGCCAAAGGCAGTGAACCTTGGGAAAGGGGTCGCGGTGAAAGGTCATCGTACAAGGTTAAAACAAAACCGTGACTGGATGACACTGATACTTTCTTTTTCCATTATGTAAGAGGCTTGGCAGAGATGCTTTGATGTTCTGGATCACTAAGACATCCTAATCTGTTGCTTCTCATCAGGCTGTGTAAGACATCTCGTTAAGTTGACAGCGCATTACTGTATTTCTTAACTCTTTAGTGACTGAAACAATTCCCTCCTTCTTCCATTCATAACAATGTACACAGGCTGTACCTTAAATGTGTGGACAAAAGACATTTGGAATACAAAGAGTCCATGCTGTTAAATAAATAGCTCCCCTTGGATGTTGTGATTTAATTATAGCGTCCCCAATTCCACTGTCAACTCGTACCCGCTATTGTTTGCAGTCTTTCTGGTTTCTCTCATTCCAGATTCAAAGATTCCTGTAAGACTCGTCCTTACCAGGTGAACAGTTAGCAAATAACTGGATAAACTCTCAGTGCACATCATTTTGGGACTATATTTCCTAAAAGGGGCGGCAGCATTGTAGGCTAACAGCAAGAAGGTTCCTGATTTAAATCTCGACTGGAGCATTTCTGAGTGGAGTTTGCATGTACTCCCCGTGACGGCATGGGTTCTTTCAGGGTATACATACCAGTTTTCTCCCACAGTCCAAAGACGTGTACTCAAGAAGTTAATTGGTGACTGTGCCCGTACGTGTGAAAGTGCCCTGTAATGAGCTCACCCAAAGTCAGCTCGGATGGGCTCCAGCCCCAACGGGACCCTGATCAGTTTAAGCAGTTACAGATAATGGATGGATTTTCTATAAGAGGAGTTAAAACACATGATGGGATTTTAAGCAAACTGCAAGTAAACGATCTAGTCTTGCGTGATTTGAATGCAAACATCAAGCTTCAGATCTGGACGCATACGGATGCTTGTCAGGTAAATCAAGCAGATGTCATGTTAGCTCACTGGGTATGAAAGGAAACATTATGAAACATGTTTAGCCATCTGTTGTTGTTATGCCTGTCTAAACTTCAGAGGAGAAATACTCTGCTGCGAGGGAAAACGTTGAACCATGAAAAATAAGTGCCTATGGACACTGGGTTTAATTTACAAGGAAAGCTCTAATCTAGCTATTAAAATGAAATACGGAATGTTCACATGGTCATTTTGCTCTGCCTTAATATTTCTATGCGCTCTGCGAAGGTGGCAAAATCCATAGATTTTAGGAAAGTATTACACAAGAGGCACAAAGGCTAGCAGTTAATCCACAAAGCAAAGTTATTAGGTCTCTCTATTAGCAACAAAAGCTGTGGATTTGAACACTAGTTTATAATAAATGTCTGCATGTGCACTGCTTTATCACTCTCTATAGAGGAGCCATGCACACTCTACACTACACATTACAACTACCCTGTCTACTCTAAACCACAGCCTACAGAGTAAAAACAAGCAGTGATAAATAGTGACTCCTCTCTTGCCATTCAGACATGATGCCAACCGGCCCGTGGGTATCAAATATTCAGTGTTTGGTCAGGGATTATGGGCTTTGAACGGGCTGTCCTCATGGGACAGGTGGAACATGACCTGCTAATAGCCGTCAGGAAACCAAAGAGAGGGAAACAAAGACGGGCCCTCGCGTCATTGGCCAGACCACCGCACACGTGCTCTCAAGTACATGCGGAAAAGTCACCGAGTGCATTTTTCACAGCATTGTCTCAGCGCCACGGATTGGACGAGTGCCTCCACCTCTTACCTCACAAAGACCACGTGAACAACTTTTTCCTCGCAGGAGTTTATGTCCTTTGATTTCAGTAACTTTGGCACCAGATCAGACCCTCTTTCAACTTATAATTACTGTAGAGCAACAGAAGCCTGAAAATTTTAATAATTCAGCATACATATTGTTCCTAGTTTTCAAGGACCTTGAACATAAACCACTGCTCCAACTGAGAGAGACAAACCATTTGAGGCACTGTGCCACTGAGTGAACCCTTTTAGAAGTAGATCTTGGGCTGACCCAAGACAAGCTGGACAACACCTTCTATAAACCAACCATTGATTGCCAAAGAAAAAACTGGCAAAGGATGTAGGCGTCTCTCTGTTTGCCCTGTTGCCACTGCAGTCCTGACCCAGACCCACGATCTAACTAAGCTGTCAGTCTAGCTACGACTACAACTAATGATCAGAATGATCATTCATCATCATGAATTAGTTACTTAGTGCATAAAATGGTGAAATATGTTGATGTTTCCAAACCCCAAGGTGTCAAATGTCTTGCTTTGTCCACAACCCAGGACCCGAGACAATACTTGCATCAAGAGGCTGAAATCAAAGAGTTCCTTTACAAAAGATTACAAAAAATAGATTCATGATCAAGCTCTCATGATCAGCTCTAGGTCTGACTATAGGATGGATTTTCAGATAATATCAGATATACAAAATCCCAAGAACAAACACGAGTGATAAACGTTCATACATCATTGAGAAACAAATAAAAAGAATCCCATTTGGTTGATTTGAGAGGGAAGAAAGAAATGCTTGTTTGGCATTTACTGCAGTTCTTACCCAATATATAGTAGTTTGAAAGCTCAGAGACATCACAATCAGCATTGTTCCATTACAAAGAACACTGCCAAGGAAATATTCATTTCCACACAAGAAAAAAACAATTGCGCTGACAAGATGTAATCAATACAAATGCTCAGAGGCTCATCAAAGCTTTGATCGTGCCAAGAAAAGTCATATCGAGTAAACTTTTACAAGTCTCGTTAGAAAAAGTGAGTGCACTGGGTCGAGAGGGCATGTGCTCTGATGTCTTACAATGTGCTCGGACTCCTGATGGGGAAAAAAAAAGGATGATGCATCACAGAAGCTGAGACGCCTGACAGCCAAACACTCGGGGAACAGGCAAACTGTGAAGATGTGGTGAAAGATTGCAAGAAAAGTACCACTGATCCAGAGCAAATGGCAGATTGAGTGTGTGCTATGACGGGATCCAGTTTAATGGAGGCGGACAAGGCATGCTTACAGCCGTCGCACTACACAACTAAAGGTATTGACTGCGTAACAAAGACATTGAAAAAGTGCCACTTGAAAATTAACAGCATCAATCACCCGGCTTTAGGACATCTAAATGCTCCTGATGGGTGCTCTGTTGGATCAGTAGCTCTACCCGCTCGTCTGTCACCGAGGCTTCGTTCGAAACGTTGGGACGGATTAAGATTCCCCCTGGTGAACCAACAAATACGTTTCTGCTTTTCCAATATACTGAATAGGCACTGACACTGCCATCTGGATTGATAACCTGAAAGAATGTGCATCTGCGACTTGTTTCCCCCATCTTTTTTCTTCCACAGCTGGAAAATTCAAGGCCTACTGAGCATCTGCGGTGGCATAAATACAACTGGTGGCAAACTGTCTCCGTTCTATCAGTAAAACAGTAGCTGCGCAAGTGCATTAAATTTGATCAATAAATTATTTCCTCCGTGCTGTAAATACTGCTGTGTACAGAGGGACAATGTCAAAATTGGACCTTTAGCATGTATCTTGTTAAAAGAGAAATGTGTCAACAAACACTACCCATGACAACATAGATGTAATGTACAGCACAATCTGTCCAGGCTTGTTCGGTTACATCATGCACGTAACCTACAACCTTACACAATGTGTTCACGCTGGCCTTGGCAAGTGCGTGATCAATGAGGCAATGACTGCGAGACCGTTCTAGGACAATGAACATCTCAATTAAAATCCCACGGTCTGCTAACCGACTCCATCTATCACTCTCCTCCCCAGGTCACCCAAATATGGCCGAGCTAGCTTCGCTCTGGTCAAACTCCATTTATACTAACCTGCAGCATCGGCTGTGTGAGATGACTTAATATGGCGCGTTTAGAGAGAAATGGATCCACTCAGGTGGAAACTGCCTAATAAATGACTAATAATGGGTTTCAGCACAGGTCGCACAATGTGTGTGAATGTTGCAATGGTGCGACATCATGTTTTGCTTAAATGCTGACCGACGTGGTTTTAGAGAACATCGTCTACAGGATGGAAAATAGGCCAGAAGACTGACAGCTTCGATGCAATTCAATCAATACATATCCCATTAAATTAAATTTGACTAATTCAGCATTTATCACTGGGTTGACTGTATGTATTTATTCAACACTCTAGAGACTAACGTGTATCCATATTTCATTATTTTGGAGATCCCAGTTCTTCTTCAACCAAACTAATATCCGTTAGACACTGCAGTCAATAAAAAAGAATGTTTCTCTAACTCAGCACACCACCAGTAATTAGACTTTGTCCTAAGGGAAATATGTCCGGCCATGTATTTAACATTATCAATAATTAATAAGAACTGACATTAAAGACCACAGTTTTGCACACAAACAATCACTGCAGCCTATGGCGCACTTCAAAGCAATGCCGCATTTTTACCAACCAAGGCTTTGAGGACACTAAAGGAAATTACTACAGAATATACATTAATCGAGTTATGACCAAGTGGGAATTGTGACCTAAAGGACCTGCTGGTAGCTATGGAAACCAACACCATAGGTCTTTGGGCGGATACAGTAGATGGATTTCTGCAAGCTCGGTGTCTCCCACGAGCCTATATTTATCGGTATGATTGGAAAGCTGAAGCCATCTACACCTTTTATAGGGCAGTCCACTGATGGAGAGACTCTTCTGTAGCTGCCTCCCATCCTCTGTTTCTCTAGTTCTCTCTGTCTCTAAGGTCAAGGAGACAGCGGAAAATAGGCCACGGCTATATGGAAATATTCTCTGTTGTATGTAAAGCGTTTCATTTTAAAGACCCCCCCCCCCACACACACACACACGCCCCCTCCTTTTTCCAATACATAACATTTGGAAGGAGCCACCGCTAGAAGAAAATATTGTAATCCAGTTGGAATTCATTTGCATGTTCATATAGCACCTCTCTGGGGTTTAGCGCCATCTCACTTACAAGGCGTGATAATCAACAACTTACTCGACAGCGGAGCTCAGTTAATGCAAGAGCGAGACAGGAGCCATGCTTGGCAAGGCTGTAAATATATGCTACTAGTGTAGACACATCATCTGTATCCGAAAAAAGCACCAGTTTGATGTTTACTAGTACTATGTGCCGGCGAGCAGTGCATGCTATTGCTGATAACCTATATCCTGTACGGACTCCTTATAGGAGTAATCTGCTGGTAATCCACTATAATCCGAGATTTAATCTTGTTAATACCACTGAATCACTATCTGTCTTATTAGAAAACCTCTCGGTTTCTGTGTGTGTGCCTGGAACAAAAGGGAAACCAAAATCTATTACGCTTTGCAGCATGATAGAGGCACATGAAGAGTGATGAATAATGCTGTGTGCGTACACAGCGTCAAACAACTTCTGCTTCTGGGGATGATTTGGCATCAGCATGACGCTCCTCATCATATAGCATATTATTATTATAATATAGTATATTTGAGTCACGCCAGTAGAACTTAGGAGTCGATAAAGCCGATAACAACTGATGCACACCAACAATGAGGCAACCATGAACTAAATTCGCAAGCGGCGGAGGTCAAAATTATTAAGGTGACCGCAAGACTGATCTGACAGAACCAATGAGTTTGTCAAATGCTCGAACATCCACAGGCTGAATAAAAACCTTTTTGATCACTTTTATTTCATTTTAATGACTTCACCTTTGCCTCTAGTCCTAATCTGTCCTCGTGTCCTTTTACTCTCAACACACACACACACACACACACGTTCACACAAATTATGATGCAGAGTAGGTAATAAATTCAAGACCACTCTGGAAATCCTCACAGCGCTCTTGCAGGGTTTACAGGCATAAATGTATACACGATCTAAACACTGATAGTATGCAAGTGTCCCAGCAGAGCCCCACGTGTCAAATGTTAACTTAATGAGCTACTTTCTTTTTTTATGAAAAGCTGAATCAAGTAGAGGAGTTTGACCAAACTGCAAAGAGAACACAAGAATCTCAGCAGGTTCAAGAGAATTAGCGTAAAATGGAAAGGCAGGTGGGGAGAAATCCAGCTTTCAAAGTCCGCCAGGAGCCTTACCGGTGTTGAGCGTCCCTGTTACGAGTCTGAACAGGTACTGTGCGAACTTGAAGATCTCCCGTTTGCACCTTTTCCTGCAGCTCATCTTTGCTCCTGGGAGGGTGAAGGGAAGGGGGGAGGGCTTGGAAAGGTCAGCACAAGAGGACGACTCTGGCTTCACAGTTTGGAAAAAGGGAAAGAAGAAGAAATCCAAGCGAGACTTTCACTCTGACAAAGTCCCACGACAGGGCAAGTGTCCTCTTCTCTCCTGCAGCCCTCCGGTTGTGTCCGCGTGGCCCTCGTGTCTGCGCGTGGCGGCAGTGATGATCATGAGTGAGTGAAGAGCACTGAAGGTGGGGGGCTCGTCTTGCGCGCGTGTGTGTATATATAAATATGTATCCAGGCTCCTCTGGTGCGCTGATCCAGGGTAGGGCTGTCTGACCAACACGGGGATGTTGTGTGCTTTTTTAAAATAATTTGTCAGGTCATTAATATTTGCTTACCGGCGGTTTACCTCCTGTTCTCTTGGGAAGATGAGGGGGCTTGTCTCAGTCTCTTTTTTCCCCCCCTTCCTCCAACACTCACTCCTTCTTCCTCTGACTTTTCCTGCAACTCCCCTGAGCAAGCACGCTCCCACTCTTCTCCTGTGTTATCAGACACTACTCTGGTGGCTTCACAGTACAGTGGTGTTCCAGTGAGGCAGTTTCTCCGTCCCCTCTCAGACACACAAACAAACACACGCTCCCACGCTTGATCTCGTAGTGCGCCTGCTGCTCTGCTCTACTCAGCACCATCTGTGGATGTTTTACACTCACTGACGGTTGCCATGGAGGTGTGGCCTGATTGGCCATAGACGAGGAGGAGGAGGAGGAGGAGGAGGAGAAGAAGAGAAGAGATAGAAAGCACACAAAGAGGAGGAGGAGGAGGAGGACTAGGAGGGGAGAAATAAAAGGAGAATTAAGGGGAAAGCGTCCACCAGTGAATCAGCAATGACAGTACATTATGGGACCGGCGCATCATGTGTAATTGAACGTTAAAACAATGAGTGACAGTAATGGAGGACGTTAATGGTACACCATGAACCCAGATAAGGAAAGTGGTTGACTGAGTGACAAAGATGCTATAAAAAAAAAAAAAGAGTCCCGGAGACAGAAAAGTGGGAAGACAGAAAAGCTGTGGAGCCGAGATTGGTGAGATTTCCTACAACAAAATGTCAAGGTCAGTATTAATAATGACTGACGGGCTACGTCCACCGTCTTTAAGACTAGCCAAATGCATCATCTTCTGCACTAATTAGTCTATACTGTACCTCGATTGCACTCATCCATCAATGCCAGGCTCTCCCATCTGAAAAGCCTGTCATTAACTCAAACCTTTAACTGTATTGCTGCAGCGGATTTGCTTAAGAAAACACTGATAGGCACATTTTCTCATTATTACACATCCATCAGGCTGACAGGCGCCGGTGTGAAGAAGAAGATTGGGCTTACATCTGCTCGGAAACGGGGGTTGATATTCCACAGGTCACTTGACAGAGAGGGAGATCTATTTTGGTGAATCCTGCTCTGTGTAGAGTCTTTGCAGACTCTGACCTTGGAGTTCTTTTCAGCGTGTTAAGCCACTATACACACACACACACACACACACGCACGCACACGCTCTGGACAGCAATGAGCAGCGAGGGGATTGTTCCACAGGCAGGAATAAAAAAAAAAAAAGTGTGCTCAGAGAAAAATAAAGATTCAAGGACTTGAAGTATCGTGTGAAACTTCTTACTGGGTCAGAGCAGCATACAGAACTAGTACAGTGTCTCAATTAGGTGAATAATTTACAAGGCACCTGTGGGGCGCAGCAGTGCCTTTGTGGCATGACTTGCTTTCATAGTCTTTGGCAGGGGACATGACAGATTAATTTAGATGGAAAATGACTTTTAAGATTGTTTTGTAGTCCCTAAAGAAGAGTTGCTTTTTAATTGACCGATGGCTACGCCCCACCCTCTTAGTTACTGTTGTTAAGCCTGGCAGCACATATACTGTACCACTGAGAGACACGGGTAGACCAATGACAGGTAGCTTCTTAGTCCTAGCTACAAATCTTTAGCATCATTTGCTGAGATGAAAACTGGCTTGTCCAGAAACAACCCTGTAAAGGGGATTCCACCAATAACTTGATGGCCATATATGATAGATGAGTTGTTCTGATACCAGGATCATCGGATACTGCCTAAAATGCAGGATTAGATACCCGCGAGTACACGTCTTTGCACGGATGCGATACAATCTAATATATCACCCCTGAAATGGGGCAGTGTCACAGTCTGCTTTCTTTCTCCCGGGACAGTGGAGTCATGACCTACTCTGACTTACGCGGCTTGGTTTACCCCTAATATTCTCAGCCTTACCTTAACCAGTCTAACCAATCCAAACCAGTGAAGGCAACAGGTGCTAGCCAGTACAGGTACCAGGTACAGCTGGCGCCTTGCATGGCAGCCAGTGCCATCTGTGTATGAATGTGTGTGAAGGGATGAATGAGATATGTAGTGTAAAAGCTTTGAGTGGTCAGAAGACTAGAAAGACGCGATATAAGTACAGTCCATTTACTGTAGTAATGGAGTAATATTATATACAAGCATGCACAATCCTACACAGTGGATTTAACAGTTATGACTCTAACGCAGCCTTTAACCCGACAAAATGGGAAGGACATGACCCATCAAAGTCTTTGCACTTTTACAGCCGCATGCGCCTCATTTTATGGATACTCGGCTTTTCTTTCAAAGGATATTTTTGTGAACCACATGAGAGACATAAACTCTCTCTTTCTCCTACTGACACGGCTTCTATTGTTGCCTCAGACAGCTTTCCAGACCAACAAACAATAAAAATACACGTGCGGGTCTGTCTGAGTCCGCATTTGGTCCATATTTTGCAAGCCTCGCCCACACACTGACTCCCCCCCGAGAACACTTGATTACAACACGTGTGCAACTCAATCACCTGTCACGTAGCCCCTGGTTTCCATTTCTATCCATGTGTCCGATAAACAAAACACGCCCCTGCTAAGTCACCTGGGAGCTGCTACGCTGGAGTATTTTCAGGGCACGCGATGCACGCACATCTAAGTGTCCGTGACAAAGTGAGTTCAACGAGGTTTTCCACCTCGCGACTTCGGAGGTAAACAGATGGTCTGCCGCTCACTCGCGCATGTGCGTGATCGGCAAACAAACGCTGACCAAAACATCATCATTCAGGTACACTGCTTTGCTGGCAAACATTTCACTCAAAGTCACTCCCCCCCCCCCCTTTGAGTACCTCAAAGACCACTCTCAAGGCTTCCCCGTCCCCATATTGACTGTGAAGTGTGATGTGCAGAACAAATCACCACATTCCAAGTCCATATACAGTCAGGAAAGGCTCTGGACATGAGTCATGTTTATCTTGATGAGCATGGTCAGGGCAAAAAGTGATATGGAAGCTGAGGTCCACACGAACGCAAACGTTGAAGTCTTGACACGAATGCAGGTATGTTTAAAGGCAAAAAAAACACCACCAACATGTGCAGAAGGAATACATTAAATGAATATTCATTTACTTACAATTTCTCAGTCAATCAGATCTTCTTGGCAACTGAACAAAATAGAGGAATCTCATCTCAAAAGGCTCAAGTGCAAGCAGCCTCATCTTAAATTATACGAGTGTATCTGCAGCCTTCAGGGTCCTGTTCAAAAACTATCTTCTTCCACTGAAAATAATCATGTTCATTGCTAAAGCATATTCAGATATGGCTACTGAGCATCAAAGTATGCAGAATGATTTGGCTTGACACTCTGTTCTTAAGGACCCTTGAGCCCCACCAGAAGAGTTTACATCATGAAGTGTGGACTGATTTCACGTCTGCGCCTGTGAAGAGGAAGATAAAATCAAAGCAGCGCACTATTTAATACTAACAATGTCGATTTGGCCTTACAGCCTCTTTGAAGCTCGGCTTAGTTGAAGGGAATGGATGAAGAAAAAAAAAAAAAAAACAATCCTTCATGCTTTTATCAGCATGTACATTTCAAATCAAGGCTATGGGAGTATTTCCTAAAATATTACCTCAATATCGGAGATTTAAATTCCCAAAGAAACTTTTCTTTCTTTCTAGACTTTGACAGAACATGCATCTTTTTCATGTTGCACCCTACAGCAGTGACAGGACCAACATGAAATGGGCTCCATTCAAGGAGAAGTTGACAGATAAATTGATCCATCTCGAAAACACTAACTGCAGGTGCCCAGGGGTGTGAGCCTCCATTACCACCAAGAGCTTTTCTCTCCCCCTGCTTTGTGAAAGCAGCTTGATCAGCTGTAAAACTGCAGAGCGCGGCTTGCCATCAAAAACAGGGGGCCGCAATTTACAACCGTAGGTTTTCCTCGGTGAGATGTATGCATGCTAAACAGCAGTAAAATTTCATTGCCATTAAATCCGACAAACAGCGGCTCTGCTGTGATGCAAAGCACGTCGGGAGAGACGAATGGAAAAAACGATTTTGAATCTTTAAAATGGAAGTGTATGATAGATCTCCATGGGAGCAAGTCAGAAACGTGGCGCTTCGGAGAAAGTGGCCACTAAATTGAACATCAAGAGCTGAGCCACAATACAAGTACCCGTCTGCGGTGGAGTGTGCTTCACTGCGCTGGATAAGTGCTCCACCTACTCACCTTCTCTGGCTTGACAATATCCAGAAAAGGGTTGGGAAAGTTGTTGAGCGGAGCAGGACACTGTCTGTTGTCAACTGGCTGTCCGCAGCCTACGATTTAGCGGCACAGGTTGTCGGTGGCTCATGAATTATTTGGTGCTTTTATTTTAGGGAGATAGATTCTACTTTCTAATTAATATTTAGTAGTTTTCTATTAAATAACACTTCTGCTGCTTGCATCACGGGAGCGCAGGCATATAAAATTTCCACTAGTACACGACACCAGAAAACTCGTTAACAGCCAAGTTACAAAAGGCTGCCTTGTCAAACCCCGCAGGCACAGCATCTGCGGGCTGTCATTAGTGAAGCATTGAGTGTAATGTCTTCCGGTACCTGAACATATCACTGAACACCAGCATGCACACAGATTAGCAATATCTGCAGTATTCAGCAGCAACAGCAGCAGCAGCCAGCTGAGCTGGGTTGTGGTAAACAAGGAAAACGCCAATACGCCATGAGCACAGTAAGAAGCTCGAAGGGAACAGAAGTAAGAGTAAACAGTGGATGCAAAGCATGAAGCTGATATCAGTCACTGTTCCATTTCCCTCCATTTAACTTCAGCAGAACTCACAATGTGTTATTGGGCTGCTCAAAGGAAAATCTCTGAATCTCTCAATCCTTCATTTGGTCAAGAAATGCTAATCACAATTTCCTAGATCTTCCAGTGTCTTGCTTTGTTCAACCAACAGTCCAAACCCCCCCAAATATTCAGAGAAAGAGAATAGTAGCAAAACCTTCCTTGATAAAAAAAATAATAATTAGAAAAATTGAGTTCATAACTCCTCATAATCTACATAGTTTAAATTCCGCTCATCGGCTAATCAACTTGTTGCAGCTCTAAAACCTTGATTGGTATCTGCCCTGCTATAATATCATAGCACTGAATTAAAGCTGCAACGATCAATTATCTTCATTATCTATAAATGTTCAAAGAAATTCATTAACCATTTGGTATATAAAATGTCAATCATGAAAAATTAATCATAGGTTCCCATAGCACTAAGTCGTGTTGTTTTTTGTCTGTAACATTAAAAGTTTGCAAAATGTTCACCAACCAAGCACGACATCTCCTCATCAACGCGAGTCACCACGTTACAATACGAGACATTCTGCTGAGAACATAGAAAGCTGGAGCAAAGGCTACATCTGCAGTATCCATTCTGTTTACCATTTTATATAGGAATAAATTCTCAGGAGCTGCCAGCATAAACATTTCTACTGCAGTTGATTTCAAGAGCACGAGGAGTAATAACTGGAAACAGTAGATATACTGTAGACTAAGGGTGATGCATTCAATTTCAAATAGATCAGTTAAGTCTGGGCTCGCTGCCCAGAGTTGCTTACTGAATAGACAATTTCATGAGCCTCAAAAGATGAGGTGGTAATATGATGCATCATTGCCAAACATGCACAATGACAAAAAAAATGGGACATTTTCAGAACAGAGAGGCAGACAGTCATAGAACAAATAATAAATAAATAAATAAATAAATAATCTCTGAATCCATATCACTTCAGCTGAGGCTGTAAAAACCAGGATCAAATGCTGCAGGGTGAAATGAAACACATTTTTCAGCACCCGGCCTCAAATGGTCGTAATATTTTACCCACATTAAGCACAGCTTTTTAAAACACTCTCTCTTCAAATGAAAAGATGACTGAGTGGTGGGCTTTTTCATTTACGCCTTGGCTCATACTTTCTGTCAGGGTGAACCAATAAAGTCAGAGCACGGGTGCGGTGGAGCTCTCTTTCCTCCACATCGCATTTATAGTTTTGCTGTAAGGCACGATACAGCCGCCAAAGCCTTAAAAAACGCTGACCTGTAAAATTCCTCCTTGTCAAAAAGAGTTTTTTTAATGTCAGTGGTCCAAAATGTCAAAGGACTGGGTCTGGATTGTGCACCCAAAAGGGAACAAAGAGAAGAGCCCTGCCTTGGCAGATGCAGTACACCCGAGCTATTAAGCCAAGCGGCTGCTATAGTAACCTTTATGGAGAGATAAAGCACACAGATGCTGTCATTAGGAAAAAGGTTGATCGATTTTGTTAAGCCGCCATTAGGAAAAAGGTTAGCCTATTTGTTAAGAGCATATTGGGAAAACAACAACAACAACAACGATGTCTGAGGGGATCTTTGACCCTAGTGATGATAAAGTGCCCCATGGAGCACGGGATTAATGCTGTTCTGATCAAGTTAGCATTCTGGGAATTGAGGTGAAGGCTGAACTTGCAAAAAAAGTAAAGTAAGATACCACAACCATAATACCAACAACCAATCAACGAGCGGCGATACTCTTGAATCATTTCTCCTTGTTGTCAGCAAAAAGACAACAAGGGCTCAGCGCTACCGTTTCTACGCTAAAACAGCCATTATTGAAGGAAAGAATACAAACATGACCATGCAGCCACAGGTGATTCCGGACTCTTAAACAGTAGTACACATGAATAAATACATAAGCAGCAACTCTGGAGGATCCATGGTCAACAGAGCAGAGGTATCATGTTCAAGTACTGCAATGGAAAAAAAAAAAAATCAAAGCTCTAACCAATTCGTTCATTTGCTTATAAATACTCTGTATGTACAGTACAGCATATGATGCACATATAAAAGGTTCACTGCTATTTTGCATGTTACCTTCAAATGCTGACTACTTAAAGAGAGGTGTCCCGAATAAAGTGATGAAAGAGGCCATTGGTTTTCTTTGAGGGGAAACCATTTTGACCCAAGCAGAACGCATCAATGCTCTTTGTTTTTTTTTGTTTTAAACATAAAGGTGAACAGTAGCCGTGACAATGCAGGGTGTCACTGCAGATAAGAGCCCGGTCGATATTGTATCTGAGGACAGTAATGAATTGCTTATGACATCAGGGTACTAATGTTAGCGCAAGAGCTCCCCCGGGACGCTGCTGAAAAGCATATGGGATGCCTCCTCGCATTAAAATCCATTTTCCCGCTTTGCACTTTGCAGACCGCTCACATACAGCGCCTGTGTGCACAACAGAGTGACAGATAGTCACACTCATACATCCGGCAGGTTTGAAATGGTGCTTATCAGGGTATCCGCTGCAGTCGGCCCTCATTGGCATTCATCACCATTCTTTAGAATTAGGCGGAGCTTGTTTTGAAAAGGTCATTACGGCAAAATGATATAATCCCCCTTCATTATAAATCTGCTGATGGGATACTTATAACAGAAGAACTGAACCCTGAAATGCAATCTCACTTTCCTCCCGGTGAGAACACACTACAGTATCTCTGTCATTATTCTTCGGATGCGCAGGCAGCGTTTTATCTATACTCCAGTATCTTGCCGGCGCTATTTGGAGAGATGAAGGCAGACACTGATAAGGGTGGCTTTCTTTGTATGTCCATTCACTAACAGCTGAGAAGGGGGGGGGCTGAGAAACTTTTGAGAAACTTTCGCCTCAAACGGGATGAGCTTGGACCAGCTCCACTTCAAAGATAACCGCTTTATTTCCCCCTGCTTGCATTTTAATTGCAGGCTCTGAGGTAGTAAAATTGACTTCCAGCCCTTTTTCAAGGGGCATTAGCTCTTGTATTTATGCCTGCGGACAAAAGCTGCTTTCCCACTGCAAGCCTTAATGCTCAGTTCTGATGCACTGTTGAGATCCGGGTTTTTATGATTTCACTGTAGACGATATCTAATCTGAAAAGGTTACATGCTTTCAATCAACCATGAATACTTCTTTTGTTGCCTTCTTTGGTTGTTTGAACCAGTCCTCGGGGATCTCAAATTTTGCTGTACACTGCAGCCACATTCACCTGTGATCCCGTTCAGCCGTTTCTTTTTATACGCTTCGAAATACAGAGTGGTTATAATGGACGCTTTGAATTTAGCTTGAAGCATTTTTCTAAATCCTTATGGAGGTCCAACACCTTATTATCCTTCCACTGAACACTGTCCTTCATGCTCACTGGTCCTGCCAACAGTGGTTAGACCGCTACTACGGGACCATGACAAAGAAAGTGCTGGAGGGACATTAAAGTTGCATGAATTCTCAATTTCTGAAGCTTTGCAATGCAAAACGTAAAAAAATGGGGGGGGGGGGGGGGGGGGGGGGGGTTCAGCTGCAGAGGTAGGAGGCAAAGCCAGGTGCATCTCAAGCATGGTCATTAAGGCAGCTTTTCACCTCTGGCTCCGAACCAAAGGCATCTCAGCTTCTACATCTGTTAGCAGAGCAGGTGGCCTTCTGAGTAATGGGTGGGCAAAGTATGCGTATGAGTATCTCATAATGTGAGGGCAAACTTAATGCATGGGGCCCCTACATGTTGATAATGCATGCAGTTCAGGAAAAACTGTTTACAACAAACAGTTATTCTGCTTCAGGTGATGTAGAACGTCTGCAAGCACTTGGGACATACCCAGCAACACCAGCTAACATCATAGAGAACTGATTTTACCCACCAGGAACGCTGGTTGCTAAGCTAACACATTATGTTTCAATGGGCTTACACTTTCATCTTTTCAAGTAGGTTTGCCTATTGGGCAAGTAAGAAGTTTCATGTCAAACCCTGGTAGGCATCAGTCTTCCAGCTAGTACACAAAAGAAAAACAAAGTTTCAACTTTCTCTGTGTCAGTTTCCCTGTACAGAGGCAGCAAATTCATAACAGGAACAGACCTCACTATCATAGTTTTAAGTGAAATGTGTATGCAGATGTTCGAACCTGTTTTGATGAAGCTGAATTAGAGGGCCTGTAATCGCAGTAACAAGCTATTGCTAAGTGAATTCAAACAGGAATGCAAGTCATATTTAAGCTTTGAGAAAATCTGTGAGCAAGTTTAACTGTTATGGTTCTTCCCATTGGTCCTTTTTTCTTTATATATTTATTAAGCGTGCCATATTGATTCAGTTCCCTTTCCTGCTTTAATTTGAATCTTCTTTATTATAAACTGAAATCATACAGCCAAAAATACCAGAGGGAATTTAGAAAAAAGAAAAGAAATACATGCAGCAAAAAGTACCAGGTTTTTACAGTGAAGCTGCTGTCGAAGTGTTTAAATAGTCTGTACGTTACGTTGGAAGAAAAGTGTCAGCACAGAGACAGGAGAATGAGCCTTCCCTCCGTTAGATGAACAGTCGGTGAGAGGATGAACATAAGATTAAAAGGAAATCCCAGATAACTACAACTCCCTCTTTGCTCAGGCAGGTACAGCTGTTGGCACCCTCACAGCGCTAATAAGAGCACTAATGCCAGCTTCTTATAATGTTATAGATCTTACTCATCTTTACCAACTCAGTATCTTGGATGATGATTTTACCCGTCATCCCTGGCTTCGTTACTGACACCGACAGGGTAGTGAGAACAAGAAAGATAGAACGAGACAGGGAGTAAAGAAGAAATCACAATACGTCTGAGTAATGAACACGTCAAGAAGACCAGAGACAGTAACTCACCTCATCACTCAGCGTGATTGAGTGAGGTCAACATTCGTTTTCACTGAGAGCACAAACAATAATGATCTGTAAAGTGGCAGTCCACCGTATTTACCTGTTCCTCGGGCCAGCCGGGTCTTTAAATACAAAAAGGCACTCGAAAGACACAGACATCATGAATCTCAAACTATTTTCCGGAGGTGACTGAATGGGGAAGACGGGGCAGAGTACGGCACCAGGGAAATGTAGATGACATTTAAATTATAGATTTATACTGCGGAGTGCCGCTTCGAGAAATGTAGTTGGTCCAGTATTGAATGTTAAGGTCACATCTCAGAACATCAGTTTTTCTGATTTGCTCATTTCTCTGAAAGAGGCCATTTGTGTTACAAGGACACGCTGGCTAAAATGTCTGGTCTGTATATCAATTTAACAGTCAAAATAAGGAAATATTATGAAGAACATAGTCTTGCGGTATGTGCCCTCATATCGTAAAATACTACTTCAGTCTATTTCCATGTAAAATACCATTTATTTCAAGGATGGATATGAAGCAACTAGAAATATTGTTTTGGAATCAACCTCAAGCCAAAACCCTCAGAGACTGTACAGAAAAACTTTAAATGTCAAAAAATGCATGGCATTTCTGACTTAAGTTGCAACCTGCTGACACAAAACAGGAAACTGCAATTGTTTTGCCCATGACTGACAATGTGTTGAGTTGCGATACATGAGGACACAGCATTATTTCCATATTTTCATTTCCAGCCTGAAAATGCTCAAAATGTTGTTGATACTGTGGAATTGGATGCAAATGTTGTGTGAGTCTTGGTTTTGAAGAAAATCACAGATTTTCTAGGGCATCGATCTTGATATTCTGGCCAGGCACGTATGCAGATCGCTCTGTTTAGGAAGCTGCAGCAAAACACCTTTTCCTCAGAGATGCAGAAACATTTGATTCTCTTAAGATTTGAATGTGTTTGTTTTAAATATTGTTACTTTGATGCATTTTCAAATAATTGCACAACTCCAGTTGTATATGGTTATCATATGGGAGTTGGTTATGTAAATCTCTCTGAGTGGGAGCCAATCTGTCTTTCCTCAATCTCTAAGGAGCGCTGAATGTGAGGCTAAGCAGAGCCAATAAGGGGATAGAGTCCTTGTTAACATGTTGATGAAAGCCAGTAAAGATACACATGCACAGGATTTACATCATCGCAAGCATAGCCAGGAAAATATTGTCTCTGTTTCATTTGGCTTTTTTCCCCCTTGTAAAGTCCTTAAAAACAGATTTTTCCACAAAACCCAGAGTCACTGAACCAAAAATGGAGCGAGCATTCGGATGGAGTGTGAACATTAGTCCTGACACACTTAATCACTGATGGGAGCTATTGTGTGCTAGAACAAAATTCACCAAGGCTACCTTTCGTTGGCTCACTAATAATGTGGCAGAGGTAGCCCTGAGCTTTGTGCTTTGTTGGAGGGGAGAAAAAATATGAGGCAAGAGACTGGGTTTACTGCTGTGTGGCTGCTTTTTATTTCATAATTCAGAGCCAACCCACAAAGGCCCACTAACTGCCATTGTTATGGACCATGCAGAGACTGAAGCAACCAAGG
This sequence comes from Nibea albiflora, assembly GCA_014281875.1. Taxonomy (NCBI): domain Eukaryota; kingdom Metazoa; phylum Chordata; class Actinopteri; family Sciaenidae; genus Nibea; species Nibea albiflora. The sequence continues at coordinate 10,521,915 of CM024809.1, forward strand.
GAGTGCTTAAAAAAAAGGCAGAATTACACAGCAGCACATGGATGTTAGACTGAACCAGAAAATCTGACAGCACAACTCAATGTTGCCAACAAGTGCAGTATATGATCTTAATTTACCCTTTTCAACATGAAGAGTCTACAGCAAAGCTAGCCATGATCTGTAGGGTTGTAGATGCAGCAGTGTTTTAACCTAAATGCTGATAACAACATGCAATCTGCGAATTAGCACTAAATATATGATGCAGGTGAGGCTGATAGGACAGTCATTGAAAAACCAAACAAAGTGATCTTAAGTTGTAGGAAAAAAATCTCGATGAGTCTAAGCTTGAGCGACTGGTGGTACTACAAGAAAGTTGGCCAAGGTTCATTAGAATTCCTCCTCTGGGCACTATGGGTATCTGTACTAAATTTCAAGGTGACTCATCAAATGGTTCGCAAGAAAAACAACAATGTCAACCCCCCCTATGGTGGTGCGGCAGGAAAAGTCAGCGGATCGCAGAAGAAGATAGGTTCAAATTCAAATTTCATGTCAATCTATGCAATAGTTGAGATATTTCATTCTGGATGAACTGATGAACCAGCCAACCAACAGATATTGCCATCCTGGGAGCCAATTTAAAATCTGAATATATATGCTGATGATTTCATCTTATATGTTCCAATAAAAGGCTAAATATTTAATAAATGCATTAAATGTGGATTTATTCAAACCCTACATAAAAGAAATACACAAAAGAGCATACATGTGCTCGAAGATCAAAGAGAGAGGCTTAATTGTTTGGTATGTTCTCCACAGAGACCGTTTTAATTGGAACTCCTTCTAGGAGGGCACAATGTACCTTAAGGGGATGATTAGATTGTTTTGTTTGTTTTTTTAAACTCACAAAACCTTTTAAACTGTTGTCATTACTGAACACAAGATGTTAATTAATATGAATGACTTAATTATCAATTAAAGAAATTGTCAAACAACACATTGATGCTGAGCTGATGGAAATATACTAAGTAAATTTTACAGTAACTCGCAGCTGTAACTGGTGTCCCAACAGTTCGAAAAGATTTTACACTCTGTGTAATATCTGAAATGACATTTGCAGGAGAAATGTGTTCCTGGCATGCTCCACGGTATTACAGTAATCTAAATAGGAGTCCTATGTACAGTAGATGTAGCATGAAATAACCTTGCTCAATATTCAAATCACAGTTGACATTAAATCACCAGTAAAGTAATTCAAAGGCCCCTAGGAACAATTAGGATTTGGGTTATGGTCGCCTGTATTATTAACCAGCCCAGAGCAAAGACAGAGTATATCAAAGCCCCAACCTACCACAACTGTGAAGAGAATTACCCTGTGCAGCTCAAGCTGAATCACTCACAGGTATCAGCTCTGGTATGTTCGTTGTTTTGAAGACATGAAATGGCACTGTTGGCTTCTAAAAACAGATCATCTATAAGGCGTTTCTGAAAATAAGATTTTAAATGACTGCGCGTCTCAAAAGACTTTAGAGTGGAAATCTACCGCAAAATATTACATGCTCATCGCATCAGAAAACTTTTAATTCACTTATTCGGCAGCTACGCATGAAAGCTTTATTTGAACCTTTTAACACTGGGGGGCACAACTCTATTCTCTCTAGCAAAAAGCTATTTACTGAATGGCTGCCTTGAAGATGAGAAAAATAAAACAACTTAGTCGCTGCCATGGGAATAGGAAGATTACACCCACCACCATGCAGTACAAATGATCATTAGCACTGTAATTACTGGGAGGCCATCATGTTAGAAATTCATCAGTAGAAGTGGATTGCCAGTAAGCACTATTAGAAGTATGAGGAAATGCATCACAAGGGGATTATGTAGTGGGCTAATGTCCTCTGTTTCCTAAAAAGATCTCAACTAGAGGTTCCTGGAAAAGAGTCTCTTTGTAAACAATCGTGGTCTGGAGTCTGGATGTATGAATGATGTACTAACTGTTAACTATAAACCACCTATTTGATCATATAGCAGTTCCTTTAATAATTTAAAGATGTTGAAGATTTTACACCAACCCAGACAAGCCGGTCTGAGCGTAATGAAAAAGTACTATTACTCCATAATAGGTTCTGTTACTTAAGCAGGTTCCATAATGTCAAACAAACACACAGCAAGAACTCATGTGCGCAATTTATTCTGGCGAGTGACTCTGTTAGTGTTAAGACGGAGTTAACTGTCATAACAAAGCGTATATTGTGCCATGCTAAAAAGCTCTCCAGGCCAGCTGAGAGCCTTCTCTTTTCCATGACCTCATTTTGTTTGGTTTCTTGACGGAGGTCTGGTGTGGTTTGTTGACCTAATTTCTGCACGCTGCGCGTCCGCCTGTAGACCAACGCGTGCAAACTACAACAGTTACTTAAGAAGGACAGACCTCGTCCACTGGGATCACTGATACTCCTGGTTTTTCCCCTCAAGTGAGAACAAATGGACCTAGTGCCATTAGTGGAGCAGCAAATATCAAGGTTGCCCTTAATGTTTAGCTGCATGGATGAGAAATTCCCAGCCTTGTTCTCTGTGAAAGTGAGAAAAACCCAGAAGTGCCATTTAAAACAAATGTTCTGGACTGGGTCAATGCTACCAAGGAACTAATAAGACACCAATTTCCAGTTGTACAGCGAGAAAGGACCTTCACCATGACATAAAGGTGACGAAGTGAGCTTTCTTTCACAGCAAGTTCTATGGCAACATAAGAAATGCAACTCTCCAAGGACAACCAAGGTGCAAGATATAGGCCGGAGTGTCGAGGGTAACTGATATGTCAATATGTACTCTAATTTCTGTACTGAAACCTGTACCGTTTCTTCGGTTTTCTTGAGCACCCTACTTAAAAAGGAATACATTTCCTATAAAACCCATTTTAGCCATGCTAGCGGTGTACTTCTTGGGTCAGTAATATCAGTTGGTCCACCACTTTGGTCCATACAGAAATATCCCAGCAACTATTGGATGGATTGGAGCTATTTTTTAAACATCCATGGTTCCCAGAGGATGAAGCTTACGGACTGTGATGATTCCTGGACTGCCACAGGCAGGTAAAAACGGTCCACTTCTTTGATGGATTGAAGCATAATTTTGTACTGAAATGTATGGTCCACTGGCGGGGAATCCTTATGATAATCCCCTGACTTTTCCTCTTGCGTCACCATGAGGTTCACGTCTGTGGTTGTTAGCGTATCAATTATCATTTAATGGATTGCCATCAAATTTGGTTCAGACATCCACACTCCCCTTAGGATAAATAGTGACAGCTCTTCACTATTCATCATTTATGCTGTCTGAATCTTTGGTTTATGATCAAATACCTAGAAAACTAATTACATTTGCATTAGCATGTGCTAAACTTGTGTTTAGTGTGAATTCAATGCATGTTAATCTAAGGTGAAGATGGCAAACAGTGCAGCTGCTATGTCATTGTGGCCATTGTCATGCTGTCATTGTTATGGACTTGGAAAAGCTGAATATTGTAGTGGTTCAGTTTCTGTCAAACATGTCCAGTTTTATCAGTCCAGCTGTTGCAGTCTCTGTCTGTTCAACAGATTTGTGCTCATGTCTCAGAGGAGGAGGCTTTCACTCTGTTGCGGCCTGCCAGCTTCGATCTGTAAAATGTAACTTTTCGCTGGCATTTCGGACTGAGCTCCCACCTTCAGCCATCTGTCTGCCTCTATTCCTGTACACGCACTGTCCTTATCTATACCTTCCACCGTTTCCCCTGCTAATTATTCTCTCCCTTACTCTCTCCACTTCTCTATAGTCCCAAATGTGTCTCTCCCTGTCTTCTATTCTTCACCTTCCACCGTGTCTCTGCTAGCAGATGTCCCTATTGGCTGCAGTGGTTTGCATTGCTGGGCTTGATAGGTTGCTTCCACAGTGCCTTGCTCGCTCGTCTCACAGGCTTAACTGCAGGGTACTGGCACATAACTGAGCGCCACACAGGTAAAACTGAGAGAGGATTTAAATGCCAAAGAAGGCAGAACTCTCTCAATGCATCCCACAATGTGATTTGTATTGTAACAACAATATCTCTAAGTTACATTATAACAACTTGTGCTTTAGTTTGTGGCCTTTTATTATTATTATTATTGATGAAGTCTAACAATAGTAAAAAGCTTTCATTTGTAACAGTGTGCATCAGACAGATTATTTTATTACCAGAGTGGTGATTTGCTCTTCCTAATGAGGCTGCAAAGTTCCCACCATTTAATTATTCATTCTGGTCTGACTCAGGAGTACAAGGCAAATATGCACACTAAAAAAGAAAAGGCAGCAATTAGAGTTTAGGCAAAGGTTAAAACCAAGCACACTCTATCAACAGAGAGGCAGTCGCTGCTAAACAAAGTATATGTATATGTATGTTTAGTACCCATTCATCACACTTTTGTACAATCACTGTATCATGTTTTGAATATCGAATCAATACAGCCACAACTTCTACTTCCTAATGCATTACTTTTACTACAGTATCATTGGTGCACATTTAAAAATTCATGATCTCAATTAGCAAAGCTGTAAACGTCAATTATCTTCCTGCCATTAAACTGCTTTTAGCAGTTACCTTAACATAAGCAAATATGAAGCATAATAAAACCCTGATAGCCAGGCAGTGAATTCTGAGATGTGTGTGTGTTTTTTTTTTAAAAAGAACCATAAAATTTGTCCACTGAGTTCATTTTCATTTCATTCTACTTCCCCATCCACACACACACATTTTTACTTCAACATCACAGTCTGTGACTGACCAACAAACCAACAGCAGCAGCTTGCCAACCACAATGCTGTAAAGCTATCCAAACAACTCTGAAATAACAATCCTCTTGCAACTTTATATCACAAGACGGCACGACCGTGCTGAGACAGTTTGCTGTTGTGCAGTGCAGAGACACAATCTCAGCACCCTGTCATTTGGGACCAATGTACATGCAGGTGCATTGTTGGATGGCAGCTTCACTGGGAAGCTCCCAGTAGGAATTCCTTCTTATTTATTTCTTCCCACAGTGACATGCTGATGCAGCCATCTGGGGCTTGCGCCCACACCTTGTGCTAGACTTGTCACTGACATGTTACATGGTATGTTTGTCATTGAAATGCTGCATTAGAGCATTAGAGGTTTCATTGTGGCTTTTTAGTATTGCCTTTTAAGGTAGGATTTTGAGAAATGAATTGGCAATACACAGCACAGACATGTTTTTCATTGGGAAACCACTACACCAGCTGTTAAACACTGTATTATCATTGCTTTCCTGTGATTGCTGGGTGGTACATATTACTACTAATTATGGTGAACTACAGTTCCTGGGTTTATTTCAGTTAGGAGGCTATAAACAATTTTCTGTGCGACAGGTTTTTAAAAAAGACAGTGATCAGACAAGATCAGGAAAATATTTCATTTACTAGATATATATTAGACATCTACTGTGTCATTTTAATTTGGAAAGTGTACGTTCAAGTACAAATGCTACAGACTCCTTTAAAATGGCTTTACTCGAAGCATTTGAAATCCAGAAATATCTAATTACAGCAGGACTGAGATGCTTATCCTTCATGTTGAACGTTAAATACATCATACCTTATTAGACGATACGTCAAGGGGGAATATGGATGAACCTGCGTGGTCTTTCAGGCCAGTGAACCTCTGCCTGCTGCTTGGATGCTGCCTGACAAACAGGCAGGGGAGATAAATTAGATCGTGACAGGGACAGGTGTGTTAAAGCCGAGTGACACAGACACAAGAAAGTCATTTCTGCCCTGCGGCAGCCAAAGGCTTACGAGGTTTCAATGTACCGGGTATCAATCAGGGGGGGCTATTTATAGAGGGCCCAGGCCGCCGCTAGAATACAAACACTTGACTGAAGTAGGTTACCAGCAAACGCCAGACAAGAGGACAGCGGAGGAGGATGTGTGAGGAAAAGGAGGTGGAGGTTAAGGATAAGTTATGCAGAAGCAGTTGATGATTAATGACATTCACAACTTCACACAAACTTTTCTATGACTGATGTTGGAGTCCGCAGCCAGATTAGGGGCCTTTATATTTCCATGGTTTGTTTCCTGCTCCATTTAACAGGGGACAAAGTTACCATAATTGATCATCAGATTTTCTGGGCTACAACAACCTGCTATTTTCTGACATTGATTCATCTGATGATTTTTTTTTCTTTTTCCAAGGAATGATTCTGTGAGGAAAGACCACATCAAATAGAAGGTGGCATGTTCAGTTTGCCTGGTTTGTCGTTATATAAATGAAAATGAATCTGTTACTACTTTGATAATGAATTAATTGGTTTAAATCCCAATTCATATTTAATCAAAAATGCTAACAATTGCCAGGTTTCCACCCCTGAAATGTGAAAACAACTGGGATTCTTCGGCTTCTATAATAGTAATCTCAATCCAGTTGGGGGAGGAATGTTGACAAATTAAGCAATCTGCGCTGTTCCTTATTTCTGATATTTTATAGACCAGGTGATTAACCAAGTAATCAAGAAAAGATTCTGCAAAAGAACAGATGATAAAACAATTTGTTGCGGGCCCCATTTTCTCATTCTGTTTTGATAACTAACTTGAAAAATTCATTGAATGGTCGATTGACTAACTAATGGTTTAATCAACGGTTGTTGCTGTTTCAGGACTGAAGTGGTGCGTAGGGCTCACATGTCGCTTTTTCTCAAAAACAATGTCTGTGGAAAAACACCTGCATGTGGCACCAAATGCATATTTAATGGAGTGTAGAATGAGTTTGTGGTATGGCTCGAACAAAAGGACCCCGGCTTGGTTACAGCTTTGACCAGCGTGACCAGGGTCACGTGTTCGACCGCTGGGCGTTTCAGTTAGCTGTATCCAATGGACGAGATGAAGTGTTACCGTTATTGTCTGTCAACGGGCTACTTCAAGGCGTTTTACCAACAACATGGTTCGGTGGGGTCGCCCATTCTCTGACTAATCCCTGGCTATTAGCAGCTAATCCCTGTTTATCAACGGAGGCGTGCGGGTCGTGGCCAAGCCTGAGAAAGAGGACTACAGGCTCACTGTTGTCTGACATAATGGAAAGTGCTTCTTGAATCATGTGTGCTTCGGCTGGGTGATATTTGAGCCATTTATAGAATTGTTAGGGAGAGTATTAGCTGCGCGGCACATCAGCTAACAGGCTGTTAATAACAAAACAGTTGTGATTATAAAATAAATAATGCACCAACAGATTAGTGTTGCAAAATGCAGTGAGGATAAGTCAAACAGAACAGCCACGGCATGCCGTAACATCTGAGGCTCCGCAATTGAAATATATACAAGATTACAAGAATGCAGAGATGCCAAACACACCGGCCACTGCGCTTCAACAACTGGCAATTGTCATCTCTGAGCCCATTAGTTGTAAACAACGTGTAGTATTTTCTCTCTGGCTGTCACCAGAACTAGCGAGCACTGTGAATAAGATTAATGTCAGGGAGAGGTATCACTGTCGGATCATTTCCCCCTCATTCTCCAGCAATCCTTTTCACAACATATGAATCAAATGAATGACAACAGTAGGACATGTCTGCATCGCAGCCAGCCTGCAGTCCCTGGGCAATCGCTCTTCTTCCTCTCTCCTCCGAAGTGAGAGGCTGCATGCTGCCTCAACTTCCCCTCTAATCCATCATTGCCTTTTCCCATTTCCACCTCACATCTACAGAGGCCTGCACTCCTGACCAAGTGGGAAAACAGATTAAAATGGAAAGCAAGCTGCTTTACCAAAGAGTGGACATATGACCTGAAACTAGTGGCCAATTTGTGATTTCTGATTCCTTCACACTTACATCAACGAGAGGGAATTGCACTCAACAAGGACATACACCCCAGGACGCTCTTAATGATGTTTAACACTTTCTCCTAAATAGAGCATCGCGGCGACTGGCATTATTTCTCAAGGTTTAAAAAGGTCCTTTTAGCAACGCTTCTCACCGTGGTGCCGAACTGTTGGATGTGGCGTCACACTGCGAGCAAACTCTCGGCAATTAAATTCAAATCAGTGAGGAGAGGCGGTGGGATTTAGATGTGAAGTTATCACAAAGACATCTTGACATGTGTAGAATTAAAAAAAAAAAAAAAAATGCACTGAGGAACACAAGTAACGCTGTGTTTAACTTCCTCGTGAGGATTCATTACTGTTGACTCGTCCAAAACAGTGAGTAAATCAATTTTCAGGCTATTTCTGTGCTGTTTGAAGGACACGTCCCTGGCATGCAGTCTCAAGGTGGTGGGATTGTGCTGCTTATAGCTTCAATAGGTAAAGCCATGTAGCGGTGGGGCATACAAATGGAAATGTATACAAACCGGCGGGAAAAGCATGCCAAGATTGTGTGTCTAAAGCTATGCTGATCTGCCACTGATCAGAGGAAAATATTAGCCAGAGGCTGGCTAAGGTGGGAACTGCTGCACTGTAGAAGCTGTTGAAAATTGAATGCATGTAGAATGATCAAGCCTTACATACATTCACACCTACTTCTTCAACAGAAAAAAGAAACACAAGCGATCAGGCAGCAAAACAGCTTTCTCTCCAACAGAAAAATATGGATATCCAATGCAAGAATGCAAGTGGAGCATCCGTATTTATATATTCCTGTCATCGTATTTCATTGCCACCATCAGCAAAGAGACACGTCTCAACTCCAGTGGGTGCATTTGGGGGCACCAAATTACTACTGCAGTGCAGCGCATTCACTGAATTTATGACAGTATCACCACCTGAGTGTTAAAAGACACGTGATGCATGCTGGGGTAGGTGGGGGTGGTGGGGGCTCTGTCTTGCAGGGTTGTTGGATTGGATTATGCTGAACTGGTCTGGTGTTGAGATTGTGCCCACGCTTGTATACAAGCCAAGTAAACAACCGCAGCTTGCTGCATTATTAAGAATCTCCATTTGTCACATTTAAATGGCCCACAGACTTCGTGTTGCTCTTTTGCTGACTTTCTGGCACTGCCGCACAAAATGATTTAGATGTTTAGTGATTATATATATGAAATATTGTCGCAAACAAATGATATTATTCACTTTTTGGCAAAACTGTATGATTGCATTATTCAAGGCACTGCTACTAAACTGCTTTGAATGCAGCAAACAGTGCATCATGTTCGGCGTTCATTCATTTATTCTGTAGCCTGCTGCCCTCTCCTGGCAGGAGGGATGAGGTACAGTGCTGAATTCTGACCATAGAGTCTATGATAAAATGTACACATGTATTATAAAAAGGCAGTCACAAACAAAATCTAAATCTTGTATCAAATAATAGAATTAACAAGTAAAACTCAACTAGTTCGTACATCCAATAAATGGAATAAACAGTTGTATGTCAGTATGACAGCAGTAAAAGTCATATTTATTATTCAATGTAATCTTTGTTAAATGACACTTAACAGTAAATTATCAACTGGCCCGCAAAAACAACTGAGCCATAAATAGGCTAGAAACATTTTGGGACGTACAGTACTGCATGATATTATGTCCCTCGGTGGCTAAAACAACTGACCCATTTGAGTGCGTCATTGAGACAGCAGGGATTTGTAAAAATGCCTTAGGAGCAGAAGTCTGTCCTGTGGGCCCCGACATGGGGCTCGTGTGTTTCAAGAAACACCTGCTTTAGCGGGCGTGTTCATTTTCTGGAGACTGCAGCAACATCCGGAGGGCATGATTGCCACCTGGCAGGTTTAGAGTGTGAACGCCTGCGTGCTGGGAGGTTATTCTGGGCAACACCAGGAGGTAACATTATTAGTACGAGATGCCACATAATGACTTGGACGCCTACGAACAAACATATGTCAGGAGAGGAGGCTTAAAATCCAAAATAACTGCAATTAATGTCGCCGTGCTCATTTTTGCTTTCTGACTCATGGTTTTCTTGATGTCTGTGTAAACCGCATTAAATATCTGGCAAGCGAAAGTTCAATTTCATCTTCCCTACGTTCTAAATGAAGGTAGGAGACTGCATTGCTGCAAAGCTACTGGTACAGTATATCACCGTATTCCTGTTCCAGCTAACCCAAGCTACAATTTAAGGTGGCATGGAAATGCAGGCTGTCCTGAGATGGAGGCAACACGTTTGCAATGAAAAAGCAGTCGTGAAAGGAATCAAAGCCTGAACAAATGCTCTGTTTAATTCAAAATGTGCCTGACAGAAACACCTGGGTCCTGGTGTGGCTCCAGCTGTGGCCGCCAGCTCGCATGTTATTAGAGGGGTAGACTTAAATGACAACTTGTACGCCTACAGACACGCAAACGGCCAGCCCAGAGCTAAGAATAAGAAGAAACTGATCTGGAAACCGCACCTGCCTCAATCTAATCAATGCAGAATGAAAGCTTTCTGTGTTGACAAGAACGTTGAATATGCATAATCTGCTTCCTCCTATTCGTGACAAGAACAGCTGTTTTGGAGTCTTTCTGTTGTTGTACTCCCCTGCAGGAAAAAAAAAACTGCAGATGTCATTTAGTCCCGACTGATTCATGACTGTTTAATAGCACCCTAAATCATACCCAAAGACTACCCATTTATCTGACAAACCATATCAATGTCAGCACCTGTCAGTTACAAAAGGCTCCAGGTTTTATGGTACTGCTTGACATGTCACTGATGTACAACAATCGTGGAGGTGTAATAAACGGCAACAATGAAAACCGATGAGGGAAACTTTTGACTGCAGCCAAATAAACTCTCAATATGTGACAAAACTTTAAAAGCTTTTTCCCTCATTACTCGTGCTTTTAGAACAATGAAGTCTATATATCACGACGTGAGAACGCCAAATCAAAAATCCTTGCCTCAAGGGAAAATGCTGCTTGGGAATCCATCATTTGATGTTTTAAAATACACCCATGCTGACAGTTTATGTGCATATACACCAAAAAGAGAGTGATGGGCATGTTTTTTTTTTGGCCAACAATCAGCTCTTATCCACTCTTAAATATCCTTACTAACAAAAGGAGGGTTAAGCTCTGATGTATCTAAATGTGACTTACCTGATATGCTGCCTGCTCCAGTGGTAAGGAAATGTAGCTGTAAATCCTACTTTATGGCGCTATATGGCCATTGTGAATACAGAACCCGAGAAGTAATCAATACTGATCTAGGTTCAAAGTGAATTAATTTACTGGAGCTGTCGACTGTGACCCGTGGTGCAATGCTGCTCTGATCATCTCTCACAACAAAAAAGAATTCATAAATTTTGTTGTTGAAGGTTAAAGGATGACTGATCAATACCACATTAATGTGTTTTAAATGGGGTTGACAGCCCGAGCAGTTTTTGGACGGAGTACATTCAGCACTCTGGAGCCTTTGTTCCATTTCTCCTTGTCAAATTTCAGGTTAATAGGACATTAAACAGGCATATTGTGTTACTGTTCAATCTAATCTCAAATATGTGTAATCAGTTTACACTTGCAGTCCACTTTAAGTGCACAGTATGCAGTGAGAAGACCATAGCTTTCTTGTTTGAGAACAACTTTTCCATGACTAGGTTTTTGCTGAGTTTGTTGATTAACTCGGTGCTCAATGCTATTTTACCATTGTTTTGTGATAAATTAAGTTATAAATAATGCTGTGTGTAAGTCAGTATTCATTTTTCAGCAATCCACACTGGGTATAAAATGACCAAATTTACCAGCCACTGACCAGTTCATAAAAAATATATACACACAATTCCTTTCCTCTGTAAAATCCTGACATTTTACGACTGTTGGTTTTATAATTGGTTCTGCTGTCTGAGCAACACCGCCATTAAAACACAACAATTCCTCTTTTTGCTGCACAGAACACAAAGATCACTTCCACGTCCACCAGAATTCCACTTTTGTTTCATGGAAAATAGGTCATTAGTCTGTTCTGAATGTGAGGCTATAAACATTTCATTATTTTTTTAAAAACACACCCCATGTAATCACTAGCTTAAGCAATATATCTTCATTTTTATTCATCAGCCACTTATTTTAATCAGGCAGTCTCCTGAGATCTCTTTTTCAAGACAGACCAGGGAACAGTAACAATCTCGACTCAACTCGTTGAAGATGTTGACAACCAATTATCCTACAGAGGCAGTTAAATCACATCCACACTCAGGGAGTACGCCACCTTGATTCTGCTTAGCTCGTCTCTGTACCCGTGAAGCTATGGTTTTAGTACCTTTTGGGTTTGGCGAGGCCCAGGTGATGATGCGCCGCACCAGGCAGCAGTTAAGCAGGACTTTCTTGGAGAAGCCGTGGTCTTTGCGGAAATGCTGCAGGTCCTCCCTCCACTGTGTCCTCTTGGTTGGCGAACACATGGCTGGAACTTGGCTGGCTCGGCTCTATTTTGAAATATATGGTGGCATTACTTGAAAGTAAACTCTGTGCAGGCCCAATCATCTGGGTAGTTCTTAAAAGTGTGATCTGAAATTGTAACGCATAGCTCGTTATTATTAGCCTTTAATTAATTCAACCGATGACCCCCCCCCCCCAAATCAGCCTGTGGTAAACGCAAATAGCTACAGCAACCGCAGCATGCAAAGCAAACTGTCAGACAATACACCTGAGAACATATGCTAATTTGAGTTTGTTGTTTTTCACCCGCAGTTATGCACGGCCATAATGAAATGCGAGACATTTCAGCGTGCCCTTTTGGAACCGGAAACTGCTTGTCTCATGTCCTGAGCTGTTATTCTTCCAGCTATTCAAGGACTAGTGATAGTAAAAGTGAACACACCAGGAAGATAGGCATGCAGTCATCTTTTGATCTGTCTCACAATCATAGAATTTCCAATTAAAGCAGCACACTTTCTCACAACAAACATCCCAGAGTCAAACATATTAGAGTCCCGTTTCAAGAGCAGAAGTTTCAGACATCAACAGATCACACATCATGCAGCCCCTCTCAGTGGAGGGTTCTTGGTCGGCTCTTAGGAACGCAAACTCATATCCTCCAGTGCATAGAAATGTAGGTCCTAACTGTTATCAATTGTCCCTCTGAGCATCAACTTACCTTGCAGGCTAAAGCAACGATGTGCACGCTCTCTCTGCTTCCTCACTCTGCAAGTGATCCTCAGGTTTCACGCAAGCACTTTCCCTTTCCTGAGCTGATCAACAGTGCGAGAAAGAGGGGGTGGGAGGAGGAGAAGGAGGAGGAGGAGGAAGATGAGAGCGAGGACCGCTCTGTGAAGCAGAACGAGTGAACGAGCGAGATAGAGAATTCCTGAAAGACACCATGGTGTTCGGTTAAGGTTGCAGAATCATGTGTGTGTGTGTGTGTGTTTTTATTGAAGTATCAGAGGAAGAGGAGCGAGTCAGAGATACTGTCCGCTCTGCATTCAGAGTGGATGCCTTTGATCATCCTCCTTGAACCTCTTAAAAACACATGAAAGACTTCCACACACACACTTTATATGCCCTCTCCCTCCAACAGACCAGATACAATCAGAAACATCTTGTCAATAACCATTACTACTAATAACTATGCTCAACATTAATACATCTTTTGTATGTCTAGTCAGAGATTCGCAGAGACGAATAGTTTTCACATAATTCCTCATTTAAATCAAACTTGAGTTTAAGATAATTTAAGTTTTTTTTTTCCATGTTTCATATGTGAGAAGAAATGTTTTATTCAAGTAAGTTCTGCATACAGAATGTATCCATACTGAAACTCACAAAAGGCATGCTAGGGCTTTTGTTCGGCTGTACTATTTTTTTTAACAACTTTACTTTTATGAAGCACTGTCTGACCTTGCTCTGTGAAAGCTGCTATATGAAATAAACTGAACTCAACTGAACTCACCTTTGCGCTAACGTCCGTATTCTTACATCCTGCTGTTCACTTTGCTCACCATCTTAGCTTAGTGTGTTAAATTTGCCATCCTGACATGAAACCGTCATGTCAATAAGGTGCCATTTATTGCAGCAGAGACTTTCCAGTGAGCCAAACATGCACTACGGCTCAACCTTTATTAGCATTATTTGCAACACCTGTGTTTACTCTACTATTACATGTCAAAATGGCTGCCGTGAAAAAAGTCTATTAACATGAAGCACAAAGTAAAGTCAAGGCTAACGGGAATGCCATTAGTTCTGTTGGTATCTGACAAAGAAAAATCACCTTCACACGCTCATTCAATTCATCCTGAGGGGGGCACATCTGTACAATCTGTACATTCAACACTACCAATGTTAATCTCATAGTTTGCGTTAAAGCAAAGCTTTTGGGTTAATATACTGTAGCGACCCGGAATAATAGCATTATGAAGCATGAACTGATTTAGCTGGTCTTTATTCCTCAGCTTAAACACAGCCTCTGATATCGCCTCAGACGTTCCGCAACCCAATACACTGCAGTGAACACAACCCAAACAGCCACAGTGTATACACGGTCCGTTACAATACTATAGGTGTGGAGATATTTTACTGGATAAATTAAATATTTGACCTCCTGGTGGAGGAAAAATCACAGACAATAGACTTGAACTTCTTGGATTCCATGCTGATCAATCAAAAAGTTGTTGACATATTTCAGGCTGAACAAAACTGGTGGAAGGACCAACTGTGGCAAAATAATGATACCCAACTTCTGCTTAGCTTCTGCCACGTTTTACCCAGTTTTTTTTTTTTTTTTTTTTTTTTTTAGGGACCGACCATCTTGGCCAATATTTGGCTAGCTAAATAAGTTCTTAAAAATGAGATATGTCCTCCTTCAAACGCACCCTGATACTTCTGAAAAGATAAAAGATATGTTTTCAGCCTCAACAGGTCTCATGACGGCAGCCGCTAAAAAGACCAACGGAGGCGTTAAAAGTCCAAGCGCCGTGTCAGCGTGAGTGACACTCTGCTGGGGTGTGAATCTGAACTACGCCTGAAAACTCTCAGCTCCACGAGCTATGTCCTGTATCTGCCCTCTGATCTCCGGGCGCGCTAAATTGTTTTTATCATTTTAATTAACAAGACAGCCGTTAATGTCAGATACTTAGGATGTTATTACTGATGAAAAATGCCGTAGCAGATCAGCCTCACTCGAGGGCATATGTGGGTGGATTTTTAAACTCTGCACTTTTGTGTTTAGTTTAAGATGATGCATACCAGAGCACAGCCATTACCACATACACTTTACTACCCTGAATTTATTACCACTGTGTTAATGCCTCGTAGAATATGTTGCCAGTGGAATTTTTGTCAGCTCGGCTTAAAGCAATCTTTTCATTTATGCTTTGAAATACAGTTAGTGTCATAAATTTACATACATCATATGCAAATGATTTGTCCCTGGTCATCAGCCAAATGGGCATAAGCTTACTTTTAAATGTGTATAACATTAACTACCGTGCAGTGATAGATGGTTATGCTTAAGGGGAGACAGAGAAGCTAAATTTAATTGCGTCCCCTGAGATGAGCAAGGCATATTCTGTACCTGAGAAGACAAAGGGGGGTCCTGGACAGAGAGCTGGGAATAGAGCCATCCTTTCCCAGCAGGCCGAGACATACGCCTGATTGAAACGAGGGAACAGATTGGTTGCAGTGTTATGGTATGATATGGATTTCTGTGGTGACACTAGTTAGGTGAGCGCAGCCCTGGGTACATCCACATCCTGAGGGAGAGGGCTTGGAAGGTTTGTCCCCAATACACTGAATAATTTAGAAGACGTGCCCATTGATATTCAAGACCACCTTATTCAAGTCCTAACTTATTAACTCAGAGACTGGATACAGTCAAGACCAGGTTCCTAAAGACGGTGGGTTAAATGACTGGTCACTTTCGGTACCTAACCCACAGTCTCTTCAGCACACTGGGTTTTACGATTGCCAATTTTACTGTTTTGGTCTTTCCAAATATCTAATCCCAAACCTTGTGTCCACTACAGCATCAAATAGCAGACAGGCAACGGTAGCAGCGAGCTTGTGAACATAGTGGAGCAGGTTCCATTCCATTTAGTGCAGCAGAGACTTTCCGCTGAGCCAGCTAGCTAACACTATTTCATGTCAAAATGGCTCCTGTGGAAAAGGTCAAATGCCCCCATGTAAACTGATCTAAAGAGTGTCTACACTACCCAATTCTCAACTGATGATGCATAAAATTAGAACGTCATTAATAATTAGACACTGGACCATCTTTATACAAATCTTTAACCTGAGTATCCTGCTCAGCACGGTGCCTGTTTCATAACAACTCATTTTACTTCTTATAGCAGGAAGGATACAGTAAGCCATGACAGTGAGGCAGCAGTTATTATCTGTGTTATTGATTACATCTGTCTTTTTTTCCTGCTATACCACCAAAATGTCTGCAGTGAAAAATGACTCTAAAAAGTGAACATGCATGCACAAAGTTCACGTCCAAAAATATCAGTAAAATAGGTTCAACACCCGGAATAGTCAGCATATTCACACAAAGCCTGTCATGTTTTCCATGACAGCGTGTAGTAAGCGATGATGTATATTTAAGTGTACAGAGCTGATGGAAATGACATGACCTCTAACCTTTGTTCAACAAATCTCACTGTTGTTCCGAGTTGCCGGGATTAGTCTTCCTATCCAATCACTCTTAATCACAGTTATTATCTGTCCAGCTCGAACAAATCACTGAAATACAGTCCACATACATTAGCTGCTGAATGTGGACTTTTAGATGCTGTGTGGCTTATTACGATTGAGCTTGTGGATCCACTGCGCACTTAAATTTTCATCGTTCCTCTAATACAGACACCTATCGATTATGTCAGAAGAAATATTCAGTAATGTATTCTGTAATCAATTCGGACAGCTTGCTCATGCGGAATGGATTTAGAGTTATATTAGATTAGATTACAAGTATGTACAGAGTTAGTATTTGGCATGGAGGCTCTAACCTCGTCACCTGACACGCCACGCAGCATGGAAGAGACTGGGCAACACTAAATTTCCCCTCTTAAAAAAAATAAATTAAAAAATGCATTGGACACAGTCAGACTTTGATTTGTGGGCCGGGCACCAATGGCTGTGTGTTCACTCATGAACAAAATGATCTCTTGCGATGAAATGTAGCAGTGACAGACAGACCTTCACCAGCACTAGCGTTCAGTACAGCTGACTGCTAGCTGCAGCGTACACCACAGAACAGTAGCTCATCAGTTATATAGAGCATGTGGGGATAGGATTGATACAGACAGCTGGAAACAATTCATCCATCATCACGCTCACACTGTATTAAAGCAGAGAACGATGGCTGTAAAATGTAAATGTATCATAAATCGTAACTTGTTAATCAAAACAAGTTCATGATGATTAAAACTTAGCTGGCTGGATTGGAGTGGCTGTCTGTTTGGCTTGGAGCCAGCACTTATGGAAAGCCTGAGGTGGTTCAGGCATCTGATAAGGACGCCTCCTGGGCTCCTTCATTCGGAGGTTTTCTGGGCTCGTCCAACTGGTAGGGAACCCCTGGGTAGACCCAGAACATGTTGGAGAGATTATCATCTGGCTTGGAAACACCCCAAGGAGGAGCAGGAAAATGTTGCTGGGGAGAGGACAGTCTGACTGCCTTGCTCAGTGTGCCGCCACCATGACCCGGCCCCGCAGAAAATGCAGGGAGAGTGGATGGATGGACAGATATTTCCACATCCAGCTTCCAGCTGGCTTCCAACCATAGAGCCAACATACAATATGACTTCCACTAGAGAGCTGAATTTCCAATGAGGCAACAGGAAACCACCCAAAAAGAGGAAACATTGTGAGGAGAAATACAATACGTGCAACCCAATGCAGCCTAAAACACTCGTAATACTCAGACATGAGTTATATTTCACCACAAGGAATAAATCAACAGTATAAAAACATGATGATCGGCAACAACGAAAATTATTCACAGCACCATTGCACCTTCTACACATAACACACACACACAGACACACACACACAGGTAAATGACAGCAGCTTTTAGCTTTTAGCTTTTAGCAGAGCTGAGCACAAGCAGCAAACACTTCTGCATCCAGAAGCAAAGAATTGATCCCCGAACATCTCAGCGAGCTTTGGACACGCTGGGTAGAGTTGTTGCGGTGCCGGGCTGACAGCACAGACAGGAAAGCCTCGCTTGAAGTGGCATTTGAGGCAGCAGCGGCGAGAAGCGGCGCACAAAATCGATTATATTCCTTCTCGTAACTGTCCTGAAGTGATGGTACAAGTGTTGGCAGGTGAGCTCGCTGCTAAAAGTTTTAATTCTTTTTAAAAGTAGACCGTTTTGACAGCTGAATATGAACTTTTTGATGTTTTAGTGCACTTGATAACTTCTATATCTAGTTTTAATTGTTTTTCTATTAAAGACATCTATTGATCAAGCCATTTGTTGCTGTGCACTGTGACTACTATTCCACTATTCCTGGGCGAGAAATGTTTTGAGATTATTATTGTTTCGGCTTGGATGGCTGCCGTGCATGAAGACAAATGTATGTTAAAAATAAAATGCTGCTGAAAAAAACAACAGGGTGCATGCATTATTTCATCATACACATATAAACAAAAAGGCAGTGCTACAGCCTGAAGGCCCACGCACAGAAAACATAAACTTTTACTGAATAATTGAGAGCGTTATCATGCCACTTCTATTTTGCCACAGGTCATTTCTGAGTAAGAGTGTGTGTCCCTGGATAAGGTGGATTTACTTCCCCAACTCTGCTTTAGCATTAAAATATATTGCTCTTTCAAAGCAGTAAACACATTGAATAATTGGCATCCCCCAAAAGACTTTTACAGGACTTCAAGTTCTGCTGTCAGCGATGTTTCTGAGGACACACAATCGGGTTAAAGCTTAATTCTCTGGAGTTTCTTTTACAACTTGGATCTCATTTTCTTAATTTGCTAAATTGCTAGTTCATTTACAACCTGTCTGTCCGTCTGCCCAATATGTCCTGCCCTATCAGACTTAGTTATTCCTATGGGTTTTTAAGACACTTGAAAACGCAGCTAAAGCTAACCGGGAAGAACTTCACCACACGTTCACGTCCTCTGTCGCTTTAAAGCCAACTTTAGTCTTCTCCTCTCAGTGTTGCGGGTGATTTTAGAAAGGCTTAGGGAATATTAAGAACCCTGCTGTCTCAGTATGAAGTGATGGAATGCACATATTTAAAAGACAACAGGCTCATTTGAACCGAGCCCTGCATTTCCATAAAACCTTACAAGGATAATGCAATAGCCCATTACGGGACCCATTACCCGTGGCGAGGGGAGGTTGCCGCCCAGCAGCATCAGCAACATAACATGAATTCGGCTTTTATTTTTTCGAATGTTCGCACACCACATTAGCGCGCACAACTCACTAATTGCCTTTACTGCTCGCGTGTGATGTTAGTGCTTAGGGACGTAGCAGTTGAGTGGAGCCTCCTGCTGTACATGTTCAATCTTTTGGAAATGAAAACATCAGTTTGGGCCGATGTGGAATCACTGTGGTGCAAGAGGTTTTAATGAAATCGACTGAACATGGCAATCTGCCTTTTTGAATTCCTTTGTACGAGCTGAGATGAAAGAAGAAGACTGAAGCCAGAAAGAAGCTCAATCTTAATATTTACTGGATAGATTTTCAATGTCTAGATAGAAAACAGACGTTTTCTGTTGCTTGTATGACTTACATTTGTTTTTTTGCCTTGCTCCTCAAATATTTGTTACACCTACACCTGTGTATTTACTATAATACTATATTCAACGTCCCAGTTAGCACAATAATATCATTCTGCTTTTGATATGAATAGGGTGTATGCTCCACTTGTCTGTTGCGTTTTGTTTTGTTCAGACTTTCTTGTCAAAATTGTATAAATGTATAAATGAAGCGCTCCGAAACAAAGAAGGGAAACATTTCTAAACTTTTTCAAATGATTGCCTCATCTCAGCCCCATTGAAACTTTCAACACACACACACACACACACACACACAGCCCTGTAAAAGATGCTGTCACGAGTTAGAGCCATAAATCAGAATGCTCATTATTCTCTGTTGCAATAGCTTGAAATGAGCTCCTGCTTTCGATGCCATCTATCCTCCCTGGCTCCAATGTCATGGTGGTCAGAAACCCTGTGGCTCAGTGTTAGCAGGTCAGTTGGTAGTCACAGCAGTGCCAGACAGACGAAGCGTTGAGCTCTGTGTATCTATCTCTCTGCCTCCCTCCAACACACAAACACACACACACATAGTTCCCTATCCCAATTTCTTACACACCCACTGCGACCTTGTCCTCCAAAGTGCCGGCTAAAATTAGCAGAATTCAAGAATTCATGAAGGGTAAGAACCCTGTGGATTAAATAAACTGCAGTGCAGTACTTAAAGATGGGAGACGTAGGCTCATTTCAGTAAAGTCACACCATGTTATCACCATATCCCGGATATGTTTGCTTTCTCGTTTTGAAACACGAGCGCTCCATAATGGCGGCCTTGCGGAAACAGAGGTTGCTCGCTTATTTACTTAAGATGACCTGAAATCGATACAATCGCCTCTTGAACCAGGGCCGAGTAATCTGATAGGAGGGTGAACGTATTGTTGATGAGGGAGCCAAGATGAGTGTCCGATTTACAGAAGAAAAAAGGTGTCCATAACTTCTTTATATAACCTTCCACAACGGAGGATCCTCTTTCCGAGTCTGTTTCTATGTCCTGCAGCCCCAGAATGCAATGGTTTATTCAAAACACAAGGATTCATAGCTTCAGTCGGGTCGCACAAGACGAGAAGGAACAGGCTGCGATACGTAACAATCCTGCTGATACAGCTTTGTGTCAATCACTGCATGTGTTCATTATCATTCTTCAATTATGCACCGGTATTAATTATTGCGTGAATACGAGTTCAGCACTTTTTAAGTGGGTAATTGACAAAGCTCTGGGGAGAAGGCAACTCGGTATAATTAAAAGGAATAGTGCGGACAGTCCATCGGTTCACATTTCCCTGCTTTCTCTCACACTTGCTCCATTTCCACTTGTTAAATGGACTGTGGCATGAAGGCGCTTTTAAGAACAGACGATGAGAAATCCAACACACACAGAGAGAGAGAGAGAGCGAGAGCGAGAGAGAGATGTATGTGCAGACAGCACACACATCTTTCAAACAAGCACAAAAAAAAAGAAATGAAAAAAAGACACACACACACACCTGCAGACACACGCGCAGAACATTTCACCACACCGCTGCCCTCTGCGGGTGTGTGTCGTTTTCGGGAGTCAACGTGTTGGAATGCCTCCATAAATTATTCAGCCGCAGCGCCTGCTATCTGAAGATAACAGCGGCTCTTTATCGGTCAGCGTGTACAGAGACACTGCGCTGGTGACTATACAAGCACCTCGAGGGATTTGGGGCACCTTCTGTGTAAGGATGCGTGTCATTGTGGCAGTGAAGCATACAAAGGAATACAGCCTATCTGGAGGTTTATGTTGTAAGGTCACTTTCATTTTCTCTGAGGATACACTCATTTTCAGCTCATCAGAAAATAAAAAGGTCTTTTTTTGCCACCACATGATTGATGTGGGCTAAATATCAGTTAAGTTACCTGCCATCTATGCCCGTTTGAAGTATTATTTCTATTTATTAGATTAAAATCAGCCTCTCTTAATCAAATATAATTATGTGATTGGCATTTGACTGTACAAATATTATGTTTCATCTAAAGGAAATATGCTCAATCTGACAAAGCAGCCAGAGCTAGCACAAATAGTTGATTATTCCACTAAATTAATCAATTTTTCTGATATAATTTTAAGTAATACTTCAACAAACAGCTTCTAGATTGTAAATGCTTCATATTTTTTGTTTTCTGTGATCATAAATTGCATATATTTGGGGTTTAGACTGTTGGTTCAGTGAAACAAGCAATCTAGATCTATCAAATTCAAAATAACGAGACAGATTAATTGATAATAAATGGCTTCATCACCAGTTAGATAACCCCAAACTGGTCTGTGTGTTTTCATATGTAGCCACATTAGTAGTAGTGGACATGTGCACAGACCTTAGAAACAGCCTCGTGAGACAGCATTTCCTCTGTATGACCACTTGGTGTCAGCCTTGCACACTTCATGGATGCCACACATACCACACAGCAGACACATTCTTTCCATGATTTTCAAGGTTGAATGTTACTCGTCATAACACTGGAGAACAACAACTGATAATTACTTAAGCCACTGTAGATGAGCCTGTTGCCAGTCTGTGCAAACTGCTCTTATATTTCCAATCTATTTTCAGATCTAATAAGAGGCTGGCATATGGCTCATTACTGTATGCTTTACATGTCATAATCTCCCATTGGAATGACAGATATGTTTAGTATTGCACAGTCTATATTAAGTGTTGGCAGTACCCTGTAAGACATGGACTTTTGCAGGGACTAAAGCCCAGAATAGGCTCTGGAGCCCCCCAGTTGGGACGAGAAGAAAGACAGACGGACCCTCCAGTTGGCCGCTCTTGCCAAGCCTGCCTCCACATATGGCCTGTATGATGTTCAGCTCTGACACCATTTCATCAAGGACTCCTTGGAAGAATCTATCCTACCAGACATATGGCTGATTCTTTACTGTCAGTTCCATTATACTTTTTCATGAGGCGCAGTGGAAGGTAAGAGCTGAGGGAGTCAGATGGGTCAAAGTTCACACAGTTGGACCGAATTTCAAAGGCACATAGGACTGCACTCTTTGTATTTAGTTGTAGCGCGATAGTAAATCAGGCAGACGGAGTGATATATACCAGTCACTGCTAATTTGTACACGATCCAAATGATGAGAAAATGCTAAACTCAATAATAGGTGTTCTGTTGCGTCTTCAGATCCTGTTACAGAGCATAGTGGAATCACCAACATCCACTCGTTTTCTATTGCTGTAATGTGCTGGAGCCTAACCCAGCATGGGCTTGAAAAGAGGCAGGTCACACCCTGGACAGGCCAGACACAATAGAGCACCGAGGGTAAATACACAGATACAACCTCTGGGTTCAGTTTTTGTTCTCGAGAGTTCAAGAGAGTAGCACGCCACGCCATAATCAACAGCTTTAAAAAAAGGGTTCTTATATAACAGAACTTTGACCTTTATTGGACTGTAAAATAACGAATCAATATCAACAACTGTTGATGCTGAAATGTTTGACAATAGCTTACACCATAGTTCCTTTGTCTTCCTTCCAATCTGTTTAAATATGCAAGAAATGTCTTGACAGGTTAGTCATTTTTCTCCAGATCTATATTAAAAACATATAAGCATACAAAACGAGGAGCAGCAGACTTTCCGTTCACTGAAACTTCTTGACTGTCACAGTGATTATTAAAGCATTTCTGATTCTGACAGCCAAGAACATCATTAAAAGAACATCATAAAGACGTACAAAACAACCAATGAAATGTTAATGAGGCATAGTTAGCACAAATGTTGCGAAGAACTGCAGCCCTGAAACATAATCCTTGACTCACAAAAAAAAAAAAAAGCTCTTCAGAGGTACTTTGTGTACGACAACGCAGTTTATAGAAATAGGACTTTCTGAAACAGCACTTGAATTTCTGGACAGAAAGATGAGAAGCAAAGTTCCCTTTCTGTTTTTTTTTTGGTTTTTTTTTTCTGGCCACCAAAGAATGCGGTTTATCCTCAATATGACCTTGGCACAAACAAAGAAAGACACGTTTGCGAGCCAAGGCCAAGCGTTGCCACCCAGTTGGCATCGGCTGGTTGGCACTCTATCCGGGGGAAGTCAAATGGAGTGAGTCTGTGGCATAAACAAGCCCGCGGGTGGAAATATAAACATGAAAGACGACTTCAGCGATCATAAACAAGCACCTTATGTTCTGCTTTCCCTATAGTTATAGCCACATCAACAGTGACTCTCCTTCCACGAGTTTTCCTTCTACATCCCAATCCATCGCACTCTGTTTATCTATCGCCATCTCACTCCTCCCTCTGCTGTCCCCTGTATCCTCACCTCACCCTATTTTCTTCCCTCCCTTTTTCCTTCCCACATTCTTCTCTGGCCTGAATCCCAAGGCAGATGGTCCATGCAAGCAGATGCTCCCCACCCAGTCTCTCAGAGGGAAAAACAAAAGCTGGATCCAAAGCAAACAAAATCTGCTGGAGGGTGCCCAAAGAGATGAGCAGGGAAGTTCACGGTACAATTAATCCTGGATCTGACCAAGGACAGGCTTTTTATTGACAGGTGGAGAGGAAGCGCACAGGTGGTCGGAAAAAAAAAAAATCTACTAAGGACAAAGACTTCTTTCTGGGTCCCATCATATTGCTAAGGAGCGCATTTGACTTCCCAGCAGTTGGTATGCTATTGAGACCATCTGATGTGCCAGATCTGACTGTTTAATAAGTCAAACTGTCCAACTTTTGAATCTATCTATAGAGCAAAGTGAATATAAAAGAAAGCAAACATATCCCAAAAATCAGGCATTTCTTTATTGCTAATGCATGAAACGATTTTCACTACTCAAGAAGTGAAAAACAAGACTAGATTAAGCCATAATTATGTCTGCAATTTCCAGATTTAAAAGGAAAAACCCAATAGCACCTGAATACGCTGTCAATATGGGTCTTTATGAAGCTGCCACTTGCTAAAAATATCCTTAAAATAATATGTTGTCCAACTCTGAGTCTCTTCAAGTTGCCTTTTATGATAATGAGCTAAAATATTAAAGTGGTCTCTCTGTCACATCTGGCACACTGTAATTTTTTTCCAATGACAAATCAAACGGCACATCTTTTGCAGCAACAAAGACGGGAAAAAATGTTCCTTGTCCCGTGCTGCGTACTGTCAAAACTTTCCTCTGAAAAACTAAAGCACGCCGTTCCTCCGTCTGACAGATCTGGAGCACTCTCAGATTGCAGGACCCCTGGCTGACAGATGCTGAGAAAACACACACACGAAACAGCGTGTGGTCATCTCGACCACATACCATCACAAACCTGACATTTAAGAGCAGACAAAGTAACTATGTTCCAATCAACACAGACAAATACACACAAGGACTGCACACCTTCAAGGATATACTTAACTGAAACATGCAAACATCTCACATGCAAATAACCGCCTCCTACGTCCTAAAAGTGAAAGTTTTTAGCTTTATCTGGGCACGATCGTGTCTCCAAACCAGCGTTCAACAAAGACAGAGGCTGTTTTTTTTGTGCGCTCACTGTCAAACACTGCGTACACCGTCCTGAATCCTCAATGACTCAGTGATAACATTGATAAATGTTGCAAATGGGTTGCATCAAAGCCAAAGTACATAACTCACTGGCGCAAACATTAAAATCCTGACTCAGTAGCGATGTCCTGAATATTGATCATTTCAGAAGGGTCTGCTTGTTCTTAGTGCAATTTGTACAGTCATGAATATGCAGATTAGGATTGTGATTGACCTTCTCAGCCTTGAAGTCTCTGCCTTACGCTTGCACTCATCCCTACTGGTGTGATCAACATTGCATTTGCCTTAGGCCTACTCTTTACCAACAATAATCGTCCAAGTTTTTTAGTTTAACGAGTTCTGTTGGAGAAACTATGTATGCAGCAGGCTAAACATAAGCCCAAGTGATTAAATCCAAACCAGAGTAAATGAAATATTGATTCCTCAGCTATAAGCTAATGCCTCACGTTAACATTTTCACTCAGTGGTATTTAGCACAGTTTATGAGGCTTAATTAACAATGATAATTCATACTGGCGCAGAGGAAAAGAGGACGTTCATCACCAAAAGCCAACAAAAGACACGGCTCGCTTTCAAACGTTTCACTGCAAAGGATGGAGCTAGCCGTGGTGCTGAAATGAGCTCCTTAATAAACCTTATGAGGCTACGTTTCACAGAGCGCCTCTCTGAAACTCAGGGATGTGGTATTAAAAGAGGAGAAATGTCTAGGGGAGCCTTTGGCAGGCACCGTCAGAAGTCGCAACGGTGATCTGAGAGCGCTCCAAGGCACCGATGCAAAGAATCACTGCACCAAGGAGGAAGCTCTTGGGAGGATCAACTCATGGCTGGGTGGCTGTAGCATTTTTGCGGGCGATTGTTACGTTTTAAGATTTCCCCGGGGAAACGATGATGCGGTAGCCTAGCAGGGACAAAGCAGTGGGGGCTTTAGAGAGGGAAGAAACAGAAAGGATGAAGAGCTGGGAGAGAAAAAAAATACTGCGCTGGTGACATAATTTGCTTCCTCTACTAGAATCTGACTACTTAGAACATGAGCTCGAAACAAGCGCTGTGCGTACTGTATCCCGAGCTCCCTAGACTACACTGTTAATTGACGTACGATTGCAAAACTAGAACCACCTATCGAATGAGAAACTTGGTCAGGAGTGGCACCAAGGGAGACCAAGCTGCCCACTGCTAGAGGCAAAGTGGTGAACCCCGAAAGCTAACAACCATCCATGATTTACAATGAGCAACTTTTGTGCAGAAAACAGCATTCAATATCCTCCGATGCCCTGAGAGTTCACATTCTAATACTGCAGGATCCTGTTACTAAGAAATTAAAGACTGCCGAGACCGTATCAGTCAGATATCTTCACCGCGGCTCATGACTTATTCTGGTCAAAAACTGAACAATATGTTCCCTGTGCCCATATCTATGATCTGGATTACTCAGCCCCTTCAGAAGCACTCAAAGTCGGCACGTCCTCATTAGTTTGCACACATTTTACTACTTAATAGCAGATATCTGGCAGATGCATGCAATGTTGTTTGCCATTTTTCACGCTGTGGAAAAGGGCTATTTAGCGGCAAGTCAAATTTCCAGAGACATGACTGAATAAAACATTTGCTGAGGGAGTAATAAAGTGAGGGGGATACATTTCAAACTCGAAGGTATGACTCAAACCGTAATTTGAAGTCAATTAGGTGGGCAAACAAACATTAACCTGAGCCAGGAATGATGAACAGTTAACTGCTCTTCTGGCTCTGAGAGAGGCAGAGCGAGGAGCCTGAGGGGAAACCTATGGACTATAACTGAGTGATCATTATTCTGGATGCCAGCCAAGCTCTGTGGAGAGGGGAATAGGAGTTGTGCAACTGAATCCATCATGGTGGTGTTTTTTGTTGTTGTTTTTTTCCATTCAGTCACATTCAATTATCATAAGGGGGTTCAAAAGTTCCGTGTGGCTGAAAAACATGAACTCTCTTCTTCGCAACAGGGATTCCTAAACGTCACCAACTCAAATTAAAACGTGACATCCCAGCAGGTGAAACCACAAACAGCGAGCAAAAATGGTTGAATGTGTGAAGCAACCGTGTTTTCAAGAGAAGGCAAAAGTCCGGACATGACTCGCTTACCCAGCATGCAAACTTTGGCATGAGAAAAAAAAAATAAATAAACACACACACACACACAACTCCAACTATCAATTTAATGTTGCCTTTCAACAAACACAAGACCACCTGACCTGTTAGCTACTTAAAATCCATCACAACTTACATAACATTTGAACTTTTCACAGCCGAGTTCATTTTCTGGATATCGCCACCAACGGTGGTGTCACCAAATTTGCATGTGACATTTTAAAAGTCTCGAAATGTGAGTTGTCAGGTTTACATTTTTTTTTATTATTTTTACTTATTTAATGAGCAAGGCAATATTAAACTGATTTTTTAATGCTCGGAGTTTTGCCCGACGTTTCCTCCACGCCACACCGAGCAGCACGGACCCACAAACCAGCCAAAAAAAAAAAAAACACATGCGACCACCGTCCTACCAGGTGACGAAACAGCAGCGTCCACCCGTCCAGAAATGGTCTCCACTCTCTTTGCATCCATAGTTACTTCTGTTTCTTTTTTTAATTTTCTTTCCGTGGCTGGACTTTTTTTGTTGTCCGCGGATAAAGCCTCGGTTCGGTCACGGCAGCTCGTCGGCACCTCACTTGGAAAACGGCTCGTACTAGTTGCTGCTTTCATTCAACTCCCAAGTTTCGCAGCTGAGAGCGAGGGCGGGAGAGAGCGCGCGAGGGGACGCTGCACGTGCGCGCGGTAATTGGCGGGGGCGCGCACACACACGGGTGGCGGTGATTGCATGTCTGTGTGGTCTTGTGTGGACATTAAGAGAAAGCAATGCATTCATTGTTAATATTTCAGGATATATATTGCAGGAATATATTGTTCGGTAAATTACTGATTAACCGGGAGTTATATAAGAAAATAAATTGTTAATAATTTCTGAATTAAAAATGCCAAATATATTTCCAAATCACCAAATAATAAGTCAATCTAAAACATAATAATAAAAAAAATGTTAGTTAGCCTTACGGATATGTTTGGCTTTTTTATTACTTTATGAGTTTCTAGGGTTAATTTACCATTTTGGGATGCACTGTGCACATCTTTCATGATGTGTCTGGACATATTTTTATGCACTTTTGGCCCAGGGCTCTTTTTCTTTATTAGGGCTGACCTGTGCTCTCATAGATTATCATTACATTAAACACACGGTAAGAGGCACGCATGGGGCTAATCGGCTATATCATTCAAAAAAATGAAAAATGTAAGACTACACAGCGATGTCTTTAAATAAGGGTGGGGTTTCATTTCTGTTTGGGAAAGGTCATTTTTCCAGTTTGGGGGTAGAAGAACCTGGCTGACCTTCACAGAGCCCTCACCCCTAATCTCTACCCCAACGGTGCCCAACCTTATGTCGCTTAGTGGGAGGCAAATCCCTGCAGCCAGGTTCCAAACCCCATCCTTCCTAGAAGAGTAAAGGAGTCAATAAAGCGGTTGTGTTCTGGCACAAATTTGTCCACATATTTTATCAGAATGATCAAATTATTGTCCTTAAGCGTAAAAAAAACTGCACTCCGCACATACAACAATTCCATTCAGTGGCATAAACTGAATTTATGGTGTCCAGTGTGGTTTGTTTGGCTCGCCATAGGCGGCATTAAACATAACTTAATAAAGTAGTGGTTGTCAAAGTGTGGTTCAGGGACCAGCAGGGGTCTTTAATGGTGTTTCTATCATAAATTCTTCCACTTTCCCGACAAACAGTTTAGACAGTTATGTAATTCTGCAATGAGTCAAAACACTTTGGGACGCTGCCTCATAAAAGCATGCAGACAAATGTGCACAGCATCTCTCTCCCTCAGATTTTCTCCATCTTACACACAAACAAACTTCCATCCACACAATATATCAGCTGTGGGACAAACATTATGTCTGCAAATAGTCCAGTAAGAATTCAAGTGGAGGTATTCCACAAAAGCTACGGCTACACACCGAAACGAGTCCACTGCAGCCAACAATAAAGCCCACAATGAAGACAAACCCAGACTTCCTCTTAGCGAGCCAACTGTCAGCTATTTTAAAGAGTGGAACATTTTTTAACAACATCGCATATCTGTTTCATGAAGGAGACTGTTTAACTGTCTCCCAAGAATACCACAAAGGGCAGAGTTTTCTGTCTCACTATAAAACACACACACGCACACTCGGTTCAGTTCAGCAATAGACAGATTTAGACAAATCATGAAACAGGAGGCCATTTACTCGGCTGTGTAACGGGAAATTGCTGACACTTCTCAAAAAGCAGGAGCGTCTCCCTTAAACTATTTTGATGTGCGTTAGAGCAGGTAGCTACTTTGTACCGTGATGAAATGAATATTTTAAGACACGTTTATTTCTGGAATATAATCATTATGGAGCTGATAAAAGGTTAAAAAAAAAGAAAGAAAAAAAGTAAGGTAGGAAAAAATAAGGACAAAAGGTGCGAACATGGTCGTTACAGATTCCACATAGCTGACATGGATTTCAGCAGATTTATGAGAATAAAACGGAATCCAGCACCTCCAGTGATTCATCAGAACAGATGTTGACAGTGGTGTAGTGGTGCCTGGAGAAATGGCCATACTCTTAATTTATGCCCCCAATTTTTAGTTTATGTTTTTGAAAGCAGCCCATCCAGCAAAGGATAAATGCCCTCCGTTATAAACAGTCACATGCAAGACTACTCTTGCATATTTAGCTCAACCAAAAATGGGTCAGTGGTATTTGCACATTGTCATTTAACTTCATCCGCCTGACTTCAGGGAGCAAGGATCATTATAAAAAGCCACAAAAAAGGGTGCAGATTTTCAATAAACACCCACAGACATGAGGCAACGACATAATTATGCACTCTAAATAATGAATTCCTTATTCCTTCCACTCAAAACTATTTGGGTTTTGCCATCCGAAGAAAAATGCTCATCAGAGGGGATTCAGAAATAGATATCCAAAGCCAACTATGATTCATATACCTGTGTATATCCTGCATGACATCAAGGCAATGCATGATGGTTAAGGTGAAAGGTGCATAAGCCTATAAACTGCAGTTTGTCTGATGTTTGATGCTCTGATAATACATGCTAAAACACAATGTAAAAAATACCACAAGTAGTGTGAAGTAATGAAGTCATTGGACTGACTCACTAATTTTAATGTATTATAATATATTATGATATTGCAATATCAATGTAAAGTTTGCTAATGTTAGCTTAAAAATGGGCCCTAAGCTAATGCGCGTACCAGACTAGAAGTGAGACTGTAGCAGCAAAACTGAATTGAATTCAGCAAGAGTTTTGAGTTTTTACTCTAAAGTCCATATTTTAGCTGTTTGCAGGACAGTTTTGGTAGTAGCAGGAAGTATACAGATTCACCTTTGGCTGGAAATGTTAGCAGCGGATCGTGATCACTGTCATGTCAGTTAAAAGACGGAAAATGGGGAAAACAACCAGTCTAGATCTTCACAACTGGAAGAAAACGTGTTTAGCAAGACCTCTAAAATGCTCAAATGATACATACAAACAAATAAAGACACATTTGTTTAATTCTAAAACTGAAGTGCTAAAATGCTAATTAGCGGTTATGTGCTAGCTGTTTCCACCCTTTTTGTGCCACGCTAGGCTAAAAAGCTAGCTGTCAGATATGAGGATGTTTTTATTGAGAATCTCCAACTATAGAAAATATATTCCCCACTTTTAAAATAACATCAAACGTTTTTAAGGATTTGTTGTCAAAGTGTATTTGTGGACCACCAAAAATCTCAAGTTGTCATATAAAAAAAAAAAAAAGCACAAAATAACCTCCCTAATACAAGTAAGTCAGAGAACATCTCTTCACATTTGTTCCATATTTAGAACCCTCCATCCACATATGTATGTGTAAACCCTCATCCTAAGCCCTCTAGCGTACAGACAAGACAAATGCATTCCAGTAGACAACCTTCAATTTCCGAGATGTGTGTGAGGGAGGGCTACTGTCTGCAGCTGTCACCGTGAAGAATGACTGATACAGTTTTCGAGGCGGCTATAAATAACGGAGCACCTGGACAGAAAGATGAAGCCAAAACCTGCCTCAGACAGACTGGCACAGGTAGATGGATGGCAATGTGAGGGCATTAATGAGAGCACAGGTCCGCCAACACATGGGGATGAGAACTCTGCAGATGGCTTGATGTCATCGTTATGTGACAGTATGTGTTTGTGCAACTTTGTGAAAAAAAAGATGGGAAATGGCACTGGAGGGTGACCGAACCTCATTTTTCCTAATAATTTAGGCAGGATGTGGAGAAATATGGAATTTAAATATTATAAAAGATTAAAAAACAGCTGCATGGATTCACAAGAAACTATGATTTTACTCTTGTAGGCAATAAATATATGAATTGAACATGAATTAATTGATGTCCAGGTTTCTTTGTCTCACTTTGGAACATAGTAATTCAATATATACACACTAATTCTAATGATATTAAAGCAAAAGGTGATTCCCTCTGTGCTCAGACTGCCCCACCCCCCACCTTAATGAGGAGACTGTGCTGAAATTACAGTTCCATTACTTCATTACGCCGATTCATGTAAACACACTGAAAAAAAAAACGAACAGAATATCTTCATCAAACACATTAGGTTATATGGAAACAACTGCAGGGCGAGGGCTGGATTTTTTCTGGCGCTCCATAATATAAGAGACGAGTCAATTATGAGGTGGAAATTGTGGCTGATTTTGCAGCCCTCTGTAATTCAGCATGAATAAGAACGCAATCTCCAACCGATGACAGGCAGATTCTCCGTTTTTGCGACGCCGTTATTTAAGATGGCACTTACAGCCGGCTCCTCTGCCACAGAATCTTTTGGACACCTTAATCAGTTTGAATGAAATAAGACAGAAGGGTAAAGCATTCATCTTATCCGGGCATGAGACTAAATGTCACAAAGGAGATCTCAGAACCCATTACTGCACTTTCACCAGGGAGCGGAATACAAAGAGCTGATAGGCTCTGCATCTTTCTGGTTTTGTCTTTGAGAAGTCGCGGGGCCTGTCAAACGTGAGCTTGGACTTGGAAGGACACAGTGTGACCAACAAAACTGAGAGGAGGGTGGGAGGGTGCATTTGATAATTAAAACGCAGAGCCCCAGAGCAAACAAGTTTTTAACATGCCTTTGACATTGAGGTGGGGCCATCAGCTCTGACCATTAAAATGCAAAGCTGAGGTCACGGTGTTAAATGCTTCCCCCTGAAAACAACACCTCAGGACTGGGTTGACTCCCAAAAAATGTAAAAACTCTGTCCCTTCTCTTTAGGATAACCTGCATCATTTATTTCAGCAGCTTTCTACTCTCACTTATTTGAATCAGATACATAACCTGCAGGGAAAAGTTTCTCTGTTTCTCATTTACTTTCCCCAAAGTGGCTCTTTAGCATCATCAGCATAAAAAAAAACAAGTTGGCATCGCAGGATTGCCTGATTTGGCGAGGATGTGAGTAAGCCGTTTTTTTTTTGAGGAAATGATGTGCGGATATAATATTCTACAAATATGTAAAAAAAAAAAGTGTCTGATGAAGAAAACAGCAATTAATATTAATATGCCCGAGGGTCCCTGCGGTGTGAGAGACAATAGACAGTTTTTGCTGAGCAATCTGTCGTACGTGCAGCATGATGTAACCGTGGGTGTTGAATGTCAAAGCGCTCGAATGCAAATGTTTACGGAAAAAACCTGACCTTAGCTCAAATGCAAGAGCGACTTTGCCTCATTTGCAAGCATCTCCATAAAATCCCACGTATGAACCGCGAAACCACATAAATTCACTAATTATCTCCGCAGACAGGTGCTTTGACGGCGAAGCCCGATCATCACAAACCCTGGGTGCTAATTAATGCTTTAATCTACAGTATGTGTCAGGCCTTAGAGGTTTTCAGATGATTAGCAACACTGCAGGTAAAAACAGTTTAGCTCCCCTGGACAGCTGCAGCCACCTAATTACAATCAGCCCAGTCAGATGGCTTCACTTTCTATAAGGTATCAATCTTCATTCCAGTGGCAAGCTTCCACAACAGAGCCAGATGCTTCCTCCAGGCGCCACGAGCAACGATTGGAAAATGTAAACAACACGTCACTTGTCTGACGTCGGTCGTCCCTGAGCCTCCTGGTAAGGAATTGTGCTCAGATATGCTCCACAGAGCGCACTAAGTGGAAAGTGGCTGGAAAAAAAGTATAAGAGGCGTCATGGAATGGATCATCACTCTATCTGAAAATAGACTGTTTATCAGGAGCCGAGGCTTCAGGCGTCTGAGCACGAGTCCTTCATCTCTTGATTTATTATTCCCGAGATGTTTGATCTGACCCCGAGACTTCAGAACGAGACCAAGAAAAGATCTAAATAACTTTTGTTTTATCTTAATTTAGTATCGATTTCTGCCCAAGGTGTCCCTGTGATCTTTAAGCAGAGATACTATCACTTTATTTGCCTCGATGAGCTCACACACACACACACACACACACACACACCCTCCGATTGTCATTCCTGCCTGGTTGACAACCTTAGATGAACTTAATAACAGATGGCAGTGCTGAAGAACCTCTGCAATTATTTGAAGATCACTCTTTCATGCCTGGAAGGAATCGGCGAGGCTGCCTCTAATCAAGGCGTAACCGCACTCTACATAATTCAAAAGTCTTATTATAATTTGTCATATCCAAGATGGCTGAGCAATATATCTTTGCCCGAGTGAAATATGTGTTTTATTAATACGCTATTAATGAAAAAAAAAAAAAATGGAGCTTTCGGAGCTCTGCTCTCACGAGCTTCCTGTGTGACCAGGATGAGCAGTGGGCGACGATGACTTTCATTTCTCACACGTGGAAAATTGCAGGAAAGTTTGCAGCATGGGCTTCGAAATATGTGAGATGGTTAGTTCATGACATGCTCCAAAAAAAAATACATGAATATGACATCACCTACTTGCCTTATTTAATAATATCAACGCACACAAACTGGAGTGGAGTCCTCAAGCTCAAAGAGTGCGTCACAATGCTGCATGCATGCTCATTGTACATTTACCTTACTTAATAAATATTCTGCTTTTTACTCCACTATATTCATCTGACAGTTCTTCATTTGACCACATTAAAGTAAAAGGACACAAGTAGAATATAGCCTACCACACATTTACAAAATAAAACTACTTATATTATATGACATATATGACTTTATAAATTATTAATACTGATGCAGCAGCAGCAGCAGAATTTTATGGCTGTAGATAGCTGAGTTGGTAAACTACTTTCTAGTCCAGTGATATCCCAACTGGGTGGCAAAGGCGTGGAAACTTACAAGGCATGGAAAGTTACACTCGGAATATTTCAATTCAGAAACTTTTCATGGCAATTATGGAGATTTATGGGAATTGGGGGTAATTTGGTAATTGGGGTTAAACTAGCATCATGATAAGATAGCTAGCTATAGCTTATTTAGCATCTAACTTATCGGCAAGCTTTCAACTGTACAAATACATTTCCATGTGCCATTTGCAAGTTAAACACTAATACCATACATTTACCCCATAATATCGCCAAAGCTTACTTCACTTCATGCAGTCCACAGGCTCAAATGTGTGGCTTCAATAGTCTTGTGCTTCAGGCTCCAAACTGTGGTCCAGGTTTGTAGAAGTCATCTGCATGTAGAGGGCGTGGCGCCAACAGCCTGCAGTAAGCAGTGTGCTACGCGCCATTCTTCAACTATATACAAGTTCCCTGTTAAGGACCAACCTTCAATTTAGTAAATTCCCAGTTTAATTCCCATTGAAAGATACTCATTTTGCTAGCCCCATTCCCAACCTAGAGATCAGGCCTCCTTCCAATGGGTCATGAGGGGTTGTGAGATGGTTAATCAATGTAAAAAAAAGTTGAATTTTATCCATTTGTACTTTTATTTTAAGTACATTTTAATAATAACACTTGCCTCAGCTGGAATTTACTTTTCTACATTGCTGTATTGGTATTTTTACTTACTGTGTGTTGCTGTTCAACTACCCTTACAGCGTACATATGCAGAGAACAGATTCACTGTCAGACTTGAACGGTCTGCGGCTGTTGACACAAGCATCGAGTCAGAAACATGGCATTCACCCAGCAGAAAGTCATACTAATCCATTTTCAGGGTACTCGGCAGTCAAATCATACGCTGTGTCCGTTATGTGCCGTCTCCTCAGCAGCGGTGTCAAGCTGTGAGTGGGACTCCAGTTCAGCTGTCGGCTGTGGAGGAGGCGCAGAATGGAGGGAAGGTGGAAGAGGAAGAACATACACTCCTCTCATTATCTTTTCTTCTCGTGGCAGCTTCGCTTGCCCCGTGAGTCAGCTGTCAATCACGGCCCGGGCATCAAGTCAGCGGGAGCCCAGAATGTACGGTGCACTCATCAAATCTGCCAGCAGGCAAGGAGAAAGCACCTATAGAGCCCAAAGCCACAGCCAGTTGCAATTAAAGTGCTGCTCCACTGCGGAGAAAGGAACCCTGAGGCCACCTGAAGGTCACTGAAAAACCCAATTACCAGCTTGTCATATATTGTCAGCAAGAGTAATTCTTGGAAACAAAACAGCTCTGACTCACCTTTGCACTGGGCTGCAAGGACCCAAGAGGAGATTGTGGGTGTTATCAAAAAAAAAAGAAAAGAAGATACAATTAAGTAAACAGAACTTTTGTTTTATTATTTTTGAGACAAACTAGAGAACGGGTGGGGCGGGAGAAAAAAATCCCTGGGGTAAGGGTACGCACAGGGCCACAGCTCAGACCATGCAGTTTCATGTACAACTCTTAAATGGAATAAAAATGGTTTGGATTAAAAGTTATAAAAATAGACCATTTACAAAAACATATCTACAGAGACAGTTCAGTGGCAGTAATTATTTGATTGTACATAAAACATTTTTAAAAAGTCCAATCGGAAAACAAAAAAAAAAAAAATACATTTCACAGTTTAAAAGGCGAGAGTTGTTGTGTCACAATGTAGTCTTTGGGACGGAAACTGTTGCTACACAGTAGTTTCATGTTTCCACAGGCCGGTCTTTACGCTGGCTGCACTCTCTGTGCTAATTAAAGGCACTGTCTGTCCGTTTTCTTTCAGCGTGTCGCCATTTTGAGTGACGAGGTTGAGCCCGTACTGATTTGGGCTCGTTTTCTAGTTCTGTGCTGCCGGGCTGTTGCATTGCGGGGCCAGAGTCTTTACATGAGCTCGGCGCGGCGGCGGCAGTTGCCCGCTCAGTCTCTATAGTCACCACCGACCCGTTTCCCAGGGCGCTGCCAAGGGCGCCGCCTCCTTTGTCCGCAGTAGCGGGAGCGGCGCGGCAGGCTCGCGCTGTCGCTGCTGTCCTGCTGCAGCTGGCTCTGGTGCCGCTCTCTGTACGCCATGTAGGCCGCCCTCCTGCTGTTGCGCGCCGCCATGTCGTAATGGTGGTGCCGCCTGTGCGGGGCGCTCTGCACGCTGCCATCGACGCTGGTGGGGACGTCGTAGGCGTACTCCCGCAGCACGGTGAGCCGGCTCGCCCTGTGCGCTCTGGCTCGGTTCTTGTGATGCCTGCTCGCAGTGTCCGTTGGTGGCAGCTGTCGGATTGTTGATGTTGTTCATCGGGCGGAACTGCACCTCAACTGGTGCCACGTGCATTTTAATTTCATTGTCTAGTGAATGTTCGGTCAGGCTGTTGTCCAAAACAGCTGCGCCGTTGGCCGTCGCCGGTGCAGAGACGGACTTGCACTGAGCCGCCTCTGCGTGCAGGTTGGTCAGCTTGCTGCCGTGGGCAGAGTTGCGCACACTCGGGGCGCTCTTGTTCGTGTAAGAAGAGTCTGCACTGCTCTGGCCACACTTTGTCGACTCCCCATCTGCCTTGTCAGCAGATCCCGTTGTGGAGGTCATTGCCACGCCCGGCTGAGGCAGGAGGACATCCTCCTGCGCAGAGTAGGCTCGTCCTCCCTGAGCAACACGCCTGAGACCAATAGCGCCTCATGTCCTGCCTGTTGACGCAGTGATGCGCCACCATAAACGCCCCCAGTGCCAGCGCGGCCACCCCAAACAGGCAGGTGAAAGCTAAGTCAAAGGGGTGGTCCTGCGATACGGCCATGGCGCCGAACACCCAGAGGGCCGCGTACAGCCCCAGAGCTCCCGCTGCACCCATCAGCTGAGCGGCGAAGGTGTGCTCATTCTCCAGGGCCATCAGCGGCACGGCGTGGGGCGCGGACGCGATGGACGACGATGCCTCCTGAGGGTGGAGCTGGAGGGTGAGGGGGTGGCAGTGGCCGACGGGACCATCTCCGCCGACCTCCGTGTTGGCTGAAGCCAGGTGCTGCTGCTCTTCGGTCGGCTCCTTGAGCTCGTAGCGGCGTTCGGGGTGGCGCCGCAGCTGGAGCAGAATGCTGAGGAAGTACATGCAGTCCACGAAGATGATGAATCCCACCGGGCCGTAAAAAGCCCCTATACTGGGCTCCCATGCCATCCAGCAACTACAGGGAGAGACAGAAGATCAACATCTCACACACAGCAAGATAATGATGTGCGATTTTTTTCCCCCCCAATTACTGCATATCAGGATCATCTTTTAGCAATAACTTAAGTTATATAGTACTTCCTAAAAGGAAAATTGCCAACAGCGCTCATTAAAACAATACCCCATCTCCTCGTCTTAATCTGTCACCATCATTGTTTACTTCACAAAGTTAAAATGACTCTTTGGGAAACTTTTGCATCCCGTTTTTTTACAGCAACTGTCCCATTACATTTAATAACACAGGCTGGATTCATCTCGCTTGCAAGAAATTAATTAAACTCCAAAGACTTCAGACAGATACGGGTCCAGATTTCTCAATTAGTCAGCCACGTTGCACAATCTAAACAGCTGCCACTGTAGAGAGAGAGAGGAGGAGGGGGGGGGCTGTAAACTGGCAGCAGTTGCTTCTTGCTTGGATGCACACACCATTAAAAAGGCCTCTATAATCACAACTTCAGGGAATAAACTTTTTCTGCCCTCATAAAAATATCCATTATTTACGAAAGCAATGCAGCCTGGTCGGTCGATAACTAAAGCCGGCTCCTCCTGAGGATGGAATGTAAAGGATCTCTCGGGCCTGGATGCTTCTTTATTAAACGCCGCTGTCCAGATAAAAAGACCTAGCGTGACTATGAGCGCATCCTGAGGGACGGGAACTTTAATTACTTTGTGTACGGGGGACTACTTACTACGGCGCACTGGTCCGGCTTCCGTAGTTCTTGATGTTAGCCGCTGCAGTGATCCCGCAGACAATGATGGGGATCCCTCCGCCAATTAAGTAGAACCTTTTGAGGGGAAGCACAGAGAGGTGGATTCTGCTTTAGTCTTTGTGTTTGCAGGGCGACAAATGGGCCTGAGCGTGTCACAGAGGTCCACTGGTACTTCAGGCCTCGATACTGACACCATGTGGCAGTTTGACAAACAAACACGACCAGTTAGAAGGAGAGAAAGCTCCCAAAAATCCATATCAAGCCTCAATTATGACGTCAGTTCAGTTATTAGGAATGTTATCTGTGTAAAAACACACTGAGCATGGGTCACAGTGTGAATGCTGGCAGCTCATAAAGACAGATATGTACATATGTGAGGAAAGGGTATACTAAAACATCCTCCCAAAACGTACAAAAAATATAAAAATAAAAGAGACCAAATGAGAATTTTTAAGAAGAATTTTTAAAAACAGATTTTACGTGTGCTTGAATGCTCATTCAGATCCAGGTATCGTAAAAAACGGACAGTTCAACACAAGTTCAAGTCTAGTTTTGGATTGGTTGTTTCATTTGCTCACACAAGATGAATATTGTCATATAAAGTTGCATGGTGTAATGACGGTGGCGTCGTACCTCAGCATGGGCCGCGGCGGCGGCGGAGGTTCGTCCAGCTCCTCGTAGCGCTTGGCCTTGCGCGTCACCTGTTTGTAAATGTTGCGCGCAGTCACACCCACCCACAGAGTGGTGGCCAGAGTTGAATAATGCAGCAAGATGCCCACCTGCAAGAGATTGCACCATTTTTTAAATATATATTAGATTATTATGTGTGTCATTATCACTCGGAGTAAAAAAAAAAAAGCACTTTTTGAGATATACTGTTATGCCAAGGGGGATTAAAGAAATAAGCTAAAAGTTTTCTGCCAAAATCTTTCATCCAGGTACACTGAAAAATGAATAAGTAATGTGTCTTGGTCCAACACATCATGA
Organism: Nibea albiflora; assembly: GCA_014281875.1. Lineage (NCBI taxonomy): Eukaryota > Metazoa > Chordata > Actinopteri > Sciaenidae > Nibea > Nibea albiflora. Next base: position 10,561,371 of record CM024809.1, read on the forward strand.
GAGGAGGTGGCAGGATCACCTCAAGCCATGGAAACGATCTACTGTATTTTTTTTTTTTTGAGTGGATTGAACTCAGCCAAAGGCGACTTTTTCGATGTTTTCTTCCTGTGAAAACAACAACTTTGCACGTCTTCACGACTGCTGACTGTTCGAGTTTGCTGGAAAGCGTTCGCGGCGAGGAGGGGAGGCGGAGGTGCGCGGGCGGCGTGTACTCACCGCTTGGCAGGCGCTCGCGTACCGCGTCTGATTTATGCCGCCTACGAAGACGCCGCAGGTGAGGGAGATGTGGAAGCAGAGGTTGACCAGCATGTGCCAAAACTTGCGGCTCACACGGACAGACCTGGAGTCAGGGGGGGGAGAAAAGAAAGAATTAAGATGTAAAAATGCTGTTATGCAAGTTATCTGTACCCCTCCAGGGCTGGCAGACTTGCACTTTTCTCCGATCAAACCTACAGCGCTATAAATACTTGATATGATTAAATAAATTGGACTCGTGATCGTGTTGCTCTCACACTGTTGCGCTTTGAAAAAGAATGGACACGAAAAAAGTTGTACAGCAACTAAAAAAGATTAATCATAATTACCAAAAACATGAAAAAAAAAACCCAAACAAAACAAAACAAAACAGATAATTGTCTATTGACCAAGACTTAATGGGAGCTCGGGGCAAAAATAAATCCTGCCAAGTTTAGACGAAGATGCAGCGAAACATTCATGTTGACGTCCGCCAAGAGTCTCTTACCTGTGATGGTAGATGTAGCTGATGATGATGGTGAACAGGCAGAGGAGGAGTATGATAGTGGTGGCGTAGATGACGGGGTGCAGGGGCTGGATGCTGGGCGAGAAAAACTCCACGCTGCTGAGGTCCTGCGTGACGGATGAGGTGATAAATCCTCAGTTTCAGGTGATATTGTTAGGGCACGTCGCTACACGCCGTAACCCGGGAATTATAAGGCAGAGAAGTGCCACGCGCGCCACGACTCAGATTCATGATACATATCATACATTGAACATGAGGAAATAACTCAACCTACCATCAGCAGGCCGTAGTTCCCCAGAGAGTTACAGGATATGGTGGTGAAGTTGTCGTGGTGGCCGAGGATGTGGCAGCCGTCGCTCTGCCATCCCTCCGTGGCCTCCCGCCAGGCTTAAGTTCCAGGAGGCGGACACCGCATCTGAGCCTCGGGCAAACCGGCGCAGGGTGATGTTAACGGGGGTCCTGAGGACGTGCTGGGACATCCCCTCTGATCGAAAACATAGACAGCTTTTTAGCGTTATCGTGGCTATTTGGCTCCTGTGGTGCGGACAAGTTTTGGTTGCTTCATTTGAATGTTTTCAGCTTTAGGGCTCTACCAAAACGACGTGTGCCTCACCTATCTTCGCCATGATGACGGGAGTCGCCACGCTCCTCCTCTTCCCACCGTCAGCCAGTTGGGACGAGTTGCCAGTCGAGGGGAAAAACTTGCCGTTGCGGAAGCCCAGTAGATGGAGCTTGTAGACCGTGTCCTCTGGCTGCCCAGGGACTGCAGCCTGGGTGAACAGAGACTGAGGAAGCTGCAGGGAAGCCTCTACAATGGTGCTCTACGGGGACAAAATATACAAGCGTGTAAAATATACAACCTTTTCATATTTTCACCTTAAACACTTTGTTTTATTTATGCAAAGTATTTGTTTTTATGTGCTTTACGTGCAGGAAAAAAAGGACCTGCTAACAAATTGTAACAATCTCTCGACCTTGTGAAAGATGCTGGAGAAGGAACTGGTGGTGTTGCATTTGAAGGTGAGCTGGCGGTCCTGGCCGGGTGTGCGTTCGGGGCTGGGCCTTTGGAACAGCATGCAGGTCATCCCGTTCCAGTCGCTGACCCTGACCGAATGAGCCTCCAGTGCTATGTTGGGGGACGTCTGCAGTGAGGAGAGGAGACGGTGACGCGATTCATTCCAGAACAAAGTTTTAAAGTGCCCGTTTTGATCGTGCGAGCGCAAACAGGCGCAGGCGAGTTTGTTGGGCGGGACTAACCAGGGAGAAGGCCTGTGCTGTGGCCAGGCGGTAGCCGGCAATCTTCTGGAGGCAGCTGATGATGCGGGTGCAGGCCATGGCTTCCCGCTGAGCCATCCACAGCACCCTCTCGTCGGCCAGCATCAAGTTACTGGACATGCTTACCATCACCTCGCCCAGCTGGGAGACGAATATGGACATGAGTGAGCGAATGGCACAGACTTAGTAAACTTGTCAATAGAGTTTCTGTGAGCCAAAAACACTGAGCACACGTAGCAGCCACTCAACACTTCATATCCGATATCAGCGGAGTGGAAACAGAAGAAGTAAACATGCTCGGCCTGCATCTTGTTTGTATCAAACAGCATTAAACGCAGGCTCGAGGGAGATACTTGACTCGTTGTAGCTAAGTGATTATTGGAAGCACATTTCCAGCATGGTGTCGCCTAACTAAACTTTAATATGCGATCTTTGCCTGCAGCAGTTACAGCGCGCCGGCAGCTTACTTTACTTTGAGAACTTTCCTTTTTGTCGGCCCACAGCTGCGCCGATAGTCGTGACAAGACATCTTTTCTCATTAAACGACATGACAACAAACAGATGTTGAGCATTAATCTATTTGTCCTTGAACAGGAAATGCACCAAGTCACGTTTGATTGTAAAAGCTTGTAAAAAAAAAAAAGAAAAAGCGCTTTGTTCTGTCGGAACTGTGAACAAAATCAGCGCGGCCGCTACGGCACTCACATCTTTGAACTTCTCGACGAACTTGCCAATCTTCTCAATCATCTCGGCCACGAAGATGATGTCCATCTTGTCTGAGAAGTTGGCGGCGTCGATCGTGCAGACCAACAGCCGCCGAGCCCTGGCCACCACGTTGCTCTCGTTCAGAGGCATCTGACGGGTGGACGGAAAGAGAGGAAAAATCAGCCTGTGTCCGTCTTGGCATGGTTTGAGGAGTGAAGAGGGCCGAGCAGGAAAGATGAGAGGAACTCGGAAGAGTGATTTAGCACAGGACAGAGAAAGAGCAGACAGCGACAGGAGCAACCGAACACGGACCTGGTTGATGACGTGCAGAAATCGTGTGACGTCTTTCTGGAACTGGCAGCGGCTGTAGTCGTCCTCGGCCCACGCCCCCTTCCGGTCACAGTAGCGCCACGCCTGCTGCTCTTCGCCCGGGCTGCCCGAGTATGTGCCCGCGCTTGATATCAGCCTGTTGCAGGGGAGGTAGGCTCTGAAGCCCGCCAGGGTGCGCGGCCACCTGGAGTGAACCAAAGAGATCTCACTTTTGCCATTCGCTGGGTAACACAAACCACGTCTTTATTTTCTCCTAACTTCGTGTCATGTGAGGCATAATGTCCGTGACAATCAACAGCAGCAGAGTAATGTGATGATTATGACCAAAGCCATGAAATAATTTATACGTTTAACCACAAGGGGGGGCCACAGTGCTTGACATGAGAGCATGCAGTACATGTCACATTTTTAATACTGGTTTATACCTTTATTTTCATTTAGAAATGTAAACAGTTGGAACTGTGAAACGATCAGACCTGGACAAAACATTAGAGGATTGTGTGTGTGTGTGTGTGTGTGTGTGTGTGTCCACTTACTTGAACTCTCCCTTGTTGTTGGCGACGCGTTCGGGATCGCAATACTTTGCGGAACTCTCCAACACCACAATGTGGACGGTCCTGGTGGTGTTGCCCCTGCTCGTTCTGACCCGGCACTCCCAGTTCCCAGTAAAGCCGGGCTGAATGTTCGAGATGGTCAGTGCGCTGAAGACAAAGATGGAGGAGGGGGTCAGAGGGGGGTCAAGAACTGAGCTGAAAAGATGCTACTGTTTGAATTGGCGCCGCTCGCTGTGATGATTCGAGCATTGACGCGAACGCGGCCATACCTGGCAATCAGAGAGCAGTTCTGCACCATGTGCTTCTCAATGAAGATGCCTTGGGCGGCGTCGGGCTTGACCATGCGGCCGTTCTGGTACCACAGCACCTGCATGTCCTCGGCCACGAAAGAGGCCTGACACTGGAACGGCAGGCTGTCCCCCTGGAAGACGACCTGACGCTGGGACGGAGTCAGCTGGAAGGAGGGCAGCTCAAGTGGGGCATCTGAGGGAAACCAGACAATTCATCACAGAAGAGCAATAGTTCATATTCAGCTTACTCTGGACACGGTGCCTTTTTGTTCCACTCTTAGCACTTGTTGGACACACGAGGAAAACTCTGGATACATTTGGTGCTATTTGTCATTCACGCCAGGCCACGGCTCCTGCTAGATCTGTGCCGTGTATTTCATAATCCCTCACTGAGGTGACTGCCAAACTGATAAGACGTGAGCAAGTACAAACAAAGGCAGCACTGGCCTGGCCAGCCCTTCTCTTATCTCCCGTGTCATTGCACAAGCCCCCGTTTCACCCAAACGCCAGCAGCCTCGCTGGATACCAAAAACAGCTAAACTGAAGAGCGAGCGCGCGCGGCTTCGACGCCACCGATCTGTGTCACGACTCGCCGCGACTTATTTCGAGCCTTTCAAACTGTCAAGCGACACGTCAGACGGCGTCTCTGTGCTGCTGAATCATGTGACTATTTTCGGGTGTGCCTTTGCACGTTGCACAGATTTCTGTCTCTGTGTAGTTTGTGTGTGTGTGTGTGTCCATACCACAGGTAAGGAGCTCTGGCTTGATGGAGCTAATGAGCTGACCCTGGAGAGACTGGGGGTAGGAGCACTTGGTGTTCTTGACCACGATTTTCCTCTCGGTGATCCAACGCAGCAGCCACAGAAGGTTGCAGTCACAAAGCAGGTAAGGTGACTGAAACTCCCTTTGGGTGTATACAAAAATCAGGGAGGGGGGTGAGGAAGACAGGTTAAGTGACAAAAAGCCTGATCTGTGTGATGGAAACAGACAGTTTGCGTCTATATTTTGATTTAAGCGCAATTAGTTTGCAGGCATCACAATCACACAGCGACAGGAACATGCTCCGTAACACTTACAAAGACTTCAGAGACACCAGGCTGTCAAAGGTCCCCTGAGCCAACGAAGAGAACATGTTGCCTGAAAGGTTTCTGGAAGAAAATCAACAAATACGCGATGAGAAATAATCATTTATCCCAGACTGTTACGTGATTACATCATATTTTAGCACACAATCTACGTATTCATAAAAATACTCATAACTTACAGTCTGATCAGACTGGTGAGGCCCCTGAAGATGTCTACATTGAGACAGCCGATGCTGTTGTTGGACAAGTCTCTGTAAGAACACACACACACACACACACACACACACAGGGGGGAAAAGAAAGTTTCTGGTTTATTTCTCATTTCAGATGTCGCGCGACATGACAACCACGACGGCCCGGCAGACCATCGGGTAGTAAGCTGCATTAAAGCTGGGAGGCGGGAATGTTCCCGTCGAGATAAGTCCTGAAATAAAATCAAGATGGCATCAAGGAAAACTGATAAACAGAGAAATGTTTAAGTCGCTGAGATTAAGCAGAAAGAGCCGAGCTCGACGGAGACAGGTTGAGGCAGAGAGCGCGAAGGAAAAAAAAAAAATTCAGCTGACAGGTTTACAACTTTCAAGGTGATTTTAGATAATGTCTGTGTGGGCTTTCAAGGGAACCTGCACATCAAAGGCAGTGTACACTCCGGGAGATGATTAATCGCCTGTGATTAATGTCAAACACGTCAGAAATGTGTTCCTCCTCTGGATGTGACCTGACACGATGTCTCTGGCAGACATCAGAAGGAAGTGTCTGAGACTCTTGACGCCTTTCAGAAGGACCGGGAACCGAACATGGCAAAGACGGATCCTAACCTCTGCAAATCACACCCAATGTGCAAACATTTAGGAACAACTGCAAAGGAAGGAACATTCACTCGAGTGAATTTTAGCACGCCATCCTCAGATGCAGTAAGAAGCAGCGTTTCCATCGCTGGGAGCTAATCGCTTTTGGAATGTAAAGAGCGCAAAGCGGGATTGATGGATAATAAGCACGTTTGACAACTTACCAGCGAGATAACATTTAAACCAAGCAAAGTTCACACTCGCAGCACCTTCACAATGCCTGTAACACACACTCACTCTCACTGTGAGTGATCCAATCACCGAAGAGTGCCAAGTCAAGAAACAAGAGCCCGGGAGAGAAAGACAGATCATTACCTCAACCCACAAGCTAAACTGTGTCCTGGGGTGCTCGAGGAATGTGATCCTGACACATAGTGATACCTGGAAAAAGACTGTCAGGCATATGCTAACATCCGAGCGTTTATGTAATTATTGGTGCTGGTCCTTAAGGTACCAGCTGGGGAATTTACTGTGTGAGGTTATTAGTTCCACTTGGAAGAGGAGAAAGGGGGAAAAAAAAGAGATGCCTTTCACAGGCTTGCCAATTTGTGCGAGTATTGTGTGTCAGGGGAAGGATAACACAGTGGAAGTGAAGGGGTGAACGTAGGGGGGGGGCAAACTTTCATCCCACTTCATCGCCTGGATTCAAACACTGAAGCTACAACTAGATGAAGGGACTTAAGACGGCCGACATTAAGTGTGTTAGGAATCATTATACCCAACACCTCCCGTTCCGGCTATGTAGCTATAACTGACTAACATCTCTACTCTCCGTCTGCTAGAACTGGTCGACTAGTATTCGTTACCGCAGGCTGATGTCAGCCACAGGCATGTAGCACATTAACAGCGCGGCGCACTGCTTCAGTCGTTGCGAACGGGCACAGGCAAAAAATAGCCTGATGTGATTAGGCTCCGGACATGGGGCTGTTCAGCTGTTGGTGGAATGCGGAGTGAAAGGGCTGAGGCCGGGAGACATCCGCGGGGTTTTGAGGACTGCGTTTTGAATACATCTGCACGCGTCAAACTGTGTGAAAAAACGCGCGTGGAATTCCGCGGAAAGCGAAGTAAGGGGTACACTTATCTTTCCCCTCGAGGGCGTGACCACCAGCGGACCCTAAACCCAAACTCCCACCGCGTATAAAGGAACAGAGACAAGTGGGACCAGCTGGCTATTTCTAGATCAGATGTTAGTTCAGTTGTAAGGGTGTAATTGAGGGTTTTTATTTGCCAGTCATCTGCACACCAAAGTTGTAGCTTGACACGCTATTCTAGAAATCCACGGGAATAGTTGGGTTTCTTTTACAATGCTTTAACGCTAAGCCTATTCCCAACCCGGTGGACCATAAATAGGTGTGTGTTTTTCTCAGTTTCTCAATTTCTATCCACAACTTTGACCACTGAAAACTGACACTTTGACAGGGAAGGCAGAGTTTTCTAAAGTTTAGTTTTTTCTGTCTGTTTTGTTTCAGTTTAGACGGTGAACTTTAAACCTCACGGTGCCAAACCTCAGACGCTAAACTGACATTCTCAAACGCGTCCGCTTAAGTACGGACACGGTGCGAGTGCCTCGTTCAACAGCTACTTAAACAGCTGGATTTACGGTCGACACAAAGGGGGGGGGGCTAGGATGTAGGTTTTGATTTACAGTTCAGTGTTTGACTTCTCCCTTTGATGCCACCGCCGCGACGTGATGCGAATGTATTATACGCGATCGGGCTGTATCCCGCTTTAATTATGTTCCCCGTGGCGTCTGTGTTTACGTTCTTCCATTTGGTCTGACTTGTTTCATTACTGGATATGAGATTATTCCGCGCACTGTGATCACGGTTGGGGGGAGTCAGAGCAGAACATTTCTAGTGGAGATGGCTTTAAGAGATGTGCGCTACTAAAAAAGACCAAGAAAGTCGAGCCTTCTCGAAGCTTGCTCCGTGTTGTCGTTATTCGTAACAGTCTCGGCTGACACCAGGAACTTGAGAGAAAACAAGCAGTGATTGCGTAGCTACACATAGCCACAGAGCTAACGTAAAAGTTGAATTGTTTCTCAAACACTAATAAATCCATATTTTTCAAGCTGGAACGAACATCTGACTCGCAAACTCATTACAGCCGAAGTCACGACAAGCCTTTGACTAAAGCCTCGTGTGTAGAACCTTCATTATCCAGACTTTCCTCTTTAAATATCCAGCCACTGCTTTGTGACAAGACACATAAGATAATTAGGCCCTCCAAATGGCACACCTTGGAATGAGGAGAAATCTAATTAGGCGATACGTGGGAGGCAGGCGCACAGATGGAGGGAAATCAAAGGCTGGCTAGAGCAGAGTCAAAGTGAAAGGTAGAGAAACCCGTGCCAGAGATTTGCCAAATAAATATGACATAATTGCTTGTAAAAACTACTTCTTTGTGCAAAGTAACTTCACTCCAATTTTCCAAAGAACTGGGGGAAAAAAAAGTAGGGTGGATGTGTAGCAGTGGATCCAACAACTTGATGTAGGGCTTCTGTGTTTACATTCCCAGGGTCCAGAACTACCTCGTCATCTCCTTCGCTTGTCCTCTCCCTTTTTGCTGCGCTCCCTCCCGCCTTTCACGGCGGAGTGAGTGACAACTCCCCTTTTGAAATTACGTGAGACGGGTGGCGGGGGCCAATTAAACTTTGTTGCCCTCGGGCGAAAACCAAACTGTACTCTGGAACAACCCGCGTGAGGTTTTCGGCTCTCTCTCTCTGCGGTGATGAGGAAAGTCTTTATGAATAGCTTGTGTGTGTGTGTGTGTGGGGTAAAGATTTTGAAATGCAGAAGACATATATAGGCGAGCACGGATCCATCTGAGTGTGGCATGAATATGCGTTGATGATGAAGGGGTGGGGGTCGGGTGGGGGTGAGGCCAGGTCTGTAGCCAAGGAGCTGACTGCCTTCCTGTCTCGCTCTTATTGCTCCGCAGCGGCAGCCAAGCTCAAGTTTGTGTTGGCAACGGCCGGGTACTGTCTGATGATTCCAATTCACGCTGTGTTCTTGCTCGCTCTCTCTCTCTCTCCACACACACACACGCAAAGAGAAACACACAACTATACAGTTAAGCACATAGTTTCTGACCTCCCACACGCACACACCACATATCCCAGATGGGCTCTAGCTTTATGTGTTTTCTGCATATCAGAAATGATCATCAAGATAGCCGTGGACGCCACCCACACACATTTAGACAGCTTCCTTTTGTGGGAGGGGGGGTAAAGTTTGTGAAAGCATATAAAGCCTCATGCAGTGGTCTCTGGCGGCGGGCCAGACAAAACAGGACTGTAGAAATAGACTGCAGCCTGACCACGCTCCCTTATGGACACTGGATACACTTCTAGACCTGCTGGAACACGCACAGACGCACAAAACAACAGCTGCCTTAAACACAATGTGTGCGATGAGAGTCAAAGCTGGAAGCGAGCGAAGCAGTCTCTGACTGAACGGGACGAAAAATAACACAGGCCAGACCGTTATGGAATTTGTAAAATCTTTCAAAAAACACAAACAGTCCTACCAACACAAAATATCAAAGGGAATGGCTTTAACCACACTGCAAAATGACAAAAGCTTAACAGAAGACACATTGAACAAGAGCTGTGACTGTTCACGAACCACTATTCGCACATGGCAGATGATTAAAGCGAACACTCCAAACTGCCTTTAGAAAAAAAAAAGAGAAAGGGAAAAAATCTTTTGGTTGCAATAATAAAAGAACACCTCAGTGAAATCCCAGAGGGGCTGAATGTGTGAATGTAGAGTATACACACACGCATGCACGTGCAGAAACCACATTAAAAGAGACGGCGAGAAGCTGCAGAAGCGCCGCCGCTACTCACAGTCGTTTAAGCGCCGGCAGTCCGAGGAAAGCGCCCGGTTCAATGCGGCTGATCGTGTTACTCCGCAGCTCCCTGTGGAAATAAAGAGGGAAAAAAAAGTTTGAGAATTCAAAGTCGCGAGCAATTCAAAACAGCACACAAAATTTTTTAGACACAAAAATGGCAACGATTTAACTTCAAACTGGCCGAATGTGAGTTTGTGTTTTCCTTACTCCATGATACTTCATTCAGTATCTTTGCATTTTGAGATGTTTAATGACATTTTGCATTTTGTATAATGGCGACCATGCAGAATAGCACGTTTATAGGATACGTACGACGAGTGGCTGATGTGTAAATACTCTAAATACTAGAAAACCACTTAAGTCGCTGGACCTGAAATTGAGATTTCAGTATGCATGCGTCGACATGGCGAGGGAGGTTAAGTGTGGCAAGAAAAGGACTTGGATTACCGTCCTTAGAACATAATGATACAAATTCACTCACGCCCATAATAATATGGTTACAATACACAGAGCCGACCATATTTTGCACAAGCGCGCGTTTCTTTTTCTGCCCGACTGGAGCACCCAGACCTCTGCCAGCCTCACCCACTGATGGTTACAACACAGCGGCGGTAACTGACCCTCACAGTTGCTCTCCTGCTCTCACACACACACTGACACACACATTTAGACCCCGCCCCTCCTCCTCCTCCTCCTCCTCCTCTCTCCTGAGGTTCAAAGACTTGCGGTCGCAGAATTCCTGCGGTGCTCACCTGCACTGGCACTGCCTAGTCACTCATTACAGTGCGGCGGAGGGTCGGGAGGTTTTCTAGTCGCCACCTGAACCCACACAAAAGGGCCCCTGGCTAACTCTGCCCGTTTGATGTCGAGGGCCTGTCATCTGAAGGTGGGGTAGGTGGTCATAGATAAGTCATAGACAAAAAAATCTATTGCTTGTTAAGGCTTTTGATGTGAGCTCGCAGACTTGGCCTCTCTGCGCAGGAGTGTTGAAAGAAAAATGAGACTGCAGGACAAAGAGCTGAAAAATATTCTTTTAGGAGTGTGCGTGTGTGTGTGTGTGTGTTAGGTGTTGAGTCTACTAATTTGCTTGTTGCTGGAGCTCATTTATTTTTCATGTAAACTTGGCTTGTAGTTGCAGCTGTTGCAGCTGAGGTGAAGCAGGACACAAACATCGTCAGCCAAGTTCAGAATGATGACTCAAGAAAAAAATAAACAAAAAGGCCCTTTTGCTCCGGTTTGACTCACTTGGTCAGATGTGCAAGCCACAAATCAGATTTAAACAAATAACAGAAAACAATGTCACTAATATGTTGGTGTTCTGACACTGTATATACTCCTCTTTGCTTATTAAGTACACCCTCTGTATTCAAAGTTTGAATGTAGTGAGTAAGGTTTGTTGTTTTAAGGCTCTGATTTTAGGAAGAATGTCTGACGATGCTTCTTTTGAGCTCCAGGTGGTCTTCACGGTGCAAAATGACCCAGGAGTAACCGCTAACACTAATGACAGAAGAAGAACACAGCAGCTCTCTGATATTCTAACGCTACTGGATGAAATATGGGGAGTCGGCGGGGAAGCAGCCCATGCTTCGCCACCCGTAACTGCACTTCAGATTCCAAAGACCGCTGACCACACATGATCTGGCACCCCTGAAATCTATTTGCAGAGAAAAATGCCAGTTTTTTTTTTCCTCGACATGCTCAAATTGAAATAGCTGGCTGAATATTTCTTAATGTGTTCCAGCACTGTTCTTGAACCGGTCCCAAACCAAAGGGCGGTTTTGTAGCTGCGGCCATTTCAAGGGGCACACACACACACACACACAGCCTTCCAATGGTGTTATTTACAATAATATTAAAACTCATGTGACATGGAGTAAATATTAATTGAAGTCTGTTTCCTGGCATGACACTGAGCCTCCAGTTAGAAAAGAATGGCCGATGGCTCGTCCCGTCCAGCTTCCTGCGTGAAGCGTGTAACTTATTAAAGAAGTACTATCCTCTTCCTGTCCAAAACAAAACACCAATTTCAGAAGCACCCTCACACACTTCAATACACTGAGTGATTCTGCTAGCCGCCGGTGTCTAATATTAGATAACGTTCGTAGACTTGAGCGAGATGCTGCAGTTACCCACATTGCAAAATTAGCAGCCTGCCAAGGCGCTAACACGATGCTAATGTTTAGCTCACTTCTCTTTTTCATCATCCTGCAATTCAATTCAATTCAGTTAATTAATTAAATGTCCTCTCAACACGTCTAGTAACGTCACTTGTGCCCTGAATAAGAACAGGATGGGACCACGAGCAGAAAACTACAAACATGTCTCCTGGTGAGGTATGGCATATTCATTCATTTGCATTAAAAAACCACTTTTAAAATGCTGTTTAACACAGTTTACAAAGTAAACTAAGTCAGGTTGCACCCACAAAATCACTGGGTGTATTGAATTGAGCGGGGCTGCATTTTATTTGTTTCAAAATAAACTTCAACATTTCATTTCTTTAAAAAAAAAAACAAAGTCTCGCTTTAATCACACTGTTTAAGCAAATGAAAGCTTTGTGCGCGCCGGACAAAACAGTATTGCAATATGCACTTCAAACTAACTTTATATTTAGGCGTATCTTGCTTACATACCTATTTCCACAAGTATTGTGCCATTCCTGAATAGACAACAATGCATTCTTCAGAAAACGCTGCACACTAGAGCTGTTATCCTTGCTCTGTTTTCCACAATAAGCATTCCTCCACAGCAGCGGATTTAGTCAGGAATTAGCATGTGACCGTCGCCTAGCTTGGCTCCTATGTCTATGAGGAGAGTGATAATGGGGTTCTGTGTGGCTTATTTCCAAGTAGGGGCACCTTTGGCCCTGACAAAACACAGCGGTCTCCACAGTTACTTTGCAATTTCACACAGAGAGCCGGATAGGCGTAATCGATTCTCTACCCCTCTCTGGCACTCACAGCCAGCTGCTGTCTCAGTCTTCACGACTGCATATAGGCAAGTCCAAATGAGGGAGAGTTTCTTTGTGGACTTAGGGCTGTGGAGGCGGGGGGAAGGAGGGGTAGAAGGCAAGATGGAGAGCCTCGGCGCATTCAGGCCGACTTGAGAGTTTGGGGAGAAAAAAGGGAGTGGGATTGGTGGTAGGAGGGGCGGGGGTATCGGAACATTTCACGGAGGGAGAGGCTTCAGCATGCAGAGCGTGTTTGGGAATCGTACTGCTGACACCTCTGGCCTTGGCTTGGCCTCATTACAATGACAAAAGCAAGCAAGCCATCCAGCAATCTCGCTTCACTGGCCGAGGGTGGACCAGAGCGGGGTGGGGTCTGTGAGGCACAATGGGAGCTGCTTTTGGAGGTAAACTTGCCAGCGGATTGACGCGATGACGGGCAGAACCGACTTTACAACCAAATCGACCAGCCACTCACAGACAAAGCACATAAGTGCCCTTAAGGCTTCCTTGGTGAAGACAGATCAAAGCTTCTTCTTTTTTTTTTTTTTTTTTTTACACATTCAGTACACAGCCTCCTGTTTATCCTCAAGGCCTGAGCTCTAAAAACATCTGACCCAATTCATGGGCCCACAGAGAAGATTCCTGCAAATCTATAAACAATCTCAGCAGATAAATGTCTCTTTAAAATGGGAGTCAACTTGAGAAAAATCGTGCCAGACAATTTCACACAACAAATTATGGCCAGGAGATGAAAAGGAGAGGGAAATACTGCCGGTTCTTTATACTGGTAATGCACGAAATCACACTTTACAAGTGTAGCTGCAAGCGGGGTGCAAGGAGAATGGAAGTTGCGTGGCAAAATTGACGAAAACTGTCTGTAAGCCTGGAGACTTTTGCAAAAATCTAGATGTAAGGCCCAGAAAACAGGAAGTCTGTTGGTTTTTTCTGTCAATCAAAGATCAATTATATCAGACAAGTGGGGGCATACGTGAACTTAACCTTCTTTCTAAACCGATCACGAGGATTAATGTCATCAATTTGGCCTCATATACCTTCTCTATTTCTGGTCCCAGGCTGGGGAGAACGACAGGGGAAACGTGGCCTTAGAATTCCTTATCAATGCAGTCATGTGTTATTGTAGCCCTGGGTAAAAGCACGGCCATTAATGGTCTGGTTATTTTATCTGCATGAAACCATTCCGGAGTGATAAATCACCCGTGGCCCGTATGTGCAGGCCCAGAGCCATTTTCTTGAAACCTTTGTAGGAAGGAAACACGGGTGATGACATTCCAATCTCCAAAGTCAGAGTCACATGGGATGAACGCCGTGTCTCCGTTGTCCAATGAATCTCAGAGCACATACACAACTATACCAATAAATGTCTTCATTCCAAGCCTGAACCAATTTCCTTCTACGCTCACTGCTGAGCCACAGTTTCTTCTCGCAGAAAGATTCTCCTTCAAGATAAAGCGCACAGACTTTACGGCCTCCGTTATATTCTAGAATTACTGTATCTTGGGGAAGCAATGAGGTTGCATGTTACTCCTCTAAAATGGGCCCCGTCCCCAGAATACCACAGCAGCTGTATGTCGAGAGCATGTCACCAGGCAGACAACAACCAACCCTTGGGGCTCTACCTATAATTAGCCTTTTCTAGTACCATCTCCAGTCCTCCGCCATTGACTGATATTCTTGACTGAGACTAAGTGCTGTGCGGACGCCTACTCATTTTCTATGACCTGGATGTTCCACTGGCGCGAGGCCAATGTGAGTTTTACAAACCTCTGACTCCACAAGCCCAAGCTTCACTTGTGGAGTGATGGATGGTTCCTGCTAATGCACTGGTAGGTATAATGTGAAATACTGCGAGGCGCCACCATTGTGAAGATATATACAGATACAATATCTATGCTCTGCAAGATGGAAGACATTTTTTTTTAAAGCTAATAATAACATTCTAGTGTTTCTCTTATTGAGGTGTCAATCTTAATCCGAGCACAAGTTTCAACTGCCTCGGTATGTTTTTTCTAGAAACGTACAGGAGACACTAGCAAAGACAGACTGCAAACATTGATACATTCATTCTCACGCAAATCATCAGCAGAAATGAAAATAACAATAATACTTACAATTTTTCCAAAGTTGACAATCCAAAGAAGGATCCATTTCTGAGTTCTTGAATCTTGTTGTTGTTTAAAATTCTGTGGAGGGAAAAATACGTATAAATGCAAAGAAACAGAAAAGTACAATTGAAATTGGCCGCAAAATGTTGCATTTTCTCTGTAGGCTGTATAATGTCTTTTATTACACCAAAAATGCATGTGTCTTACTTTTTTAAAATTTCCGACATTCATGTTATTGGAGCTAAATAGCTCCTGTCAGCACCAAGCCACGGCACTCAAAAGATCAACCAGAAATTTGTTAATGAAATTGTGAAAGTGGATTCAAAGGGATCTGGTGTCTTTTGGTGTCAAGAGTGGAACAGTACTACTTGTTGACAGATAACAATATTAAGTCTCGCTCTGTCCTCTAGACACCCTCAGCTTCCAGTCACAGAACGTTCCCTGCAGCCATGAAGAGATCTGACGGAAAGCGTGAACTTCAGTCGAGTCTTTCATGCTAAATTGGCAGCATCAGAGTGTTGTCGAGGCAGGCGGGGAGCCAAAATGAGATCAAGCGTCATATTTTATTTAAGTTTAACAGGTAAAGGCATCATAATATGATCTGCGGCAGCAACGACTCACTGGGGATACACTGTGCCTTCAAACGGCACGCAAACAATGCTACATTTTAGCCTACATAGTAGAAAAGGCTGTGTTATGTGAAGAGAAACGACCAATCCTACTGGCGGTTAACACTGGATTAACTGCAATGTGACAAGAGGCCAAAAAAAGCAAGTAAAAGCAGCAATCTGAGGTATTCTCCACATATCTAAGCAACAGGTACACGTTCTGTTATATGAGATAATCTGTCATCGTTTTCAACTTTATCACCACGGAAATAAAAGTGAGCTCGAGAAAATGTTCAAGTCCAAGTGTGAATTCTTGATTGCTTCCTCCCTGGGCAATAAACCAGTTTTTATGAACCTAGTTTATCCCCCATGCATACCACAGGCTGATTCACTGCATTAAAACCTGCAAAGTTAAGCTCCACTTTCTTTGCCCGAGTCTCAGAGAGTTCCAGTCTTTCTCCCAAACTACTCCCACAGGGACTGCGAAAATCAATAGCACTGTTAACTCCCAGCAGAAAACCCAAGCAGGGACTTGTGGTTAGCATATGTTTCTGGCCAGCAAGGAGGGGATGTGGTGGGTGACATACATGCTAGTGGCACCCACAGCCCAAGGCCAGATTGGAGTCATTATGGGGTGTTGAGGGGTTGTTTTATTACAGGGTTGGACAGTGGAGACTCATTGGAGATTTGCTGCTTGGCTCCCTGCCGCTCGGAGAGTGCGCGCACAAACAGTTCCTGTGTTTCGCAGGCCTCCCGAATGCTGAAATGGCAGATGTTAAAACACGGTGATGTAAAAAGGCTGCAAATTCTATCACTGCCTGTGTACACATGATTTGATGATATAGGCAGAGACGCCGGGCCTCCCAAGATTGCGGTCACAAAAGCCTCATTTATATAGAAGAAGAGTTAGCATACCAATGGGATGCATTTAACATGAGGCCGGCGTGAATTTAGGAATGTGGCAATCGAGTCACATAATTTAGAGAGAGAGCAGAAAAACACTTTGCAAAACAATACAACTGCAGTTAATGGCAGTTTGGGGAAGCTCATAATGTTCGTCTGAGTTTGCGACTCTTTCGCTTGGATGCCAATTTGCAGTCGAATCAAGTCAATTTTTATTTATGTAGTCCATTAACGCGACTCGCAAATTTGCCTCAAGGGGCTTTACGACGTCGACGGCATACAGCCCTCGATTCAGAAGAGGAAAAACTCCCCGCAAAAACCCTTTAGCTGGGAAAATATTGGTGGAGCAAGAGAGGAGGAATCTAGAAAGACATGCAACAGATGTCATGTGTACAGGCCATAATCTACGGATAATACCACTATATTGTAATTTAAGCAAATTGTTAACATGATCCAGGATGACACTGAATAACTTTTAGGTGCTGCCAAGCAAACAGCCTTCATAATTGTCATCTTTAAATTCAGACAGTCCCCCTTTCTTTTTATATAATGCACACGGAGGGCAGAAACACTGACACATTTTGTGATATGGTGAAAATCATTAAGACGTTTGCCAGTGGTCACACGTAGATCCTCACCAACGTTGACGCCAAGCGGCAGGCCTTTTATGTTCGCGGAGAGTTGTGTAATTAGATTTACAGAGCAGTTCATGGATTTAAAAACAACACGTCATGCGAATGAATCAAGTCAAGGCTGCATAAATACACATCTCGAGCCTTGTGACTCTACGGGTCGTCAAAATAAATCTGTGAAAGAGAGTTCTCCTGAGAGTCATGAGCCCTCTTTCCATCCCTCCCTTCTTTGCACGTTTTACCCTCCTTCCTTCGCTAGCTTTGTCCCTCCTACTTCCTCATGACAGGAGTGTGACCTTGGTATGTTGGAAACTCGGCTGCAAAATTGTGTCTTCTTTACACTTTACGCTGGTGAAAAAAAGAAGAAATACCACTGCTGACTGTACAAGCAGTAAACACATAGTGAAGCCTCAAATCTGTATGGCAATTATGGCCATTTAACCACCAGCATCTCCACCGGCCTCAGGACGTCTGTAACTACGCCGTCTGCTTCCTTACTGTCTGTCTGTGGACATCAGCCTGAGGCCTACAGACGAAAGAAGTGTCTGTGGAATTTCTTCGGGCTAGGCCTCAAACGATGGAGGAGGGGAGTCACCCTTATCTCGATGCATAGATAACACCTGATTGAGCTCAAGCCAGGAACAAGCTCCAGGGGGATCCGAGCAAATCTCACATCCTGTCTGCTGATACTGCTGCCATAAATCTAAACAACGTTTGCGGAAAAGCTCTCTGAAACCAGAGTTTCTACTCCGAGTAGAAGTAATAACAAATACATTGGCCTAGATTTCATCGTGCCTTCTAAGTGAGTAAATATGACACTATTGAAGGTAGACCTGGGCTCTTTTCTTGCTTGAGAAAATACACCTTGGAAAGAATAGACCTCTGGCTGTAGGCAGATCCAGAGAAGGGCTCAGAGTGGCCAGCCATTACGCATTCCCCTCACGGGCATGGAGTGTTTTAAGGACAAAGCCGACTGATGGTCTCTCAACACTTTCTTTATGCTCAGGAGGCTTTTAAACAAAGAACTCCCATGAGCGGAGGACTGTAACTCTTCAACGGGGTTTTCAAATAAGTTTCAGGCTGCAATTGAGCTCATAAAAACCCTTCTAGAGTGACTTCCCCTGAATGTAGTGGATGGAAAAGTGGGCCTCAGCTCAGGTGGAAAAGGGAATTGGTCCAATGGCTGAGGTGCTGTGACTTGCCAAGGTAATTCTTTGCGGTTATCCAACACTTTCTTGTTCCATAAATGATCCAAGTATGAAGACTGCACTCCAGTTTTTGGATTTATTTTGAGAATGGGTACCAAAGGCTAGGATTTTTGTTATACATGTAACTGAGCTAATATCAAGTCATTTAAGGGGATTGACTTGTGTTAGGGAATTTGTCATACAAGCTGCCTTTCGCCCCTTCATTCTTGTAAGTCATACAGAAGGCTCTGCAATGTCTGCTTCCTGCAACGAATACGCCAAGACATTACAGCGAGGTGTTCACCTTATAGCGCCCTGCCTGAATGGAAAAACGATCCACCATGGAAACACCAGGATAAAAGCAGATGAGCAGTAAAAATGAACGCAGACGGAGAAGGCAATGCACAGCCTTAGCTCATGTCTAAGCACTAAACTGAAGTGCTTGTCTGGGATTAAGCCGGACTTGAGGCAAACTGGCAAAGTCAAAGCCCGACAGGTCTGTGAAATGAAAGGCTGCGAACTGACTAAATGCGCAGCTGTCAGTGCCCCGCTTTTGGGATTTTGCTTTCTTCTGCAAACACTGGGAGAACTGCTATGGAAAGCACAGGGGCATTCCTTTAGACCAGTGGTTGGCCCGGAAAGCAACAAAAACAAATCCTCTTAGGACATGCATGACAGCAGCCACCTGTGGTCTAGTTACACAAACGCTTCAAGAAGGCTCACAGCATAGTAGCCTTTTAATGTTGGGTAGGATAAACATAAGAGATGATTGATATATGGGCCCGGAACGCATTCCAAACTGATGCGTCTTGGGTTTTTAAAGCTCCAAAACACAAAGGGAAGCTTCTCCTCAAGCCCGAAGGAAGTGAAGTCTCAAGGAAAACAGATGAGTGTAACCCTAGCTTCCAGTTTTGCTCTGCTGCGAAACACGACGAGTTTACTACACTCCAATGTGTCATCAAACCGAGGGCGCTTTTTCCTGCAGCGAGGGAGGAAATCCCTGCTTTCTTCCTGACATTAATCCTACACTGCACTGTGGAGGCCCAAACCAGGTGCGCTTATTTGCACCGTGCTACCCAGGTGCTCCCGTGAATGGATCCTGATTACACCAAACAAGACCTGTAGAGTAATATGAGCCGGGTGAGTACAGAAAGCTTAAATATAGCCAGTTCCTGTACTTCAGGCTGAAACTGAAAACAGATACACAGAAATAAATGTTCAAGCACACACCTATATAGCTGACTCACATGATTTTATCCTTCCGCATGAGGCAAAGGTTAAATTCAAGCCCCCGTCTTTAAACCGAGGCCTACACTGGCACGGGAGAACAGGCCAGCTGTAAACACATTTGTGTCATTTCCTCTCGGATTACTTCGGCATGCGGTATCATTTGGAGAGCACAAATGCGGGGAATGCATCACTCATTTGTTCTCCACAGAGAGGCATTCAGAGCAGAGATTCGCTGCGTCTACACGCGGCGTATCTCGGGGTAAACTAAAACCGGCAATCATTTCACTCTGGCAAAATAATAGCTACTTAACCGTGCAACTCCTCGTGTATAGACAGGCTTAGTTAAAATAGGACGAGGTAAGACAAACCAATCATGTGAAGAGAGTATCTGGGGTGAGTTTTCTGGTGTGGAGTCAAACTAATTATCCCAGTGGTTGAATGAGTTCACCATAGCCTAAAGAGTAGTTGAGATATTTCTCAAAAGATGCGTGCTCGTGGTTCCCTGAAAAGCAAGACTCTTTTTTTTTTATTCATTAAAATCCAGACCCCTGAAGAGGAAAACAGGAAATCCGAAGCACAAAGGAGTTGGGGTGGGAAGGGGGGGGGCGCAAGTATGATGAATGGAGCAGGTCTTTAATCACACCTAGCTTATACTGCAGTTTCTGGCAAGGCCTTTAATTAACACACACAGCATGCCATGTCAACACACAAATTAAAAAAGCATTCATATAATAAGAGAACTATATTGCCACCAGTTAGCAGGAAAACATCCTAAAACCGGGGGGGGGGGGGGCTTAAGAAGACAGGTGTGACATTTTGGTGCGATGTTTTGAAATTGGAAATTTGTACGTATGTCTTAAAGAGAGCCGTGAAAAGATGTTTAAAGATGTCCGCCTGCTGACAAGTACACACGCCATTTGAGCACGCTTGTTAGTCATGTTACGAGGCACGAAAACCCAAGGTCAAAGAAACTTTGAGGTCGATGGAAGTTCCGTGGAAGTTCCTTGAACTAAATAGGATCTTTAAAGCATTGCATAATTAAATATTCAATAAAAATAGCCGCTGCCACTTCACACACAACGCGATCTAGTGGACTGACTGCGAGAACCGTGAGAAACCCTAACCGAGGGGGGGAGGATCTGATTTGGCTCAACAAGGAGAAATAATGGCTGGTAATGTTCAAGTTTGAGAGAGGTTTCTTGTAGCAGCTGAGACCCCTGGTTCAGGTCACCGCAGTCCGGACCAGCTGCGTCTCGGTCAACCCCGCCACAAGACGGCGAGTGGGCGAGCCGTAAAAAAGCGGGACCACCACACTTACTGAGGGGGAACGCTGATTTTTACAGGTCATAAATTAACACCTAAAAACTGTGCAGCCGACCTAAATGTATCATTGCCACTCATGTCCACGGGGAATTGGGAAAGAGTTCCACGTGAACGGAGCGCCGTCGTTTTCCTACAATGGATGAAAACAAATGTAGAAATAGAAATACAAAAGTGGAGACTGGAAGAAATTCCTTCGCGTTACACCACTTTCGGCCCGTGCTCTTTAATTATATATTCCTTGTTCTTTGGAGGCCGTCCTCAACGATACAGCGCTTAAGGTCAGTGATAAATCACAAGAGCCTGGCTCAACCTCCTATCTGTCACGGATACAGAAGACACACAGACAAAGCAAACCCCAGGACTAGATGGAAAGCGTACTCAATGACTTAAGAGCAGCCCATAGCTGAAAGAGATCAGCATCGCAAATGCTATAAATATGTGAGGGGACACTAGAAAAAGTCCTGATTGTGAAGGGGGAGGAAATGTGGACCGTGAGCCAGATAACTCAACAAAGTGAACATTTGTTTATCTTTGTGGTAGTGCAGTTAATCAGTTGGACAGATTTCTTTCAACGTTTGCCAGTGTGGCGAATTTACGCATCTATCGGAAGCTCCGTGTGTGAGATTTCATCTCCCAAATCAGGGCTGACCAATGTTTTTATGCAATATGGGTCATTTTATTTAGCTATTTTTATGTTCTGCCACACTCCTGAGTGAATACATTGGTTGGTTGTTGGGTGGCTAGTTGGAAAACCCAACCCTATCCCAAATACAAGCAGCAGCACAACAGGTACGTGTTCAAAACTAACTTGTAAGTGCTTTATGATGCACCTAGTGGCTGTTACAAAGAGAATACTGACTCACAGGGAGTTGTTTAAAGAGATATTTAGTTTAAAAACTAGGCATGCAGTCCATTTTACTGACATGTCTCTTGGACTATAACGCTGATTTGAGAGTTTGCCAGGTGTTGAGCTCCACCCAGGCTACGCCACGTTGGCCTAATTTAGATTTTGTGGCTCCAGTAACTGATAAGATGACTGCGCAAACATAAGCCCAATCTCCAACAACTTCCCTGCTGAAGTGTGATAAGGCAAACAACGTTTTCGCAGACATAAATCTACATCTTCCTTGCATGTTTCAAATCTTTTGTACTTTAAATCAATCGATATGCATGGAAAGCAGATTTACAAATCTAAAAATCGACCCACTTTGGAAAGGTCTTCAAAGAAGTGCACTTGTGATTTGTGGCAAACAGGTTAAAACATGCACACTCACCTAACTTAGAACCCAATCTTCTCCCTTTCTTTCCTTCCCCGAAGTCTATTATTTGCTTTCTACTCCTGCACCCTGCCCTGGTATTCTCATATTTCCCCCCATCGCTCACCACCACCACCACCACCACCACAAAGCACAAGTGCAGCGGACGCAGGGCTGAGAATTTCTGTCTGGGCTGACCTGCAAAAAGTAACATTTTATGACCTTAACTCAAGAGGTCAGGAGTGGGTTTGTGCTCGGCCAGTTGTTTTTGTGTGTGTTCGTTTCATCCTTTCGCAAAGACTAACAACTGCATCAATAAGACTGATGGCTGAGCTAGTGTTGTGGGGGGGGTGTACAATCTCAACTCCTAAGAAGTGAGCATTTATTTACTCAAAAACTGGCGGTTAACTACCCAACAAGAAGTGAAATTTCACTGTAATCACAAGTGCGGTTCTTGGTCGGGCTTGCTGAGGTGTGCCGCCAGGAAAGAAGGCATTTCACAAACTAGCTCTGACCCCATTAAAGACAGTGTATTTTTTTCAGCCAAGTGAATTAAACACCACTTGGATGAACTCAACAGCCAATGAGCTCCTTTATTCTGTTACCAAAAAAAAGGCCTTGGGGATACGGTAAATGTCCTGTGCGGGCACTGATTTAACAGCCAAAATATTTTCCCTGCGTGTGAATCACCGCGTTACACTAAGACGGGTGGCTCTGGTTGCACAGAGTTTACATTTACACCCTCAACAGTGTGCAGCTTTAAAAAGAGTGACTGACATGGGATGGACACTGGTGGAGCTTCACTGCATTTTTCAGTCCGCATTTATCTTGTTTGGACTTTTATTCTGCTTTATACTGTTTCAAAAGGTGGGCAATATGAAAGTTAAGCACACAGTTATGAAGGTAATGATGAACCTCTGTAGACTTTTGGAAACTCAGCTGCAGTTTTAGTGGTATTTATGATTATAAATATACGTTTATGTCCCTGTTATGACATGAAATGATGTTTGGAAGTAGACAACGCAGTAAATATCAGCAGTGCAGTCAATAATTCCTGATCAAAACTTAAAGATTCAAAGTTTAGTGTGTGGGCAGCTTCAGGTGGGGGTCATGAGTGCCAGATACACCTCCCTCCTGTGTACTCACAGTGTGACCGTCCTGTTGGGGAAGGAGTCCGGGAGTAACACCTGATGGAGCTCCATGTTGCTGCACACCACTCTCCTGTCGGTCGACGGGTTTTTCCCACCGCTTTTCGAGCGTTCATCATACTGCTTGCAATCGGGCGATAGCGCCGAGGCGCCGCCGCCGCCGCCGCCGAGCAGCAGGATCACAAACAACCGCAGCAGATCCACCCTCATTTTCACACGCCGCGGCACTGGCAAAGCAACGAATGTCTGGATGCTAAACGGGGGGCATACGGGTTAGTTAGTGAGTACGCTTTGTTATGAGAAGAAAGTGACCCGGAATCCAGACCCCGTTAAAGACAAAAATGAGACCCTGGCCAGTATCTTGTTTGGCTCAACCGAGCCTTCCTCCTCCATTTCTCGCAAGGCTTTCCCTTCGCTCGGCGGTATTCAGTCCCACAGAGGTGTCCTTCTTTGTTTGCCAGACGACTCATTTACAATTCCCTTTCCATGTCGGCGCGGCGTTCATTTCCTCCAACTCCACCAAACTGCGTTTTTGTGTGTGTGTGTGTGTGTGTGTCCTCGCTGCTCACTAAAGAAGTTGTCCAGTTGTTGAGAGGTTTTCTTTGTTGCCCATAGCGTGGGGGTCCAATTCAGAGTGTTGTCTTTTCCACGGCAGGCGGCTCGCAGTGAATCCAGGTTATCCGCACCAACTTCAGGAAACAAGGCCAGACTTTGCGAAACATCCACTTTAATTTCCCCCTCAACAGTCGGGGCGATATACTCCGACCAAAAAGGAGCGAGTACAACTTTCCTCGTCTCTTCTTTTCCAGGCACCGACAGGAAATTACTGAGGGGGGAAAAACACACGCACAAAAGCGCCACAGCAACACCTTTTTCGGCTAAAAGTGTGCCGCGAATGCTCAAAAAACTAAACAAAAAGGCGCACGTCGTTCGAGGAAAAGTATCCAAAGTGGTTTGCTGACTCTCTTTTAGCTCCGCTGCGTCTTTAGAAAGTATTCAAAGCCAGTTCTCTGTCCATTGAGAGGTCCTCTTCCCATGGTCCTGCCCCAGGAGCCACTATTGTCAAGTCGGATGGAGTCCAAACCACATCCGGTCTGCCTTTCAGAATAAAGCGCTCAGCAGAGGCATTGAAATGCTGTGACTTTATGGGACTTGATGCTGCTTATTCATGAACACAAAAGAATATATATATATATATATATTTCTACACATTAGTAGCCTGCTTTGTCTTTTAAATACTTTCAATACTTCTGTAATATTTAAAAAGTATAATTCTAAATACAGGAGTATGTTTTATGCTTTTGTTTTGCTACTTTCACTTAAGTAAAGGATCTGAGCACTTCTTCCACCCATGGCTTTGTCCTCTGTTTGCTGTACATAATAACCACGAAAGATTAAGTCACATGAGGAACAAAAATCCAATTGTATTGGACGTGTAGCTGATAAGGTTTTGTTTGCCCTTTGGCAAACAATCCATTTTCTTTTGTTGTGATCAGGTCGAGTGAGTCATTCAAAAGAAAACTGGACCAGGGGATAGCATTCAACTGATCACAGGCCAGGGAACATACGCCTGCAGGGTATAATACTTTTCACCCCGACTAGTCTATTTGTTTTCAGGATCTGTGAGGCTTAACGTACTTTAACAAGCATCTTTAACCCCGTTTTCTCTGCATACATGATGCCAAGCTAAATAACTACACTAAAGCCTATAAAGTAACTATAAATAAGGGGTTATAATATATTTGTTTTGTTGCTCTGGTATATCTTGCTAATCTAAGTTACATTATTTGGTATCATTTGTTATGCTGGCAAGACAAAATCGTATAGCTGTTTGCTTTTAACGACAAACTAAAAGATAATTCTGATGTCATTTATCAATTAAACATTTCTTGTGATTATTTTTTAATGAACACAACTACTGAACTGTCAAATGAGCTCGTTCCCGGAAAAAAAAAAATCACACCGAAAAGTCACTCACAGTTAAAGTTTCCCAACAGTGCGAACAAGTCGAGACGTTACCACGCATGACTGCAGGCTCGTGTGATGCCTTCATGCACGGCTTGGTAAATTTGTATATCCGGGTCATGAGCGCGACTTTTGAGGATAGATCGAAAGAGTAACAATAGCTTAGGCTGATTATTATTTGAAATAATACACACAGGCTAGAATAGAAGAAGAAAGAAAAAATAAGCATACTGGCCGATTGTGTTTTGAGTTTACGTTGGCTCGTAAAACACACTTTACGTGACAACCGCCACGCCTCCTGAAGGTTACACCTCGGGAGTCGTTCCCGGTCATAGGACGTTTATTCTCACGGCTGCGTTACATTACACGAAAGCGACCAGTTTAAATATGAGATTTCTATGAGACATACGCATTAGATAAAAAACAGCACAGTAAGAAATCCGCCGATACAACTCCGGAGGAGAAAAAACACAACATGTTCCCATGTGACTTTGCGTGGGGAGCGGGAACTGCTGCGTATCAAATAGAAGGTATGTAAACACGAGCACGAGATTTCGGAGTTGCTGCTTATAGTGAGTGGAGTGGACACAAACACTGATGTAACAACGAAGTTAGAAGTTACTACGTTAAACACTACGTTGGTTGAGCCTTTGACACTTTATCAATGAATTGTGCTGCAATGAAGTCTGTTCTAACTCGCTTGTGGTGGCATTGTATTGTAATTATTACATAGCATGAACTATATGCTGTGTATTTTCTAGTGTTGTCCAGCAAAACTGCCAGACAGCACTGACAAACTGAACACAACACGCTTCAAAGGTTGTTTTTTAATGGCAGAGCCTTTGTATCAGACTGCACAGGTGTTCATGATATTGTGTCCACTGCATTAAGATGGCACAGATTAAGACACAAAGTACAAGGGCATTTTGATTTTAGACTAGAGATTGGATGCCTAAGTGCCACGGCAATAAGTAATAAACTTATTACTGTGTTCAGTAATAAACCACACAGTCTAACTTTCTGGACTGGACGCAGTCGGTGCTGTCAGATCAGCCTGAACTCCCTCACAGGTCACCCTGATGTCAAACTGACAAAAATCAACAGACGGCCGCTTATGATAGAAGTCAGATTACAGCAAAAGATGTAGTCACGGTGATGAATTTAGTGAAATCCACAGACACACTAAAAGTCCCAACAGAAACATTACTTTGATTTTTTTTTTTTTTATGTCAACATCCTACAAACTTTTATGAAATGAAACAACCTATTTGTGTGCACTGAGGTGGCTGGCAAGCAGACGGCAAGGGACCGAGTATCTGGGACACATTTTGTCACGAAAAAAAAGGCAGAGTGTTTGGGGATCAGAATGGAGATGTGAGCTGTAACAGCTACGAGCTGTGGGAGAAGGACCTGGAGTGTATCCAGCAGCTTGGACTGACGCACTATCGCCTGTCTCTCTCCTGGGCCCGCCTCTTGCCTGATGGGACCACACGACATGTCAATCAGAAAGGTATTTCCATATCCCCGTTAGACTCCTGCCGTATTTGAATCCAAAACAACACGATGCTCGTTTGATGGTTGTAGTGCTGCTTTACCTCATTACAACAACAGCAGTATGTATATTTGTCCTACAGGTGTGCAGTACTACAACAAAGTGATTGATGGTTTGCTGGCCTGTAATGTTTCACCAATGGTCACACTTTACCACTTTGACCTGCCTCAAGCCCTCCAAGATCAGGGTGGCTGGAAATCACCGGGTATAGCGACCCTGTTTGACAGCTATGCCAAGTTTTGCTTCCAGACATTTGGTGACCGTGTCAAACTTTGGCTCACGATCAACGAGCCATATGTGTGTGCCAAACTGGGCCATGAAGATGGCATCCATGCCCCGGGGTTAAAAGAACCGGGGATTGCTGCTTACCTGGCAGGACATAACATGCTGCGTGCTCACGCCATGGCGTGGCACAGCTACAACTCCACCTACAGGGCGACACAAAAGGGTGCGGTGTCTCTGGCCATCAACAGCGACTGGCTCGAGCCATCACGAGCAGGTTGCGCCGAAGATATTGCTGCCACCGAACGCTACTTTGCATTCACGCTAGGGTGGTTTGCCTGGCCTGTGTTCGTAACTGGAGATTATCCAGAAATAATGAGGTCTGCCATTGACGCTCAAAGTAAGAAGCTGGGATACAATGGCAGCTCAAGACTGCCGAGTTTCTCAAAGGAAGAGCCCGCCATTCTTGGCACAGCTGACTTCTTTGCCTTGAACTACTATACGTCTCGTAAAGTGGAGCCAGGAGGAGGTTGCGGAAAGGCGTTGAGTATGAAGACCGATCGAGACGCAGCAGAAGTTCTGGATCCATCCTGGCCCATTTGTGGTGTGTCCTGGCTCGCTGTAGTGCCCTACGGCTTGAGGAAACTTCTCAAGTACATCAAGGTAAAATTACAAACACTGCCCCATCTTTTGTGGTAGTTCTCTGTGTCAGGTCCAAGATACCTCAAACAACATCCTTTATTTTACTTATTACTTACTTTGACTTTGAGTTGAATCAGTGGAAATATGAAGTCATTTTTCTTTTGTCTCTCGACATCAAACTGAATTGACCAACAAGAAGACAAATCGCCTTCAACCAAACGAAGAGGAGACTGTGACATTTGTTTAGTGTCTTGCTATTGATTTTGTATGCAGTAATCTCCTTTTAACACCTCCAGAAACACATTGATGCTTCATTAGTGCTGTCACATTGAATGAAACTGTTACTTTGCTGAAACTGTTTGCAATTGCAATTTCCTGCTGTTGTGACTTGTCACAGGCCATTAGTTTGAGCTCGGCGCCGTTGAAATGCAGCTAAACGGCACAGTGTAGACCAATCTGTCTCTCTCTGTAATGTCTGACAGCTGAGATGCCTTGTTTGACAATAATATTTGCCCCATGACTTTCCAGTACACTTGCAACAACCCGGCAGTCTACATTACAGAGAATGGTTTCTCTCAGGTGGGGCCGCTGCAAATTGAGGATGTCCAGCGCTCAGAGTTTTACAAGGACACCGTCTTGGAAGTGGCTAAAGGTAAATTTGCCCTGGATATCTGCATTGGAGCTAAGCAAATAGCTATTAGGGTCCAAGCCAATGGGACAAATGACTATGAAAATATTATCTTAATTCAGCATTTGGACATTTTGGGTTTGTCAGTATGGCAGATGCTACCCAATAACTGCATGACAAATTGTCCCGAGTAAAATGAATGCTATTCAGGAGGACCAAATGTCTCAATCTGTCTAAAATTAGACTAAATTTATCACCAATCTGGGAAGCAAATGTTGGTTGATGAAGCATCGAGTGTTGTTTTAATACCTCAGTTTTTTTTTGTACATCACAGACCATTACACTGTGGGCAGAGTCTTATATTATTATATCTTATTATTTTCACAGTCCCTGACACTTTGGGGGGATATTTATGTAAATCATTATATTAAATTCAAAATGATGGAAAAACCTTGACGGTCTAAACAAAACTTTGGATGTGTAATAGAGTTTCCTTGATTTGTGAAAACATCTTTATGAATATTATTTAATTTTCAGACTTGAGGGCTTAAGAATCGCTTCCCACAGGTAAAGTCGTTTGCTTTGGCACCACCATCTGGCCAATCTGTGCAATTTTTTATTGCCAGGGATATTATAAAAAGTTGTCTAAGTTCAAAAGCTGCAGGACTCGTGGTTTCTGTGGAGCATATTTAAGACTGTACATGGAGTTGGCATGGATTAGAGATGTTGCCGTCCATGATCGTCACAACAACAGCTAATGGTGACCTGCCAAGTTGATGAGCAGTAAAGTAGGTTACTGTGCTTTCTACTAGTTGTTATGCGTGCATTTGTGATAATGATGCTTACCTTGTCTCAACAATACAATGTACTGTATGAATTTGGCCTGAAGGCTTTTCTATGTTTCAACTCTTTGTTATTATGTATAGCTATCCAAGAAGATGGGGTCAATGTCCGTGGATATTTCGCATGGTCGCTGCTGGACAACTTTGAGTGGGCTGACGGGTTCAGTGTTCGTTTTGGATTGTTCCATGTGGACTTTGCGGACGCTAATCGGAGACGGAGGATGTACCATTCTGGACGGGAGTATGCAAAGCTGATCTCAGAATACAAAACGCTGAGTTAGTCCAGTTCAGCTAACTAATCAGTCACCCCCTTCTTCTCACTGTCGATTTTAAATAATTATAAAAAATAGCAAAATAACAATTAAAAATGGTCAGGAACGTGCACAAATGTATTTGTCAGTGATTAATACTGTAGCAACATTAATGGTGGAATCAGTCAAGAAATGCATTATATGCCTGCGTACATGTACATGCATGCACTTGTCTACCCGTGAGAGTCAGGTGAGTGTGTCTTTGATATGCAGCTACCCAGATGAGCCTGAAAATACGGTGTAACACTTGACATTGTGCTCTGGAAGTTTCAAGTTGAAGATCCCCCCCCCCCTGAAATACAAGGCAAATAAATCGTGCATTTTACTCTCCATTGGGTCATGATTCATTTATTTCACACAAAGCTCCTGCACCACCTCTCCCATCACATTGGAAAGAACCACCAACTATCACACTGGGGCGGAAAAATAGTCAACGGAGTTACTCTAATGCTGTGCGGCTGCATAAAGCACACTTCAGTAGACTCAGACGGGATGCCAGCTGAAAGCAACAGATGTCCTGCCACAGGAAGAGAGTGTAATGCCATTTGTGTCCCGTGGACAGCTGTGCAAACTCTCTACTTAAAGAAAGAAAGGGGGGGGGGGGGCAAGGCGAAAAGCCTTCTGTTGAGTCTTTGTGCATACTGTGGTTAAGGTAGGATTATTTATATGGATGCGCTGAACAATGCACAGTAGATCAACAGAGCTGAGAGAGCCGTACCGCATAATAGGCTTTGACATGAGTGTGTGCAGGTGTGTCCAAAGGAATGCGCGGTGTTGTGGGTTCAAGTTTAAGGAAGTGCCAATTGGCCTTGGCGCTTATCAGCAATCAGAGAGCCGAAAGGCTTGCACGAGCAATTTGATGACACCTGTTTGTAGGCCTGCAGTGCCACCTTGTGGTATTAAAGGGAACCGCAGCTTTGAATTGAACATCTCAGTGTGCGCGGCACACAGGGTGTCACATGATGTGCTGCTTTGATTAATAAAACGCATCCGGTTGGTTTAACAATAAGCAACTAAAGCAGCTCCCTAACCACAATACATCATAGATTTAACACAATTAATATTTATGCTCTGATGTTAAGGAAAGTGTCATTTATATTCTGTGTTGGGTGACTTTGTTTGCATTAATAAGGATGGTGTATCGTGACATCCAGTTGGCTGTGCATACTGTTTTCAGCAGATGTGAGTAATACCCTCGTGGCCCTCCTCCATCTATGTCAAGCCGAGTGAGATTCTCCTTTGTCTTATGATGAATAACAAGCTATTGTGGAAACATGAATAATGCCACCGCCGCTCGCATTAGAACTTCTTTGCAGGCTGCTTTGTACACAAAGTTGAACCGCATCTCACACTATTTCAACGCTAATGAAGTTCATCCGAATGTCTGTGGCTCTGTCAGGGACTGCTGGCGATCTTTGAATCTCTGCGGGGTGATGGCAACGCAGCACAAAACGCTGAATTTAGGAGGAGAGAGGCAACCACTGAGAATTCTCTTACCTGCGTCAGAGATAGAATCATGCCTAGAGCAGAGAATCAAGTTTCCCGTGATTCATCAATGCAGTCGATGGGCAACTGAATTCCCGGCTAAGAGATGATTAGTAATTCCACTGACCGGCTCTGAGTATTGATGCATTCCATCTCCCTCTATCACTGGCAGGAGGTAGCTGCATGGATGGGGAAAAAAAAAAAAAACACACCACCACTGCTGCTGCATTGATTGAATGAAATATGAGCAAGAAGTTACTCTCCACTTAGTTGAAATTAGCCATTTGTGGGGAGCCGAGGAATAATATGTGCCTATTGCAGGTTGGAAAGCTTAAAACATTAATTAGCATTTAAATAATTCACTCCTCAAGTCTCTTTAATAGCCCAAGTACGAATATTCAACTTCAGTTCATTACAGCGGGGCAGAATTTATTCTGATTAGGCTGTGATGTAGAAAGTCACAGAGGAAACCATTTCTAAATGCGCTTTCCAATTAAGCGCCAAATATATCATGTGTATAGATAAGTTGCTTTTGACAATGAATTAGTACGTTTAATTGTAACATTCA
The DNA here is from genome assembly GCA_014281875.1 of Nibea albiflora. NCBI lineage: Eukaryota > Metazoa > Chordata > Actinopteri > Sciaenidae > Nibea > Nibea albiflora. The sequence continues at coordinate 10,592,648 of CM024809.1, forward strand.
ATCACATTCGCTGGCAGAGATTTACCCTGAGGAACATTCTGGCAAATTATCAAGAGAGGCCCATTTATATTTGACCAAACTTTAGTCATTATATTGTGACAGGCACTATGAAATATTCAATAACTGGGGAATTCATTTACTTATTATGAATTAACGCAATCATTTAGCCGCTGATAAACTATCTTTATTGTGAATTATAGGAAAAGCGCAATCTCGTGCATCGGTGCGGTGCTTACAGGTTGCAAAGGGTATGACTTCTGGCATATAATTACCTTTTTCTATTTACTGATTACCCTCATATGCATATTCCCCGGAGAAATCGTATAATTAGATTGTTGCTTCAATATCAAGATGAAGAGACATCAGCCACTCCCATCCTCTGGAGCACAGATACAAATCTCTCTCTCTCTCTCTCTCTCGCTCTCTCGTTCCTTTCCTCTCACTCTCTTTGTCTGGGTCTCTCAGTCAGCTGGTAAGGGACCAGAGAGAGGCCCAAACCACCACTCAGCCCGTCTTTTTTTCCCCCTTCTTCTTCTTCTCCTCCTTGCTCTTTTTCACTCACTCTCCGTAGCTCATCATCTTCCCCTCTCCTAATCGCATTGCTCATTTTCCATTGACAAGAGAGAGTATGAGGAGAGAGGGGAGGAGAGGAAGGGGGAAAAAAAAAAACAGCACAAACTTTCTAAATCCCATTGACCTACTTCGCCAGACATTTCACTGGGAATTCATATTAGTGCAAAAGAGTTAGAAGAAGAAATGTTTTCTCAACCCTCCCCACCCTCCTCCCATCTTCCTCGCAACCCCCTCCTTTCTCTTTCTCTTTCAGCTGGAAGCCATTTTCCTCACATCCCGCATTTGATCCTGCGCGAGCACTACAGTACATTATACAAGTGGATAAACGCCTTACCGTGGCGTAACCAGCGGTATCGGCCTCTGTCACCACTTTCTGACAGTGGCGTAAGAAGCGTGACATCGGAGCCATAAAAAGTGCTTTGAAAGGCCTCGTTCCCTGATTGATGAATTTGGCGGCAGAGACAAGATTGAGGGGGATGAATATTGCCAGGCCTTGAAGACAGGAAGCGGTATTATGACAGACCCATACAGAGAACTAAAGCGGGCAGGCGAGAAGAGAATAAAAAGAGAGAAAGGCAATTCAAATCTTTTTCTTTTAAGTCCCTCCCTGAGGGACTGCAGATGACCCTGCTAACGACTGTTGAAATTCTAACTCCCTTGAGTGTGATGGCGCCGCGTGATGGGAGGGGGTTCGCAGACCTGCCTGAAAAATTGAAAGCTCCTAGAATATTCAGCTAACCCTGTGCGCTCAGTAGGGGATGGTGATAGGGGGGCATATGCAGAGATTGGTATTCAGGGTCTGTGTGCGTGTGTGTGTGTGTGTGAGTGTGTGTGGTGGGTAAGCCCAGCGGTGGTGGTAAGAGAGAACCCCCCTCCGTGTGCGTGTGTGCGGTGGCCAATGAGCCGAGCGCCGTGTCTCATGGGAACGGTGGTAGGAGTGCGAGTGAACGTATGTGAGAAAGAGAAAGAGACAATTTATGGAACCTTTAGAACCGAGTTATCAGGCCTGGATCCAAGCAGAGAGACTAATGACGTGGATATAACCTCATGCTCCCAATATGCAAACACAATGTCATCAACAAAGAAAGAGTGAAAAATTCATCTGCTCTAAATCTTCTCTGAAACTTTAGAGACAGAAAATGGTTACCTGTGGGTCTTAAGTGGCTGAAAATGATGAAGGGAACACAGGGGGCAACTTACATTCTAAACTTCATCCCGCATTTACCTTGGTCTCATGTCCTACTTCAATCAAAAATGTAATTAGAAATAAATAAATAAACTTTTGTATAACCTGATTCTTATTTTCGTAGTTCTGGCCATCGTTGCCAAAGGTAATAATAATACTCAGCAAGATAATTGCTGAGATCTGGAAACGCATCATTAAAACGAAATCAGACATGTTATTATGATGACCCAGGTTAGCCAAATGGAGGTGAGCAGAAAATTATAACCCATCTGCCAGTTGTAAATATCCATCACAGCCAACAGAACAACTTCCTGCTTTAAATTTGGCCCCCTGCACATCCTACAGCTGCCCGCGCGGTTTCGGTTTTACTTCAAATTAAAGTGGTTTAGATAGAACACTGCCTGACCACACAACCTATATGCAGCTAACGTTGGGTGTTGTGGGGCTAGAGTAGTGGTGGTGGGAGGCATACGTTGTCCTTGGTGGCCATGGAATCGGAGAACTGGAGCAATGACAATTGACTGTCCTTGATTTGTCTCTTCTCTCTTTCTGAAGACGGAGGTGAGCAAGGAGACGTGATAGATTCAGGTAATCGGGTACTTGAAAGGTAAATTAAAGTTGTCTTGCAGATGAACTGAGTGGGCTATAGAACATGGAGGAGACTGTGTGGAGGCTTGCTGGACTCACTCACTCGCTGGACAGCTTTCGGATTACGGAAAGCAAGGCCTCGGGCACGGAGGCAGTGGAGAAATTTCCGGCTTCTGTTGCTGGGTCTGCCGGCATGGGTTGATGGAAACCTTGAACGCGGTCATCCTGATTTTGTCCGAATAATTCATTGTCCGATGGGGATAGCGAGACGAAGTCCACGTTCATGACGAGGGCAGCGGGTGGATGAAGTTGCTCATAGGATGAATTAGTCGCTCACTTTTCTGAGTGTGCTTCGAAGAGGTGTTGTGCAATTTGGGTTCTGAATTACACGAGAGGAGGAGAGGGTTAGGAGGGCATTCCAAGGAATGTCGGAAGTAGCACGGTTGAGATGTGCTCCCGCGCTCCGGGAACTCCGCTAACAGCTTCAATATAGGCTACTCGTGTAGTAGTCACCTTGAAACTGTCACGGCCTTTCTGTCCTGCATTTTTCTTCATCACCCCCCTGTCATGTCCACAGAATCACCATCCTGCCGTTGTATTGAAGTAGGCCATCCTTCAATCAGTCAACACCCACTCAGCGACTCCATGTTAGCAACAAGCTAACTAACATGAGGAAAACCCGAACATTTAGAGCTTGTTAGAAGCACTGTGGTGTTTCTTTGTCGGAGGTCAGGAAGATACAGGTGTAAGGCGTGTGTTATATTACTCGCTGGCTGGTTTAATTGCTGTTTTATCTATTTTTATTGATATTCTAGCTAAGCTGTTATCTTCCCCCAGTTTGTTGCCCAGTTGAACTTTAGTCGAGTAGGAGTTGTTCAGATCTGAGTTTATCTTTTCACCAATAAAATCTCGTTCAAAGAGAAGAGCAGGTAGTATTGCGCATGCCACGTGACCTTAATTACATTTACAGCGTGAGCTTTTTTTGGGGAGTATTTCCCAGGTACTTCCTGAAACAACAAGTGGCTCATTCGGAAAACTCCGTGGCTCGTCTTTGATTAACGGCAAACCCTTTCGGTTCAGGCCACTTCGAGAGAGAGAGCGGATGCATAGGGCGCAGAGCAACAGTGCGCGCGGACTAATTAACTCTAAGTGTTGTACGACATGCTCCCTTCTCACCCGTGTTGTCACTCAGGGTTTGAGTGGCGCTAATGAGAGAATTATCTAGCCTCGGACCCTGGTAATGCATTCAAATGAACACCAGCTGACCCGACTTATGAGATGGCTTTTTAATCTCACCACTTAATACCAATCAGACCTGCTTTCTCATGTGCCTATACAGGGAGAGAGCCCTCTGCTCCGAACGCCGCCATCCACTTTTTTTCCCCCACTGTTGATCTAAGGGAGAGTGTTAATTGTCTTGGATGACTCAAGGGCTTCTGCTGATATTATGCAGAGACCCTCAGGTGTGCAGGATAAAAACAGGTGGATATGGCTTCCAAAGTGTTCGCCGGGCATCAAAGTGAAAGTGTTTGGGCGCGTGTGCATGCTGGTGTGTGTGCGTGTAAGCCCCTTATCATGAGAACCCAGTTGAGGATTAAGAAGGTTAATAAGGTCATGAGTTTGCAACAAAAATCTGCGACATACAATAGAGCTTTGGCATTGTTGGATTACCATAATCATCATACTTTGGTGCCCAAACCTGTGACTCGATTGTTGTGCTCACAGTGTTTCCAGATGCAAGACAAATGTTCTGCAGGGGGCTGGTTCGGGGAATTTAATAATTACCTGCTGGTATTACCAATTTAAGCATTTATACTTCAGCAAATAAGCCTGTGTTTCAAATTGGATCAAGGTATTTTCAGTGTGTTGTCTCGCGAGCTTAACCGTGATGGTTTGTTTCAGCCAGACGGCGCTGAACTTGTGGGCAACATGAGCAATAAGCCCTTTCAAGTGTTTGGGCTGTAGTCGTTTTTGTTTTGCCAAGTGCTCGAGGTAACAAATAGCAGATCAGCCAGAGTTCAAGGCTGCTCGCGAGATGCTCGGTGCGCCTCAATGTCTTTTGGGGAGACTTTTATTGTTATGAATCTGCTGGCGTACTCTCGGCGCACGCGCGCGCTCGAGCGACTGCGTTTGTGTGCGAGTCGGACGCAAGCTTTGCTGCGACGTCTGCTTATGTAAAACCTGCAGGGTTTGTGCAGGGTTAAGAAGGCAAGTGCACCCCCTCTGGCATGCAACCCATCCACACTTACAGCATGCAGAAGTGTGTCAGGATAGGGAGAGGGGGGGAAAAAAAAAAAGCTATTGATGAGCCTAATATGCAAGGTCTTTCCAACTCCCTGCAGTCATTAGAATCTATATTTTTATATTGTTCACAAGCAGAGAGGATTTGCCCGAACGAGGCCCAATTAAAAGGGATTTAATAGGATCTGCTTATTGCTGATTCAAGGAGGTGCTCGTGATACCTTTGGTAGCAATTTCACCCTGCAATGTATATTTCTAAGTTATAGTATTAACTGAGGAATAAGCTCTTTGGAGTGTTGTCATCTTGAAGAAGATATTATGCTGAAGCTGCAATAATGAATGGATTAGATACATTATTATGCTGCTCCTTTTTGTTCCCCGCTGTATGGATATACAGTGCCGAGAATTCGTCGAGTTTGGATCAATGCAGACAGTATTTTGACTGCTCTGCATGTGTGATCAAGCCTAGTGTCAGAGCACTGCTCTAATTATGGCAGGTGAAAAGTTTGGTTGCGATGACTCGCGCGCTGACACTCGCACACACCGTATTCAATTAGGTGTTACTAAGTTGGGTACACTGTATAGCACATCTTTACGTGTCGCTGGTTGACAGCTAATTGTACAGAAGACAATAAAGATCAGTGTGCTGTGTCATGCGTGCGCATGTGTGTGTGTGTGTGTGTGTGTGCGCGCGCGGCAGAGTTTGCAGCTTTTGTCTCTCTATCTCAGCCCACAGGCCCATTGTCATGCAGTCGCTCAGGTAACGGGCCCAGTCGTCACTCATCTGCCTGACGGCCGCTGCTATCTGCCCTGACGGTGACTGATGATGGCAGTGCGGGATGGGAGTGTGTATGTGTTAACACCAGGCAGTGTGTTGTACCAAAAGGAGGTCTGTGGCAGGTAGGCAGGCAGTGAGGGAGGCGAGATGGGTACCACCCTGACTGCTGGCTGGGTAAGAGGCCAGTGGGCAGCGCTGCATTCACTGACCGTGCCTGTGGGCAATACAGGGGTGATTCGGCACAGCAACCAAGCAAGGACAACAGCGTTGGTGAGATGGATCAGTTGACAGCGTGACACTAAAAAGAAAGTTGGAGCCGGCCGGTTGGCACGGTGTAGTTGGATAACATAGAGGACTCACAGAAAGCTGTGGCGCGGTTCAAATTCACCAGCAGACTGAGAGAATTGTCAAACGTGGCTTCATTAAACAGTGGTTGTCAGACTACGGTGTGGATGTCCACCGGGGAGAATTGAGGCATTGCAGGAGGAGAATGTGAAGTGCAACTGAAGCTGAATTAATCAACAAGATTGCGGCTTGCAAGATTTTTCAGAGAGCACAATGAAATGTTAAACCGGCTTACTGTACGGTGGACAGCCTCTTTTGACAGGTAAGGCAAGAAAAAAAAAAACAGGTGATGCTCATCAAGCAAACACTTCAGAGAAAACTGAAGTAAAAAAAATGTGACAAAGTCTACCTTGCTCTCGGGTTCACTGCAGTCTTTCCAATCCAAAAACAAACGTCAACTTTACTTAATAAAAATGAAATAGGTTTATCTACATTTTTTTTCCTGCTTACAGGAAAAGTCATTTTAAATATCACTTCTCTACAATGACACAGATTTTCCTCTTAGGGTTATTTCGTTAAACTTCAAAAAGGACTGTGCTATTGCCGGGCTATAGCTCATAGACTAGTCACACACTCACAAAATGACGCAATCAAAATGATCCGTTTTTTCCACAGGTAATTATTTGAAGGAGTCTAGAATCCTGAATGTCAAACATCTTAATTAGTGGCCACGTGCGCGTTTGTGTGTGTGTGTTCCACGTATGTACATAAATGCACCTCCATGCACAGGTGGAATATATGAATGCGACGCGCGGACGTACGCATGAGTGTTTTCATGTGTCTGCTGTCCAGGAAGATCAATGCGTCTGCATCGATGTTGTCTTGCCCTCTGCACGTGAAGTGAATGGAGGGGGAGGGAGGGGGGGTGGGGGAGGAGGAGGTGGTGAAGGGTGGGAGGAGAGTGGGATGGGAGGTGCGCACTAAATGGATGCGATGCAAATGGCACCAGAGGACATCGGAATCAATTTACCTTATTGAAACAAATGAGAGCAGCTCAGCCCTGCCATGGTGGGTTTTTTTTTTTTTTTTTTGGCCGCCCCCATTGTTATTGTAATTAACCCACCCAACCCAAATCCCTGACCCTCCCTTTCACAAACACAGCCAACCCCCCTCAACAACCCTGTCCGTGTTTGCCTAGAGTCCCTTTTACCCTAATGAAAAAGCCTTAGAGGTGCCCAGGTAAAAATGTAGGTTCTGTAATGGTGATTCATGGCCCTGGGTGACATGCTAAAAGGCATGGGAGATCTGCCTAGGAAAGCATTTAGGTAAGGGTATTCCATGTACGAGCGCCAGCACCCCCACTTCGACACACACATGCGTGCACACACACACACACATACACCCGTAACCCCCACCTGTAATGACTTACGGACATTCCCTGCTCCCGGCATGCGCTTATTTTTATAAACTCCCCACTCCCCGCGTTCATGGAATCCCAATAACCAAAATGGACTCCACGTTTGGTATGACCTCGGAGGTAAGTGGCCAGCGCGATGCCTATTTCATATAGTGATGTGTGACGTCCTATCGAGAATTTGTCATTCATTTGTTTAAGGGTAGGCCACATTGACGCCTCAGCTCTAATTCCCCAGTGTGGCATGGGCATTGTATAGGGGTCTTGGGGGATGGATCAATAGTTAGAGAGAGCGATGGGGTCATGGTGGAATCGATGCAGTGGACAAACGACCTCCCGCTGCTGCACGCACCTTCCAAGCCGCTTGACACCTGAGGCGATCTTTACTGAAATGTCCTCTGCTGAAATGCCACAGGGCCACGGGCTGCTGAGCAGTCACTCATGCAGGGCTCCCGAATCAAGTGGTGTATGCAAACCGGGTCTGCTGTCATCCACGGTGAAAGGCCTTGGCTCAGCGTTACTACATAAACAAAACTCATGCACCTGAGAATGTCAATTACTTGCCGCCTGCCCCTTTGGACGGCCCTGTGCTTGATGGCCAAATTGGGATTAATTTGGGGAGGATGGGGGCCAGTGTAGAGGTGACACCGTGTCGTTCCACCCCAAAGAGAGAGAGGTGGCTGCGGAATAGAGAGCAGAGGCAGCAGGCCGGCTTGATTGTTCCCCTATTACCCTGCACACCGTTTTGCATAAGCGGCAAAAGGCGCTGATGAAAACAAGTGGCGGTTTCGGGTCGGAAGCAGACACCCAGAAAATGAGCTTTTTTTCCCCCTCTTTCCCTTCTTACCCTTCCGCTGGGCCGCATAATTCAGAAGAGCCATCTTGTGGAAATGTCATCGCGTGGTGCCGGTGGAGCAAGCAGTGTGACAGAATGCTGTAACGCCTCCCGGGCTGGGGCCCTCGCCACGCTTGCCACGCCCGAGTCGGCCTGACCTTGCAGGTGCTGATATATGCAGCCACGTCGGTGTCACAAAATGGACAACGGGCGCCTCTTCTTCCTGGAAGGTTTCAGCCACCGCCGGCACAACTTTTCCCTCTCATTTGGGTTCAATGAGAGGTGGTGCATGCTTCAAACAAAAGGCTGTTTATTTGCTTGAGGATATAGATTTCTTCCCTTTTTTTCTCCTTTTCTGAATAGAGGTCAATTCCCCACCGTGCATTCCCTTTTATGCACCCACTCCCTATTCTTCATTCATCTTACCTGCTGACACATCTGACAACACGCTGCTGTATTATCATCTCCCAACCCCCAGCTCTATACCTTCCACAACAACACGGGGCTGGCTCAACTCCTCCACCCCTTCTCTTTCTCCTTTAGAAAACTGATTATAAATGGTCAATTTGAAAATAGACTGGATAGTCCCTAAGGCTGCTTGCCTTGTCAAATTGAAAAGGGACAAGGACAAGTCAGTCGACTTGCCCCCCGTCTGTCGTCCTGATATTTCCGAGGCAGGCGTACGAAAGGGAACATAACAAATTCCCCCCATGCGGCAGGCAAGGCGATGGCGAAGGATGACGAGGGAGGGCGGGGAGGCAGTGAGCTGAGGATCTTCAACATCTAGCCCTCAGCATTTATATCACAAGTCTCCACAAAGAGTCTATGGATCACTCCAGTGGGCTGGTGTTGGCAGTATCAGGAAAAGCCATAGGCTGTCAGGGAGTATGTGCCTTTCATATTTCACTGTAGACAGCCTTCCCTTCTCCCGGCCTCACTCACAGCAGCCTTTGAGGATAATATCTTCAAATCTCTCCTTGCCATGCTGAGAGGCTATTTTTAAATAGATATTTATTTCATTCTCTCAATTTTTCTTCCTCTCCCCCCCCCCCCTCTGTCCTACAGGTATAGCTTTACCGCTTGTGACCAGTGGAGAAATCTGCACAGAACGGACAAATGCTTGTGGCAAGGCAGGCATTTCTGTCAACACGAATCTATGAGGCTTCCATTTTCCATTCATTTTTTTAAAAAGGGAGATCTGTCTTCTTTGTATTTCTTTCTCCTCTTGTTACAAACAGATCAACTTCACCAAAATACTACAAACAAAAGATAGAAATATGCTTTGGCACGTCACCCCCATTATGCCGGGGTCTCGTCTCATCAGCAGAGTGAATTAATGCTTCATTTTATGAGTCTTCCGGTGATCTGCCGTGACTTTTGGTGTTAACAGTAAAGTCCCTTTCTGATTAATCACTCTAGCGAGATGGAAAGCATCCTTTGATAAAGCCGAGATGTCCATTGCGGCATGATTCATCAGGGAAGACCTTGCAATCAGATGGGACGTGTGCCTTTTTCTCCAACACGTATCCTCTCCTCTCTTCAGAATACATTAGAGGAGTGTGAGCGACGGAATCATCAGATACCAGGAGGTGAATTGAAGTGGTCATGAACCTAGTGTCAAATTCAAATAGCTGAATGGCGATAGATAAAACAAACAAGGAACGTGAACCGCTTGCAGAAGGAGACGCGGAGATGCGAGCCGCGCTGTTGAGAACTTTTACAGATAAGGCCCGCTCGCCCTGCATAGCAATTGGGCTATTATCGAGCGTGACCCCTGCTGGAACTGTAACATATGACCCTAAATTTATGTATTGCATGAACTTTCTCCCCACGTAGCATGACATGAGTTATGTTTCATGTTGAATTGTGAGCTGTCCTGCATTCCCCCAGGGTACATGGGTCCTCCTGACCCACTGCAAAAGAGAGGAAAAAAAAAAAAAAGCGTAGATGAAAATTTATGAGCTGCGCCTTTCGCTTTTGGGCTGAATGTTGCTATTAGCAATGTGACCATGCTTCAGGTTCAATATTGTGGAGATAGAGTGAACGGTGATAGACGCAAGAAAGCTTGTTCACTCAAAAGCCTTTTGCTCTTCGTCCTTCAAGGTGGGCCTCACAAATTGACAGCTTTCCTGTCAGAAGCGATATTACTTTCATGTTTACCACGGCAGACAGCAGAATATTAGGATAAAAACAAGAGGCTACAACGTAATGTTTTATTCTGCCCTCCTCCTGTATTCCCCGACGATTGTCTCTTGCACGGTAAGCACATTTGAAGTTGTTGTCTGTTATTCTTTATCTTATTTCATTCCTCTAACCAGGGCTAATAACAGTTTTTCCTATCTTCCTCTATTTCTGGGCTAAGCCGGGTCTTAGTGCTGGCCTTCCGTTTTACAGAGAGGCAGAAAATGCTTGGGTAAGCAGAGGAAGGATTCCTCCGTTGCTACTTCAGGTAGTCCCCTCCCTCCTTTTAGCTGAGATTTCTATCCCAGGCCCTTATTATCACCAAACAAGCACTTTTTGATGATGATAAGTAATAGCCACATCCCTATGTGTAGGACTCACTTCTCTGGGGAGTAAAGAGAGCATGCTGGTCATTTTTCTTGCCTGTTTGGCGTCCAGCAATCCCGGGGAAAATAGAGGCTGCGCGGAGGCGGGGGTGTTTCTGTGTTTGTGCAACACTATTCACAACTGGAGGAATGAACAGTAGATTGTGTGAGAGTAATGCTTTTTGATATTTTTCAGTGCATTTACCCGATTCGGGACAAAAAAAACAAACAAAACAGGCTTATTATAATGCTGATCAGTGAAGACACCATGACTCCTAGAAAAATGCAAGCTCACCCTTCACATTACTGGTCAATAAATCTGGAATGGCCTCAGGGTCACATTAAATATTTCAACTTGATCCAGCTTTTCAATGCCAAGCGGTATGGATAATCCTAGCGATAAACTCCCAGCTTGATTGTTTTGAGGCAACAGTGACGGCGGCGGGACGCATCAAAAGAGGGAACGATTTCGAAGTCAGCGCTTCCTGACGCAAGTTCTGCAGCGACTAACGGTGCAGCTGGGTGACAGCGGTGTTTGAGGGAGAGGATGATAAGCCGCGGACAAAAAAAAGAAAATATCCTGCGAATGAGCGGACACAAATAAGCAGCGTCTTGGGGCCTTCTAATCCCACAGACGTGCGCGACAGTGGCCTGTCAAGTCGCGCAGACCAATTTGAATGCACAGCGGGGGGGAACTTCTCTCACTTTTTCAATTTGGTGGGCATCTTGTTTATTTCCTGCCACGACAGCATCTCACTGCCAAACACACCAACATACCCCCTCAGAAAAATCTATAACTCGGTTGGATTTGTACAACAGTTTGATGCTATAGCCTGCTAAAGTAGGAGAATAAAGGGGGAGGCAGAAAGGAAAGGGGGGGAGGAGGGACGCAATGAAAGAGGCACAAAGGAATGGAGGAGAAAATTATGAAAGGAAGTCGCGTCTGATGAGGGTTGAAATATAAAGCAAAATGCATCAGATGAAAGATTCGAGCTGAATGTGCCAAACACAACTCAACTCAAAGAGTCGAAGGTTTAGGTCCTGTGGACAGGATGTTCCTTTGTCAGTTTGTCCGCTCTAAAAACGGCAGCCTCGGGTGTGGTCTGCCAAGTATGCCACTCAACAGAAGTGGTATTCAAAGCAGGTGTCCAGACGAGTATGTCAACTGCTCTGTCCTCGAGCCAACATAGCCTATGTGGGGGGGGGGGGGTGAGTACTGAGAAGAGAGACAACGATGTTTGCTTTCACGCATTTTATCCGTGACAAAACGAGAACACTTTATGAGTATGTCTTTAAAATGAATTGAAAGCTCTCACTTTTTTATTTTTTTTTGGGAACCCTTTTTCAAAAAACTCTAAATAGAGTAGCTGTGGAGTGTGTGGTCAGGTGGTGGCTCTCCCCCCATCCTGGTGGCTGTCACAGTGAATCCCAGAGCTGCCACTGAGCAGCCTGACCTTTGGCTCTGCCTTTTAGTGCATTGATCCACCGGTCACTTTGAGGCCAAGATGGCTTCCGTTGTTGCACTTGCTCCAAGCCAGTTAACCTGAGCGGACTCGGTAACTGGCCCCTGACGTGCGGTTGCCCTCCGTATAAACGGTCCTGCGCACGGACGGCGTCAAATTATTGCTTTTTCAAATATCTAAAATCATAATGTATTCAGGAAAAAAAAAAAAAGCGAGCAGAGCTTTTATTCCAAACCAGATGCGCGGGGTCATGCGTTCTAATTTTAGGTGGTGTTAATTGCGGCCCTCTCAAGTGTCCTCACTGCCACCTTTGACAAAAGCACCATTCATAGGCAGGGCAGCCAGGCGGGCTGGCAGGGCGCCTACTTTGCCAGTTGTTGCTGACACCTCCTTGGCAGGGCTCGGCTGATGGTTGAGGCGTCTACTAATGCCGCTTTCCCAATAAGCATTTGCCTCATAGTGCATGTTTTATAAGCAGAAATTATGCATGCTCTCATCTGGGTATGTATTACATGTGATGTCAGTCCCCCGCTGGATTTCAGAAACAAGTTGCATAGTATTACAGCAGGGACAGGCCCCGTAAGTGGCGTGCTGTAATTCCAAGATAAGGTTGATATGATCAAGACGCAGCGTGTGAGAGACAAGAATGGAACCGATCCTGTGTAGCCCATAAAGCATTGTGGCTGTCTTGATCTAAGTGAGGGCATTTTGTCACTTTAAGGCCTGGGAGCTCACCTCTGAGTCGGGCCTCGTAAACACGGTCCCCGCAAAAAGGCAATAGAGGCGCAGCACGTGCAGCACAAAGCAATTCAGCATTCTAACGCCCTGTCACTGGGCTCACATTTCAACCATTCTTTATTCTCCGCCACAGTTCCAGCAGGGTGTAAATTGTGCGGGGCTGTAATTAATCCATGTCAGGTCAGAGAAGGAGAAGGGGAAGAAGAAGAAGGAGGAGGAGGAAAAAACGAAGGGGAAACGAGCTGAAGTACGAGGTGCCTTTGATTATAGCGGCCCCACCCCACTGCACTCCACACACACACACACACACACACACACAAAATGTCTACGCTATATTGTTTTGCATTCATGAAGGAAATCTGGGACCCCCAAGGAACTGGGGCCCTCCTACAGTACTTTCATGTTTCTAATGCCCGCTAAAGCTCTATTTGTCCCATTGTACTCTTCCTCCACTATAGGACCGAGGCAGCCTTCTAGCGGGGGCGGAACAAATAATATATATCTTCAAAAGACAATTCATGCTGGGCTCATACATGTGACCACCGTATAACCCCAATTTCAACTTGCGCCATCAAATCAGCAGTGTAGAAATAACTGAAATTAAAATGTGTGATCCATATAATATATATAAAGCGATATAAAAATCCTCTCCCCTGCTACAAAAAAAGTTCTAATAAGTTATGATGTTCGGAGAATAAAAGGCTCTACAACCAATTTTCAGGTTTAATGGAGGTGAAAAGGTTCATTATACTCCCACCTTCGGTGATATAATGATAGTTCACCTAATTCAATAGCGAGCTTTTTGAATAAGCCCGATCAGAAGTGCCGCTGTCAATCATCATGTTGACAAACATTTGCATTTGAGGAAGGGAGAATGCTAATCCCAAAGAGCAAGACCAACATTCCTCAACTGCTGTGGGTTTTATTGCCGCGAAATTCCGTGCAGACCTTCACGCTCCGGAGGACGAATCCTTCTGACTTCACTTTTCCCGTATCGCCACCACATCTGGGACATTTGTGCCTCTGTGATTGACGTTTCTGGTGGTGGAGTTAAATGTCCATGCAGCTATGATTTGCTACAGAAGTTCGTGTTCCCCCCTCAGGAGGCTTAGGGTTAGAGTTAGAAAACTGTAATAACTCCACCGAGCACCACCATTATGTCAAATCTTCAGTTTGTCCAACAGATGATCACCGAATACTCGCCAAACTGTGGCATACCTATCTGCCTCAGCTGTTCTTTGTATATAGGGCTAACAAGCTAAAATATGATGCTGAACATGGTAAACATTATACCTGCTAAACATCAGCATGCTAGCATTGACATTGTTAAGATGTTGCTATGCTAATGTTAGCATTCTTCTAAGAGTGCAGCCAGGCTGGCTTTGCTCTCTTAGTCTTGTTCATAACTTGTTCATGAGTATCCTGTACTAGAATTCGGCGGCTTGTTTCGTCTTTCCTTGTAATTTTATTGGGTTTGTGCGTTCGCCCTGGTTGGGTCATATATTTTAATCAATAAAAGCTTCAGGAACCAAAGGAATCTATATCATGCTGTAACTTCCAAAATCAAAGAAAATCTGACATGAAGTTTGTGCAGCCAAAGATTGAATAGAGTTAAATAATCCTAAAGGGCCTTTTCTTATCTCATTCTTTTTTCCCCCCTCCTCCTTGCAGAGCTTCACAAGTTTTGCTTCATTATTACTTCTGCTGAACATCTCTTTTTTAGTCTGGTGAACAGAGAGATGAGCAGGGGGGAATTAAAGTCTGTTGGGGGGGGAGAAACAAGAGGAGGAACCACAGTGTAGAAACTTTTTTTCAGGCTCCATTTAAACTTTGAACAGATACTGTAATGTGTTTCACTTCAGACTCTCAAAGGATGAGGGATTTTGGGTTTCAGTTCCTGGCCTGGAGCTCATTTAGGCCTTATTAATCTAATTACTTGCCCAATTGTACATATTTAACATCGCCCCGGCCTCTCCCAACTCGACTACGAGAAGATGCCCGATGAACTTAGCTGGATATACCTTTATGAGGAAAATTGCTGAAGCTTGCAGATAGTGGGGGGGGAAAAAAAGCTAAATGGCTGCAATTCATCACATGATTACACCAATTATGTCGCTGGAATTTGGACGGGCTCAGATCACAGACCTCTCCGTCTGGGATTCCTGGCAGCCAATCCCATGTGCACACGAGTCTGAGACACTAAGGTCCATTTATCTATCTTTGGGGAAGTCTGAGCCAATATTAATGCCCTGGCCATGATTCCCTATCATCTGCTTCACCCGGTTGGTGACACTAGCGGTTTACACATAGTTTATTAATGGTCTATAAATATTCACTCGATGTTTAGCGGGACTTTGTGGCGGCCATTAGCAAAAGGCGTTTGTGTCGGGTGGGGAGGCAGACGGGAGTTTTTTATTTCTTGACGTGACAGTGCAATGGTGTGGCTAACCTTGGGGATCTGGCCTGATGGGGTATTGGACCTTGGTTTGAGGCACTACTTTTATTCGCTTGCTTTTCATGACTAGTGAGGCTGTGAATGATGAGCTGCATGCTTCAGACCCCTCATTCTTATCTTCCCAAAATACAAGGTTAGGGAGGGAGGGATGGACTGCCCCTCTCCTTTCCCCCATCCATACAAATACACCCATTCTTTGAGCAAAACAAATCCATCACAACTTAAATAAACATCCCTCTCTGAAGAGAATCTACACAAATACCAAGAAAAAAAAGAGGAAAAGAATCAAAGAAAATTAATGTACATTGTGAAAAATGAGTCTGCTGTCTCTTTCTGTATAATTTTCCCTCTCTCTACGAGTGAGCAGCAACCAGATCTGCACAAATCCAAATGCAATCAGACAGCTTCCTGGAACATGCACAGCATTACATACACCTTGCTCACCATGGATTAAATTGCCATTGACAAAGTCTTGTTGTTGCTCTCTCTTTTTTCGGGATATGATTTGAATTGGATTCATGGAGACGTTTCTGACACGGTGAAACGGAGAGAGGGGAGGAGAGGGGAGGAAGGAACGGGTGCCGGGGGGTGGGAGGAAAGGTGAGAACGGAGAGAGGCGCGGGTGCAATCAGAGGCAGAGGGGGAGAGAGAGCAAGAGGAGAGATAAAAAGAAACAAATCAGAGAAGGGGGGGGTGAGCCAGCAAGAGACAGAAGAAAAGTAAGGGGTAAAAGAGAAAGAGAGCATGTCTGACTGTTTCACAGGTTCATTCTGATGCATGGAGACAGACAGGAGAATAGATTGGTAGCCTTGGGTGGATAAGGACAGAACCATTCCCCAGAGAGATGGATTAGACGAGGGAGTGGAAATAAATGATCGCAGATTTTAATGGCCTTTTGGCTTGCTGCGCCCCCCCACCCCCTACTTTCCCATTTCTGAGTAGGGGGGAGTTTTATAGTGATGACATTTTCACATGCCAACTGTCTACCTTTTGCAGTTTAACTCTCAAAAACAATCATCGCGGTGCTCACCGGTGGCACAGGGGTCGAGGGAATGTGGAGGAAGCGTGTCTGTCTTCCAGTTACAGATGCATGGCGAGATAGGGGAAATGGACACCTGGGCTAGAGTTACACATAGAATAGGTGACCTATAGAAATCAGGATGTTCGTACAACATCTACCCACTCTCTCTTTCCATTCAGAGGTCACTATACAGTATGCGAAGGGTGTAAAATGTCCTTTATCCTTTACTAGAACGCAGACAGTGACACAGGTATGGTCAAGTGTTCTGAATTTGAACAGGCGAACCCAGTTTTAGACATAATTTCTATGTTATGCCGTCGTAGGCTGAGTTGATATTTACTAAAGTAAGAGCAGTGGTCACAACAAAGTCCGACAGGGCATGAAAACTGAAGCCGCACGACTCTATTTGGTGCTGCAGCCAAGATACAACAAACAGTAATGTCAGGGAAAGCATCAGCACACCCTGATCCGTGCAATATTGGTTTATTGAGGCAGGCCTTTTTCTTTGAAACCCTCTCAAAGTATTAGTGAGACAGAAAAAAAAAAGTGAGGGCACCTGAAGTGTTGCTAAAAATCTGTTGCTGCGTAGAAAAAAGGTGTGTGCGCACAACCGGGTTACGCGTGGCAGTCAAAGCTAAACTGTGTTGGCTGTTTGCAGCAAACAGTTCAGGGTCGTGGTTTACTTACTACTTAGCAAAACTGCAGTATGGCGTGGAGTAAAAATGTGTAGTTCCAAAGGAACATGCCTGATAATTGTTGCATCATTAATGAATACGTGTGAACTGAAGACTAATTAGAAGAAAATAAGAGAGAGATCAGACTGGGAGATATTCACGAATCATTCATCCCCAAGTATAGTAAAGAGAGTTTCACTCTGCACATGGTGGAGACCAAAACAGAGTTTTTTGTTTGTTTTTTTTGTTTTGTTTTTACACAGCGTCCCAACTTTTTAGTCTTTGAATTGGGATTGCAGAGACTATGCCAATATGTTGTAATAGCAACATTTAAAGGAGGTCATGTCACAGTGTGCTTGCAGCTTGTTGCATAGCAAAAAAAAACAAAAACAAAACAAACACTTCATCAACATTATTATTGGTTATAGGAAAAAAAAATAAATTACTTTTCAGAAAGGGTTCTCAAGTGTCCAATCAGTTGCTTAATGTTTACCTCAGCTCACCTTTGCCTGGAAGACAGCCGAGGGTGTTACCCTGACGGAAATGTAGCCCTTCACGAAAAATAGCAGATGGTCGATGGACTTAAGTTTCAGGAAGTGATGACAAGCTAAACTGGAAACATGTGTTCCATATATCGGGGACAGACTATAGTGGATACACTGTGTACAGTACATCTATCAGATGATCAGAGGCAGAGAAAACACATCTGCTATGAGATGTACAGTATATCTGTGCGTAGACACAGCGCATCGCATAGCAGTCGCGTCTCCCGGTGCTTTCTCTTTTCCCGTGCCAAGGGGTGGGAAGGGCATTGCACATTAATGACATACTGTTCATATTACCCCGCTCCACCTTATCTCAACATGCAGCACCACATTAATCTTGGCAATTGTAACAATTTTCTAAATATATATGTGTGTGTGTGTGTGTGTGTGTGTGCGTGTGTGTGTGTGTATTTAAAATACAGGGGAGCCAGCACATAAGTCAGTATAGTTGAATAATATACTTGGCCATTAGTTTTTATGGAAATATAGCCTTGGGTTGTGGAATAAAAAATGGGTCTCACTCCTAATTTCTGTTATGATAAGTTCCATACCTGATTGCCTCCATAAGAGGCAGATCTGTCTTCATAAGGCCTTGTGAGGCTCCTGACAACTATTTAGCTCTGCTAATCCATTTGTTTGATTTATTTCTTACAGTATGTGGATAATGTCTTTTAAAGATCTAGCAGCTACAGAGAGATTAAGGAAAACCAATTGCTGACAGATAGCATCAAATTTTTTTTTGAGCATCTAATCATTCTTGCATATCTTCCTCTCCTCAGAATTCCTTTTGGTTAATAAATGAGATGCCTTGATGAGCACAAGAGATACGGATGCTGTTCTGTGCCAGTCTGGACAAGATAATGATTTTGAGGGTGGGATAAGCATCGTCTAAATAATGCAATGCACTACTCAAAATAAATTGATGACATGAAACAAATCGCACCACTCCAGCAGCTTAAACTCTGCCAGAGAAGAGGAGCACAGAGGAAACAAAGCCGTTTGAAAGCACAGAAAGAGGATGTAGTCAACTTTCCTGTTTTCACTCCAACACACGTCTTTCTCTTCTAGATTTCCTACTCTAACGGATCCTTCCATCACTCCCTGACCTCTAACCTGTGGAGGCCCTGCTAAGAGACCCGGCCAGCAGGTTGAGGCCAACACTGAGATGACTTTGGGGGGCGGGGGGTCTCCAGCCCTGTCCGATCAGGACCATCCGTCACCGTCAGAGTGACCACAACCACAGCTCAGTCTACCATACGGGAGGCGGTGGTAGTGGTGGTGGTGGAAGCGGGGGGAGGGCAAAAGCGAGCGATAAAGACTGATGGGTAAAGGGCCCGTGCTCCTCTATCATCATTTCACAGGTCTGGGACTGTGAGACAGCAGCCTCTCACAGTGGGAATCACTGCTGGTTTGGGAATGGATGGGAGATGGTAAAAGAAGAAAAGTAGGATGCTATAGGAAGGTGGAATGCAATCAGTTTGGTGGACTAGACTCCGCCACTTAAGAAACCACCGACTGAAGCCGGCGAGCGAGTTGACGGACTGATTGAAATTGTACACAACAGCGTTTGAAAACCACTTGAATGGAAATGTATTTGGAACGCTAAGTTGCAGAGTGACGCCAGGCGGCTTTCCTCCATTTCTGTGCAAATCCATGCAAATACGCCTCTGTGAGGGCATGCATATACGTTGTACGCAATGTAAGGACTTATCCTGCAAGAAACATAACGCAGAGAAGAAACATATACGCGTGCAACGCATGAACAAATGCATATGCGCGCTCAAATTCAAGTAGCCACGTACAAATTCTTCTCTAATCACATGCAACGTACTCAAACACACACATACAGGTGCTTTCGCAGTCATGTGCACATGCACTCGCACACCTACACACAGATTAGGCCACTGCTGGGACTGAGGAAAATGGCTTTAGGGGACCCATGGCAGCGGCTGTGGTTCCCTGTCTCTGGCTTAGACACAGCCACGTCGATAACTAATCCTGACCTTTCCCCAGCCACCAAATTGAAAAATAAGAATAAGAAAAAATAAAATAGATGGCGGATGCTATCGAGACGGCCTCCGCTGCTTCCTGCGGGTGTAAGAAGCGCTCCATCTAATGGATCGAGAGGAGGAGGGGAGGGAAAGCGAGAGGGCATAGGGGATGGGTGTTGGGTTGGCCCTATCTACTTTTCACAAGGTCCCTCCTTCACATGGGCTGAGGGAGTAATTCTATCCTTGGTTTGCCCCACTGCCGCAATCCAAACTTGGAGAGCCAGGTCATGAGGCGCATTCCAGTCTGTCATGTCACGTCTGTCTTTCAAATCAAAGATACACAGCAAGATAGGGGAAATGGACACCTGGGCTTCGATTATATGGAATAGCTGACCTATACAAACCCAGATGTTGGCCCATGGTTCATTATATCAGAGAAGTCTAACCTTTCCCTTCTTAATACACACCGGCACACACATACTCACACACTCTCCTTGCTCTGTCATACCTGTTAGAGCTCTAAATTACCTTTGCCACAACCATGGCAAGTGTTGCCAAGCATCGCACTGTAGCGAATATATTTGGTTACATTACCCAACCACCCATGGTGTTGCACCAAGAAGGTGATGTGCTCCCACTGGACTCCCAGATATGCGATTTCATCAAATTGAAGGTATTTGACCTCCTGTGACGTGATGGTTCCAGCCATGTGTGTCCACCATCAGGATAATTGACATAGAAACTCCATTACTATTAAAGTCCATGACTATCTAGTAAATGCTGCGTACGGGAAGTCCAAAAATATCATCACTTCACCGGAAGATACAAGCTAAATTCTCATTTCTCCTGGACAATCAGTGATTGTGCAAAAAAAAAAAAAAAAACATGAAGTCGAGGGGACAGAATGCAGCACATGGCATGTGGAAATGTGGAAGTCATTTTGGTTAACAATAATAAGAAAATGAAGCAGTAACAAAGCACTTAGAAACGAGGCAAAATGAAACACAAGAGAAAGCTCGTTTGAAAATAGAAATGAAATTACCCCAGTCACTTGTTCAAATGGGACCGTTTTTCCTATTCTGCCCACACAAAGGGAGAAAATATCATTTGTGAAGAACTTCTGCGCTGAATTGGCAGTTGACTCACGACGACGTGCATCGCAGGAACGCGGCAATGTACACAGATTGAAACAGAAAAGCAAAGACTTGTTGAAGCGAATGCACAGGGACAAAAGTTTGCACAGAGACACAGAGACGCAGAGACATTTCCACCTATTTTTGTCTCTATGGCACACATGACTTGAGGGCCTTTCACCCCATGTTAGAAAGCATTTATGTACAAGAACACAAACGTGCATCCCAGGTTGGTGAAATTGGGTGATGTTTCTGTAAGATCCACTAGGGGGAGTGGTAGTTTTCAATTCCAAAGAGCTTGTTTCAGATCCTACTCAATGTGAATCTTCTTCTTGCAGGAATAGTGATATGTTAGGACCCCAGTTCGTACCATTGCAGCAACTTTGATGAATATAAATGCAGTTAGTAAGATGTAAATATCATTAGTCAATGCTAATCCACCTCTAAAATTAATAGGACAGAACATGAGGGGAAAGAATGGAGGACAACAGGAAGAAAAGTGCTGGAAAGCACATGCAAATACAAGAGTGAATGTTCTGTGTGCACAGATTCAAGCAGATGCATGAAGCATGAGGAACTAAATACACATTTTGCAGATCTATATTCTAGGGCGCCGTAGCACGCTACGGCAAAGGCTGGTAAAGGATCAGTGTTTGCACAGTGGCATTCGGTGCTCAGAGTCGCGAGAAAACTTTCTTATATAAATGATTGGCACTGAACAGAACAAATATCATCACTATTCTTTCTTTCCTCATCCCTCCTCTGTGCTGGCAGATCAACAGGCCCTACCTGTAACTGCTTCTCATTGCTAAGGTATCGATGCGTCGCGCCACTGAAATCTGTCCCCGTCTTTTCATGCAAATAATACACATTTGTAAGACTCATTAGTCACTCAGTGGGTAATGGTGCCAGACGGCGCCGGGAAAAACCACAAGGGCAGGTAAAAAGAATGGGAGAGATTAGAGTCTTAACTTTTTGCACACAAAACAAGTGGCCCCGCAAAAAACTCCACAGGAGTGTGCGTGTTGCGGGTGCCACACATACACCCGCTGACAGATTTATGCGCGGTAACATGCAAAAAGCAACCTTGCCAGTTGTTACAGGACAGAAGGCAGAGAATGATAATGCTGGAGCTGCAAAACTGCGTGTTTATATGCTACCAATCTACTGGGTAAATAACTTAAGTATTCTCTTTGGACAGGACAATGTGCTCTGAATACATTTTCAGCCGTCATACTGAAACTGGGAGTAGCTATCATAAAGGGAATTAGCATGTACCCTGCAATATATTTTTATATTTATGATAAGCACACACACTGTAGGCCTTACAAACTCACTTTATTGTGGTGAACTTCAGATTTTGACTCTGGGTTCAGCTTCTTTTTTACATTAGACCTGCATTTATTCAAATTTTTTTAGGCCACTCGGGGACGCTGAAACAAGCTGTGTAGCAAGGACGTTAGCAAACATACATTAGCATTCACTTGTAAATATGCTTCTGGCCACCTGGTTCAACTAAGTTCAGTATTTTTTAGCTCTAGTTTTGGTCTCCAGACGCTTCTGAGGGGAATGTCTGCTAAATGCTCCTCCATGTTTAGCAACTAGCAACTAACTTTGTCATTTGGTGCTAGATAGCAGCTGTACGGTTGCATTTTTTGGATAAAAAATAACTGCCTGCTGCAACTGGAAACAAGGCTGATAAGAGCAGTGAAACAGAACCAAAACAGTAATGTTTGTCTGCTTTGTATAGCTAAAGGGAACCGCAGACTTGGATGGTAATTCTCTGGATTTGTCACTATGAGCGAAACTATTCACATTGTCATTTGATTCACTGCTAATATAAAACTGACTTGATTGATTTAAATATATATTTATATATAAAAATTCACGTTGTTTTCAACTGTTGGCTTAATAAGCCTGTTTCTTTGGGGACAAACGTATAAAAAAAGAGAAAGAAATTGAAAATTTCCCTGCCAAAATGTTGCCCAGAGTCTAATGTTTTAATGTATTTATTATTATGATCATTATTGTGATTTCTAGCCCTATTATAGAGGACACAAACCCTAAGAAATAAACCTCAGGTTTTGTGTCCTCTAAAATAGGTTGAAATGGCCTTTCTGGCGAAGCAAAATATGTATACCAATTTCCTTTACATGGATACTGTGCTATTCATTGAAAAAAAAACAGGTTGTAGAGATGAACAGCTGTCCTATGCACTACACTGGCATCCATTCAGGTCCTTACAGCTGAAGTTAGCTCTGTTCAGAAATAGAAGAGGCAACAAGTCAAATGAAAGAGGATGTAAAGTGCCTCATGTCCAAATGTAGCCCATCCTATATATCACCCACCTTCCCAGGCCTTGTCAGAGAAGGTCACTGGAGTAGCACCCTCCAGTGGTGACGTTAAAGCTATTTTCTGCTGTGTTTTAGCTCTTTTTAATGGAATGTTTGCCTCCAGCTATCCACACCATGGCTAATTAATCGGAGTAATTATTTGCTTAGGCAGACAAAGTGCGCGTTTTGTCTGTGTTCGGCAGTTTTCGACAGGAGAACATTGTGTCCGGATGAGGGCACGGGGACTGGAGCACGATAGCCGGGGGAGAAGAGTTGGGATGACGACTCAGTGATGCAGGTGCTTTTTTTTAATAATAACTCTTCTTTTGGTGCTTGCGCGTGCACGTGTGTGTGTGTGTGTGCGTGTGTGTGTGTGTGTGTGTGTGTGTGCTGGAGCACCTTTGCTAGGAATTTGGAGCCAGGGATGTCTTGTAGTCTTTGGGAAGACACTAATTAAGTGTGTCTTGATCTGTAGTCAGCTTCACTGAGGCTGTTTGAGCTCAGTGATTGTTCTGGACTGATCAAGTTTCATAAGGAAATGTTCAAAGAAAATATAACTTTTTAGAATATGGGAAACGTTGAGCTTAAGAGAGTGATTGTATCCTTCTACCACGGCACTGACAATGGCAAGAACAGAACACATTACTGAGGTTTTCTTTCCACTGATAATTCAAGTGGTATCTTTCAAGTATTTGGGACCCAAAACATGTTGAAACACACAAAATAGATACTAAAATATATTCGCAGTAAAGCACTGTGTCACACCTCCAGACCCACATTATACTGATAAAGGTTTTAAAAAATGACAGCTTTTGTACCAGTTCCAGTTCTCCATCCTTGGGAGCAGGACCTTTTGGGGAGCTGAGAAAGGTTTTATGAAAAGGTTTTTATATTAAAATATGGAGTGATGCTAAGGTGAATGAATTTCACTTACAAGTTATTTTTTTAATGCTATCCTGCTGACCTTACTTTTCACTCAAATTCAACTTGGATTCCTTTTAAATGGTTTATAAAAAAAAAATATATATATATAAAAAACATCTGAAATAGGGCATGCCAGAAAAAAGTTTGAGTGTGTAAACATCTAAAAATAACAATTGCTGGGTTTTTGTTAGACGAGAATTAGAATTTTTTGAATGTACAGATGTTCTATAGAATCCACCAAGTTATATCGCCATTTGGGTAGTGTTTGTCGGCAAGAATGGGCAGATGAAACAATGCTAGATCGGGCTTTTCAACCCTTTCGTTGCCACTGTGAGGAAGGAGTGAGGGTGCCTAGGATTTAGATGCCACTCAATCCTAGACTCTGGTCCTTTAAGCATAAGCAAAGGACGAGGACTATGGTCACAGTTAATAAAAAGGTGAACTGTAATGAGTTTGTGACACAAACCACAGTCTCTTGCGCGAAAGTCCTGCACATCTATCCACCACCTATTTTCCACCTCGCGACAAGGGCACGATATTTCTTGCATGGACACTAAAGACTGGCAATGGTTGTAAATTGTGGAAGTGTGGAAATTATCCAACATGGACATAATTTCTAGGGATGCTGGACTGGCTGAAAGGGAGGTCAAGTTCCTGGAAAAGCTTCCTTGGTTTCTGGAGAAGTTACTGCCTTGTATAAAGCCATAAAGAAACACTAATGAGATAAGTAGGCATGGGGAGAGAACAGCAGTCGTGACCGGGTGTGAGTTTGGGCATCTCGGTTGTAATATTGAGAGGTTACCCTCTACACATGCTCCATCAGCTTGCAGATGGCCTTGCCACTCACAGGAAC
Organism: Nibea albiflora; assembly: GCA_014281875.1. Lineage (NCBI taxonomy): Eukaryota > Metazoa > Chordata > Actinopteri > Sciaenidae > Nibea > Nibea albiflora. The sequence continues at coordinate 10,617,224 of CM024809.1, forward strand.
AGTTTACTTTGGCTCAACCGTGGCAGTAAATGTGACTGACGTGACCATATATTCCTACCCTTTACGCGGCTTTATGTATCAATGAGGAGAAATAAAAATGGCATGAACTGTACATTTAGCAAAATCTAGCAGTCACATAAACAAGCAGTCGCACACACACAAACGCACGAAACATACCCGCACTTTCACTCCTGCCTCTATTGAACAGGCTGGGTCCTTCAAGCGCTCTAAATCTGTTCATCTGTCAAAGTGTCAGAGTCTATGCATCATCCCTGAGTCTTAGGAGCGCGCGCACACACACACACAAACTCACACACACACACACACAAGACAGAGCATCTCTCAGAAGTAAAGTAGAAGGCTTTACCATACTTTAAATGAAGCAGGCTTGCAGAGATATCAGATTGCTTTCCATCTTATGGGAGACGGTCGCTGCTCTTGTGTGCGCGGAGTAACAAAACATAAACTATTTTCAGGGAGCCTGTGGAGCCTTACTACACTGCCTCTTAACACCAAACAGAAAATCAAAGGAATAAGACAGATTCATGTTTTCGGAGTAGTCAAAGGCATACTGATGATGCTGTGCTGAAGAAATTTATTTACCTTGTTCATACACTCACAACAAAACCGAAGACTCGGCGAAGATATTATTCAGGTTCACTTTCTTGTCGGGGTGAATGCTCACAAGCAAGCAAATGTGTCAAAGGAGCACGGTTTTTTAAAAGGTATAAAAATACCTGGAGTTTTTAATATGAGGACAGGCAGGCTATGTGTCCTCGTATAAAAGGTAGTAGTCATCTCTGTTTACTGCAACTTCACCAAGTTAATTTGTGAAATCTGGGAGCAAACGGCAGCATCCACCCCATCAAGTCCTCCAAAGCTAAACCGCTTCATTTGGACATGAACCAAAAGTGAGCGCACGGGAACGTCAATACTGCTCGTATTGCACAGGGAAACTATTTGTGTTAATGACTTAGTGAATGTATGTAATACAATATAATAATGGGCAATCTGCTGAAGAAGACCGCTACTAAATGGTTCTTGTGGTAAGACCATTTTCACAACAGCTGTTTCCAAGGTAAAAAAAATAAAATAAAATTGAAATTCTTTGAATTTATGAAAAAAATGGGAATTTACCAAAGCATATCAATTTGAAAAATTCCATCCGCTAATGACAAATAGCCACTAAATGACGTTAAATGACCTCTGTTTGTTTTCTTCACCACAACAATATGGCACATCAGGACAAGGTTGAACCAAGAAGTCTGTCGTGATCTTAAAGTGACAGTCTGGGTTTGAATTTTACTGATACAGACTCATTAGGCCAGAAAAAAAAAATGGATAGTGTAGTCACTGCATGTTGAACATAACTGTACAAAGAGACTTTCTGCATGCTGAACATAATAATGCCCTTATGTCATTGTTCTTAAAGTAACCCCACTTGTAAAGTACTTGAATGCCACAAAGAGATGCTCAGCCACCACAATTGTGTATTCCTCAGAGGCCTGAATGTAAATGGGAACAGTACACGGTGTATGAATATGATTATGGTCCAGAAAAGGGCACCATCCTCCGTACAGGTAAGGGCAGTCATACTGTGGATGCAGCTATAAACAAAAACTGATTTTCATGCTAGTTAGAAGAAAAGTCATTTGCAATATTACATTGTCAGTGGAATCACAAAAGCACATACACCTTCTGTTCCTCCCGTCGTCTTTCTGCCCCTTTGTCTGCGTCTCTCTCTCTCTCTCTCCCACACACACACACGCTCATAAACACATACAGTTTCTGGCGGCCATAACACAAAGGTCATGGACGCCCTGGAGCGTGTAGTATCTTACCACACCTCAGTGGTCCAACACAGCTCCCAGGTGAGAAGGGATGCTGTGGGCTCAGCATGCTGATGCAAGCATGTCGCCTAAAAGACCGGAGCAGAGCAAAGTAATTTGTTTGTGTGTCATTGTCTTTGATTGTTGGCAACCTGCATGTTTTTTTGTGTGTACGCGTTTCAAAAGTACAGGCTTTCCTACCATTTTCTGTTCCAGGGGCCTTTATAGGCAGACAGTGTCATGGCGGGCAAAAACACAAAGCACTGCAATCACTCTAATTGATCAAGCAGCCGTGCTTTCTCCAAATCACTTTAGTCACAAGGATTTGGCGTTTCGACAGGAATCACCTTTCCCCCACTAAAATGCCGGTGGACGTTAGGAGAATTAAAATAGTCCCGTTGAGCATTTAACATCAAGCGATTGAACAAGATGACAATGGATTAAAATTGTAAACACGGACGCTCAGAGAAGATCAAATGTTCGGTACGACGTCTCTTGAGTCCCAATTGCGTCCCCACCAACCTTGGATCCATTCCCCGACCCAACGGTTTTGTTCCTGTGTCCTCTCGTTTGTTTCTCTAACTACTTTTACTTTGCCTAAAACTTTTTTTTTGTTGAGTGGATGCCCCACAATCCTGTTTTGGGAACAAATAAAATTCTAGACAAGGTATACAACAATTATGGAGAAAGCCATTAGGTAATTGACCGCTGGCTCAACCCTGTCCCTGAACAACAATTGTCCAGTCATAGCTTAGTGACCGTGACTTGGCATGGTGTGCAGAGGGCTGTACTAAGAGTAATACTCTATAAAGAGTTTGGATGGTGGTTGCTTTAATTTAGGTCTAAAATGCAAAAGCTGAAGTGTAAAGAATAGATTAAACAATTCATTTGCATGCCACGGCATAAAATGTCAGACTAACTTGCTAGCATTTCGGAATTACTTTGTGGGTTTACAGGTTACAAGTTACAAAGAAAGACGACTACCACTACTGTTGAAAGCCAATTTTCATCCATCAAGAATTCTCCTGTAATGTTTTAAAGGAACACTTTTTTTTTTTTTTTTTTAATTCTGAGGTATAAATCTAACTTGTCCATGGAGGCTAAGATGCAGCTCAGACTACTAGGTCCTGGTCATTAGGATGAAGACTGACCTCCACACTGCAATATGATAACAATGCTTTTTCTCTAATTGATAATTACCTAGTGAGGTTCTTGTTTTCAAACGAGACACTTTAAACATTAAAAAGACAGCCAGAAATAAAATCTGCTAGCGTCAGTTGTTTTTTCCTTTCAGACTGACAAAATGAACTGTCACCAGTTCGAAATCAGGAGTGTCCTTATGCCTACCATTATCCGAATCGAAGGAGCCATTATTTTGAATTTCAAGTGGTAAATCTGCCACAGTTATTACTGTAAACTGCATATGTGCTGTGCAAAAATGGAAAACTTGCCAGAAGTAGTAACAGTAATAAAGGGTGCAGGGCTTAGCTCACGGTCAATTGGGTTGTAATAGGCCATTGGAAAGATGTCCAAAAAGTTTCTCACAACTTTCCTTCCTTTCCTCCTTAATCACTCCGAGTCTGCCTTTTCTTGTTTCTGTACTTCTTTTATTCCGCATCTCTGCCTGGCTGTCCTGCCTTATCCTTCCTCTGTTCCCCTCTGAATCCCTCTGACGCGCGATGTCGTAATCACACATTGACCTCCACCCGCTTTCCCTCTCTCCTTCACCACATCCTCTTGCCTTGTGAGTAGTAAGATGAGAATGTGTGTTTGAAGGGGCAGGGGGGGGGCTCTAATGTCAGCCCAGGCCATGATCTGCTCAGAGGAGTTGATTTGCTGCGGCTCAGCGCCCAAGAGGCCGATTAGCATTCTTCCGCTAACTCCCCAACTCCCTCATACTGTACGCCCGGCACAACTGTAAACGTCTGCCTCTGCCGGCCTCCCCTTTCTTTCTCACTTCCTCATTTCAACTCCGAGTCTCATTGCAGCCATCCCACATGCCAATAATGAGCTCTACAAATATCACTGTTACACTCACTCAGAGATATCCCGGAGCAGCCCTATTGGATCGAGCAAAGTCTCTTGCCAGTATGGAATAATTGTCAGCAGGAAGAGTCGCTTTCTTTTCCCTTCCACCCTTCTTATTTGTGACTGTGTGGAGACTGTTGGCTCACCCCTGGGACAACAAGCTCAGGCAGGGGCTGAACTTGTGGCCGTCTTGAAACACTTGCCAAGCTTGTTGGCATTGAGGCCCTATGTGTGCCTCCCGAGGTTCGGCGCTTTTCCTCTCACTCAATGAGACAGGCCCTAATGATAGGTGTGCCAAGGTGGCGCAGTGACATTGATTGGGAAGAAATAACCAGATTAGTCCCTCATTGGGTCCGGGACTACGGATAAGCTGCAGACCTCGGTGTCAAGATGAATTGGACGAGGTATTGAAAGATAAATGACAGCTCCGGGTTTTAGATGGAGTTTTGAATGCTGCCAACAAGAAATAAGAGGGAATGAATCTGCAGAAGAAACCCTTGGTTAAGTACCACTGAATCTGAGTGAAATATTTGCGTTGTAGTGCATCAAATAGATGCTTAATGGATTATTATTCATATTAATTCATTATTATCACTATTATTTTGATGCCAATGACAACACTGACCTGTCAAGCTTGACTTGAATGCAGCTATATGGGGAAAACTGTGCATTCATCCTCAAGGACTTCATTTCTTGAGCATGTGGCAATTCACTGTCAGTTATGCGAGACATATATCTCATGGGCAAATTGATACGGAGTGCTCCTTTATTGAACTAAAGCAGGAACAAACTTTCGGTTTATTGAATGCACCCCAGGTGTTCAATAACCGCCAGACCCCATCAGACAACAGAAGCTCTGTATTGAGCAACGCAGATTAAGTTTCTTGACTTAAGCCTCTCCAGCTGAGAACAAAGATATATACCTGAATAATGTCGAGGAGAGAGATTTAATGAAAAATAAAATGGAGAAGAATGAAGAGAGAGGATGTATTGGCATCTTATTGGCAGCTCACCGCGCGTGGCCATTAATGTGCGCTTTGATTGAATAGGATGCGCCGGTTCAGACAAATAATGCTAATAAAGAATACAAATTTACAAATGCCAGATCCGAGTAAAAGCGCTCAATCATCTGCATCCCCGCCTCCTACACTTTCCTTGCGCAGGTGCAGTGTGAGAGTGTCCCAGCATTGTGGGCAAGCATTAATTCACCTGAGCTTTTGCTTTATTCTTTCATACATCAAAATAAGAAGAGAGTGTGTCTTTCTTTGTCTCCCAGTGTATATTTACAAATGAGCGCTTTTAATTCAAAAGAATGACCCAATTCTTAGGTGGTGTCAAAGACATGATGACTAATGCTTGGCCTGGAGACTTGCTGCAAGTGATTGGTTTTCTATTGCATCAAAATCAGAGATTCATAGATCATGATAAAGTGGTGCGACTGGGACAATGCGCCATTAATGGCCAGAAAGGGACGCAGCCTTGGGAGTGTTTCTCAAGTAACACCCTTTTTTTTTTTTTTTTTCTCATCTGCAGCTCAATAAGGCTGTAAAATAAGGCCGCCTCCAACTTGGCAGAGATTTCAAGCAAACACAAGGTGAAGGGCACGCTTTGAACAGAAATGGCAAACTTTCACGCACACCGGAGAAAAAACCCAAAGTATCTGCAGAGGTACAGTTCTGCTCGGAAGGGTGTGAAAGAGCTTATATGTGGCTGATGACGGCAGGACAGTCCACTGCTTTGTATTTGTCTTTTTTTGTGGACATTTTATCTCCCCCTCCCCAACAGCAGAATGGCTTGAAACCCATAAGGGGAACCCTCTTTGGCTTGATCCGTGCCCCTACTGTCTGTATGCGTCTTTAATAAAGACGCTTCCCCCACTTCCTACCTACTCCCCTCTGATTCACAGCTCTATTTACAGTTCCTGCATGGCCCTGCCAAATCAGGGGCCTTCAAATTGGGTAGTTAAAGGAGCTGCGGGTGGAGAAGCGCATTTTATCACCAGATATGCCCAGAAATCAATGCACCCTCTCAAATGGCTGTCTCTTTATGGACCGTCAGGGAAATATGAGTGGAAATGGAGAAGCGGGAGGGCAGTGATGTGATATAAGTGAAGGCCTTCATTCAGAGTCTTGCCTCCTGGTTCAAAACAGGCATTAACACGAAGGGTCCCATTGGTTAAAACTCCCCTCTCTCTAAGTCCATTGTGTGCAGTCGTGCAAGATTTTGTACCTGATTACCGGACATAAAACACACACACACACAAAAAGAGTTCACAAAGTTGAATATAAGTGGTTTCCAGAACATTTACAAGCAAGCGTATAATGTGATTATAACCAGATAGGGCATTTCAGATCACTGCAGCTGGTGTAAACACCAAATGAAGAAATAAAATGGTGCTGGCTTACAATAGGAAAAATCAGGAAGAGGGCTCAGGGTGACCAAAGGCACGGAGGCGGGACGAGAACAGCTTACAACTCTGATGCAATCTTTTCACTAATTACTGACATGACATGACATATTGCCAATATGTACTTTCATTTCAGCATTCCAGTTTCGCCAACGTAGCGTAACAAAGCAATAGTATTTAAGGCGACGCTGTCAAAACAGTTTGAATGTTCATTTGATGGATCAGAGTGTAGGCTTTAGTAGGAACGTAGTTGCTGATTGCAACCCCTTCACCTTCCTGTCTCCACCCATGAATGAAACTATGATGGCTGTGAATAATGAAAAATATAATACATTTAAGACAGAATTTTTGTGTAAAGATCATAACCTGGTGAATTAGGACAATTTTGGATTTAAAAATAAACAATCAGGTTAAAAAAGAACTAAAGTCTAAAGTGGTCGTCAATAAATCCTCCACGAAATGTCCAACGTGCCCTCTAGAATGATACTTACGAAAGACCATTAGAAATCCATTACATTAAGACCATTACAAATCAGAGTTGCAAAAATAAAACCGATCTTAGGTCTGGTCTAAGGGTTAGGGAAAGATCATAATTTGGGTTGAAATAATTGCATGGTTATGGTTGGGAAATATTGTGATTTGGGTAAAATAAGGGGTTAGTGATCTGTCATCACAGTTAAAATGATTGTTTCAGGAGCAATCATGGCCATCACTTCAATAAAAAAACAGAGTCCTGATAGGAAATTGGATATGAACAGTGGTTTCCTGTGTCACAGTCCCAGAATATGTTGACACATCCAACCATCTTCTTTTGTAGACTTCAGGTCTATAAAACAACAATGACAATTTTTTTTTGACAGACAAGATTCATAATTCATATGACTGCTTTTCAGTTTCACACGCTTTTGTCATCTACAATCTCAGATCAGTATTTTGCTTGGCAGCTGGTTTCCTGTTTGTATGTGCTAATGACACGTCCTACCTCAGCACTTTGGTGAGTTTTTAAAGTCACAGCAGTTTAACTCACATCAATCACGCATGTCACCTCTCCACACGAACACCTGAAAAGCGTTCATGTGCTTGATCTGTGTGTTGCCGCTGCTTAAATGCTGTTACTTCGGGCCTGTGGAACAGGCACTTCGACTCAGTGGCAACCTGCTCTTTATTTAGAGTCCCGTCTCCCTGGTTCAGACCCAAGGTCATTGCATCACACTATGGACGCTGGCTGCCAACAAAGTAGCCTATCAGTCATCAGCCTTAATGAATAGGGTGCAGTGTAAAAATAGATACAAAGACACGCAGTCAGAATGCAAGCTTTCACAGGCAACAGTGGCACTGACACTTGGCAACTTGCAACCCCTTATTATCAGTGCACATAGCTGTGTCTGCTCATGTCCGAAGCAGTTATCTTTAGTTTGTTGATGGTTATTTTCGTAACCATCCTTTGCTGCATGCAGAATAACAAACACCAGCCTAGGACATAGTAACAGGACACAACACAGTTTGGAACTGTGTTCTATTCAGGAGAGTTTACAGTTTGGACATAATATTTTCATCCATCCTGACAAAGTTTTTCTTTTGAAAGACCTGAAGTTAATGATGAAGGCTTGGTCTGCTTTACTTTACAGGTCAATTTTACAGTCCGTTCTATTCTTATCTCTTGTGTACCGACACTCAAGACACATGACACATACCACAGCGAACACAGCCATGTGAGATCAAACATACCTGACACGTAGAGCAAGCAAAAGCTCTCTGACCATCGACAGCATTTCTGGTACATGTATGGATATGTATACGTGCTTGTGTGCAACGTGTGTGCACATGGTTTTATGCCTGTTTTAGTAGCGGTGCGGTTCTGACTGTAAGGTTCCAGGCTGAGCATTCTATAGTTGCCTATAGTTATAGTTAACCTCAAAAGCGCAAGTCTTAAAACAAGCATGTGGGGACAGGCAGCAAATTGTAACTATGAGAGCTGATGAATATGGGCGAAGTTCCTTAGCCAAATATGCAGTTGGCTGACCATGCAATGCTCTGTAAGTAAGTGTGAGAATTTTAATCTGGAACATATCACACAACAGGGAGCTGGGGGTAATGTGAGACTATATTTGACCTCGTAATAATAGTACTAGTAGTTACGTGACAGAATTCTGGCTGTCTGCAGATGATCAAGATCAGATGTATTAAATAAGGATGATCAGGGGGCAACTTTTTCTGGAGCAACTAGAACCTCCATTTAGGTGTAAGTAATGTTCTGACAACTCGTCCCTGATAGTGTTAAGACAGTCCAGGAGCCTAAATAACTTAAAAGCCTCATTGGGCTAGAATGAGAGGTGGAGTTGGATATCATCTGCAGACAACATGCAATATTAAATGTTTACTTATTCCAAGGGCAGCAAATATAAAGAAAATAATAGGGGCCCCACAACGGAGCCCTGTAGGACACCACGTGACAGTACAGAGTACAGAGACTCCAATGCAAACAGTGTCAATGATGTCAATTTTTGATTGCAATTGAGAGAAACAACAGCCCTTTGACCCAGGCAAAGACAAAGCTGAGATCTCTTAGTTTTAAAGATGAAACTCAAAGAACAGCAAAGGTCTTCATTCATATTTACGTCCTGGTATTATCTCGGCAGGAAGCTAAAAACTACTTTAAATATCTGTGCTTTGATAAATTGTATATACATATCCCCACTGTGCCTTACAGTTTAACTGCAAAACCATATGCATGTCTGACTGCAGGCCAATTGGTAAAAATCTTACTTAGTAGTACGTAGCTAACTGCGTTCTGGATCCATAAAGTAATATTCCTTGTTGCCTGCATGAGCACCACAGCCTCTGAGGATCAGCCATGTGTTTGAAATAGTGTCCTTTGACAGTGTTGTCGCTTCCTTTACTAAAGCCAAATAGGCTTTAGAGGTACAGGGTGGCAGATGGCCGACCCCCCTCACAGAGTGGCTCCACCAGCTTGGGCTAGCACACATGTTTCCTCAGTGCAATTAAGTCTAGCTGACCCCTCGGAGCCCCCTGCATCAGCGGGGTGTTTCCGTCGCGTTCCTCTATGCAGATGCTAGCACCAGCGTGTTCTATGGGCGAGCCCTCGCCACGCGTGTCAAACTGTGCACATATGGCTGCTCCGTGTTCAGCATGTTTAATAATGCTGACATGTTTTAGGAGACAACATTAAGGCAGCAGGAGACCTAGACTAAATTGACCATCCGTATAACAAATAAAGCTGTTAGGGCTGCTGGTGTTTGGGCTTTGCATTGGGCATGGGAATATAGACAGCACTAAAATATATTACAAAGACATAGCTGAAAAATGTTGTGCGTGTTCATTCTTCTGTTGTTTGATTGGCTATGCAAAAGGTGCTCCGTTCACTTACAGCCCCTAAATCAAATTTGCTTTTTTGATTGAAAAAACAAATCATTCATCATTTGCAGTCTGACTCCTGGAATAGCATCTCTCTCTCTCTCTCCCCCTTCGCCTTGTCCATATGTACAGTAAATATATCTCTTTATTTGCATGCACAGACTGCACTGGGGCATGACAATAAAAGAAGCAGCTTAATATATCAAAAATCTGTCTGATTTATTGGCATCTGAAGTGTTTGCTAGCAACAAAAATCATTCCCATGCCAAATAGTCTTTGTAAGGCTTGACTGCTATTTACTGTCATGCGTCTCATTTTAGTGTTATGGGTGATTATGATGGGGAGGCCTGTGCAGCCATATATTAGCATGCGCTGAATGAGCTGTGGGACATGATGCCCCGTGACTGAGGTAAGTGAAAGCTGCTTGCTTATGCAGATGCATTTACAGCCTGACATGAACTGAAAATAGCCTTGAACATTATGCAGAGAATGTAGTGCTGTGTAGATATCCATATATTTGGTATATTTATGATTGATCCATCAATCCTTCGCTCCATCCATCTTCTGTAACGACACATCCTTACCTATCAGTCTGTGCAACGATCTTCTTAAAGTCTTTGTGTGTGTGTGTGTGTGTGTGTGTGTGTGTGTGTGGACCCAGTCTGTAAATCCTTCTATCTAGCCTCCATCTAATTTGGGATATGCAGAAGACCTGACCCACTGTTGTCCCGATTCTAACTTAGGAACCCGAATGCATCGTTGTGGCTGTCACTCCGTGGGTAAATTACTGAGGTTCCCACTGTCCTGCTGCAAGGCCCAGGTCATACTGGGCCGTATCTGCCCCCTTTCATCCAATTAGGAAATGAGTTAAAACCCTTCACTTGTGCTGCAAGCTTGACAGGCACACACGTGCACGCGCGCGCACACACACACACACACGCACAGAGGTGCCGGCCGTAGCATCTGCCCCATCACCCACGCCATTTCTTAATTTAGATCTCAAGTAGGATAACCGGTCAAAACACACATACAAACACACTGAGGGATAAATAGACCGTCTGTCTCCCCACTTCCACCCTCTGTCTGCCACATGGTGCAGACACACATCAATTGATTCGGCATCTCTCTTCCCGTCCTCTCTCTCTCTCTCTCTCTCTTCTTCTCTCTCTCTCTCTCTCTCTCTCTCTCTCTCTCTCTCTCTCTCTCTCTCTCTCTCTCTCTCTCTCTCCTCTCTCTCTCTCTCTCTCTCTCTCTCTCTCTCTCTCTCTCTCTCTCTCTCTCTCTCTATTTCATACAAACACACACACGACACACGCGCACACACATGAAGTTCGTCCCCCGGGGATGAAATCACTTACACACGCACACACAAACACGCGCAAATATCGGGTGGCTCGTTGCTTGGAGTGGACAGGCCTTTGTGAGATAACGGGCAAACGCAGCCTGACAGACTCGGCTGGGCCATTATTGAATTGCAGTGAAGACTATATTACTTTAGAGTGAGATAAAAGACTACATACAAGACGGATGGGTGGGGGACATCAAACAAGACTGTGTCCGGATTGTGCCAGGTGCCATTTCTTCTTGAATAATTCTTATGAGGAATCCAACAGCAGCTCCACCGTTGTGCCGTTATTTGTATTTTCGCCTCGATTCCCGCCATCATATCCTGTTCCTCTTTTTTTTTTTAAAACTTCATCCCGCTCTTGCCCATTCTTCTATCTTGTTTCTTCGATTGCCGTTGCACAAAACTCCGATGTTATGATTGGAATTCTTCAAAATCATTTAACTTCACGCGGCGCGCCCTCTGCCCGGGGATGTTTCTCGACTATGAATGGAGAGGGAGGGCCCTCAGGGGAAATACTTGTGATGGTGTTTGGGAGGTTTGGCCTAGAATGCAATATGGATCGCGGGAGAAGCCATCTGATGTTGAGGAAACATTTGGCACCTTGTGTCATCTGCTGAACCGGTTTGCACTCGCAGACGTCTTTGATCTCCAGACGGAGACAATGTAAACAGATGCTTTCTGTTTGCTCATTCTGAACATCTTAGGCTGCAAAAAGGCTGACAGGTATGATGATGATAATGCCGCGAAGTGCGGCGATCATTACTCACTTCAAAAGGGGGAAATTAACAACTATAAAAAACAATGCGGAAATCGCCATATGAAGCACAACTAAGGGCCTCCCTCCTTTCCTCTGTTCTATTATCCGTCGCAAGGTGATAGCACTCTTTTGTAGCTGGCAGTGCTGAATGGCATTGGACTTGACAGTGATGCTGGCATGTCATTAATCAAATATATATGCATGGAAATCATCTAGGCGCCCCGCCATAGGTTACGCTCAGGTGGCAAGGAATAAAATAACTGGGGTGAAAAGAGGCTTTTTCCAGGAAGATTCAATACAGTTCCCACAGAATAAAAAAAAAAGAAGGCTTCGCTCCAACATAAATCCAGAGACTACATTAATAAAATATCAATGCTCAGTGATATGGGAAAATTGATCTATTTGAGTTGGTCCTCAGAATTACAATGCAGAGTCATGGCAATTTAAGAAGCTCCCAAGTTATGGACATATTTTGAGGGTGCCTTCTGAAAGACGGCAGTCGGGTCTTGGTCACGTTCCACGTGGGCGCTGCGTCAGTATCGTAGACTGTATAAAAGAAGTGGACATGGCCACTGTGAGGCTGTGTCACTCATCGGTTTGTGAACTGCTGTTCTCAAGCCTCAGATTTGACATTTTAGCTGTCACCATCTTGTTTTTGGTTTTTTGGAGCCAGAAGTGACTATACTTGGAGCAAGAGGGTGCAGCTGCATGGGTTAACACCCCACAGTCCAGGGTTAACACGCACTGAACCGCTGATAATGTAATTCAAGATAAGCCATGATGAGCTTGGTGATACCGACAGAGAAATACAACCCAATACTAACCTCACTGGACTTTTAAGAGTCAAACATTTGGTTTGTTTGTCCGTTTTATGGGCCTTGTTCTTCTGGTATATAACTTGTAAGAAATGGATAAATTAGTTTTTGAGGAAAGTGTGCAGCACAACCACAAGTGGCCTAGGAAACGATAGTCTAACTCTTAAAAGAGCCTCCCAGAAGCCATTTAAAAGCTCAACGTGATTAATAACTTAATGAAAACATCACATTTTAGTGTTTTCAGTAAATACTGAAAGTTTTAAAAAAAGGATTGAGTCGACACACAACTAATCTGAGGAGCTCACAGCGCCTTCGCAAAGAAGCAGCAGCAGTAGAGTAGCAACCTCTTCAGGCATTTCAAGTTATAATCCCCAAGATTTTCATGAAATCATACCCCATTTTTGGTATCATTTAAAGTCGGCATTTTTTTTCCAGCGGTAGCCCTTCAGCTTATTTACATTTAGTAATTATCTCACTATATGGTAGTTCTCATGGCGGAATCCGCCATTTTAATTGGCTTTACACGCACGAGGGATTCGCAGGAAATGATGCATGCAACAAATCCAGCATAATTTTCCAGTATAAAGTTACTGGTAATGCGAACAGACCTACTGCTGAATCCACAGGAAACACAATGCATTTGCCACATAGGTCAGTCCTAACTGTTCATCGAAAATGCGTGATCAAAGTTGACAAAGGTCATTTTTTGGGCAGATGATCCCTTTTAGTAATGGAACAAGAAGGAGCAACTGTGGCATACGCTTCTCTTCTCAATTCCTCCATTCTCCATGTTCAGAGAGTTGTTCCAAAACATTGTTTTCAGCATTGCTTCAAAACCACCTGGCTACTACAACTGCCACAATTAGAGCGCAAACAACTGTTGCTGCTGGTTACAGCCGTTGTTCTTGGCCATTATACGATTAGTTCAGTGAACTTACTTTTATCTGTTTATAAATAGTAGTAATTTTACAGTCTACAGTGATATGTGAAATACAATTCAAGACTTCCCTCTTTGTAAAAAAAGAAAAAGAAAAAAGAAAAAGACCAAATGTAATCTTCTATCTGTGTCATCACATTTCAATTGAGTTTGCTATGCCTCCTGTTGAGCCGATTATTAAAATAGAAAATGTTTTCACGAGGGCCTGATGTTCTGACCTACAAATTATATCTGAAATGGAGCGTCTCTGCATAATATTTTGCACGGCGTACAAGCAGAGTTTGTCATTTCCAGGTAGCTGAAAGGTTGCAAACCTCTTATATAACTGTATTTTCCCCTGTACACGGGCAAACAGGTTGACATTCAGAGCGGTCCACTTTTCCAACACTGCATACGGGGACTGACATCCATATTCATCCTGCAGTTTGTGCAATTGATTACGAGCTGAATGCTTTATGACCACTGCTGTAGAATGAGGTAAACACATGCTGGTTGTTCTGATTGGAGACTGGTCTGGACTGGGTTTACCCCCCCCCCTTCCACCAAATGATCATATTGTTGGGGGGGATTCCATTGTCTTATTTATTTGCTGACATGATTCACAACATGATAATAATAATTAATTGAGGTTATTAATTTTTAATGAGAGCCCTAAATGGTGTGCCCCAAGGGCCTATAACCTCTGGTTTTAATTAATATGCGGTGGGTGCACATTAGGCTTTCAATTAAAGTGGGGGGAATGGCCAGGCAATCACTGAGCGCTTTTAATCCATATGCTCATCAAGGGTCCAAGTCATGCCTTTTTAATCAAGCACTCCAGACCTGAAAAGAGCAAAAAACACATGTCTATCAGTCACTCGGCGAGAGCAGCCAGAGTGTTTCTGGACTTCAAGAAAAGTGCTGTCTTTTAATGAGCTCGGCTTAAGACAGTAACGTGGCATGAAACAGCGAGGGAATTCAGAGAGGAGGAGGAGGAGGAGAAAGAAAGTAGAATTCTTCAAGAGGAGCTGGAAGGAGAGGTGGGATTAATGAGATGCAAATGAGTCCCCATTTGTTCAAATGCTGACAGCTGAAGCGTCGCTTTGACAGGGGACACTGTCAGTCCAATGAGCCCAAATAAACACCTATCTGTTTCACCACCCAAACAAATGGCTTCCCCCCCGCGCCAGGATGCGGCACATTCTGCTGTCTTGCCGCAGGTGACTTGATGCCATTCATGAAAATGAGAAACCCGTGCCACGAGACGCGTCGTAGGCATGCACGTTGGGCAAGCGTGTTTGTACATCTTGTAAAACAATACCCCCACACCGCCATCTCATCCCAACAACACACACAAACACACACCTTGGCTGAATCGTTAAATAACCCAGATGTCCCGGGAAGATGCTCCTAGTGAGTGAGTTCAATTTTCTCAGGTGCTTGCGCTCTCAAGGTGGCCCTGACAGAGTCAGCCGGCACCGATTCTAATTGACAAATCCATTTTCAAGGATAAATACATGGATGAAATGACGGCGAAGTGGTTTAATCACATTCAAAAAAAAAAAAAGTGTACAAGCTCACATCAAAGAACATTAAAGTGTTTCACAACTGTGCTGAATTTGTGGGAAAAAAAGAAAGCAATTGAGGCCGAGTTGTGACACAGAAAGGGGGGGAAAGAAAAAGACTTACAGACAGAGAGGAGGTCGATAGATGCATAGACAGGTAGACAGAGAGATCGGGGGGCGTTGTGCAGCAGCTAATGCACACCAGCAATTATGGGCCATCATAATCACAGCATCCAGTGACAACATAATCATAGCACAATCAGGTGGCGAATCAGAGGCAATTTGCAAACTATCTCTACAACTTGGAGGGGCTGGCGAAACACCCCCCCCCCATTTGTGTGCAGCAGGCTGAGAAAGCTTAATTATCCTGATGAGGGGGTGGTGGCAGAGAAGGGACCGGCGACCCTGGCGCGCTTCGAGCCACCTATGAGACAAACGGCGGCTGGCGCCGGGGCCTCGAGACACCTGGAAGCTGGGTCTGTGCGCGTGTCTGCGCACTCCTTCGAGGTAACGCGGAGCAACAAGCAGGTGTCAAACTGATCCTGGCTGAGAAGACAAGGAAGAGCGGTGGTGGAACATTTCTTTTTCTTCTCTTGTTAAGATTTGTATGTTTCGTGTCTGTGTGTGTGTCGACAGCATGGATGCTTTGATCTACATGTGCACTTAAGGAACAGCGACGATGAGCCCTTAAAACAAGTATTTCCGCAGCTGATTGTCTTGTTAAAGTCTAGCTGCCGGGCGACACATCGATGGAGTTAAAAAACGTATCATATTTGCGTATAGGGAAGGCAAAATTTGAAATCTACAAGGAGACAAAAAAATAACAGAATGCAGAGACGGCTCACAAAATTTTCTGTGTTCACCGAAAAAAAGAAATACCTTTGGGTTATGTTATTAAACTTAGAAATGAACAACAAGGAAACTGAATTAATCTCCAGCAAGAAGGGGAGCAAGATAATTCCAGTTGAGCAAATTGAATTGGAATGTAAATGTTAAAAATGATCCACATGCTGTCCCTGGGTTCCTATGAGCCCAGGCTCAGAATTCAGTCTGCTCCTCTCCCTCCGTTGCTCAAATATGTGGATAACAACAAAATTAATTATACATATTAATGCTTGCTTGCCAATTTTCCATGCGCATCTCCCCGAAAACGGCTTTCTTCAAAAAGCACCCGTCCAGAATTTGAACTAACTAATCTCCAGTTGCCTGGGGAGAGAAAACAAGCGCTTTGAGGGAATAAGTTACATTCTGTTGCGGCGTTTACACGTGTGGCTGAGCACAGAACTTCAGAGCTGGCATTTCAATCAGGAGCCATCAGAGGCATCCTTGGCAGATAAGAGGAGCTGCACAAGCCCCTGTGCTATAAACTCCGATAGTGTGTTCGCGCAGGAGATACACCCTGCATACAGCAGAACAAATCGGGGGATACTCTGAGGCCTTACACAAAAGCTCACTGGCCTATATTGGGGTCAAAAGTAAAAGCTGTGTCATGTTTAATGTTTAAACAGTGAAGAATTATCACTTCACAGTGACTAATGTAAGCGATATTTTGAGCATTACTCATTTTATTTGATACAATTTGGAAAGGGTTATGAGGTTAAGCTAAGGGCAAATACGTCAATCTGGCCTTGTGGAATACCATTATATTTGCTTCTTTCTTGTGAAACCATGAACGTTTCTCTCATAACTCAGACATAGACTATGGAAGCTCAAAACAGACATTTGAAATCAATTATTCGGGAAATATATTTGTTTTCTTGCTGAAAAAAGACAACACAAAGTTAACACACTGCAAATACGAAGCTACACTCAGCAGTTCCTTAGCTTAGCTTAGCATAGCACAGCGAGACTGGAAATGGAGGGAAATCGCTCCAATACACCTCTGATGCCAACTAAATAACACATTAGATCTCATAGTTGTACAAAACCAGCAGTGTAAAACAGACACATTGTGGTTAGACAAGTGGTTATGTGCCAGACTATTTCTTATCGTCACTGTGAGGTTACCAGGCAACCAGGTAAGATGATTTAACTATTCATTTTAAAAAGTTACAAGCAAACGAGGTTGAGAGTCGCTGTCATAGATGAAATATCCAGGCGCTTTAAGTGGTTAATCTGCGTAAATCAGGTGAAAGCGGTATCATGTTGCTGTGTGTTTAGAAATGACACACTTGAGAAGCAGTTGCAAAGACTGCAGAGAGCTGGTACAGCCCCCACATGCTCACTGTCCTAACGGATTAAGGCAATAGTCTGACTACATGACAATGACTGCATGAGACTAAATTTAGTATCTATCTTATAGTGATAAATAACGTACAATTTACATCTTGTGGTGATGTGCCATAATACAGTAACAGCAGCTAAAATGACTTGTGTCCATGCAGTATGACTATAACTAATGGAAAGAATTCACCAAATAAAGTTATGTCTTCAATACCGTCAAGGCCATTTGCCTTTGCTCTTCAAAACTCCTTTGTTATGTCAGATATATTTTCCTGGATGGCTCCCAATATCCTTAAGGCTTATTGGAGCGCTGCATCCACACAACTTGCAGAGGACACCCAAAGATAACAGGAAAAGTTGGACCTCTTCCTAAAGTCAGGTATTACTCAGGCTAGCCGTGTTGTGCACTGGGGATTCGTACCCACGGCATAACAGGTTTATATCACCTGGTGTAAAGATTCATAGGCGTGATCATTGGAATTGACTTTTAAGTGACCCGCTCGCTATAAAAATGAGGCTAATTACGCTGGAATGGGAGAGTGTCACCTTTGTGAAAATATCTCATCTATTGACGCCTTAATTTTAATGACACGCGTGACCTTTGTGAGTCGCACCCTTGAGCTAGACAAATACAGAAGAGAGATATTCCTGTGAGCCCAGGGATGGTACATTTGGAAAACCTCCCACAGTGCCTTTTTGTATCCAAGATTTTTAGTAGTCCGCCTACATCCAAGTTTCAGGAAAATTTAAATGAAGTTATTGAGTGCCTACCTGAATTATCAGTTGTGGATTGTGGTGAAATATGCTGTCGTCAAAAGTGATAAATATGTGAAGAGAGCTTGAGAGCCACTCCAGTAGTGATGCTTATCCTATGCAGCATCATTTATGTTTATCACCACAAGGCTTATATCCCTCCAACACGCAGTATAATGTCTTTGCATAAGCATGAGAGGCTTTTAATATGATGTGTAGTTGTCGCCATAAAAAAAAAAAGAGAGAGAGAGACAGAAGTGGCTTATGGGATTGGATGTGTGGCTGAAGGCAACAAATTATGCTTAAAACATATTAGAAGCCTGAGCACTGCAAAAAAATAAATAAGTGAGTCGATTTAGCGATGTGCTTTAAAATCTTAAAATCAGGAGAGACTGGAACAATCAGCAAACTGCGTGAAAACAACCGAATTTATCTCAATCGAAGTCTTTCATTCATTTTTAGTAATCTACCTCTAAATAAATACATGAAAAGGCATTCAAAGTGCTATGCATACACTCATAAAGGGTGAATTTATCACACAATTAAGATTACATTGCCAGAATTTTATGTGAGCTATTATTCTTCTTTTGTCTGTCTGCCGACAGACACATTTTATCCATTGACAACTCCTTGTAAATTCAGAGCTGGATTCAAAAAGCTTAAATTGGTTAAGTTATTTCATCTGTTTTTATTTACCTTGTATTACATATTATGTCTTTCCAAGTGGATACTAATGTGATTAAGGTCTCCCAGCTCAGATATGGCTTGCCTCCATTTTAAATCAAACAAAACCCACGTTCAAGTCTGAAATATGATATGTGCAAATACTGTGCTTTCACTAATGTAGATGCAAAGCTGCAGATGGTTCCAGACTTCTTGTGCTCAGAGTCTGTCTCATTGTCTCAGGTAGTATTATGCATTATGTACCCTGCAAAGTTCTGTTGGAGCACATGCTATGTTAGACGCTGCAGCACCTCAGTCTCAATACTGAAATAATGAACCCTACGCAGACGACACACAGCTGTTCGCTTCAATACAATGCAACTTCAACAGCCTCTTAAACATTTTGCCTTTCCAAGAGACTTCCCCTGGTTTCAATTTAAGGCACTGAATGAGTTAACAGTTTATCTAGCTTACTTTAAGATGACTGTTTTTTTTTCAAATATATATTTATTACTGCATCACTCCTCTACAGCTTTGCAGCTTATCTCTCTTAGCTTGTCTTATCTTTCTGCCGCAAGAAATGTTTTGCCAGAAGTAGAGACTATATATGCACTCTACTTTTGGATTATAGCATATGCTGCAAGAATGCATACAAAGCCTGTAATAAGATTCGAATGTTGGCAAACAGATTCAGTGTACAGGCCACTCAAACTGAAGTGAGGCGGTGTTGTTGGTTGATGTGTCTGTTTTAAAATGAGAAAAAGAATGTGCTTATTCCTGCTTGCATGCCTCCACTTCATGACGCGCGGACAGAAAGCAGGAGTGGAAAAAACGAAGAGGAGAAACCACAGGAGTTTGTAGAAGTTTGGAGATCAGTCTGTCGGAGCTGTCACGCATACGCAGGCACACCGTACACACGGTGCCTGTGCGTGTTGAGGGAACTCGCCGATGGCCGTTTTTTACACTTAGAAAACTGCGATATCTGCAGGTGAAAGAGAATCCCAGTGCTCTGGCTCGTGCACAGGTACGCAGCTGTAAAACAGGGGCAGATCGGTGTTTGGGTGCGGGAACATTACGCACAACACTCCAGTGGTAAAATACAACTTACCTTAATGTGATCTCATTTATATAGCCAGGTGCACCGTTACAACAGCTCAGCTTCTTAATAAATCCACAAGCCCTCAGTCAGTGGCTACCATCATTTGAATGACACTTCCGTGTTCAGGCAGAAATCACATCTACCCCAACTAAATTGACGTGGACCAGTTTTCCATATCAGAGGTGCTCTCCAGCAGTCAAGTGCGTGTGTGTGTGTCTGCCTGTGTGTGTTTGTCTGTGTGTACGTGCGAGATCTCATTTCTGTATCGTTTCGGTGGTCTGATGCGTGCGTGGGACTCAAGCCCACAGCGGAGAGTCAATCTGAGACATCTATTATGCACTTCATCAATCTTTTTGGACTCTTGACATTTCACTAGCTGAACAAATTGTCAGTTATCAAAACTCAATTTCAGAAATGACATGTCGAAATTCTCCTCCCTCCCCCTCCCCGACACCTCCCTCCCCTTGCTCACCCTCCCCCTCCCTCTCTCTCAAGCATATATACCTCTTTGCATTACCTACATGCCATCGCAGAGAATTTTCCCTAACAGCTGCACACCCCCCCCCCCCCCCCCCGAATGGAGATAATCATGCAGATGTATACACATACACTTGAGAGGACAAATGAAGTTCAGCTCTCGCCCACCCCCCTCCCCCCCACCTCCGTTCTCCGTCCCACCTCTCGCCCCCCCCTATCGCTTAAATAGCTTAGTGATGCTAGTTTTGTATGCAAAGAGTTAACCGCTGTTGGAGTTAATCGCTCCTGGGCTACCCGGCGTTCCTGTGAGCAGATAAGGCTGTTTATAAATTGATTTGGTTATGCTTCATTGATAATAAAAGGAGCCAGGCTTTGTTTACCTAACAAAACACACACATGCGCGCGCACACACACACACACACACAGCATGCCTTATTTGGATCCCTGCTAAATGTGTATGCATGGTGTATGCGTATCTATGTAGGTGAGAGTTAAGGAAGTTGTCGGAGCGAGTGCATGAACAACGGAGGAAGGAAGGAAGGAGGAAAAGAAAGAAGGAAAGAGAGAGGAGCAGGCCACTGGAGTGACAGGGTCAACCTTGAGGAAAGGCTATAGGAAGAAAATCATTAGAGTAAAGTAAAGGTGAAAGCAGGCAACACTGAAGGGGGCCTAATCCTTGTTCACTCCCGTTAATGAAAGTCATCAGTCACATCCCCATGCATACTAATGACGTGCGAAAGTGCAATGACACAAAATCTCACACGTGCACATTTGCACACGCATGCCCGTCATGTAAAACAGCCCGAGGACTTTTGTATCTCACTCAAACAAACTTGCAGCGTGATCCCTTCCCCACATGACCAACCGGGCGACTCTCTGTTTGTCTTTCCACAGATTAACTTTTCGGAAACACATAATCTCACAGACGGATCTGTCACCTGCTTCCTTCTGTGATGTCACCTAGCGTGTGATAAGCTACACCTTTTTTTCACTCTTTGAGCACAACAAATACAGAGTTTATGGCTATGGCAAGCCTCAGGCAGGTCGGGGAATTGAAGTCTCACTCCTACCTTCCTGTTTGAAGTAAAGTTTTAGTACTATTCTGACTGTACTGCAGGATAGACTTTTCTTTCTCCATTTCCACCTTTTGTCATAGTTGTTTCTAATAACATTAACAGTGGCTCTGTTATGTTCAAGTGTCCCAGTAAGCCATGACATTATGACAATGATCCAGCATGCACAATACCAGGATCCACCACAACCCAACCCCAGATTAGTGGAAGGAAATGTATGGATGGCAATCACCATGCAGTCCTCTTAATGTTGTCAGGTTGGTGATGTTGTTGTGAGTCACATTTAGAGTGAGTTTTTATTTAATTTGTCCACTATCTTAAATGCAGCACCACCAGCAGCCTTCAGCCATGTGCTGATGTCAATAAAGCATCAGAGATACAACTACATTGATACACAACCAGAGCTCCGACCCAAATTCTCTGTGAAGTTTGGCAAAAATCAATACAGTTGTCATGAACCGATCTTTACAATCTCCCTTGCTCCTGTTTCTCACTGTGTGTTTACGTCTCCGTCTACAAAAAAAAAAAGTCAGAGAAATGTCAGACTGTGTGTTCATTGCTGTCTGCACCACGCACCTCTCTACTCATTTCAGAGGGTGACCTGGGTGGTAACGGTATGTGACAGATAGCAACCGACATAAGCGAGAGCAAAGCTAGCCTTAGCGGCTAGTGCTACGCAGAAAAGCACGCTGAAGGCTAAGTCTGGGTCGAATGAAAATGAAAACTGACACCATAAGTAGGTTTTTATTTATGAAGGTTCCAGCCATATAGCATTGTAGACGAATGCCCTGGGAATCAAGCTAAAAAACACCCCATCTGCAGAACTCAAGTGAAAACTTTATCCTCCTCTGGGACTGGATCGAGTTTTACCCTGCAGTGCATCACTTCCCATGTACGCTGTTGTTCGTGTGGCGGCAGACATATCTGGGACATTTCAAAATTTTAAGTTTAGTCACTGAAAACTATCACGGACAGGTAGAGACATCAACAAATCCGAGCTGAATCTAAATTGCAACCGAACTGGTGTGAAATTGTACGATGTATCATTAGGAATGTTTCTGTTGGATCATGAACCATCTAATTGTCTGACGGGCAAAGACACGCACACCCCTAGTGCCATGTGAAGGAATAAAAATTAAGTTGGAACATTTCTTTTAAGTAGAGATGGACAATGTTAGAGAAGGGCTATAAGGCGGGTGTGGGGCACTTCTTGAAGCCATTAAGTGACATGATTATAGCAGCTGCATACCAAAGTTCCTCCGTTTAGTGCTTTTCAGTCTTGCTTTAAGCAACCACAGTGTGAAATTTAATTTAGCGTTGCATCTGTCCACGTAACCTTGACAAGTTTTTGGAGTCATTTGATTAGTCCCCGCCACTTAAAACTGGTCTACTGATTTAATGACATTAGTGTTCATTTTTAAGAAACAGCCTTACCTACAGTATCGCCTGCGTGATCACGCATATGTAGGAGGGTAAGTGCTTAAGGAAGGACTGTTGGACTAACTGTGCAGGTTTCAGGGAGGTTTAGTTTATACAACAAATCCCATTCAGATAAGGTGGATTTTCAAAGCACCAGCTCGTACAACAGGCCAATAGCATTTCATCACAACCTGACAGCACTGGAAGGACGCCGTAGTTATTATTTAGCTCCAGTCAACTATATTGTGCAGCAAAATATATTTAATTTCCTTTTGCTATTTTTGTGGCAGATTTATTTCTGCTGGAAATATCCTGACCTTTCTCTGACACTCTCCACAGAAGCATTCCCCCTTTTACACTAAAAACTGGTTGCTTGGGAGGTATAGTAGATTACAAGATCAGTGACTCTGCTCGGGGGACACTACCTTCTCAAGATTTATGATCATCAGGAAGCTCATCAGAGGAAGAGAGGGGAAGGGGGAGAGGCAGAAAAAAAAAAGAAAAGAAGAAGAAAACATTGACGAAGAAGAAAAGTTTCAATAATCATAAACATCCGGCTTGTATTCCCAGAACAAAAAGTCCTATGCGGAGCTCATTAGCATTCAGCGGACCCACCAGATTACTCGGGGCACTCTGTAATTTGCAATAAAAAATAAAGATGACGCCAAAACAAAAACAAATCTGAGCTGATACAAATTAGGAGGAGCGCGCTTGGTTAGTCTGTCAAAGCAGTAAATTTCCCTGCACCGCGTGAAAAACTCAGGTCGCTCGGCCCGAGCACAGGCGGGGGAAATTAATGAGCTGTCTGTTTGTATGACTTTATTCCCCTTGTATCTCCACCATTTTGCCTGGACAGTGTATCAATCTGCCTTTACGGTAATGATGCTTCAGTGGTGGAAATTATTGCATTAAAGTGATTGGATTCATTTCGCTTGTGAAAAACGAGAGTTCTTCTGGGCACTGTGTAGGTGTACGACCAGAACTATTCAATTCTCCCTGGAATAAACCGCACGCAGCCGGTTTCCTCTCGACTGTTTTGCGTGGCGAAGACAAAATTTCACATTTCCTGCGTACCCCCCCCCCACACCTACAATCTTTAAAAGAGTCCCTCTTTACTCTAGAGTTGTTATATGGGACATTTATCACATCTCCACAGTTGGCCTCAGCTGGTTTATCAGCCAAACCAGTGATGTCACCCAATCCGAGGATGTTTTAATGAAGCCAATCCTTTTTCCCCGATGCCAGTGAGGGCCTCTCTCAGCATG
Organism: Nibea albiflora; assembly: GCA_014281875.1. NCBI lineage: Eukaryota > Metazoa > Chordata > Actinopteri > Sciaenidae > Nibea > Nibea albiflora. The sequence continues at coordinate 10,641,236 of CM024809.1, forward strand.
GAGGCTCCAGCTGCTTGGCTGACACCCCGATAAGCCAAACCTCTCACTCCAACACCTCACACTACTCACGCTGAGTCATCACTCGGCCTTTCAGATTAAGAGAAAGGTCTGTTGGGTGACGCCGCATGGGGGCTAAATGCCAACTGCCCGATCTGAAAACCTACCTAACCTCCGTTTACACTGATTGAAACATGCTGATATGGGAGACACCCAGTGGGGAAAAAAAAAAAAAAAAAAAGTTTTAACACAGACCAAAATAGGTTAGGGAATGAAACGCTTGCTGATGCTGCACTAACATGGCAGATGGGAAATGAAATTGTCGCCTCTTTCTGCTGTGTCCCCCTATCTGTTCAGCGATCCATCCATCTAGTGATCTATCCTCCAGCAGCGGAAAAAGCCTGGTTGGAAATGCGAGCCACCTGAAGCTTTTAGGTCAGCTCTCGTGGGACTTCACCCTGCGTCCCCGAAGACTGTGACTCGAGTCCCGGCCGGCGGCAGAACCGCTGACCTCTCTCTGTCAGCGTGCTGCGCGCGGTGCAACACTGAGGGTTTGTCATACGCTGGACAGCCGCGTCTCTGCTTGTGTATGCATTAAGCAACCCTCTGATACTTGTAACGGTGGAGAAACATGGGTGCTTGTCTCTCAGAGCTGCATGCTAACCTGGTAAGCCGTTGTTCTCATTTCTCCTCCCGTGTTTCGCTTGGGGTCAATAAAATAGACACTACGGGTGACTGAGGACGTAACAAATGGTTGTAAAAACGAAAATGCTCCAAAAACACTAGGCAAGCTGTTGGCAAATGACCCATATTGGCACTTTATTCTAATTAGATGGTGTGCAAGATAGCAAAAACAAATAGTTTACATTGAGACAGTTGTGGTTAAATATGGGTTAATTGAATTTTTGGCCATATGGGAGGCGAGGAACAGAGTTATTATGGTGAATGTGTTGGCAAACAATGCGCTCATTACATATCCAGCACAAATAAAGCAAAATTGGCACTAATTTGAGGACATGCTTCTGTCTCCATCTCCGTCTCTTTTTGCTCTGTTTTGTTCTGTTTTGTTCTTGAACCTCTCCTGAATCCTCAATCCAATCCGTAGCTTCACCTCATCACAAACGTTGTCACCATTTGGTGTTGGCCTGAGTTTTTTTGGTTAAAACGGCTGCCCGCCGATGGTTGATGAGAGCTAAATCCGTGCGCTGTAAAACCAAAACAATAAGATTAAAGAGGCTAAAGGGCTCTAGAGCTGAATTTGGGTTCTGAATTTGGGAATAATTCTCCGCAGGGTTTGTCAGTAACGTCTGCCAGAAACGCATTACCCTCTAAATTCCCCCGGGCACAGACGCAACACGTTCTGGCTGTGTGGTGGCTGGCGGAGCTGATCCACGGCTATTCTCGACAATGTTTGTGATTCCACCAGAAGCGATGCAGCACTTTCTGGAAGCAGCTCTGCAATCGGCTCAGAGGAGGAAGATACGGTTGTTATTACGGTTGTTTTTTCATAGTTATGCATCAACGTCAAGCGGCACGGAGATCAAGCTAGCCTTAAGTCAGACACGGGGAAGGCATATAGAAGCTATAGAAGTCAATTTTCAAAATAAAAGCACCCTATGCAAACTCCCAATCGTAAAAACAGACATGAGGAAAATCTGAGCAAGTTCACAAAGTCTGGCAGGCAAAAAGCTCTGCTTCTCACTCACTCCTGGTTGGATATGAAGCTGCAAAAGGAATGGTCCAAAACCGCATCAAGCCTGACGTCAGAGAGCCGTGCCCAGTGGAATTTAGGGGTTATTGAGCAGCCTGTTACAGTAATGTAATTGTGTTCTCAAGTAATGAGTGTTTACAATGTGATATTCAGTAAAATCAACATTATACCATGATACCCAATCATTCTATTCATCCCTGACATAAGAAATATCGATCAGAGCTTTAATGACGATGATAATGTCACGCTGATTTAATATAAAGCACACACATTATTCGATTAACATGGTTAGCATCTGTTTCTCTCGATTCGGAATTTGCGTGATATCCATTTATTTCCACACGGCTCTAACATGGAGCTGACTGGAACCGCTAGCTGTGGCATTGTCACCTTCACATAAATCCCTGACATGGCTGTCTGGAGATATTTACAGATAGGGAAGTCGTCAGGGGACGGCAAAGTGCTGAGATAAACCCCCACCCCTCCACCCATTTTTATATCTGAACCCATAAATATAAACATATACATTCATATTTGCCAAATCTGTATGGATGCTAAGATGCATGGCTGGCGACTGAGATGCATGGCTGGCGACAGGAGGAGACGCAAGAAATAATCCATCATGCCCAGAAACTGAAATAGCAACCCTAAACCTCTGTGGACATCCCAGGCTGTGTCTTCTGGCCTAAGAACAGGACTGCACGGATGCTTTCTATAGGACCCTTGAGTTGCTCAAAGATTACGAGATGAGAAAAAAAATACCCTCCTAGTCTGTTCTCCAAGCTTGGCTGAGGTTCTTATTGCCGACTATGTATCCATTACTGCTTTCCTCTGGTGCCCTCGCATCAATACGGCCCAGAGAAAATCTGGTGTGGCGGCACCTTCCATTGACAAAGCATGTCTGGGCGGGTCGATAGTGTATTAATATGGGACAATGGTGTTAGCCACGTGTGGCTCACACCACTAGGCCATATCGGAGTCTCTAGCACGCCCAGTGGCTGTGTGAATGGCCTTGAGCTCCACTGGGGAAGTGGATGCTCCTTGTTCGTGTGCATCGTTGTGTGTGTGCGTGTGTGTGTGTGTGTCTGAGGTGGGATGGTTTTCAAACCACAGAAGTCCTAATAAGTGACTAGCAGACCAAAGAGAGAGAAGAGAACAAGGGAGAGAAACAAGGTCCATCGCTAACAATGCGTTTGGCTGGAACATGACTGGAAAGACATGCAACAGAGAGCCCATTCACAGTTTGTTACTGTGTTTTGGTACATACAAAAAGTGTTTTCGCTTTTTTTCCCAGGCTAGCCAAAAGAAACGAAACAGAAATTAACACATTTTCAAAAGGTAAATTTGGTACTAAAATCAAAATCCTGTCGCTCAAATCCAGCTAAAGCACCACTAATGCACACAAAAATAAAAAGCTTCTTTTTTTTCTCGTTTTTGTTCCTCTATTCCTCTTGACTCATCGAAAAAGAAAAAAAAAAGGACTAAGGTTAAAAATAACCCACAAAATTAAAGCCGTTTTCAAAGAAGCACCCTTAAAACACAAAACGTGACTAATCTCCCGAGTCCGTGTCGTTTATAACTTTGTATGCGTGTTATTTATGGGCCTGTCGTACCCGGTTGAGAAAGACCATGCAGCCATGTTCAGTCATCAGCGAGAGCTTGCTTTAACCTAAATAAGCTCAGTCAGTTCAATCCATTTTGTGTATTTACATCGCTGTGCCGCTATTAGACAGAAACATGTTACTGTGTCACTTTTGTACTCGCTTAATTTGGTTAAAAGGAAGGGAGTAAATCATTTTTATCACATGGGCTGGGCAAATTCTGTGAAATCTGCATATTGTGAAAATCTCACTGGTCACTGCTGAGTTTATTGTAAGCGTTGTGTTCCTTTTTCCTGCAGGATAATATTAGAACCCACGCGGAAATTATGCAAAGCAACACACGCCAGACCACTGACACACTAAACCACAACTGACACCCTAAACCATGAACACACGTGCAGGCACACCGTTAAAAATGTCCCGTCTCGTGTCTGCTCCCAGACACACACCGACTCACACACCCACGTGGTTCAGTGATTTACTAGTACAGATGAGGCCCTGGGAGTACCTCTGCCACCGCGGCACTCAAATCAAAGCTGTCAACAGGGACCCTGGAGGAAGGGAGGAATCAAAAAATATCTCCTCGCTTTTCCTCCTCACCATGACCTGTGTGTGGAGACGAGTCGGTGCGAGTGCATATATCTGCTTGCGCGCGCGTGTGAGAAATGTGTGAAAAGATGGGCCAAACCTATCAGCTGACTACGTGGGAGATCGGCAGTCTGCCCGATTCACCTTCTCTCCCTCTGCATGGCCATTATTCCTTGGGAAATATACGTCTTTGGATGCATGGTGGCCAGAGGCTTGTTTACTTGCTAAACAACCTTGGTAGCTGAGTGGCATTTTCAGTGATGCGGCGAGGAAGATTGACTGTCTGCCGGCACTGGTCGGGTGTCCACAGTCCCGATGCATTCTTTACTATCTCTGCCAGCTTGCTTTGCCTCCCATTACATACCAGCTCACCTCACAGGCAGGAACACACAGATGCCATTTGTGTACTCATCTGTGAGCTTTACATACGCATATGCAAATACTCATGCACCCACACACACACACACTAACTCTAGCCCATTTCCACCCAAATGAATTGGCTGTTCCACACATGCACGATATCTATCCTACCCCTGGATCCAATTTCCATGTTGATGAAACTGTGAATTTACAGTATGAATGCATCTAAACATACTGGTGTGCCAAGTGCCTATTATAATACAGCTGATGAGTGATTGCACGGGTTTCACCACACCATTATCATTGTAATCACCGTAATCATTTGACCCTCTTTTGGCCATTTCAGTAAACGCGCAACCTTCATACCTGGCAGTATCTCTGTGTGAAGCGATGCAGGAATGACTCGGGGAACGGCGCAAATTGATTTAGGGAGGCAGGGGAGAAACGCCTGCCAGTTCGCTATCAAAGTTCATGCATTGTATTTACCCGAGCCCGATTACCTTAACAAGGCACATATATCACATAATTAATCCAGAAGATTACCATCAAAAATCCATAAACCAGTAACATGCTTCCTTGCGCTCCGCCATTAATTATATTTGTGGCGCTGAAAAGAAGAAGAGATTGAAAACAGAGAGATTAAAAAAAGAAAGAAAAAGAAAATGAGGGATACATGAGATAGAGAGGCGGCCACAGACCAAAAGGCATATGCCATTTTTAATAAACATACTGATTACACTCTAATTCATCACGAGATCAAGATGGCTTTGTGTTATTGACATATTTTTATGACCACAGGGAGATGAATCTGTGGTCACTGGCATGAAGATTTCAGTCATTTTACAAAAAGAAGGTATAAAGGATCATGAACCTGGATGAATGTAAAACAGTGAGGCCTGTAATATGCATGCTGCATATGAAATAAATACGTAAAATAGCGTAACATGTGTGAAGATGTGTATACATGCAGCACATGCCATGCTCCGACTCAAAAACCAAGGCTGACTGCTCTATTACTGATCAATTTTTTTGTCAGATTGCATAAATTCCTATTCTGCTGATTGAGGTTTCAAGGCGCAGGGGTCGATTTCTTAAGCCCATTATTTTCTGACTGACGGATATAGACATTGTCAGCTAGACATTTAGGCCTCCAGGCATCGCTGGGAGATGGTGCTGGGACCCATTGCTTGGCTTTGATTCCACCTCAACCAACTTGCTCTGTCTTCCCAGCCGTTTTTTTTTTTTTTTTTTCTTCCCTTTTCTCCCTCCCTCCCTCCTCTTTGCCCATCGACTGTGCATTTTTGTCTCAAGGTAGGAGCACTTCAAAAATAATCGTACGTCTTTCATAAAGTGTCTGCCAGCATGTGTAACATCTTTATCACTCTTGGTGTCAGGCAGATTTTTGCTAGCCTTGCCTATGGCGTGTTCGACAAAAGAGGGAGCACCCTGTCAAAAGGTCAGCCCCCCCGAGCACAAACAAGGAGACAAAGCAAGACATACAAGTCAAAATCTCCAACACTGGGCAGTGATTTTTTTTTTAGACCAAACTATTTGCTATTTTTAAGCTCTTGGAGCCTGGATAGATTGAGATTGTCGGTTTAATACATCAGATTCTACTGGGTATTCTTCTGATTTGCATTTTTGTCTTGCCAAAAGTGCATCTTTACCTCTCTATACCCTTTTCACCCAGTGTCCCAGTTTCGTATATGCTCTCTGTCATCTCCTATATTCTTTTCTCCTTCTCTGCAATGATCTCTCCATTTGTTTTCCCACTCGCAGCGTCTTCCTGTCTGATGCCAACATCTGACTTTTCACCTTTGTGGATGTTGTGCATCTCTTTTCCTTCTTCTCTTGTCTTTGCTCATATGTCTACTCCCCTCCCCTCTTTCTTCTCTCTGCATGATGATGATGGATGGGCCCTATGGATGAGTGGGTTGTGAGAGGGGCTGTGATGAAGACTGGCCTTGGAGGGGAGAAAGTGAGAGTGAGAGGTGTGTGTGTGAGGGGGGGCAACATGAAATGAAGGGAAAAGTAGGGTATGCAGAAAGAAGGACAGAGACTGAGAAAAGCAGTGAGAGGTGGAGCAGACAAAGAAAGCGGGAGAAAATAGGATGATGAGTGAAGGAGAAGTGGATGAAGATGATGACGGGTGTATGCCTGAGGGCTTTGCTGTTAAGGTTAGATGGGTGTACTGACCCTGCCCTGTGCCTGGGGCTGTGCCTTAGATCAAGTCCGAGGCTGATCTAACACCAGGTGATGAGGTTAGATGGAATTGGGATGGCTACATATCCTGCAAAGACAAAGCTGTGTGGACTTAAAACTTGTGCCTTCTACAAGTCGACAAGACTTTACAAAAGATACTTTTTAAAAAATCTAGGACAGCATGATGAGTTGCACAACCTACACATAATCTTACAAGACGTGTACTGATTACAAATTATGCAGTTAAGAGAGATATGTGACTGCTGTGAATCATCACAGGAGTTACATTTTGTCTTTTCTCCCACTTAGTTTACTGGATGTTAAACTCAAAACATTAAAAGTTACAAACTCTTTGTTCTTTCATCTCTATTTAGTTAACCAGAGATTCTGGGCGATATTAATTGATTGCATTCACGGATGTGTTCGGAACATCAGCCTCAGTTGCTGGGAAATAAAACTAGTGCGTAAGTGCAAAAACTGTAATTCCTCAAATGGCCACTTGAGGCTGGCTGCAGAAGTGAGTCAATTTCCATAAGTACCCGTATTAAAAAATTTATACGGGTACTTATGGAAATTGACTCTAATCTCTAAAATTAGCCGGGAGATGGAAGAAGCAGTATAGCTAACATGGTGGTGGCCAGTGCCGCATATTTTTGGCTTCAAAACGGAACTTTGGAAAGCTACGGATGAAGTCACTTATTCTTTGTGTTCCATTTCTTACGATTCACCTTGCAGGTTATAACAATCCATTGCTAGCCCCCGTGTTGGACACAGCTTACGTTGCATCTCTTACATAAAATAGCCTTGTCTTAAGTCTAACTTATTTGTTATTTTTGGATCTGATAAAATAAAACATGATTCCCACGTCATAACACCCCAGCAGAGCACAGGATGAAGTAAATCCTTCTCTTGTGACCACATGATGGTGAACCATCATGGTGAACACAAACAGTACATCAGTGTGGATTAAAATCAGAAATGAAACAAAAAAGAAACACAAGTATGCACAGAAAGACACACATTCACCTTTCTTTGTGAGGCTGAGCTTCTCCAACAACTAGAGATATCCAGAATAAAAAGGATATCGTCGGAGTCGTACAACGCACAATAACTGAGAAGAATGCTTTAATATTGAATGAGCAAATCTGTTTGACTCAGCCATATATCTTTACATCCCATTGCATCCTACACATAAATGCAGGGATCTTGAGATGATAGCCGAATTGTAAAGGCCCATGATTTTCTACTAGCATCATAAATACGCCACATCCCATCCCGTCAACGACGTAGCCCATCCATCCAACCTCCTACTTACATTCTATTACCAGGCAAGGAAATGAAGGATCCCTTGAGAGACCCTAAAGGGGATCCATTTAGAGGGGAGGAGAGTGGTGCACTGAAAGATTTTTGACCTCTTTCACCCGCCTTGAGCCTGTGGGGACTGCAGGGGCGCACATAGCTCTATCACTGACAGGGCCCTGGGGTCCTGACACCTGCAACAGCTCTGCGATGTGACAACGAGAGACAGGAGGCCAAGAGTAGGTTCCTGATGACAAACCTCCACAGAGTCTCACAGCTCCGAAACAGGTGAAAGGGGTTAACAAACGGGAAGGAAATGCCAAAAATGGTTGGAACAATTCAGGAGATAGACAATTAGTTTAGGAAGTGTATTATTTTAAATGTATTAGATTAAATTCAATTCTGTTACCATTTTAAGATACTCAGAAGTGATTAAAATTAAGGATGATATATATTTTTAATCTGTATTAACACAAGACAAGCTGAACTAACAACTAATGAAGGAGAAACAATGGTATAACTTGTGGGTATATAACTAAAATTGCAGTTTGTCATCCTCTTCAAATGCCTTACAACAGTTACACTTATTTCGTGCCATTTAACCAGTAGGACAGTCTAGCTGAGACATCCAAGCGTGTTTGTGTGCCTGTGCATGCTGCCATTCCCATCAGCTCTCACTAAAGTCCACGTTGCCTTAGCTCTGCACAAACATCTATCAGTGGCGACAGGCCTCTTCCCCTGGGCTTTCACTCCAGCACCCAACTGGAGCTGACCTGTCCAATCTTATCCGGACCCCGAGAGCCCCTGTTTGCCTTCATCTCAGAGGTTTCCCCAACAGCCCCCTTTCCCCCCTTCAACCTCCTCCCATCATCTGCTAACTGCCAACCTTAATCTGTGGATAATCCCATCCAGCCCACATTAGTAATAGCTTCAAGGTTGTTTTGTTCTGAAGTCTTAGATGATACAGTAAACTGACTGACTGTATATAGTCAGATAAGATAAAGGAAGAAAAGATGAAGTAATGAGCATTCTCAGCTTTTCCTGTTGAGCTAGTGTTTGGTCTGTCTTTGAGCAACATTGAATATGGTTTTATGACAATGTTTCACAAATTGTTTTGAATTTAAATGGATCCATGGCCAATGTGTCTTATTTTGTTAGCCAGAATACAAATTCTTCTCATGATCCATGTATTGACAGAAGACTCTAGCAGATACTGTATCAGTTATGATGTGGGTCAAAAGTGCAAGCTGTAAACTCAATGTATGGTTTTAGTTTTAGATGAGAGAAAGCTAATTAGCATTGTAAAGTGCATCTCAAGCTTGTTTGCGCATAACCTTGTAAGGCATTGCATGTCTGTGTGCTACACAAATAAATCCACTAATTGAATATGCAAAGAACAGCGGTATATCAGTGGCAAACAAACACAACAAGAAACAAAGTAGGACGCATCGTGAGCTATTTATTAAAACCAAATGATAAACAATGTCCATCAGGGATGCCAGTGGGAAGCACTGAGCCAACATGCCATAAATATGTACTGTACCCGTCAAAAGTTTAGACACGCCTTTATATTCAACGCTTTTTTTGTCGCTCTCGACTGTAGTTAAATATTTAACATCAAAACTAGGAGATAACACATATGTAATTATACGGTAAACAAAAGAAAGTGGAAAAAAAAATCTCTTATATTTTCGTACCGTTGATGACAGCTTTGCATACGCTTGGCATCCTTTTAAATCAGTTTCATGAGGTAGTCAAGTTAATTAGTAATAACTTTTTGCCTCCTTCGTGTTTGAAAACATCAGTTGTTTTGTTGAGAGATCTTGTGTTGGTGTACATGGTGTAGCCCTGTTCCAATACCCACTACTGATATTATGTCAAGAACCACCCAACTAAGATAAATGACAGTCCATCAATACATGTAAGTTAATGAATCTCAAAACTGGCTCTCATGAGGACCGTTTGGTCAAATAATTACAAAGAAACCTCTACTGATGCCGGTCAACATGAAAAAGGCAACTGCCATTCAACCATTGGAAATCTGTATTATGGTCTGATGAATCCATATTTGAGAACAGATGGCGTCCGCATGTATGGTTCCGACCATAAAGCATGCAGTAGGAGGTGTGATGGTGTGGGGGTTCTTTGCTGACAGCATTGGCAATTTATTCAAAACCCATGGCACACTTAATCAGTGCGACCATCATTTGTTTCATGAACAGGACAATGACCACAAACACACTTTGCAGACTAAAGGCTATTTGACCAAGAAGGAGAGTGATGATCTGGTCTCCACAATCAACTACCAAAACCCAAATGAGATGGGATGAGTTGGACGACAGTGCAGGAAATACAGCCAGTGAGTGCTCAGTATATTTGGGAAATCCTTCAAGACCATTGTAAAAGCATTCCTGGTGACTACCTCATGAAACAGGACCGAGAGAATGCAAAAAGTGTGCAAAGCTCTCATCAAAGCAAAGGTGGCTACTCTGAAGACGGAAATGGAATAAAACGTTGCTTGATTAGCACTTCCCGTATGATATTTCAGTTGTGTTGTCTTCAGTGTTAATCTACAATGTAGAAAGTAATAAAACATTGAATGAAAAGATGTGTCCAAACCTTTGACTGGTACTGTGTAAAGAGGAGTTTGCAAAAAGACCATAAAGAAAAGCCGGTTCACAAAAATAAGAAAAGAGGTTTATGATGTCATTATCATTACACCAAATCTTTCTGAAAAATTTCTAGGGCTACGGAACAATTAAGGTTTAATAATGTGCTTTGGAGTGTCTTTTTGAAATATTTGTTGTTTACAAACTCAAACTTGAAATGAACTGAAACCTTTCCCGACAAGATGATAATTTCCAACTAAGGGAATGAAAGCTACCCAATGTCTTTCCTGGCCAGCTCGCCAGAAATGGAATATAGCAGGTCATTATGGCTTGGCTGCTTCCTGGCTTTTCATAATATACTGCTAAATGAGATGAAAAGGTGGGGCGCTCGGTGACTCAGTGTCAGACCCGTGTTTGTGTGTCCACGCGCGTGTGTGTGTGTGTGTGTGTTGTCTGTCCGATCACTTGAGTGTCAGGCATAAAATGCGGACGTCTCCTTTAAACAGAATGAGCTGAAATGGCAAAGTCGACCCATCCCTTCTCATGCTCCAACATGATGTAGCACAGGTAAGCCCATTAGCATGGGGAAAAGGTCACTTTGAGGAGTGGAAATCAAATACAGGGATTTGGGCAGGGCCATTAAGCCACTGGGGCTATTAGTATTCATGCGGTGCAGATTAATGGAAAATATGAGCCCTACAGAGGGCCCATAGTATTAAACTCGATAAGAGCTGATTTGCCCAACCTCCGACATCCCTGTTTTCCCACACCCTATTTCTACTCTTTTCTGTATTAATATTAATGATCATATTTTTTTTTTTCATTTGAAGGCACGGTGCTGTCAGATTGCCGGGTTTTGTGACTCACCCAGCTGCCACTGCTATGATTGGCAAAGATGTGATTAATTGTCAGTCAGGGGACCAAACATTGCTAGTCATGCAGAACACTGTCAGTGAGGCAAATGGTAATCATGCAACTTAATATCCTTAAATGGTGATGATGCTTCATGATAGCGTCTTAAAAGTAATGTTTCTCCTGCTAATCTCCTCCAAGCGTAGTAGTTGGTATGTTGTATTAAAATCAGGATCCCAGCGAAGGTGGTTTTATAGTTTAGCGGGTTTCCAGTGCCGGTAAAAATTGTTGAAGACGACATGAACGTGTTGAAGAGAGGCTTAGCAATCAGCTCTATTACAGAAATACAAATCTAACAAAGCTAGCATCACAGTAGCTTATGGGGTATATAAATACAATGTGGCTTGATTATATGCAATACAAATCGCTTCATATCGATGATGATCCTGGTAATAACCAACGCATTCATGTTTCCATGACAATATTCCAGCTAACGTGACATGATTAACTAAGAAATCAAGCACCAGTAACTAACTTTTAATTGCTACTTCTCACCAACAATGGTTTGTGTGATTTTCTGTGGCTTCTTCTGGACGATGCAGAAGCTGCTCCCACAACATTAGGATGTATTTGAAAAAAAAAAAAAATCTGTTCCTTTCAGTCTCTTACCTGTCTTTGTTTTTCTGATATGCCAACTTTTCCACTTCTGCCGACAGTAAAACTATTGCAGCTTTTAAAAGTGTAAAAACTCTAAAGTTCAAGGTACTGACTGGCTTCTTTTCACATGTTTGATAACTAATTTTGTTTTTTCTGAATTAATAAAAGTAAAAAATATTGTCAACTACAAGTTAATCAGGTACGCTTCATCGAGTTTTACAAACAGTGGAGATGTATTTAGCTTTGTTTGCTGCCCATCTCTGACAAACAGTTCTGTTTCTTATTGGGTGTGACAAAGCTCAGGTCGTGCAGACTGTATGAAAAGCTTAGACAGTGCCAGTTGCCACTCCTGGCAGATCCCCACCCAAAAGTGGCCATGCCACCCCCCGCCCCACCTCCCCGCTTTCCTCCAACTCCCACCCCTCCACCCTGCAGTCGCCCCCCCCAGCACACCTCGCCTTCCGCTCCATCTGTCGGCCAATAACCTGCTGGAGCCTGCCATGCCGTTAGCGCACCTGTGCCTGCCACCTCAAATAGAGCTGTTTGACGCACGGAGGCGGCATGCAACCACACACACGAGCACACACACAGCCTATACTGCCAGACATACAGCATGTGTATACTCGGGTCAGCATGCATCCTGAAGGGCACGCCAAGTTGTCAGCTGAAAGACTTTGTCCAGTTACTAAGTCATCCATTTCTTGGAAACTTGGCAGTCAGACGGTTGCAGTTAGGAACTTACTCCCTTTTTATGTTTCTCTCAGATACACTTGCTTCCTGGACTGTGACCACAAGAACACAATGGGACTGCCTAAGGCCACTGTCCTACTGTGTCATTACCTTACATAGCTCGTGCTTCCATCCACATGGGGCACACAGGCCACAGGGAGCTGGCCACCTCTTTCCTCATTAGCTATGAAGTAATGGCTGTGGTCCTTAGAGTCTTGCCCTCCACTCCCCCTGTGCAACACAAGTAGCCCCTTCACCTTCCCCCCGCGTTCAGGGATCTCTCTGCATCTCCCTCAGCCATCTGCTTACCAATGAGGACTGTCACCACACACACATGTTTACTGAGAAGACAGTCAAAAGTTTATAGTCTGAAGTCTTGGATTTCAACTAACTGTGTCCAATTGCATTCAGTTCACATACTTTTACAGATTTCCTCCAGTTAATGCATCCCAACTGGGTCCTGAATGGCACTCCTCCAAAAACAACTGCTTTAATCCTTCCATTCGGGCAGGAGCATGCCGTTCAAACATCTGTCATGCAGTTCAAAATGTGACTCGAGCTTTTAAATGACACACACTTTCAAATGACTTCAACAGCTTGAAGTATTTGAATCATGGGAACATTTGGAAACTTAATGGCCACAGACAGAACTACCAATTAACTGAATCTATTTATATGAAAATAACACATTCAAGCCCATTATAGTCACATCTTGAATCACAGATAAGCGTAATGTCTGGTGGATTTTTTCTTGAATGTTTAAATGGATACCTATATCATGTTCCTTGTTATTACATCGAGATTTGGCAGGTTCCACAGTTGGATGTGTTGAAGACAAGAAGCGCCCGAAAATACCCGAGCACAATGAGTGGCATTTAACTCAATGGGAAGCTGATGCCATAGAAGCCAACTGTGGAATGACAGGCCATTAGTAAAACACCTGTTCTACTTTCTGTGGAAAATGTCAAGATTTGAGATCAGCTGATGAACAGGAAAGTTAAGACTCAATTCAAATTAGGGTGCACTGACAGGTACAAAGCGCCATAAGCCAAAATCCGTGTGACAGTGAGGCAAATCATTTTCTAATGCAATGGACAATCCACAGATTCACAGAATGAAAACTATGACCAAGTTCGACATAGAACCAGTTTAAAGTGGCACCTTTATATATACACACACACAGAGAAGCTGAATGTTTTTGGCCTTTTCTCATCCTTTCACACTGTCTTATTATGAAGGAGAAAAAAGGCCATAATTAGTCAGCATTAGTCATAAATGAATAATTGATTCAGATTTGTAATTCAGATCAGGCCGCCAGCGTATTCCCACATGGAGGCATTGGCACAACAGAAAGCCTGTCAGGGCAAAGATGTATGTTTAAGTAACACAACAGGAAGCCTCAACACGGCCTCAGCAGAGACCGATATAGTACCACTCCATGTCAGCACAGCAGCCAAGTACCCTGTACCTTTTTGGCAGGCTGCTGCAATGTTTTCAATAATCAACGAGAAATGCTTTTTAAAGAACTGAAGTCTTGTTTTGCCCAGGCGTCACTCTAACAGAGTTCAGCGTAGTGCAGACATTTATCATCGTACTTGCTCATTCGATCAGGATTAGCCTTTGGAAACCAATGGGAGCCGTCTCTATAAAAGGTGCTGCAGAAGCTCTCTCAGCTACTCGTCTTCATAACAACATAAAGCAAGGGTCGGCCTACAAACCAATACAGTACAAAACACAGTTTAGAAAATGTTTATTATGAATACTTTAAACTTAAATGATGTACACGCACCAAGGTTAAACTATGCACCTGATCCATACAATCCATACTGTATCTAGAGTCCATGTAATCTAGTGATAAAAAGGGTACACTCACAATCCATCGACTGTATTTAGATGCTGTTTTTGGAATTTAAAGTAAAGCTCTATTTAAAGTCTAGATTCTTTGGGATTCTAGTTCCCTAGAATCTAATTTGATCAAGTTTCCATTTCTGTTTCCAAATCTTTTTAACTGGATGGATTTGTTTATGGACATGAAAAACATCTTAGAAATTGTCTGCACGTTCAATTTAAAAACTGAAACTTGCCCATAGTTACTTATTACTTTGAAAATGGCTGAGAGGGCTGCTCACTAATCTGCTCATGACTGTGTGCTGCCGATTTTAGAAGGAGCTCTTAACGGCAGTGGTATAAACATAATACTGATACTGTTTTTTTTTTCCTTCAAATTTCCGTGTATCCGCTAAAGTTGTTGGCGACAATTTTGCCTGCAAACGATGTCTTCTATTCAAGGACCAAATGTTCCCTGTGTTGCGAGATGACCTCTCGACATACGAGCAATCACAGTAGTCAGCATTCATAAGCCCAGTGCTTGGCTGAGCTTGCAGACAGAACCAACAAGTTTTCACTCAGTTTGATAAGACAGTAATACTGAGGAAATAACCTTGCCAGGTTACGTCTGTACACTATCATTGATCCACCATAACAGCAAATAAGGAAAATGGAGACAACGGGATAGAAACAGCACAGTCTCCATCTCTTGTGTCCTTTTAATGGAGAAATGGTACTTTTTTCTCTTTGCTGTCCTCAGCGCAATGCTTTTCTCCTGCTCTTACAATTTAATAACTACCTCTATTTCTTATCGAAAAGGATTTTTTTTTCTTTATTATTTATTTTTATTTTTTGGGGGGGGTTGCTTGTCAAATAAAGGCCAGGGTTGTCACCAAACTTCTCTTGCTGCTGTGAGACAAAGTCTGTTTACTTTTTCAGTCATCTCTCTCCTCTGTCAGGGAAAGGAAATGCAAACGCTCTATAGAAACCTCCCGGGTATTTTTTTTCTTTGCTCATCTCTGTACCCCATTTACTCTCTTTTTCTCTTTCATCCAGTTTGGGTAGTCAAGTGCTCATTGATATTCTGTTGGTCAACACGAGGACCAATGGACTTTTTTTCCCCCCCATCAGGATTCGGGAGTGGCCACTTGCAGATTGCTCCTGACACTGGCTGATGATAATTTAACAAAGCATGGCACTGATGAAAAGGCTTATGAGTTGGGATGAGTTTCTGCCCTCCTCTCACATCATGTCCGACACTAATTGCTTTTGACATCTTGGTTTATTGTGCAAGTGTCATGGCTGCTTGGTATCATTTCAAACCCCCTTTATCTCCCTCTTTGCTCTGAGATTGACATTGATCAGAATGTAGCATTACCATAAACACGTATACAATCATGTTAACAACAATAAATAACAACTTAGCGAGGACCATCTAGTGGAAAATTAAAAAGGGGACACAGTTTATGAGTCAAGATTATTATTCAGACTGTGAAAACAGTTTAGAAACAAATGAGTAGAAAGTTGATTTCCTGCAAAGAGGATAAAAAAATGAAAGAATTTTGCGCTTTTTCTATGAAGAGAGGACTTAATACACTATTGAGTTGCATTATGGGAAATGTAGGATCCAGTGTTCTCTTCTGCTGCTTCGATTTTGGCAGTTCTTTTAAAAAAAATCTGTCTCCTGTAAGACTGCCAAGATTATGGAAGATCAATACTAAACCACTGGAATGGCCCTTTAAAATGAAATGAAGATTAGTAGTTGATTGTACGCTGTTGCAGCAACAGATTAAATGACTGTCAGCCTGCTCTGTGTTTATGTACGTATCTGATCAAATTCACCACTTTTACGGTTCCACTAGATCAGGTTTTACAATCTGCTTCCACATCTGTAATGTCTTATTTTTTTCAGAGATGCGAGGCGCCTTGCGTCAGATGTTGCTGACCTGAATCTCAGCTGCAAATCTACTTTTGAAATAGCAGCATCTGTGTAAGTTGCAGAGCACACTTTGTCCCAGTTTGCAAAACACTGCCGAAGAGCTACAGTATCTTAAAAATCAAGAGGAAAAAAAAAATACAGGTAATGTCTGGGCAATCCTCAACCTACACACCTCCTCTGTCAATCAATAGTCTCTTTCATCGGCAGGGTTTGAGCTATCATTAATAATAGCTGACACGCTCCTATAGTGGTAATAAACTGGGGAATCTGGTATGTAATGGTACAGTAATGGCACCTGGGCAGGGTGTTACGCACTCGACAGCTGCTGATGGATAAACCCTAGGTAAATGGATTTGGGCTCATCCAGGGGAGAGGAGCTGCTGCTTTCGGATTGACTCTGTTTTTGCGAGCTGTAGTGGGTGAAAGGGGCCCAGTACAATTCCCGGAGAATGAAAGAGGGCATGTGGAAGAGAGCTTTTCAAATTGGACAGTAGGGCATCGGTGGGCGCCGCGGACGGACATGTAGATTTCACTTCAGCTGCATAGCGACGAGACACAAGTGTCTACGGGGATGAATGAGAATGTACTGGTTGAGTGCTAACTGGGGCATGTTAAGGCAATTGTCATCCCCCCCCCACCCCTTTCCCCTGTCTCTCCACAGTGAAGAATGATTTGCTGGTTGGCGTGCCATTTTATCTCTTCAAAACCTAGACAAATGTGGACCTGAGGTGTTAAAAAGAGCCAAACTTCTTCCATCATTTCAGAAGTCTGAAGAATATAGAATTATATGATTGATTTTTAGAGATGATGAGTTGTCACTTTAGACAGTGGGAATAGGAGGAGAGAAAAAGTTGAGCAAAATATGAGAGGTATTTTTACTCCTAACTGACAAGCTTGAAATATGGTCTATTCTGGTTAACCAAAAGGAACACATACATTTCTACATTAGAAAGAATTCCCATTATTTCTCTCTGAGCCATGAAAATCAATTCTAAAATGATTGCTTTCAGTGACGATGGGGAGAGGGGAGAGAAAATAGTTGATGTGCCTTTGGCTGGTCCAATAGATAGAAATAGAGGCTGTTTTTTCCTATTCTATTTTCTCACGAGAAATGGTTGAAATTGGGAGTGTCTAACTATTTCAGCTGTTCTTTCTTCATTCTCTTGTCATCTTTCAGTGCAGCTCTTTGTTTATTTCGCAGCACGAGGACCCGGATCTCAAAGCGTTACGTGATTTCTCCGCGGTTCCAAATCCAGGGGGTTTGTTCCTTTGGCTTAAACCTTTTTTAATCACATTATGTTGTTTTTGTAACAAACAACAGAAACAGAGTCGCTCACTTCATTGGCAATGCTCATCAGCTTGCTTTGCATTGTGCTGCCTTTTCCATTTAATGAAGCATTTAGCAGCAGATTAGAAAAGAGCTCATCAAGTGTCAATTTAAGAGATTAAGTAACTTCTTAACCATGATACAAAATAAGGCATTTTAACTACCAGTTGCTGTACTGGCTGTACATTTAGCCCTCTTCCAAATCTAACGTAAGTATCAAAGGAAGCTCCCAAAACTTGTATCTGTTTCAGTGAAATAGAATACAAGACGTGTTTGAGCCAATAGCACTACATCTATTTGTCAAATATTGTCTTTCCTACGACGTTAAGTCAGAAAAAAAATGCACTTACAAGAAGAAAAAAAAAATGCATCGAGGCATGCATGATCCAGGAGATGTTCACGCTGCATTTGACGCCGCGCTATGACCCTTGTCTAAAAACTCTAAATGCTTGTGTTGTGTTTAACCGCCCCCCCAACACACACACACACACACAGTACACCATGTCAAGTGCTTTCTCCGAGGGCAGAATCACTAACCCTTTGAAAGGCCACTTTCAGGCAAAAGAGGCAAGAGACTGTCAATTCACTTAACTGCATTCTTATTTCATGAGTGCCGGATAGAGTTTCATGGCTCGGTCCTGCATGTAAAGTGACCCCGCGTTGTTGCTTTAGAGGCAAGCTGCATCTAAAATAAGCAATCGTGGTATTGCCTTCAGAAAGCCACAGGAGACCTGAGTCCCCTTTGTGATCCCTTCACATTGATACTCTGCCTATCACAGAGTTCACTGAGGGAGAATCGGCAACTGGCTTTTTAGTGAAGTGCAAAACATTTTGTATAAGATATATTGTATATTTAAGAATTGAATGAGATAATTGACCATTTTGTGTGGAAAAAACATCAGATGTAACCATAGTTATAGTTAAGAGGTGGGATGTTGCATCTCTTTCTCCCTCATTTCCCGTCATCTCTCCACTTTCGCCATCAAATCAAAAGGCAAATTTCCTTTCTTATTTTTATTCATTGTTTCCTGTTTTATTTTGTTATTCTGCCTTCTCCCCGTGTCTCTAACTGTACTTCCTGCCTTTGTGTTCCGCGCCAGTTTTGATTTCCTGTTCCGCCCTGATTAGTTTTCGCCTCGTGTCTTGTTATCCTTCCCTCTCTTGTGTATTTAGTCCACATATTTATTTGTCTCAGGGTCAATTCGTTTGTGGTTTCAGCCGGTCCCCAGTGTTTTACTGTGTTTTTTGGGGCTGTCTGTGTTTTCTTGGATTTTGCTTGATATTTGGATTCTGCCGGCTCTTTAGTTTTGTTTGTCTCTTTCAGATTGCTTCTTGGCACTGACCCTTGCCCACCTCGTGATCCTGTAAGCTTTTTGTTAATAAATCACTGACCTCCACTAGATTCTTCTCCTCTGGTGTCTACATTTGGGCCCTTCCTCTCGTGTTCCCTTGTATCTCCGCTTCCACATTGCAAGACAAGCCTAAAAAAAATATCTCTGTTTGCCGTAAAGATGTTTTCTCTAATCAAATGTTGGCGTTGGATGTAAAAATAACATTGGCAGTGTAATCCAGGGTTTTGCAGAGCCGGTCAATATCAGTGTGCTTGCCTGGCGATTGAGTATTTCTGAGATGGTATGAATGTTTGAACATGTGTGTCTACATACAGTATGAGCAAGAGGGAGGTGCTGGGGAATTAAAATACTTAAGCCACATCTGTCGGATTGGCCCTGGCCCCATAGCTCATTCCAGATACACTCATTTGTTAAAGCCGCGGCGACTAACACCCTCAAGGAGCCATTGCTTCTTCACCAAGGGGGCAGCAAAATAAACGAGGCCATGGCAGAGGATGGAGGGAAGCAGCAAAGAAGCGGACATGCAGACCCCCTTCACTGGTGTATTCCTAAAAATACACTGCTGTCATATTGGAAGAGGAAGAAATAGAGAAATTGTGGTCACATGAGCGGCATATGGAGACGCAGGGTACAACTGTAGGAGAGGGCAGATGAACCCATAAACCTGTTTACTCACGCATGTATGCAAACACACAGTAAACATACATACCCGCTGCCTATCTTTTCATGGTTTTTCTTTCCGTCTCCAGTGCTCAGCGACTCACCTAAACTGACCCCACATCTCCAATTTGACTCCTCGTCCATGCGTGCATTAAACATAAATGAGATGGACTCAATATCTCACTCATGGCTTCTTTGACACTTCACTTCACCACCACAACGTGCCTTTCTGAGCCTCCTTAGCCTATTTCAGCCCCACTCCATTTTTCCCCCCGCCGTTCTTTTCAAAGAGTATTCAAGGTTATTACTTTCTCCAAAAGGCCACTTAGGATGCGCAGTGGAAATGTGTTGACTCTCTTCGATTTTTGAAGGGGTTTGAGTGTATTTCTAATTCACTGGTGGCATGGTTCACTACATATGAAGCTGCAGTGTGGCTTTCAATGGACCTGAGGGGGACATATTTATAAACTGAATCTTGAACCAATGGGACCAGTAGAGAAGTATTTGCCTTCGAAAGCATTAAAGTGAAGGGAACACCATTTGCGGTACTATATTATACATTAAAAATTGAGATGGGGTGACTTTGCTCTGCTACTGACCTCTATCAATATTTGATTGCAGAGAACAGCAACTAGTAAACAATGGAGAGAGAAAGAAGGTGATTCAGGGGAAAGGTGAAGGGCAGGGCGCAGGAATGAAGCCTAAAGAACTGCACACTTGGAAAATCTTTGTGCCAGATCCTCCACTGCATGCCAGTCAAGCGTGATCCACCTTTTGACAGTTCAGAGCTCAGTATTGGTTGACATGAAATAAAAATGAGGGGGGGTCACTGAGGAGAGAACCTTTCCTACGGACTCATCTGTTCATCAGCAAATCGATCAGACATGTGTCACAGACTTGTTTTTGGGGCCCTTTTAAGAGAAATCAAAAAAGATGTTGAACATGTCTTCAGCTCAGTCAGGATTCTGGTTTGCTTGTTGTCTGAGAGCTTTATTTGAAGGCATCACTGAAGGCATCTCTCTCGAGGAGAGTATAGTGCCTCAAGGCTGCTCTGACCCCATGGCCCAAGTATAATTGGTGATGTTGCAATTTTTTTTTATGGGCAAATGCGAAAGCCATTTGCTTCAGTGCTTTAAATTGCACCCAGGCTTACAGTATTACTTGCAGTTAACTTCATCCACATGTCAAACAGCACACGTCTTCAAAGGGATGGCTGTCAAAGCACTTCATTGTTTTCAGTGTAAACCCTCATCCTCCACGGCATCAAAACCCATGTCACCGTGGACAGCTGCGCGTCTTGATGCAGGCGGTCATGTTTATTGTTCTATGTCTTATTTATTGTTCCCCAACACTGACGCACAACTACGTGACAATGGAATTTCGGGGGGAATTTTACACCCTCAATGAGACAATGACAGTAGAAAGATAACGGAAAAGAGAAGAGTGGAGGAAGAGATGGGGACTGATCTCCAGCCAAATTAAGTTTTATATGAAAGTATTTAGTAATCAACATTTATCACATGCAAAAAAACAACAACATATGATTAGCCTAGCTTAGCATAACGACAGGGAAACCTCCAGCTATGTGAGCTCCACAGTTAACCTATAAACATGCTATCTGATTTATTCCATTTATACAGAAACAAGTGTGTAAAAGTGTGGTTTCATGTGGAGCTACATGCTTCTTGGTCAGGTGATACAGCTTCCTGTACTGCAGTCCTGGAGGTAACGAGTGGAAATGAGGCAAAGAAGCAGCTCCTGTTTAGCCGTAAACAGAGACCCTTGCTGTAGCAGTAGGTGGGTCAACATTTGTTAAATTATTTTTTTGTGTGAAAAAGGTATTCAATTCTTTTCAGTCCATCAACTCAGAAGCCCAAATAGAACAAGAACACGGCAACACAAAGGTTCAACAGCCTCGAGTAAGCCATTATTGTGCTGGATACAGTATGTTTAGGAAAACAATCCAACACGTAGACACGGATCAACTGGTGGTTATACTGTAGGCTCATCATCTCAAATGAAAAAGGGCCCTAGACTATTTAGCCAGCTAAATAGACTGAGCCCGGACTGGGGTACATCAGTCTGTCACACATGAGCTGGCAAACACGTACTGCTTCTATATGTATGATAAAATTAGAGATCATCCTGGTGGCATGTGGAGAGGAAGAGGCAGAGGAATGGGGGGGGGGGGGGGGGGACAAGTTAATCATCTCAGAGTAGCTTCTCCCATCAACTGGCAGCGACTTTAATCAAATTATGACCTTGTAAAGCATGCACTTGTCATTTGGGACCCTAATCTCTTCGCTAATGACTAATTAGCCCCATCACCTGTTCCTCTAAGCTTCCATTACACCCCCAACAAAGCTTTAAGATAATGGAATAAACAAAAGGGGGAGAAAAAAAACAATACTTCCCTTGCCACATGCAAAAAAGAGAAGAAGTCGACCAGACAGACATCAATCAAAACCTGGGAGATTGATTAGAAACTGACAAAACACCTTTTGGATTTTTTTTCCCCCTCCATTCTCTGACAAGAGACCACTCTTCATTGCTCTAGAGGACAATAAGGATACACAAATTCATTAGGAGTAATTAACCGAAAATAGCTACCGAACACAGGCGGGAAATAGTGAGAGAGCCGAGTGAGAGGCGCTACCCCAGCGTGAGATTACACCGCGCAGTCACTCAGGCTGTGGAAATAATCTAGCGGCCTCGTCTCATCAATAAATTCACCTGATGTTGGGACAAAGGCCTTTGGACTGGAGTTACAAATGAGTAAAGCCCACTTGTTTGTTTTTGTGTTCGGGTCTTGTTATGGATTAACTCATTTGCCTCAATCTTACGCCGCACACGTGCAGCATCCTGGCTTTTGCAGTGGATCCGCAGAAAGAGGGACGGGGGGGACGGGGGGCTTTTGTTTGTGCCATCCAGCGCCTGTGCAGCTGCACTACTTGGCGGCAGGCACACAAACAGGCGGCTCCCATTCATTAGGCCTTTTTATATCAGAGACGCTCTCCTTCTGGGGGCCCGAAGCATCTGCCTCCACATCAGTAAGAGTGGGTGGGGGTGGGGGTGGGAGGGAGGGAGACGCACTGAGTGGAAGAAGATGGAGACAGAGAGAGTATGCAGGGAAACAGAAAAGAGAGAAAACGGACAAATCTGGGAGGGAGATAAGAGGCACAGTAGAGTAACAGAAAAAAAAAAGAGTGAGTAGAGTGGCAAACTGCTCTGTAGAGTGAGTGAAACAGCAGTAGAAAGGGGCGACTGATGTAGCGAACCTCATTATTTGGTTGTCTCTCCTCTGCTTTGCTCCTTCCTCATCCTCCAATCAGAGGAACATCTGGCTCTAAAGAATAATAATCTGGTGGGGCATTCATAGATCTGACACACACATGAGCACACACACACACACACACACACACACACACACCTCTATGTGTTATCTAAAGGGACCCACGGGAGTCGGTGCACAGAGGCGTGCGCAGCTGTAATGGCAAAGCATTGTTTGTTTTTTTTCTTAAACACAGCAGTTACTGATTTTGCCGACTGTCTGGAACGAGCTCGTGACACGTTTAAAACGTTTCATTTTGCCCGGCGCTTTTAATCAAATCGCCTCGTGGGGGCGAGTTCAGAGCTCAAGGAGTGATGCAACTAGTGCGACTAAATAAAACAAAAAAAAAAAAGTTGCCGGCGCTGCGGCAGATACCGTGGCCTTTGGTTCTTTATCTTATAGTGATGAATGAGGCGTAGCACGTCCCAAATGAAGATATCCCACAGGCCACCACCACCACCGCTGTAATGAAGCACTTCAAAATGATATGGCCAACCCCAATAGAGGCTGTGCTAAATTTCATCTCATTGAATTTCATTAAAGTATACGCCAGCAGGTACAAGGACAGTGGCTGTCTTTTTCTTTTTTTTAGTTTTTTTTTTTTTTTTTAGTTTTTGTTCAGTACGTATAAATCATGAGACCCAGAGGGTAGCTGCGGGTTGCCTCAGAGGGCAGAAATAAATAAAACATCAGCTATATCTTCATACAAATCAAATTTGATGAGAAGTAACAGGGGAATGTGTGGTAGAAACAGTTGAACCTGTCAGCAAAGATTGTGTTGGGTCCCTTCAGCATTTCAAATCGCGCTGTAAAAAAAAAAAAGGGGGGGGGGGCACAGCAGTAGATTGATCTATGATTTGGACAGGAGATGAAAAAGATATTCAAAATGCATGATTGAATCTAAGACACGCTAATGAACTTTTTTTCCCCCCTCTATCCCAGCAGTGCCAGATATAACAATAAACTGGGCAAAGTATATTTCTTTGTTCGACAGTATGCACACTTAGCAGTGGAGAATTCGTCGGGCTGCCAAGATGCCTGCCAACCACTGTCAACACTGTTTTGAAAGATAGTGGGACATTATGGAACTTGGATGGCAAATCAGCTTCATTATATCCACAATCTGTGGAAATTAACATCCACAATTAACCTTTATTTATTGCAGACAATGCACCTCTGGCCAGGTCAGGCAACCCATTTGCATGACATTTAATATAAAGCATCCTTGCATGCTGAGCAGGGGCCTGTTATACGTTGAAAAACAGGGCCTGAAATTTAAATGGAAATTGTGCAGGCCACAGACCTAAGAGGAAGCAAATAACCTTGCTTTGTTGAACCGGGCCCAAAGAATACAGATACATGAAAGAGAAGGGAGGCTGTGGATACAGCAAACAAAATGATTACACATTTTAGAGCAATTTCTGGGTCCCGCGGTCATAATCATTTTGTCGATAGCCTTCCAGTGTGCAGGTGCGCTCATACAGATGGTTTTATGAAGATCCATTAAAAATAATTTCGCTCATCGCCAGGCCCAGGAGGGGCCCAACCCAGTGACTGGGAGACAAGCCCAGATGTCTGCTTAGGCTACAGCTCTAACCCACCTCGCACCCCTGATGTGGACCACCTTGTCACCATGGGAACGCAGCAAAATAATAAAAACCTGTGGAGGTTGGGAGCGAGAAATATGCACGCGCCCGTACGCAGACACAGAGCGTAAGAGACACATCTTAAGTTGAGGAGCTCCACCTGAGAAAGCAGAAAGCAGTGTTTTTCCAACTTGTGCGGGAAAGATGGCAGCTGTAAGATAAAGTTTTTTTGTAGAAATGCAATTACTTTAAAAAAAAAAAAAGAAAAAAAGGCGAGTTTAAACAGAGGATTGCTGATCTGACTGTCACTTTGGGCTGTTTGAAAAACTATTTTCTCGCACTATTCCTCCATATCGCATCGACACGCGCTGCAGTAAAGCAATGCCGCAAAACAAGGCAGCCGGTGAGCGAGGAATTTTTTTGACATGCTTGTCCTTGGTGGCAAACATTTGATGTGTTTTGATTAGACTACGGTGGGGGGGATTATCAAAGGCTAAGAGAAATCAATGTTCTTTTAATAAAGAGGACTTGGGTGGGAGGGAGGCAGACAGTTCTGTTCATGACAGGGCCTGTCTCTGCCTTATCTCTCGCTTCTCAGATCCCCTAGACAGGCAAATATTTTAACTGTAAACACCCGTGGCTCGACAGCCTGCGTGGGCCTCCTGTCAGGCTTTTCCACTTGCTACTTACTCACCTACTCTCTTGCATGACCAAAAACGTGTTTGCATGAATACAGCGCCACACATGCATTAAAAAAAACCTGCACACATTTCTAATATACTTTACAATACCTTCTGCAATTATACCACAAAGCTTCACGCAGACACAGTCTCCACTTGAGGATGGCGCTGCGTATACTAAGCGATACCTGCGTCCTCCAGCTGCCATCCAAATCCACTGTCATCCAGATTAGCCTGGACACCACCAGATGCCTCAGAGCCGCCAGGAGAAGAGAGGCACGGTGCCGTGCAGTGAATTCCAGTAATTAATCCCAGATTACATCCTGTGCCTCTCCATCAAGCGAGTTAGCTGCAGTGTGCAGCGAGGCTCGCTAGGTCGTGAGAAATGCAGAAAGAGAAGGCCGGTGTGGGCACACTCGAGCGGCCCTGGGTTGCGAGGAAGTTTACAAGTAATTGTTTTGCAAGTAATGATTTGTAAGGGATCCCACAACAACGAGGCTCCCCAGCCAAAGTAACAAAAGACTCAAGAGACAAATACCGGGAGAACACAGGAAGCTACAACTTCACAATTAAATCATCGTTAAATCAGGAGGCAGCAGTTCCTTTAACAAATCATTGCTGATGGAAATACAGTTCTGTGCTCTGTTTACAAGAGTTGAATGACAAAGAAAATTGATATTTGTTTGTGTGTTAGGATGCCAATTAGCTGAGCCCTAAAGCACTCACACTAAACAAAACTATTCTTCTTAGACATTACCATCTGAACAAATCAACACCTATTAATCACGGGAGGCAATTAGCCTAGCTTAGCATAACGACTAGAAGCAGTTTGATCCAGGCAATTAGAGGATGTGCTTTAAACATGTCTGTAACCATTCTTGGATAGATAGAACAGTTATGCATCAAGAAATATCCACATTATCTAATACTTTCAAAAACATTTGCATTATTTATTTATTTATTTACATTTTTTTACAACATCATTTGTGTTTGGGTCAAACAGAAAGCCAGGCTAGCTGTTCCCTCTGATTCCAGTCTTTGTGCTAAGCTAATCGCCTCCCAGCTCTAGCTCCATACTTACTGTACAAACGCACAACTAATCTCTTCATTTCGCTCTTGGAAAGAAATCAAATAGGCATATTCCCCAAAATGTAAAGTATATATATATTAGCCACCACACCACCACAAAGACAATGCACCGGGGATCATCGTCAACATCCATCAAATATCAACGGCCATCAGATACCATGCAAATGACGTGCGCTGTTATTCTAAAAGATGGGACAGGAGCTATTGTGGATTGACAGTAAAACAATGATTTACACCTGCTGACAAGCTGCACATGGCACATATAAAGAAAATGTAGGGTCTCAGCTGCATGGAGAAAGATAAAAGCATCTCTTCAACAGTACACTGTATCCCCCGCATACTGAATAGCAGTCTCTTTATCCATCAGCCGAGGTTTTTACTCTGTCATCAATAAAACTTTGAGGCAACGTGCAGCCGCCTCCAAAAAAAAAAAAAAAAGTTCACGCCACATTTTCATAGTCTGCGAAGGTAGATTTGTTTGAAAAACTAATAGAGCTGGTGTGCTCTGGAATGCTTATATTTTGTCTGACCTTTCCAGCTCAATTGCTTTTCCGTGGCTATCGAATCTAAATTAAATAAATGAACTACATTATACATTAAAAGGCATTTCAATTAAAAAATGGTGATCCCTTTGATGCTGAGGCCTGGGTGGTTGATGTGCTTGAGAAGCCACAACGCCCACCCAAGAGGCCACGAGAGCCTGTTTACTTCAGATTAGGCCCACGGTCATTTCTCACTGGGGAGGGAAAAATAGAGTTGCTTTCTCTGTCAGTCTCGTAATAAACAGGGCTGCTCTGCAAACTTACTGCGAAAAGACTCCGTCTCCCAAAGAAAAATATGTGGCCAATTAATTTCGTTGCCGGAGAAAACGTGCGCTCGCGTTTTGTTGCATCACTCCCTCGGTTTTCCCTTCCTTCTGATATTCGATATGGAAAAGCATTAGTAAGTCATCTGCGGAGCCCTCTGCCCCCCACCCCTCCCCAAAGACAAGCCAAGAGCCCTTGAATTAAGTCAATCATTTAGTCGTAACAAATTAATTAAAAGAATAATTAAATCATTAACACATTAAATACGGCAATTAGAAATCTTGTCCTACATGAGTGAATTTGAGGGAATTTAATGGGGGAAGCAAATGGAGCAATGGGGTGTGCCAAAACATAATTTTTATTTAATGCTTTTTTCACAATAACATGCACTTTGGGATAACCCTCCACTCAAGAAATGGTTGACTAGTGATATGCATTAATGATATTACAAAAATATTAACATGGAAGTTAGAGAATAACATTATTCCTAGACTTAAGGACTAAAGATGTAGACGGGACATCACGGGCTTAAGCATATTTACATCATGTATATAGCTTTTCGCTGTAACTGGACTCAACACAACCGGCCTCTATAACGGCTCCAGCCCCTCCCCTTCTTGTTGCCTAGTAACTGCAGCATTCCCTTTAGGAGGGAAAATGGGGGGAAGAAGGGGGTCGGGAGGGCATCAAGGAATAAAAGGGCTTCTCTGCCCAAACTGCCAGTTGGCTTAAGGAGCTCCGCAGGAAGGATGCCTCTGCCAGACCAATGCACCCTGATGGAAAGCTAAGTCATAAGCAATGCTGTGGAGCTGGTTAATTCCACACTGTAATACCCTCCATATATCCCCTGTCAACAGACATGATCTTTAAGTTCCCAACCTGCTGATGAGAGCACATTTGAGTAACACTGCAATGTCCCGCTGGATAAATCCCGTTAGAGGGACACGAGTGATGGGATGAAACGGAGATGATGAAGATGAAGGAGATCAATGGAGCCCTGTCCAAGTTCAGGCAGGCATGGAAGTTTTATGGTCACATGTTCTGTATACTGTTAAATCACATATGACCGTGACCTATCTCAAAACAACCAGGAGGTCCATGGAATATAAACAATTTGGCTCCCATTTTATGTGCAAAACACAAATGCACTGCGTCCTTACTCCTTAACCTGCAAGATTTGACTTCATCCACCTCCTCCTGCATCAGCATTTAGATTTATGTGAATTTAGAATGTTTATTTCCAGCATCTGTTCCCAGTCCTTCAAATGTATCTCTGTCGGGGGGGGGGCTATGCCAACCTTGCTCAGATTCGATCCAAACTGTTACATGAGCGGAGCAACATAACCAGTGAGATGGTGCCAGTGTCAACTTCAACACCGTGTCAATGGGAATATTGGTGGTAATGTAAAAACAGGTGATTGGCTGTCATTTCATTACTATCACAGAGATTTGGTCAAATTTACCAATTACCAATTGTCCATTCATCTTTGTTGAAGGATTCATGGTAGCCAGTTCAGCACATACTGAACATTCACAAAGACACTGGTCTTTTCACGGTTATTTAATATACCATTAATAGAATAATGAGTCCTGGGGGAATACTGGTAGGATAGTGGACATGTCACACAGGTAGCAATGACGCACAAATGCGTATACATGTATGCGTGGCAGAGTGAGTGGAAAGTCAAACATAAAAATAGTGGTGGGAAGGAACAGCAGTTCCCATTATCTTAAGTCTATTAAGAAATACTTAACTTTTCGCAAGTAACCACAAAAACAACTAAACGTTTCAACCACGTATAAAGGATGGAAGACTCTGGAAGCTGCACTGGAAAACTTCAATGCCGGATACTTAAGAATCTGGGGATGGTTGCAACAGGGCTTACAGCTGGTCTTAGGCTAAGCTGGCTGTAACTGGGCCTTCCAAGTCAGATCTAATATCTACACTGGTTGCATTATCTAGGCTTAAAGGTCCAATATGTAAGATTTAGTGGGATTTATGGGCAAAATCTGAAGAAATGGAGTATACTATTCATAAGTATGTTTTCAGGAGTGTACAATCACCTGAAAATAAGAATTGTTATGTTTTGTGGCTTTTATATCGACTGAGGGAGCAGGTCATCTTCCATGGAGTCTGTTACCTTGCACCGCCGTGTTTCTGCAGTAGCCCAGAACAGACTTTCGTGTTTTTCATAACTGACTGCCTGTTCTAAAGGCTTGGAAGGGTTCGGTAAGGTGAGGTGAGGGGTATTCAGTCAGTCCTTGTGGGCAGGCATGAAGTTAGTTTCAGGAGTATTCACGATTTGAATAAAGGCTGCTCAAGTCAAATTATTTATAGCCTTCATCATTTCTCTCCAAGTCGTGTGCTTTGTATTTCTTATTACAATGGACTGCTTAGCACTCAGCACTCTCACTCGCTGTAAGACCCTTAATTTTCTTATCTCAGTCTCTGTGAAATTCTTTTGATCCTCCACAACATTGCCGCATAAAGGTTAGGTACAAATAAGCAAGGAAGCGTCACAGTCGGGCAAGCTAGGTAACTTGGGGAAAGGCCCACACGCAGATGCCACAGGAGGCAGAGTTAGTCTAGCCCCAAATGATTTATTAACACAAAACCCGCAGCATGGAGAGGCAGACCAGGGTCCCAAAGAAGAAGACGAGGTCCAGAAAAGCAAGGATTCCAAAGGGAGTGAAGACAGGACAAGAAGACACGGGTTAAAACTAATCAGGGTGGAACAGACAATCAAAACTGTTGGGAAACACAACAAAGGCAGGAAGTAAAGTTAAAGCACACCAAGCTGCTGCCTCCTCTCTCCGCTTACTCCAGTCAATGGCATTTTACCTTCTTAGCCCCCCCCTAATTGGAACCTACCACCTGCCCAGGTACTATAGGGTGAGCTAAACAACGATCAAGCATTAAAATCACACAAAATCATTCACAAAACATTAATTTAACATTTCTTAGTTACCGTTGACAAGGATTTATTAATGGGCACACACACATGCACGGACACTGATGAGCACATCAAATTTGATGTCATCTTTTTTTTTAACCTCCTACACCTCAACAGTGCCCAGTCCCTCGCTGCTAACAGGACATAATGATGCAAATCTGTTTTCACTATCCCTGACCGAGCAGCTGATCTACCACAACAGAACAACAACAACAACAGGAAACAGACAAACAAACAAGAAAAAAAAAAACACATCACACACGCGGCAGGGTAGACCCCTTTCAACGGATCATAACCCTGTGAAACCAAAGCAGAGCAAACAGATGAAACCAGCTTGTGTTATTTATATAACCGGATTGAGAATTTATCAGATGCACTGAAATTTAATTACTAAAAAACAAACAAGCAAAAAAAAAAAAAAAAAAAAACTGATATTGTCGAGAAACAGGGCCTATGGGAAGCGGGAAGAGCAATCTATTATAAGTTGAAAATAGGGTGATTTGCCGTGCTACCACTCCACTACACCCGACACTTCCAGACTGCTTTGATGTCCCCATGTGCAGCAATAGTCAGATAGCGATCAAATGACAAATAGAGAAAAAGCAAATAGAGAAAGCCTAACGCAAACGACTTGACAACAGCCGGGGTTGGAAAGTTTGGCATGAGAGTGTAGATAGGAAAAAAAAACGTCCTCTGATGAAAGTTGCAGCAGAGAGAGAGAAAAAAAAAAAAATCTAGCAACATAATCACATTGCAAAGTAAAGCGTCTCTGACAGGGCACGCGCAGCCTTTCACAGGCATTATTCTAAGCCCGAGGTTTTATATTCTGTGAGACAAGCTCAACCTTGCATTATGAAATGTAAAAAGCCCCGTGCGCGCGAGGGGAAGGAGGGAGCCAGATATAGTAGTAGCGGCTACACGTTCGGATGCTTGCAGCAGCAGCAGCAGCAGCATCACCTCGACGGCAAGGCAACATAACTATAGAGCCCTAAGGGCACTCAATACCATCAATGGTCTATTTGTGTATACATATCGGAGTAGAATGGGAATGATCTCTCACATTGATCCTCTCTAGTCTAAATATTTTTAGAAAGCCATCGATTATATTGGCCGCTTTGTTCTGGGAAGCATTAACAGTGAAATGTGACTGTCTGAGTGTTTATACATTAGTGAAAATATACAATAAATGTCTGCGTGTCAGACTGCAGCATGTGGATAAACAGTGACAGTTGAATAAATCAGATCATAGCTCTCAACAGGGCTAAATATATAGAGCATCGTGGTGACCCCGTATTGATCTGCCCCCTCTACATGCATTCTTATCGAATCCTTTAAAATATACCGGTACCTGCGTAATTTGCAACGTTACATCATTCTCCGATTGGCCATTTGTTTCTACGGCGGCGGCCTACTGGTCCTGTTGGTGGTGTCACAGCAGCAAGCTCAATCAAAACGTAGGTTTAAACAGTCTTTTTCACACCGTACGCATGCAGACTAATGTGAGTACACACGCACGCCTGCGCACACGCACACAAAGAACATTAACAACACCCTCCAGTTTTTTTCTGCAAAGTGCAAATGGATGCTTTAAAAATTGATCTCTCTGCGCGGTTAATCTATTGTTGCTTTTTTAATGAAACTATTGCAAATTAGCACTACCCAACATTAAAATGCAGAAATAATGGATTCACTTCTGGAATCCGCCAAAGAGGCAATGCTCAGGTTCTAATTACACAGATTTAACTGATAGCATAGCATGTGTTGTTGTGTGTAATCTTTCTGGAAAATTGCTGGGTGCCGATTTAGCAGATATCCTTGGAGATATGCATTGCAGTGCACTGCGGGCGCTTACTTGGAGTTTTGTGCTTAAAATCAAAGTGGTTCATACACCGTATGTGTTAAAACATCTATTTACTTTGAAAGGAAAAAAAAAACTCTTACATGAAGCAAATGGGACAATTGTTAATACAAACTTTTAAAAAAATGCACCATATTTTCTTTTTGTGATACAGATTGCACATATCTCACAAATTAAAGCCTTAGAACTGTCATTAACAGCCACTGTTACGCATTTATAAGCTCAACGCAGTAAAAAAACTGGGCATGTAGTATAATGCAATACAGAACAATGGCTCTAAAACATAAATATTACATTGTTTTGTCCTGGCTTTAAACCATTTATGGTGGCACACTGCAACTCATTGTTTGATTATGCGTCAATGACCAGAAGCCATTTATGTGACAAAATACTATTAATATGCTTATGAAGGGCCAAAAGGGATCAACAAATTTGAATAACACCCCCTAAAACTAATGTATTCAGCATCTTTGAAGTGTGCTAGCTATACAAAGCTGTTTAGATAAGGATTTTTTTCCGAAGTATTTCTAATGCCTGCTTTGTTGCTTCTTCTCCTCGGTCTGCTTACTTCATCAATACACCAAAGATAATGCTGTCCTTACACTTCTGCCCTCACAAAAATGTAAAAAAAAAAAAATGTAGCCAGCATAAAATGGTTTGACAGTGCACTCAGACTATTTAGCCCTGTCTTGGTGAAAAAAAAAAAAAAGCCCACGGCTTCAGCATTTTTTGAACAAGAGCTGCATGAGACTTTGGAGACTGATGACGATACACAACACAACGAAAACAAGGGGGGGGGGGGGGGGGGGGTGAAAAATTACAATTAGTCATCCCAGACCATTTTAAAATGTCGTGCATACCAAATAGTCTCGGGTCTGAGATATTCCCGAGCAGTTCTTACGGTTTTGGATGAATACGACGAGGCCTGGATGATGATCTGTTAAGGAGATGAGCTTCCTTTTTAAATTTATGGACTTAGCAGCAAGCATGGCTGGCTGGCCATCATACAGATGATGAACTCTATAATGGCTAATCCACACTGTTATTTATAATGGCCAAACCAGTTCAACTGTCACGTGAATTGGCACCACTGACCAACTGCAAACTGTCGTTACAGCACTGATCCTTGAAGGCTTGGAGAGATTTGGAGCATTACAATTAGTCTTCAGTACATGTGCGAACAAATCTTTAAACTCAATCCCATTGTAGTGTATCACTGTTGGCGCTGAATGAATTAGAGTTTTGCATTACACATTACTTCCTTGTTAAAACCCTATTAAAAGGATAGAAACAAGTCTTAATATGATTACTCGTGGCGGTATGAACGGTGATGCGAGTACCAAAGATAGCATAAAACATAGCGCGTCCGTGACGTCACCCATATGTTTCTTTCTGAAGAGGCGTCTTGAAGCCGCCATCTTGGGAGTCCTGCCTTTGCTGCCTTCCGGCTAATCTTAAAATAGACGAAGATGTGGATCGTCAGTGCACCTGAGGGGGGGCTGAATGAAGCCTAGGTACTCAAACAGGTCACCTGTAATGGCACCAAACTGTCAATCAAAGTGGCCTGGCTGTTAATTATACATAACTTTAAGCCTTAATATAATATAACAGGTGACTTTAATTGACATTCTGCCCCCAGTACAGTTGTCATGAATGGGAAAATTAGGTACAGAGACCAAAAATCTTTTTTATACCAGGCTGTAAACAGTCAATTGGGCGTTCGAGGAACTGCAGTTGCAGAGGTTGCAGCTTGGGTCAGTGCATTTAAGTGATGATGTACCCACTGAGCGACCATTTCAGCAAATCGATGTCCACGAGAGGCAACCAAAATGCTTTTTTTCATATCCACCATGTGAAAAAAAACAAATCCACAAACAACAGTAGCCACCGCAGGAACCCACAGGTAGTCACTACGCCACCAAGCTACCGGCACTACCTGTTTCACACCGATGACATAAATGGAATTTTCCGTAGCACACTGCGGTGCATGTAGGTTCAATATACAAACAAACCCAGCAGTTTGAGCGGTTTGCAATTCAAGGAAGGCAGAAAAAATAAACAGATATAAAATCTGGCCGCTGAGCACCGCATATGAAGATGCAGCGCAAGATAAGGCCAAGCATATGTCAATAACTTTGAATTAGCTCCTGCGGTGCCGCCTGGTTATTGCTGCAAACCTCATCTCGGATCTGATGTCGGAGAAATCACTTCTCCACCTTTTTTTTCCTCGCGCACTTGCGTCGGTTCTCCCTCGTTGGTTTGCTGATGGACTGCACCTTCGCCATGCCGGGCACGCGCGCATTTGCAGCACACACCCACAACACAAAAAACGTCATGCGATTCTTGGACGTGACACGATTAAGGCGTACATTCACATGGAACACCTCTCTCTCTCTCTCTCTCTCACTCTCTCTCACACACACCTCAACCGCGAGACATCTTCTTAATGTGAACACAATTTTAGTGAGGGGTAATGATTTCATCACGCCGTCGTAGCAGCTCATTGGAATGCCTGTCAGATCCCAATCCATTTGCAGTGATGAACCCCAAAAGCGTGCATACACACTCATGTACGCACAAGCACCCACACACACACACACTCACTCTCTCCTGTATTTATCAAGCATATCATTTGTGAGGAGTATCATGTGATAGGAAGTGTGGCAGCCTGATTCATGGCCAGATATTCACGGGGATCGTTTTAGTAGACAGCTATGGGTCTGATCCACCACCCGACCCGCACATGCACGCACACACACCCAAGAGAGGCACAATGTACATCTCCGAGCAGACCATCAGTGGTTGTAAAACTGTAGAGTCGTAATGTTCCTCAGCCTTGGGGGCTTATTAGGAGGCATAAAAGCTGCATGCTACCTTCATTCATATTCTCCATAAACACCCTGCCACCACATCTCAGCTTTTTTTTTTTTTTTTTTCTGCTTTCCGACTCTGGGCAGTTGGAAAATATAAGTCTCTGTGCCACTATTTTGTGCTGCATGATTGATTTGCAAAATAGGCCTGTACTGGAAATGTATCTGAATAAGGCTAGGATTTGCCTCTGTGTGTAAGTGCAAATTGCAGTGTCAGATCCCCGCGTGGATGTTGTTTGTCAGGCGTAAACTCAGCATGGCGGCAATTTTTATTCCTCTCTTTATACCGATGTCTGTATAATCTGCAAAAATAGGAGCTGTCGTTGATTATAGTCGAGGAGAGAGAAAGGACTGGGCAAATTGACATTTCCAACTTAGAAATTCTGGTGAATAAGAAAGCACATTGCGCCCGAGACACTTTTCAGTTATAAGAATAGAATTATTCATTCCCTTACACTGTGCAAAAGTTCAGTACTGGAGAAATCCACTGCAGCTCAAGTGCAGACAATTACAGGGGCCAGTGTGCCGTTGTGGGAATCTGATTTTGAGAGAGTATTATCTGGGTTTGAAAACAGGGCCAGGCCACTGAGATCACACCTCTTATCTCCTGCGTGCGGCGCGGCGGTATTGAAGACAGCCTGATTCACAGCTACAGCCTTTTTTTCCCCAATTCAAATCAAATGGTTGGTTCAACTTAGAACTAGGTCGCTTGCATTGCGTGACAGGCAGAGGGAAAAGGTAGAGAAAGTTAGTTTGTGGGAAAGAAATAGGAAAATAAAATGAGGATATGAAAAATGGAGATACGAAGTAAAAAAAAAAAAAAAAGAAGAAGAAGAGGGAGAGAGGCTGGAGAGAAAGCGAGTCTATTGTGGAGGGAATGAGCTACTCTGAAGCTACAAGTCATTTTGTTGCCCCTCCCCTTCGCCGCCCGTCCCCCGTCTCCCTCCCTCCTCGTCCTCGCCACGCAGGAACATCTGGCTTTAAAGCAGCCCAATAAAAAGAGCCACTGGGAGGCGAGGAGGGAGCGAGAGAAAAAAGGTGTGAGGGAATGTGTGAAGGATAGATAAGATAGCGGAAAGAGAGAGAGATGCGGCGATACAGAGGCAGCGGAAAAGACAGTGAGACGGTGTGAGGGAGTGCTCGGGGGCTGTCATAACGGCAGAACTGGGCCCCTTCAAATGACATCCTTCACCAAATCATATTTCACACGTGGCTACAAAGGCCACGCCACATTTAGAGCTGTCCGTCCCCTGCAGGAACGGCAACGGCGACTCTCGGATTTCCGATTCTCCTTCCCACCAAAAAATGACCACTTGCTAACCGTGCGCCCACGTTTACAGTGTGTAATAAAAGACATTGTCGGGCTACAACTACTTCTGAATGTGGGCGCTGTCACTGATTCAAAAAAGGAAG
Organism: Nibea albiflora; assembly: GCA_014281875.1. Taxonomy (NCBI): domain Eukaryota; kingdom Metazoa; phylum Chordata; class Actinopteri; family Sciaenidae; genus Nibea; species Nibea albiflora. The sequence goes on from CM024809.1 coordinate 10,677,533, forward strand.
TGCATTTGCATGTATATAAAAAGGTGATAGAAAAGGCTTTAAAGGCTGAATAGTCCGTGTTATACACACTGCAGGGACAAACCCGCTTGAACTTCAAGTTTTACCCACTTTTGCCTTTGCAGAAACACAGTATACTTTAGTGTGAAATCATAAAATGCACCATATAGAGTTGAATAAAAAGTGAACATAGCCATCCAAGTACAGGGTCTTTCCAGTTTTATGTTTGGAATCATATTGATAATAATTTTGGTCACAGTCTCTTTAGCACTACATGATAGATGATACATTTGATGAGCAACACTACCCCTATCCAACAAAACCAAATGCTTTATAGAAACAAAACAAAATATATACATGGCAGTGGCTAGGCTGACAGAATGACAGGTATTTTTGACAGCTACCTGTCAAACAGGTGCAGTGTCACACTCAAGTCACAGTGTGATCACTGTCATTTGCAATGCTGAACAGGTTTATGTAAGTCTTGTAGGTAAACCAAGCCGGCTGCTGTCAGGAATTCAGACTGATAAGTCCGCCGATTCAATAATCTTTCAAAAAAAAAAAAAAAAAGATTTTCCAGTCGCAGAAAACTGAGAATAATTCCAAGTCCAGATAAGCTTCTAAACAAATAAAAAGACGACAGTATCCATGAGGCTGCATTAAGAATGTGACATCTAGTCATTTCCCCAATTGCATCATGTGTTCGGAAACCCTTGAAATCCAACAGGCAGAAAGCAACAGATTTCATTTGCATTGGTGTTCTGCGCCTCAACAATCCGCCGCGCCCAAAGTAGGTCAGCGCGAATTGTCGCCTCTGAAAATAATAACAAAAGGTGAGTCCCCCTCGCTCTCTCAGGGGTGAACGCGGCGCCTTTTTTTTTTTTTTGCGTGCGACTCAGATGCCTCCGCGGCGAAATGTGCCGTATCAGCACTCTCCAAATCTGTAGGCATTATACTGGGGCATATTAAGGCACAATATTGCATTCGGTATGCGAAAGACGCTCAGCAGCCATTGTAAAATTTTAACAAGACAATAGTGGCTACACACACACACACACACACACACACACACGTTGTAAATATGCAGAGTTTTGTTAGAAGGCACTGGAGTTGAAATTGTAATGATGTTAGTGTGTGACGGGGGGGCTGCCGCGAAGACTGAGTGTGCCGCTATGGCCTCATCCTTTTTCATCAGTGTGTTTTCCCAACCCGAAAAGTGAGTTGGAAAACACAGTCTATTCCTTTGGGGGGGGGGTAGCTTTGAGCAAAGTGCACTTCATCTACAAGAGTAAGCCAGGGCACTGTATATCACCTCAGCACAGGCACGCTGTCCTTACACACAAACACACTACACCATGTCCTCTCTTACTCCCAGATTCACAGAGAAATACACCATGCCCTTCCTCTCTTTGCCTCCAATTTTCTCACACACACACGGGCGCGCGCGCACACACACACACACACGCCCTCTGACAGTATTTGAACAGTACATGCAATGTCCAGAGACCGTGCTTCATGCACAGTTAATGTCTCTGCTGTCCAGATGATTAACGTTACCCGATTCACATTCCCAAACGTTGCCCAAATTCCACTCTCCTCCCGCTTCACCTTCTGTGTTGAGCTCACTCCTGGGCTTCAGGTAAAAATAGCCGCTCCACCCTGTTCCTCTCTGCCGTCACACAACCTGCTGTGCCTCCACTGGGATATCGGTCCTGGGCGAAATTGATTTTTATTGAGAGACCATGTGTCATAAAATACAACGCACTAGAGAATTTTGTTTTAGGACTGTGCATACATTAGAACTGTCACTTTTTATTACACATATGCTGTTCAAACACGGGAGAAAGAAAACATCCCATTTATAATGAACTGTTCAAATGCACAACTCAGTGCGTATGTGCCTTATTTCACCTACAAGGCTACGGCTGCCTTTGCCAACCCCAAATGGAGAAAGCAAGCGAGCCGTGCTGCGCAGATAATCATAACACCAGGTAGCATTCTGGATTCAAAACCATGGAAAAGGACAAAAGGTAAGGCTGTTTGTTAACTTTGTAAAATGCTACTGCCCTGTAACCGTGTTAGCTTGTTGCTAGCCTGTCGCAAATGAACAGGACATTAACTCTACAGTGTAGTTTATGGTAGATCTCCTGTATGTTATGCATCCTTCTGTGTGCAGGAAAGACAGCCAAGTGAAACTAAAACTGCAAACACACAACACTTCTGCCAAGACACAGACAGCTCACTATAGCTTTTGTTCTTGAAGTATTCTCCGGGTTACCGTTCTTTCAGTTCTGTCTGAGAACAATCCTCAAATGCATTCTGAAAGAGTTATTGGTCAATGAAAAATTGGTCAAATGCTTTCCAGAGTTCACGCAGAGCTAACTGGCCAAATTAAGTGGGCATCTTTCAAAGTTATGGTCTTTTTGTAGAATAAAATTCTCCCTTTTGCTACTATTCCTACAGCGCAGCTCAGATTCCAGGGAAACACAAAAAGGAAGTTTTGGCCTAAAAACACAATTCAGACTGTTGAACCCCATTTTCAGTTTACTTAACGCAAATGCACTGTAGAAAGTGTTTTTGCAAGAACTGAAAATCACAACAAGGAACAGAATATTATGTATTGAATTGCTATAGACCTAAAAAAACAAAACAAATCTATCCTTTAATACGGGCACAGTGTACTTTGCAGTTAAACCTCCCGCTCTGATATTGATATCCACTCAATAACTCAGAAACTGGCCTCTTTTTTGCCCCCTCCAAGTTATTTTAGGGGTTGTTGGGACACCGAGCCAACGAGCGAATCACACCAGCAAGTCGAAAGTTTACAAAGCTGCAGAAGTGTGTTGAGTTCACAGTCAGATTGTCAGTGGGATCTGCAGTAAGAGCATGCATAATGGATAACAGAGCTTTAACTTAGAAGAGAAACTTCACAAAATGTGACGGGTAATAAGAGCATTCAAGATGTCTTCTTGTTAACACGCTAGCCCCGAGCACCTGATAAGGTGATGCCTATCAAAGCGTGTTCTGTGAGTTTGTTTTTCTGCCCCCAGTCGTCACAGATCGCTGAATACAACTTCAAGTAACTCGGTCAGAATTTACCTTTGACAAGCGACGCGACGCAGCTTTGGGAACGCTCCAAGAATCCTTGGTTGCCATGTCAGCGAGGACTGGATGTGAAGTTGTTGCCCGTGGCCAGAATGCACACATTAGGAGTGAGCGGAGGCTCTCCAGCATGGCATCTCTCTTTATACAATGCAATAACATCTGCTGAAGGCATTGACATAATCCCAAAACTGAGCCATCCGGTCGCATGCCAACAGACAAGTGATCTAAATTAAGAGTCTGAAACAAAAAAAAAGACAAGCAAGCAAAGAAAGAAAGATCATTATTGGCTGAAGGCTGTTAGTTCAGCGAGCCTTCACATTGTGGGAAAAGTATGCAAAAACATTTATACTAAATAACTGCCATTTGGCCCAGATTGCTCCAAACTTGGTCTTATTGTACTTTTGTAGTGGCAATATATAAATCTTGACTTATGTTTACCAAACAGGGCTAAAACCAACTTGTCTCGCTGAAACACTGCAACCCAAATGTTTGCCTCTATACTGCATTTTTAGACTCGGGTATAATAATGCAAGAGGAAACACATAAGAAAAAAACAAAATTTGGAATTGAACCCCTCAGTGAAATCACAGTAAGCAGTAATTTGGACCAAACAAACAATAGGGGGGACTTGAAGAACTGACACAAGATTTCCAATTAAGCCACACAAATCTGTTAAACAGTACCTCTCTGTGTGAAGACACCCACTGTGGGAAAATCACATAAATGTAGCTTACTTAAAGGTCCTCACCATGTCGGGGGGCTTCCAGCCCTCAAGTGACGCGTGAGATAAGATGCTTCATGCTTCTGGATATTTGCAAGTTGCATCTGAAATTATGAAAGGGATGCATTAGTTCCAAGACTGGAAGAGTTAGGTTTGGTTATTAACCTCTCCTGTGAAGAACTGGATGGTGTGTCCTATCAGCTGTGTTGTTGCTGTGTGCATGCGGGCATGTTGCCACTCTCCAATCAACGCTGATTGAGTCCAGGTGCAAGTTTGTCCTTCCAAGTGCCGACTGAGCTGAGTCGATACCAATTCACCGACCAAATTTGTTTCGCGCTTGCGACAAAACTCCTACAGGATTACAGGACGGCGCGGTTTATATTCAAAACGGTGTCAAATTCACAATGGAGACATCGTGTGCCGCGCTCACATATCTGCACCGTACACTGTGTGTCCCGCGCTGTCCTTTAGCAGTGAATGTTAGATCTTGTTGTCCTTGTATCATGTGTCAGCATTCAATAGAGCGTGTGCTTGGCTACAGCAGTGTGACCCTGCATGCGATTATGCTTCCTGGAACCAGCGAGTCCCGTGAAATGAAATTGTCCTAAAAGTAAAAATCAGCAAACCTTAAGTGGCATTTCCTGGAAGATGTCGTCAGAGGTTTTTTGAAATGATTAAACAACGGGTTCAAGACAAATTACAACTAGAAGAACATTCTAGTCTATCTGTATTGATACTTTTCACATACTGCCAAACATTATATCCATAGACAGGTCATATAGTTTGAGTCAGTGTAATGTAATTGCTTCTCAACTATGATTACAAACCGGCTTGTCACATTTAAAAATAAGCATTCATGAAATGTGAAGACTTCCCACAAACTTCCCTTTGTCCTACAACTTATTGCCCTGTCTCTCTTTAACAAGAAGCAGGCGTGCTTGAATGGAAGAATGGTTCTGTCCTTCACACTGTCTGATTTGCTTAGGAAAGGCGCTCACGTCTAATACTAATCTGAACGACAGCAGTGGAAATCTTGGCTCAGTTTCAGAGGCTAGATTGGGCCTGGCCCAATGACCTTCTCTGAGAGAACATGGAAAGTTTGCCGGCTCAATATGTCACAGCCAGCGTGAGCTTAGAAAGAGAACAAGAAAGGAGTGATTAAATGGGTTAGATCTGTGGCTGGCTTTGGTAGATGTCAGGTGGAGTGCAGCTCTGGTTGTACTATGAGATTATCCGAAATTGTATCAGGCTGAGACTCCCTCATCATGGATGCATCCAACTTTACAAAGGGTAAAAAAGAATAATAGACTATTTCTAATTCCAAAAATATTTCCCTCCAGATTTACTGTATTCAGCTCTGGAGTTCAGTTCAGTTTGTATGAGCGCAACAAGTCTAGCACATCAGTGAAGCTCAATAAAGCCAGCCTAACATTATAATAATAGACATAAAACTATCATTCTGTTTGGAGCCAGACTCGCTTTTAGGCATCCTGCCGGATAAGAGAAGATCCCATCCAAGGAAAATCAGTGCTTCACTGACATAAACAACTGATAATTCAGAAATTGGACATTTCTTAAGGCATAATTATAGCAAGTGAAGTAAGTTTAAAGCAAATTAGCCTCACAGGAAGTTGAAACAAAGTGTTAAAACAGGGTTAATTGAATTGTAAGCCTTGTCACAGAAGATTACCAAGTCCAAGAAACACCACTTTAATTGCGTTATTACCATGTGGATTAAGGCATGGGGTATTTTTGCCCAGTAATTATAGCTTGACTGTCCATGCATTTTAATGCACTTTAGTCAGGATGATTTGGGCTGAGATTTTTGACAGTCCAAACAGAGGAACGTTCCATTACAAAAATGTGTCTGTAATGCTTTGGGATAACACTGGGATATTCGGTTGTAATGGCGCCAACAAAATAAGGATTAAAAGGATATATGGTGATAATGACTAATTAATTTGACAAAACATCGCCTTGATTTGATGTTATTTATGTATCAGAGGATTCCAAATCAAACAGACCGAATATAGCCTACTGTGGTCATTAGTCAGCCATGGATACTTTGCAACATTTACATCTTATTATCACACCACCTCCAAATGTATTTAAATCTTCATCCAGTCCTCAGCAGCCAAATATAGGTTACAAGATTAGCCATGCTAGCGGTAACCATCTGGGAAGTTGTCATTGGAAATGGTTTGGAAAAGATCAGGCACTTTCAAAGAAAACTTGGCTGGTGTTTGGATGAATCATTTGTCTATAACTGTCTGAATGGATGAACACCATATCAAACTCATTTTTGTATTTATTTCAACAGTTTTAGTGGAAGAAATAATGAGTGAAGAAGTCTTCAGTGCCGTTGCAATTCTTCCATTGAATACTCAGTTCTGATATAATGCTAATGCTAGTGTTTTTAACAGTCAAACAAACAGTAACAAATTGCTAACATGCTTGATGGTAAATATAGTAAACATTATACCAAACAGCAACCACTGTGCAAGGAAATGAACCCCATGTGGAAGCGCTACAATCTGTAATTCCTCAAGCGGCCACTTGAGGCAGGCTGCAGAAATTAGTCGGTCTTTGTAAGCGCCCGTATTAAAATGCCCATCTTCACAAAAAGCAGTTTTGGTTTCTATAGGTAATTTCCCCTTCATGAAAACTGTAAAACTAAATGATATTAAGGCTTAAAGTTGTGCATTAATAACAATGTGGCCACTTTGATTGACAGGTATGTGCCCTTACAAATGGCTAATTAGAGGCACCATTCATCCAACCTTAGCCGGGAGGTGGAAGAAGCAGCACAGCCATCATGGCAGCGGCGAGCAGCAAACCTCACCTCATGCTCTGTCCATGCTTTCTAGTCCTTAATACCTGAGGAACATCAGGATGTCAGCATGTTGATGTCTGAGTACAGCCTTACAGAGGGGCTATCGCAGCTTTAAACTCTTGTTCACTGACAAAATTACCTTTCTGCCTTCTTTCTGTGGATGAACAAATGAACCTTTTGCCATTGTTGTGACTGCTGAAGAATGGTTATTATTTTTAGATGGACTGTTTTTAGAGAAGCCGAGGCCCTTAAATGGAGAGTTAATTTCACTGAAGCTGTGTCTGTGCTTTGAAATGATAAGGAGCACAGACGGCATCAAACCCTCTTTTGATACTTTATTGATCTCCTGTTGCTATCCACTTTCTGCGCTCCATATGTTGGTCAAGAACAACTATACACCGGCCTCACCGGAGCTGCTGGGAATTCTGTCCATTGCTCAAGGGCAGATGTTTCCAGACACTAGAATTTGATCACCGTCCCCCAATTAAGCAGTGGTCTCCCGGCTTCCTTGTACTTCTCACATTCATGATTTCAACGGCCAGGGAACCCAGGACTGTTACAGAATATCATTAGCCTAATGGACGGGAGCACAGGATGGCAAGAATGAATGATTGCATTACGGAGCCATTTACCACAGACTGTACATTGACATAAATAGTGCAAACAAACAATAACTGTCCGTGTTCCCCATTCTACTGTATTGTGATGGCTTGCTGTGCGATACATGGGTTCAAGCTGGGGTCTGAGAGAGAGGGAGAGATGCTCGTGCTGGGCCTTGTGTGGGAGTGAGAGGGTTGGGTGGGGGCTAAGTAGCTGGGAACTGGATTTAGACACAACTCCATGATCCGCCAGGACCACTCTGCAAAAAATACAAGGAGCAGATAAGACAGACGGAGAGAGACTGTAGCAGAGAATACACAGAGAGGGAGAGAGCACTCAGCTTTTCTTTCTTCCCAAGCCATCTTGTCAAGAATGCTTGAATGGAGCCATTATGAAGCCCAGATCCAACTGGTATGGGACAGTTTAAATTACAAGAATTGAAACTAGACAGCTAGCATTATACTTTCTGAAGCAGTGGTTTTCAAACTGGTGGTTGGGACCACGTTATTTTTTAGACTTTTCTATAATCTTTTGCTTTTTTTCCCAGCGAAATGCTGTGTGGTGGTACTTCCTCTGGCCTATAAAAATATTAAAATGAAATATGTGTCCAAGAAGAGGAAATAGCACTTTGATTAATCTGCTCACAACTCAGACATTGCTTCATTTAAAGAGGCCACAGGCCAAAAACTAAATAAAAAAAGATGTAGGCCTAGTGATCTGTTCAAGAGGTGTTTAAGCCTGTGTTACTGAAGCTGGAGTCACTTTGTAATTCAGGTCTCGTGCTACTTTGTATTTGCAGTACTTGATGTTCTTAATCCAGTCTCTAACAGACTGTAAATGACCCATTTGTATGAAGGAAATAAGCATATTTGATTTGTCAGTATTTTGAATGAAGCCATTAAGCACTGAAGTCATGGAAATTATGCTAATTGTTATTGATGCTACCCCTTGATTGCTAAATAATAACCGATGATATGCTGCTCACATCATCACATTTACATGTTGCTCTCCACATCAGCTCGTTAGCGACGGCGCCGTGATGCCGGGGCCTATCTGGATCCACTCTCGCCACCTGCACACTTGGAGTCTGGAAAGCGAGGGGGACGGAGGGTCTTCAGGGTGCCATCACAGCTTTGGCCCAAAGAGCTCCCTCGCAGCCTTGTCACGTCGAGTCAGTCGCGCTTCGTCTCTTTCCCTCTCAAAGTCTTCCTTTTTCGGTCAGGTGATGTGCGCACAGAAAAAAAAGCCCCGGCCGTCTGCATCCGGAGCCCTAACGCTCTCTGTCAGCTGGCTGTCCCTGCGGTCACAGTGGAGATTCGTCTTTCTGCTGATGTCCCTTCTGTGTGGCACAGAGTTGCCAGCCCCAGCGTTCTTAAAGGCCTGCAGTGGCCTCGGGGCACAGGATGCAGGTAAATGTACGTCAAGGAAACACTGATCTGTTGGTAAATGATCAAAAGACCAACTTAACAAACGATTGCCTTCTGGATCTAATTCCTATGCTAATCCATCAACAAAATCCAAATGAACACGCACGTACACACACACACACACATAACATTACACTTACTAAAACACTGGAATCTTTTAGGTTTCCCTTTTTTGTTGTTCTAATTAATACGCCACGTCTTGGGCACACTTGAGGTAATTAACATTGTTTTTTGCCAGCAACACACAGCAGATGGTGATTGAAAATAGAGGGATGAGTCGCTCAATCAACCACCATTTGTCTGTAGCCATTAATTATCTAGCGAAGAATACATTCAGTCCCCAAAGTTGATAGTTTGGGGGGAAGAAGAATACTGTCCTTCTGTTCCTCATTACTCTTTAACAGCAGAAACTGCTGAAACTAGAATGCCGAATAGGGAGATTGCGATTTTAATAGCACAGTCATTATCTTCTCCCATAAGGTGGCATACGATGGAAGGCTTGTAGGAGAAAAATGGCGCTAACAAAGAAGTGTTTCAATAAATTGGTGCCAAGCAACATCTCGCGGTTTATTCTGATTCATCAAAGACCACTTTCAAAGATGACGGGCACAGTTTCACTCAAGATGATCGGTCCAGAAACCGCCGCGGAAAATGTTTATTCTCCTTATGATCAAATGAGCGTCGGCGCGTCACGTGACCTCCGCAAGAGAACCGCGCGTGATTGAACCAGCCAACCTCGTGCTGTGCATGCAACACGATTGAAACAGCAGCCTCTTGCCTGCAGCTCCGGCAGACATGATATCATGATGTTTCGAGATTTCGCTTCTTCCCACGGTTCTCGCAGACTCTTGTTGGGTCCGTGTCACTTGAGCGGACCGCGAGCGCAGAATATTCTGCCTGGCAACAGATTAGCATCACGCGCTCATCTTATATGAAATTTTTGAGAGAAAGCAAACGGACCCTGGAGGCAAGAATTCAGCGGCGCGGCATCACTCCTTTCTTTGAGCGCCCAAATCTTACGGCACACTATAATCTTGTTTTTATTCTCTTTGTCAGTCCTGTAGTCAGAGATAATCAGTGTCAACTAACCTTAATTATCGTGATAGAATTTAAGATAAATGTTGTCGCTTCAATGTCAGTTATTCTCTATTGATACAGAAAGCAAACTCTTGTACTCTTGATGTATCCTGTGCGAGGCTGAGAATTAAGAAAGGGTTCTTGACGGTAAATTACCGGTAGGATTGCTCATGTTCCACCCCACAGGCTTTAATTAACTAGTCTCAGGTAGTCTAATCTTATTATCGAAGACTGCTTTTTTTCCCACACCCTAACCTGCTTACATGATACAGAGACAGGCAATCGAAGGATGATATCCTCATAAAAGGAGCTGCCAAAATTGTGCAGGCTTTTCATTTTCAAGTTGCTCTCCACCGCTTGGGCCACAAAACACCAACCATTTACACATTCTCGTCACATAGCTGGAAACAAAGGCTGAATAGTGAGTGCCATTTGCAGGATTTCAACAGCATCCGACACAGCAGCCACAGCTAGATGCCAAATAAAATACAGAGCTACACAACTCAGCGGCAACATCTCAGTGTTTGTCCCACAGAGAGCCCAGGCCCATCAAACCCCATTATCTCCAAGGCTACCACTTACTTCCAACTGGAGTCGAGATAGCTGCTTATCTAGTGGTTAATAATAAAAAAGACACATAACAGATAAAAAAAAAGAAGAAGAAGCCATCCTATCGTGATAGAAAAGAGAGAGGTGGGAGAGAAAAAGCCGACAGGGAGCGGAGAGATTTCCAGGGACAGTTTCATTCTGTGGAAAGGGCAAGCAGAAGGAGACCTCCCGCTGTAATGCGGCAGCCAAGCCGAAATGAAAGCCAGCCGCTCTCTTCTCCGGGGCTAAACAGCGGCCTTAATAAAAAACACAATCAGACCCCCAACCTTAAAGTTTAATGCACATTCTTCCCATATTTCTCTTTGCACCAGTTTAAAAAAAGGACATGGTGGAAGCTCCCAGTGTGATCCCACCTCCCAGGCTAAGATGTGTGTGTGTTAAAGGAAAAAAAAAGGGGAGGGGGGGGGGGTTTAATCATAATGAAGCCCCATTGAATATCAAGCACACCATCAACTCACTATAGCTCTCCATCGTGTTAATGAAATTGTTCCCCCCAACTTTTTAATTAACTTGCAGACTCATGGTGTGGAGTCAAGTTGTGGACACAGACAAAGACTACAGTGTTCTCTCCCAGGTGATATGAATATCAAAGAGGGAAGTTGCTCTGAATTAAGCCGAGTTTCTTTATTAGGGGAGAAACTTCAGAGGGAGACAGATGTGCCGAGGATGGGCCCGTGTCATTTCTCCTGCGTCAGTCAGCTTTCATTCAACACTTTGATATATAAGCGCGGGAGGAGGGAGGGAGGGAGGGCTGACGAATTTATTGTGAGTCCGCATTCGCAGCGCGCATTGTTTTCGGAACTTTTAAATGCCCCCCCCCCCCTTTGGCAAAAAAAAAAAAAAAAAAACTTCAAAGATGTCTCCTTGATAGCAATCAGAGAGAACACAAATCGTAATCACGAGTGAAAGTGGTACAACGGTGCTTGATGAAGGGAGATTCATCACAGGGAAAGGAAGATAATAAGGAAGCCACCAAAAAGAAAGCAAAGATTTTTTTTTTTTTTTTTCAAACACATTTCCCTTTATTGGCATGGTGAGGCTGATGAGAATTGCACATAAAAAAATGAAATCCACAAGAAAGTCGTACAATAGGTAGAACCACAAAGGCATTGGTAAGGACTTGGCAGAAGGCAACGTGGATAGGACACAAACAGGTAACAACCCACAGAGACCCCCCCCTCTCCCTCCCTCCCCCCAGAAAACACACACACACACATACACTTCCAGAAACACACACACACACACACGCACCTGCCTAAAATCACAAAGTCACACATACATACGTACATTTGCTCGTACACATATTGTCCTTCCAAAAGAAACATGATTACCCAACAAACGTTTAAGCAGTGGCAAAGTCCTCAGTAGGTCACATTATTAAAAAGTCTGCCACAGTTGAAATTTGAACCATAAGGTATTATAATATATTGCTACTCTAGGCAATTTACAAAGCTTTTTTTTTTATTTTTTATTACAATGATTAAAGCCACATCTATCAAATGGGACACGACACCATTACCCAAACGCTATACAGACAGCAAAAAACGTAAAACTATGTTAAAACACAGGTAAAGGGTTTTTTTGATCCTTCCCTCTGCCAATTTTTGCTTCTTTGCATCATAAAAATTAGCCGTTTCTTGTCTCCACAGTCAAACTCCATGAAAGGAAGCCTGTGATCAGCAAAGCTTTCATACAAAAGATTTTTTTTTTTCCCCTTCCTGTGATGGAAGCCGGCTCTCTCATTACTTGGCTCGCGCTAGAAACGGGATATTAATTGAACCAGAAACCGCAAGGTTACCTTTTATGTCATGTCGACGACGGCGCTGTGATATCTGGACTGTGAGTGTGGGGTGGGGGGTGGTGGTGGTGGGGGTGGTGGTGGAGAGTGGTGCGGCATGCGATACATTGTTGAGTAGTTTTCTCTAGGCTTATAGAATGTCATTTAAAATCTGCCAGTTAAGACAGCTGAGAGGCAGATATCCAGAGTGGTATATACTTTACCGACTGTCATCCTGTAATAGCCATGCACTACACAACAAACAGTTTCAACTCGACACATTTTTACACACAGGGTGGAGTTGGTCACGTTTGCACAGATGTCACAAGGTAATGCGTGCATTACAATCACATAGACTCAATTACATCTTAAAGGGAAGAGCAGGACGGTGGGCTGGGGTGGGGGTGGGGGGGGGGGCGTGGGGGGGACAATCAAGTGTTTACCGCACAGGGTGATGTCACGGTGATGAAATGCCAAGATACTGGAATGGAGTCATCCTAGCTACCAGCGACTGGGTAATGGGTCAAGTCCAAAAATCACACAACAGTAGGAGCTAAAATACAACTCTGAAAAATAATTTATTGCTTTTTATATAGTTTTTTCTTTCATTTATATTATCATTATTATTATTAATCATCTTGTAATTATTGTGAATAATATTAGTAGTATCATCATTTCATATATATATGTATATATATGTATATATATACACACACATTCATACACACACATATATATATATACACATACATATATATATATATGTATATTGTACATCAAATACAAGATCTTTAAAAAATTCAGGAAAAGGAAATTGTAAACTTTTGTTTGGCATTCACATAATCAAGCGTGAGTGGAGCGATGACGACACGTGTTTACAGTGGTACAACAGAATTCCTGCAAAATCATTTTATTGCTTCATGTTCGGCGCCTGTGTGGAAAGAAAGAACCAGCGACGTGCTGCAGGATCTGACTGGTAGTGGTGAAGGAAATCACTAAAACGATGAGGGGGCTGACTGCAGGAGTGATTAGCTGAATGTTCTGATTGTTTTGGAAAGGCATAGAAGGTAATATTATCCCCACCAAACCATTTATTGTACACCCTGTCTAGTGATTGCAAGTTAAATAACACAAATCATAGGACAACATAAACAGTAAATAAATTTCATGAGGTACGCCATGTAAAATGGAGCCCATAAATATCCTTGATTCAAATATTAAAATAAATAGATAAATATGGTTTGTAGTGATTGAAAAGATTCGAATGTAGTATTCTCTTTCACTGAAGGTAATCAAAACGAGAACCATACAAAGCAATGAAATCAAACCAAGTTATATATATATATCCAGTATATATATATATATATATATATATATATATATATATATGTATATGTATATATATATACTGATTTCTTCAGAAATAATTAATAAAAAATGGGGTACCTGTTTTTACAATCATGAAAAACACGTTAAAAATGCATTTTACACTGGTTGTATAAGCAAAAACACTGATTGAGAAACTTTATAAACAGATAAAACTATACATGGTTGACTGTTTTTTTCCCCCAACAAAATAACTTAAAAAAGGACGTTTGTTCACATGCTCCCTCAAAATGAGCAATCGGACACATCTTTTTTCTTTTTTTTTTCTTTTTTTTTTTTACAATCATATCATGTCTTCTAAACATCATGTAGGTGTACAATATGTCTTACAGTATTGTAATTACTACAGATCGACATTCTGAATTAAGAAATTGTCTCCTCATTTTTAAAAAAGGCTGCATTTTACAGTGCATAGCTGTAACAAATAAAGAACTTTATCCGATATGTACATAAAATAAAAATATTCCTTTTTATAGTATTTGTAAATACACGGCTACATTCCTCCTTAAAATGTAGACAACAATGTTACCTTGAGAATTTTACCTCCAAGATACAATTCCTTATACTCTTGTTTGTAATGTAACACTAGATCCAAACACCAGATTCAAAAGAGGAAAAGAAAGAAAAAATCAACAGCAAAAGGAAACAAATCTGGCTGAACAAGCTGCATGTTTTCACTCCCAAAGAATTGTGGGCATTGTAGTGCTTGGAGAGGGAAAAAAAAAATCATGAAAGTTTTTCTTTTCTTCTTTCACTGATGGTTGTACAGCAGTAGAGTGCACCAAACCTGTGCACCAGGTTCTGAGGGTTCACTGGCTTTCCCAGAATGCATTGTCTCTTCCCAGCTCTTCAGCAGCTATGTTCATGTAAACTTTATTTTTGATATATTCATTTATATTGATATAGGTCTATAGACTTATTCTTATATACTCTATGACATAGAGTGTAAAACTTCTGGTAGTCTCGTCATCAAAGGAGCGAGAAACAACAGTGAGGTATCAGAAGTCCCTCTTTGTGACAGACAGCAGGTGCCACTGAACTGGTTACCTTCTCAGGCTGCGCTGGGCCTCCCTCAGCAAGCTGTCAAAATCCATGGAGTCATACTTGCTTTTTGTGGAGGCTGGATCAAAGTCGTCCGAATGGGAGTCTGAAAGCAGCGAGGAAGGAGCGTGGTCAGTTGTGAGCGGGGCAGGGTTTCTTTGAAAATGCACATAAAACAAGAGGTTGGCTTTGGTCTCCTCTGGAGACGTTCACAGAATATTACGCCTTTAAAACCCGGCACTGCTCGATCACGTGTTAATCTGATCTGCATAAACAAGAGTTTGTTCCATGTCTTCCAATGAAATCAGAATCACTGCCCAGACTGCATGCTTACATACTGACTACCACCAAAGAAGTCAAACCTTTTTTTATATACAGAGGCAACAGATGTGACAGCACATCCTTCTGTCTGTCCATGTCTCATACGTCCTATTTTTCCTGATCAGCCCGATAATACAAAAGAGTATCTTATCTCTGCCAACAGACAGCTTCACAAATGGGGCCCCCAAAGGGCTCAGCAGCATACTCCGAGAGCTTTGAGAAATGGGAATGGCCGTGGCAGCTAGAAGACGCCAGTTGTGATCTAATGCAATGGCCAAGGGCTGGATTGTGTCACACTGCGCACCTTGAGGGATGAAAAATACCCCGGTGCTCTACTTAAAACTAATGGACAGTGTCTCCAAAAAAAAAAAAAGAAAGAAAGAAAGAAAGCGTCCACAAGATTGAGAAGACGGGGAGAGGTTTGGATACCGCACTATTATAAGATTCTCCCTTCCTCTCAATCTCTTTATCCTGTGCTATCAGTATGGGGACGACCAAAATAGCCTGTTCCTGACAAAGAGGCGGTCGAATGAAGGCCTTTCCATTTCAGTAGACTGATTAGTCAATCTCGGCATAATGTCTGTCCTCAAGGCTTTGGGATTAGCAACTGTTTCTCTGTGTGTCAATTTCTCATCATGTCCTCTCTTTGAACGCTGATGGCTCCGAGCACATGCTTTGAAAATGTATAGTAACCACTGCATTTACTGCGGAAAGTGCTCTTTTTCTCCGTAGTGACCCAGTGACCCCCCCATGCAGCAGCTGCATTATACATTCCTGACCTCACATTCTGCTGGTAAATAAACGTCGGGGGGGGGGGGGGGGGGGGGGCGACTGCGGACGCGAGAGTCAATAACTATCTTATGTGTCATCATCGAATGGAACGGGCGATCTTTTTGTGGGTGACGCACTCCAGCTTCGATACGGCTGCTGAATTACTGCTGCCTAACAACTGCAACTGACGGCATAGAAGATTTTTTTTTTCCATCGCATGTCAAAAAAGGTGGTGGTGGTGGGAGGTTGGTGGGGGTGGAGGGGCTTGCTTTCTTTGATATCTTGCATTATTTACCAAATGCATCATCCAACCCTCAGCAGGAGCCAAGATTTCTATCTAAGATTTATGTATCTGATCAATGTAGAGGCTATGTACTTACATCGGTTACATACGAGCATGCTTACTCCGAGGAATCACTTTGACGGAGCAGCCTCCTGACTCCCAACAAAGGCTCCAAGTATGCATAAGTAGACATAAGTAGGTATGCCCCCAGAGTGGCCCCTCCTTCTATGTAAATGGCTGTTCCCCTACGTGCCACATCAAGTCTCTGCCTCCTTTCAGCGCTGCAACAGCTGGCAACAGATGGAACCTCGCTCCAGAGGGAGGAGGGGTTGCTGGGACTTAACCTTGCTCCCACCTTCCTCTCCCTCACCTCGTCTCTTTTTCTCGTCTTCCTCCCGACCGTGTCGTGATTTCATCTGTACGCCTTAGCGGCGTGCCCTCGAAAAGCGGTCCCCCGCACCCGCGCGGCGGCGGATGAAAACTCATCTCGCGCGCGCGCGGCTGCAAAGCGCTACCTTTCTGCCTAACGCCTTGCATTTCATTTGAACAAGGCGGAAACAAGCATCACACGCCCGCGTGAGTAATGGAGTCCCCCTTGTTTTCCTTAAGATACAGCGACTAGCAGGGAGGGAATAGGGCTGCATTTGTGTTTATGTTCACAGGTTGACCTCTGAACTGTCTTTGCCCTTTTGAGCCACAAACGCCCGGTGGACACATTCAGTGCCACGGGAATTGTTTCGAGCACAGAGATGGCTCTCCTTCGATGCGGAAGCATCACTTGCAGCAGCCCGATTTGCCGCCTGATCCCCCGCCCCCCCCACCCCCCCGTCCCCTCCCCTCTCTTTTCACTGACAGTCTCCCCGGCTACACAGATATACTGCGCGGCTGCAGGGAGCCGACGGAGAAGAACAACAAAGCTGCACTTACCCAAGTCTGTGTAATGTGATTTGCAGAACTGCTTTTGCCCGCCAAAGCACAGCTCGAACTGAGGCTCGTTTGACCTGCGTAAGGTGTGTCCGTTCTCAAGGGCGGCAAAGGCGTCACAAGTGTAGCGGTACGTGATGAAGCCAAAATTGTCCCTGGACAAGAATAGAAAACAACACGTCAGAGCGGTGCTGCGGGGCAATAATAACTGAACAGGGGGCCTTGTCTAAGATGACGATCACGCTATTTATATGCAAAAGAGAATCAATAAAAGTGTATCTTTGGGGCTCCACGGGGCTGGGACTAGATGGATCGGAGATGCTCTGAGACTGCAAAAGCACCGTCTTTGTCTTAGACCTTCAACGCGTGCCTTTGCTTGAAGTTCGGCCGTTTCGCAGGCAGCCGCGCCGACGCCAGAGTTGACACACAGATGCACACACATGCACAAGAAAGTCCTGGGGGCCTTACCCATCGTCCCTCAAGTTCACTGCGCATTCTTCAATTTCGCCAAAGACTTCAAAGCGGCGCTTCAACTCTGTCCGGGTGCAGTCGGACCTCAGTCGCCCCACGTACACCACCCGTCTCTCCTCCTGCTCGTTATGGGGGAAAGACGAGAGAGGAGAAAGGAGATTAAAAGGGGGGGTCTGCTGTTTTTTTTCCTCTCCCCCCCTCTCTCTTTCTTCACCGAGGCCTAATGAATTGGTCTTGATCACTCCTGTGGATACTTCAGCTGACTTTACCCCCCCCCTCGCTGTTTTCTGTCCCTCTCCTCTCTGTCTGTCTGTCTGTCTGTTGTGTTCCTTCTGTGATTGGTTCAGCTTGCTTCCTGTTATCTGATAGAGTTGCAGATAGAGTGCCCTCAGTCTGCCTTGGCACTACAATTTCTTTTTCTCTCTGCAACTCATCAACCGGAGGCGGAGTGATTTTTATCAAATGATGCCGCGTCTTAAGTTTGGGGCTGCTTCTTCTTTTGTGGAATCTAAAAATAAAGCTGTAGGGTGACTCAGCCATATATCAGAAGAAGAAAAAGAAAACTTGGGGGGGGAGTCAAACTCACAGAGTACACAGCAAACCAGGCACGCTCGCTAAACGAGCGGTCTGTTAATATTGTAACGGTATTCATTTGTAAGAGAGAGGCGGCATTAAGAGCAGCAGCGGTGAGCCACGGGGCAAAAAAACATGGATTTTCTTGAACCTCAGAGGACGTGGGGGTCATAGTAGAATAATTTAGGAACAAACTGCACCAGGCTGCAATTACAGCTTTTGACTAATTTAATTGCATCTGCTAATCATATAATACAGCACAAGCCCGGGGCTATAGTGTATCACTGGTATTATTTATTTATTCATTCATTTACTTGCCATTACTGGGGCGAGTCCATTGAGGCCTGTTGAAATGTTGAATGGTGTCTGGAGGGTAGTCGTAACATGTATGTAAATCAGTCGCCTGCCGCTAAACTCAAAGTTCACCTTTGCCCCGTTAGGCTTGTCTAAAGCAGCCGAGAAAAATACAAATTAACTACAGATGAGTGTTTTTATGCCTTCTCCTCTCCCTTTAATGCTCACACACTCTTTGAGACAAAAAAAAATGTATTTGCTGAATTAGAGGTTTAGTTGCTGACAACTGATAAATAGGCGGCCTTTTCTTGATGGCACCCTGAGGGCTGACTCTGTGTGTGTGTGTGTGTGGGTGGGTTGTGTGTGAAAGACTGAGACAAAAGCAGAGTGGGACAGACAGACAGACAGACAGACAGACAGACAGACAGACAGAAGGAGACACTTTCACATCCCTGGACTCCCAAACCTGCTTTGACAGCTTGAGCTACACAACTTTGTAACTGTTTGTCTTTCCACCTCTGAAAATGTCTGCACGCCGAGCCGGGTTTGCATTACTGCATCATTTAATGCGCGCTTTATCAACGGGCGGTAGTAGCGTTACCCCGCTGGAAACCTGAGCAATTTCACACTGAGACATGGAGAGCGGAGATATGGGAGAAATGCGATCTGAAATGTTCACTGCATCGGGCTGAATTTTTGAAATAGATACCGAAAAAGGAAAAGAGCTCAAGAGAATCAGTGACCATTCCCTTTTTCTTTTTTTTTTGTCCTTTGCCGGTCTTGCTCTCCTAGTTTCTGTTTTCCACTATTTTAGCATTTTACCCCTGTGGTGTGATTAATAAGAGTCGACAGTGTTTCCAGACGACAGAGACGTTAAAAATACACAACCCGGAGATAGAAGAGGAAGGGCCTGTCGCCTGAATCATTCACGACCTCACTTCATGTGTGTGTATTCTTTCAGTAGGGAGACACTGTGGCACATGGCACTGGGCTGGAGGCTGTCTCATCCTCAGTAATGTGTGCGTGCGTGCGTGTGTGTGTGCATATGAGGGAGGCTTCTGTGTGTTTGCAGGATTTGGTACATGGTGCCACAGCAGTGATTTGCATGTGGTCTTCTATCAGCGCCGGCAGGAGTGACGTTAGATTGAAGCATAGGAGAAAAAAAAAGAGGATGGAGGAAATTAGATGGCGAGTGTCAGTTGACTCACTATTGCTTTTTGCCTTTGCCTCTCTCTCTGCTCGGCCCTTTCAAACTCCCGCTTCTCGTAGTCCCGGCGGTACTCCTCCCTCTTCAGCCTCTCGTGCTGGTACTCCTCGTAGCTGTCATACCTGCGGAGGGAAAGGATATGCGTGACATCACTGTCCTAGCTCGTCCTTTAAATTTACCCTTCCTGTCGATGTCTGTGAAGAACAACTGCCAGTATTCACCAAGGACCGGGTCCACTGTTTTCCCAGCACTGACGCTCGAGAAGGGGGGGGGGGGGGTTGTAAAGGAAAGGAACATGTTAATAAGATGTCTCTCCGCCATCGCTATGATTACGGAGCCCGCAGGAAAGGCCCGCGGGAGTGCCGGCGAGCGGCGCGGTTGGGGAGCCAGGCAGCTGCAACTGTCAGCACAACTTCACATGTCATTACTTTCTGCTTAGTTAGGGCTTCATCAAGAAGGAAAGTGCAACTTTCTCCCGCACCCCAGACTAGCATAAGACGTGTCCGTTAAGTTTTCGACTGATGAGCGACTCTTGGGCTTGTCGGGTGTCATTAGGCCCGTGGGTGCCAAATCAGCTCGGAGCGCTGAGATGGTGTCAGTCTCTCTCTCTCTCCCTCTCTCTGCACTGTGTCAGTACTTCTCTGCATATGAAATGGTCCCCTCTGCAGTGCCTCATGGAAAACTACAGAGGCACTAAGTTGAATTAGCATCATTATACAGCTGGGAGCGCCAACTCATGAGTGAAGTACGAGTGCGCAGCCCTCTGATTTGTGATTCTTTTGTCTCTCTTCCAATAAAACATGATCAATTAAACATATTTGCCCTGAATGTTTGTCACAGGGCTCCCGTGTAGACGTGAAAAGGAAATCACAGACTATTTCTGAGTGGTGACAGTGAAAAGTCTACGCTGACTTTTTATTTATTTATTTTTTATTTTAGCCATCCTTCCTTGCATACCATAATAAGGTCAGACGCTAAGAATAAACATTTGTCCTAACCTGAAGTATGCGACTAAACAAAGGTTAATGACATATAAAAATTGGAGGTTAAATAATTCATTTAATATAATCACCTTGGCCTGCGGCTGAGAGGAGATCGAGACTGAGGGTGGGGGCTCTTGTGAGTCCTGGAACGAAAAGTGCTTGAATCTGTGTTGTGACGAGACCTGTGGGGAAACAAATGCAGGGGGGGGGAGAAAAAAAATGTTAAATATGAAAAGATTATTTTTAGTAACACACAGGAATGCTGTTCGTTTCATGTTTCAAAAAAAAACCCCAAAAAACTCATAAGACATACTGTTGTCTCCTGCAAACTTGTGACCCCCTGGTTAATTTGTTCTTGACTTTGAGAACCAAATTAACTTCTTTGATATTTAAAGACCCATTTAGATGATAGAAACTGGGTTAATTTCCGAAAAAAAAAGAATCCATTTCCCTCGTTTTATCCAACCCACGACCGCGGAGGGTGTGCGGGATTTTCTGCAGAACTTTTGCACCGGCCCGAGCTAGCATACACATGCGCCTTGGCTATCTATGTTGCATGAGGAAATGGTCAATACTGTATGTCCTAGTGGCCTGACTGCAGAGCTTGTAACCCCGCGCACCTTAAACTTCTAATGCTTAATTATTGACGCGTTGCTGAAGGAGGAGGGCCTGAATAATGGAGGGAGAGAAGTTTGGGAAGCTCAGAGAAGCAAAAGAATGCCAGTCTGGAAAGGGCCGGATCGTACGCTGCGAAACTTGAAACAGAGAGGAGGGATTTTGAGAATTATTTCTCTGAAATTCGATTTCTCTTTTCGCGCATGAAAATATCAAGCTCCTTGTTCTGCTGCTTTCAAAACTCCAATCCCTAGGCAGTGTTTTCAGAAAACTTGTCAGTGTCAGAGTCTGATGGAATGCCTTAAGACTATTACTGTATAATTTTGTGAGCGAGCTGAGGTGGAGTAAAGAACGAGAGCCCAAACTGAATAAAGTGATTCTATTGGCTCGGTGGAGTAAGCTGACCTTTAAGTAATCAGGCAAACAAACTGAGTCTCTGCAGTGGAGTCCTGCACTGCGAGGCGCTCAGCGAACTGCCACTGACAAACTGAATTCCCTCCCATCTTTCTCAGTCGCTATGCTTCCTCTGTTCTCCCCCCAAAAAAGAAACAACAGAAAACCCCTCAGCTCCGATCAAAGGGAAGCATGGGAAATGTAGTTCTCGCGCGGAGCTATGATTATGAGTCTCTTTGGAGAGAAGGGGGTTTTGAGACTACATTCCCACAGTCTGGATTTGGCTTTCATCTCTGGGGATGTAAAAAGAGGAGGGTTTGCCACTCAGTAAAAAGAAAAAACCAACAGCTGCCGCTTAAAACAATAGCCCCGGCATCAAACAAGAAACAGGAGCGTGCGAGGGAGCGAGCGAGGAGAAGGGGGGGGTGAGTGGAAGACTCTCACATGAAACCCCCTGTCTAGAGAAAAAAAGACTCGTACTGTTCAAAAGTCCGGCGCCACGTTTCATGTCCTGCCGTTTTTATTGTTTTAAAAAGATCACACCAGTCAGCCAATCTTTTTTTTTTTTTACTCTTTGTAACTTAAAGAAGAAATTAAGTGCCAACTGGTTTAATAGAGAGAATTTAGCTTGTAGGAGTTAGTGAAAATTCATTGCACCTCTCCTTCACCTGTTAAATCTTCACCAGTGCAAGACTTCCCAAATTTATCCTGCATTTAGTCCCGGCAAGGAAAAGACTAGCAGGAATTCAAGAACCCACGCTAAGAGTCTCCAGGGTCTATCCTGTCTGACACCAGCTCTGACGACTGATCAGGTCTGTTTTACACCCCTAAGCCGGATCCCCCGCCAGCTCCAAGCCCCGTTTAAACCGCATGGGTGGGGAGCAACCAAAGTTCAGCCGGAAAAAAAAAGGTGGGAGGCGTGCGCAGTCTGTCTCTGTGTGTGGGTGGGTGTGAGAGATGGCTTACCAAGAGGAGGGGCGTCTGTCAGGTGAGCTGGAGAGGGAGCGCCTCCTGTAGTGCGAGGAGGAGCTGCGGGAGCCGGAGTGGGAACGAGAGCGGGAGCGGGACCCGCTGCTGGTCCAGCAGAAAGGCCTGCTGGGAGAAAGGAGGAGGGAGGAAGGTGGGGAGACAGAGCCTCGCGAAGGGGAGCAACTGGATGGTGGGGAACAGGAGGGAGAGCATGGGGGGCAGTCAAAGAGTAGATCCAGAGGGGTGCCCTCCCACGGATAGAGGAAGCGACTTTCACGGCCCTCACCCAGCTCAAGCTCTTCGTGGAAAGGCAGGAACCCTGGGTGCAGGTAACTGGAACCAGGCGGCCTCTGGGAGGAGCAGCCATCCTTCCCCTCTTCAAGGGACGGAGGGACTGCAGCCTTATTCGGTTTGCTGCCTGGTTCTCTCTCCTGGCCACCCTGGCTATAAAGGGCTTTTGTGGGGTGGCCAAAGTGCTTGTTGAGTTCTGCTCTGATTTCCTTGTCACACAGGAGCTTCCGGCTGGTGGCAGAAGGGTGCTGTTGGTCCCCGTCAGTACTGGCCTCTTGCAATGCGATCTGGGTGGTTTGTGTCAGGGTTTGCTTCCCTAACCCCTGGACCCCCTGGACCCAGGCTGCTTCTCCATCCACAGAGGCAAAATTCTGCTGCTTAGCTAAAGGACCAGATGAAGCTGATAATGGAGAACAAGAAGATGAGGATGATGAAGAGGACCGTGGCATGGCTGAGTCCTTACATTCGACATGCCTGTCCTCCGCTTTGCCTGCAGGAGGCATGGGAGCAGCAGTGGCACCTGAGGTGACTGTCATCACTGCTGTAGTCATGGTAACAGTGGCTGTGCCGCCATCCGTCTTAGTGCTAGCTGATGCCTGGCAATAGTCATGGTCGCTGAAGCCACGGGGCGCCACCCGCTTATTGTTGCTAGTGCTGCGATGCTCCTCAAGGCCACCCCCCACAGTGTGTTGGGTGACGGAGTAAGGGAGGGCGGTGGACGCTTTGCTCAGCTGGGCATAGAGCTCAGTCTGTTCGGGACCCTTCCTTGTGGGGCCCCCGCCTGAGGCACCTGGGGCCGGGGCCAGAGCGCCGGGGCCCAACTCGCTCAGCCTGGCTCTTTTGCATGCCAAGACTGAGGAGGAACATGAAGACAACTTGGTTTTGAGCGATGCTTTGAAAGGATTCTCTTGACTGGCTTTGTGTGGGGGCGTGGTAGGTGGTGTCAGACCTGCAGAGGGAGGAGAAACCAGAGGGGTGGGGGGGGGGGGGGGGGGGCAATAAAATGAAAATGGAATCATAATGCAAACCCCTCCCAAATACCCCCCTCTCCCTCCTCCCCTCACTCATCTATAAACTTCCAGGTCAGTTTATGGACAATGGACACAGATACATGCCTGATTAAAATATTCACTTTCACTTGGCCTAATCCTGATCTCTATTTTATTGCAATCTTGACAGATTAATGTAATGCTTGGTGTAACTTAATATGGTGGTGCTGTAATACGGATGACTTGCCATCCCCTTCCTCTCTGACCTTGGAAAGATCCCTTTTCATGAAAAAAAGAAAAAGGAAAAAAAGGAAAAAAGGAGAAAAACACAACACAAAACCCCCGTAGAGGACAAACGTAATGCATCCGACGAAAAAAATTAAAGTACATGTATCATATCTCTGCCTACCTCACATAAATGTCTGCGCTGGACAGCAGCCAATTTATCTGAATAAAACAGAAGACCTTTTTTTAGCGGTCTGAAAGGGAGGAAAAAAAAAAAAAAAAAATCACTGACATGACGCCATGCATGTTTCAAGATTATCCGGCACCATCGCCCCTTTTCTGTGAAACAATGTCGCAAGATATGTCACTTCTCTTAATATACATATTATTATGCCTGGTGATGTTGCCATGGCGAGATGTCTGCTATGTCATAGAAGCACAGGAAGTGCTGGCGAATGGGCTGTCATTCTTCTCAGATGGCATGTCCCAATGCTTGGTGCCCCCCCCCCCCCCCACACACACACACCCCTCCTCCACACCACCCTATCTTTTCGCCCACCCCCCGCCTCCTACAGATTTACAACCAGACAGATGGCAGTTATATGGGAAGTCCTGAGATGAGCCCACTTTATAGCATTGTTAATGCACTCACACAAACAGCCGCCACCATTACTCTCATTCTCGCTTTCCTCCTCTCCTTTAGTCTTGTATTCTCCCCTTCTCTCTCTCTCTCTCTTCCTGTCTGCCATCTTCCCTGGATCAATCTCTATTTCTCTCTTTCCATCTCTAGGCATCCTATCCTGTTTCTGTCTCGCACAGAACAAATATGCCCACACACACACACACACACACACACACACACACACACACACACGCACACACACACACAGACGCTCGTCACTAACAGTCTCTCACTGGAGTCAAACTCAGGCACTTTGAAACACCTACGCTTCTCCCCTCTTCTTTGCCTTTCTTATAATGCACATCATTCTTCCCTTGCTGTTGAATTGCACCAAATGACAGCTATTAGTATCAAATCCAGTGTTGGAGTATGCATGGGGAAGACAGCTCGGCAAAGAAAGTGCGGGAGCCTGATACATAAATATGCAAGGTTCTGAAATCACTTGCTGTTTTTGGAATACCTGATCCAACGGCTTATCATCCTACTTATTATCTGGATGTGCCTGTAAGTAGGTCTGCGCCCCCCCCCCCCCTTTGGTCCCCCCCTTTTCTCCCTTTGCTGAGTTCTGATAGCGACGCATATAGAGACAGACGTGTGCATGCGTTCCACCAATGACGCGAGCACCGAAAAGGAGAAAAGAACGCCAGAGGAACTTCTGCTTCACCAATGCAGCGCCATCTGTCCAAAACAATGTGCGCGTGGGGTCATAAACTAGGAGCCATTAGCGGTGGGGGTGAAATAAATCAGAATTAGATAAATTTGTGCCTCTCAGTCAAACTTGCGAGTGATAGATGATCCGCAGACACAAACACCAATCATGTGGCCACCGGAGAGAAAACGATGGAGCGAGACAGAAAGAAAGAGGAGGGTTTTATAATCTTTCTTTCTTTTTTTTTCTCCCCTCGTACGGCTGTAAATTGAGAGGAGACCTCGAAGCGAATAACAACTCAGTGCTTAAAGAGTTGATCCGGCGGTAAGCCATGCAAATAGCAACACACAGACCACCCCAGTGTCATGAGATACAGTAATTAAAGACAACACGGCAGCACAGGGTAAATCTATTAGCTTGGCAGAGATTAGGCCAGAACAGTCAGATCCCAGGGGGACGCGCTGCCTGTTGTAGCGCTTACTGTACCTCCACCGAGCAGTGTCAAGAAAACACGCAGCCACAAAAGTTGCAATCATTTATCATTAGACATCATTTGGATCAGCACAATATGTGTGGGTCAATGTTCAAACGGTGATTAAATGTAACCACTACTACTACTACAACTCATCATAAAGGCATAAAATAATTTGTTGCTGGCAGCAATTCATGGAAAGTTTCATCACTGTGTTGTTGACCTGCCTTTAAGGTACAGCACAGGTTGGAGCTGCCCACGAGGCTAACTTCCATAGTAACACCAGCATAATCTTTCCTGTAGTGGAATGTTACTCCAAATCTGCAAAGGACACGTAACTCCGGACCTAAAGCTTTCACCGCGGCTTACTAGGATCTACTGTATATCCATCTATTTAATACAGCACGAGACTCTAAGGCTAATCCCTAAGTGGGAAAGGTGCTCAGTAACCAGGAGCTTTCTGGACTAATGACTTTCCTTGCTAATATTCAATCCTAAATTTTCACAAGACGGTGAAGTCAGGTGAAGGACTGCGGAAAAAAAAAAAAATGGATGCGGTGGAACGGAACGGACGCTCAGATTTGGTCACAGGTCAGGAGGCTCACCCACGTGCAGTAAAACAGGAAGAAATATTAACTGCGCTTGATTGCCTGAGAGCTTAAGCAGCTCGGCTTCTTTGCCTTCTTTTGGTCTCAACAGGCATCCCCTCTGACCCCGCAAGCTTATCTACACAAAAAGGGTTAAACAGCACTTCGACCAAGGTCAGAGGGACAGAGGGAGACCTCTTGCAAGTCTGATCTTCCACAAATTTCCATCCCCCATGAGAGCGAAGTAGAAGGTATGTATCAGGACCATTTCCCCTGCCTGTAAATGAATACCCAAAGGGGGCTGGTGCACAGTGCAAGAGGCTAAAGGGCAGCCATTTTGTTTTTATTGACCTTAGATGATTAATCTGGGGGAGAAGGGTGGTAATTACTGACTTCATTTGCACAGAGAGAGAGAGAGAGAGAGAATGAGAGATATAACCCCCAATACTGCAGTTCTCACTGACATTCTCTTCATTTTTTGTCTTATAATTAACTTTTTGCCTAGAACGCTTTCATCTGATACAGTTAATTATAACACAAAAACACAAAGGGATAATGTCAATAATGATACCGAAAAGCCCACACGCCGACTCCTTTTACAAAACCTTTTTACACAGGAGTCTCAACGTTGGAAAATCATGCTGACGTCAGCTGATCTAATTGCCTGTACGTATGGGGACCTAAGGAAGGGAAGGCACAGATCATGCGGGCAAAACTGGATTACACTGCAAAACCAATTAAAACAATAACACTGCCATTTCAATTTTCTTATGATGTGTAGGCTAAGTAAGCTGTCAGTCAGAGAGCATTAGGATCTGATAGAGGATGAGGGAAAAGCATATTAACTCTTCCGTAATGGGGGGGAGGTGGTTGAGGACGGGAGGGGTTTGCTAATAAACGTTGGAGAGATTGGAAAGCCTAATCAATACCCAGGCACATAAAAATGTTCTCCTATGCCTTCACCTTGAACTCTGAACTGTGATGGAACTATCAGACCATCAGACAGAGTTAACCCATTACTGGCTACAACAGAGAGGTGGGAATTTCCACTGGCTTGCTTTTTTTTTTTTTTTTCCTTTCTTTAACTTTGAAATAATCAGAAATGTGAGCCTACCTGGGGTTCCAGCAATCTCCACACTTAATGTGCGTTCAATGGTTTTGTTCTCAAACGGTGATCCCTTGTGGTCACTGGAAGACAAAAACAAACATTGCACATTTTACTTCTCGGGTGAGAATCCGTCTTTATTGTGACTTAAGAAATGGAAATGAGTCACAAAAATGCCTCAATTTGGATACTAGTCTATATAGTTTGTTTTCTTTGGCTTTGTCTTTTTTTTCTGTGGTTTGTTCTTGCTTTTTGCCTGGAATAATGTGGAAAAACTTCTCGCACTTACTTTGGAGACTCTGGGGTCAAAGGAAGTGGCAAGGTGGTTGGTTTGGCTGCAGAACACAAAGGAGCATGGGTAATTATTGATCTAGGTATAACACTCATGGCAGAACAGGTCCACATTCTGCAACAGTTAATCTCAAATTGGCTCATTAAATACAATTATTACTACAAAAACACCCATTAGAAAGTTGTTTTTTTTTCTATGGACACTATAGTACAAAGCATATCTTTTTAGATTGACCCCGTTTTAACAATTTATTCTCTTAGGATAGACTGTTCACTCTGTGAGGCAGGATGAAGTGATGGTGCGTATTTCACAGGTGTCTAGACACAGACATACCCTGCTCAAGACAACAGACAGATTGAGAATGGAATCAAGACATACAGAGACGATGCCACAAACAAGACACATGACAGTGGGTGAGCCCCTCCCTGGACAATAAAGTCATAATCGCATGCACCAACAGCAGAGGAGGGGGGAAAGAGGAGGAAGAAAGGAGAGTCAAGGAAGCTTGTGCAGTTGCCCGAGGCTCTGGCCGACTTGTGCTCCAGCTAAGGGAACGTGGCTTTAGTAGCATGACGCTAAAAAGAGCAACACCCGGACTCGGAGTCTAAATGTACATATTCAGCACACTCAGCTCAATCAGCCAAAGATGGTTCAAGGGTCGACTTAATGAATACAAGACGTACAGTAGCAAGACAAGGCTCACCCCTTTTCCCACCCCTCCTTTTTAAAAAAATCAAATGTAAAAGAATGCCTCCGGGTCTAGCAAAAAGCATTGGCTAGCAGGCTGTTTGTTGTCATTGTTGTTTATGCCCTCAGAATGACTGTTAGGTTCGTATTAGAATAGGGGTTAGTTGTGAAGTCAAACCGGGAAGTGGTTAGAGCAGGAGAGGGAGAAGAGAGAGCAGAGATAAGGCCAGTGGGGGGGATGCAGTCATGATTACCTAACAACGGGTGGCCCTGGTCGTCGGGGTGCTCGCTGAGTGCCTGCCTGTGTGGGTGCCCATGCCCTTGTATGATGCAGGGAGGGGCGGGCTCTGCAATTCTAGTATCTGGGAAGAGTGGGCTTGCTGGGCCCTGTGAGAGCACCGCTGCAGGGCTGCCCGTGACATGGTCATCATCGTCATCATCAACACCATCATCAACATCATCATGGTCAACATCCTCCCCATGGTTTAGCCACCCCAGCTCTAGTCCAAAGCCCAAGTCTAGCCCCGAGTCTGGCTGGCTAGCCCAGCTCTCGAGGTCTAAGGCAAGAGGTGACAACAGGGACCCTGAGTCAGGCGCTTCGACCTGACGTACAGCCCGGTTTCTACAATCAGTGGTCCCTTCCAACTTTTCCTCCTCCAGCTTTGAAACAGCCTGGGCTGGGCTCTCAGACCTCTTACCTGCTGATTTGCTCAGAGTGCTGGGTAAAGGGGTGATCTTACGTGGGAGTAAGTCAGCTCGATACTGAGCAGGCCTGTGTTTGGAGGTGAGCAGCTGGCTTAGTAAGGGGTGCCCCGGCTTCTCATCTCTTTTCCTGATAGTCACTGTGATGTGCCTACGTGGTGCACGGCTGGCACCGTTACTATTTCTACGGCCTTGCCTGCCAAAGCCCTCACTAGCCTGAGTGGCGCCCGCAGCCTCTCGGCAATGCTCACAGCTGTGACTCACCTCTCGGGGAGGGAGGGAATAAGAATGCATATACCTAATAAACCTAGCGGCAGCCAGGCGGCCCACATCGCCTGGCGGCCTTCCTTCTTCACTGGGCGGCCCGTGCTCCAGTTTGGGGCGGGCATGACCGCAGCTGGAGGTTCTGTGGCCGGCAGGGATAGAAGCACCCTCCGACTCCTCAACCCCGTCATCGTGACTGCAACGCTGCCACTTCCCAGCCCCAACACCAGCCACACTACACTCGCCTGCAGCCCGGCTCTCACCTCGCTGGTGATGCTGCTGCGGCGGCTGCTGCTGCTGCTGCTGCTGCTGCTGCTGCTGCTGTTGTTGTTGTTGTTGTTGAGATGGTACAGCTGACTTCTTCTTGGAGGTGGTGGAGGAAGAGGAAGAAGAGGTGGAGGAGAGGGAGGAGAACGAGGACGTGGATGACGAGGATGGCGAAGAGGAGGAGGAAGACGCGCCAAGACCCAAGCCACTCTTGTCCCTGCTACTGGCACCACCCCAGGTGCTCTTGGCTTCACTGGCTTTGGTGTGGAGCAGAATGTCATCAGTGGCCGTTAGGTACTTCAGCAGCTCAGTGCAAGGCCGCCTCACCGGGCGGTTCTGTTGGCTGGAGCCCCCTCTTGCTTTGCCATTCCAGGGGCTCTCCGTCTGTGCAACACAGTAAAATAGAGAAAGAGAGAGAGAGACATTATTTAGTTTGCTTCAGTAAAAAAGTTTTGCTCACTGTTGTTAGCGTAGTGCAGTTGAACCAGTTGTGAGAAATCTTAAGTGCTTTATTTGGTACAAAAATAAAAGCAGAGAAGAGACAGAGCCATGGAGAAACTGAAAGAGCGGCTCAGACAGCCTGAGCACAGTGGTTGCCCAACTGTCTGGGAGGCAATGGTGGAAGTGCGGTCCGCCCATCATCTTAATTGCGTGGCCCCTCCGAGCACCACCGCGCCACTCTGTATGCACACCATGTCCTCCGGGAGTCCTCATTCGCTGTGCTCCAGAAATGGATGACTCAAAGGCACAGTATGAAAATAGAATCTGTGAGGAAGGTTGACGCACACCATGTGCAAACATAGTACGCGCAGAACACATAAAGCTGTGTGTGTGTGTGTGTGTGTGTGTGTGTGTGTGAGTGTGTTGTTTACCACACGGCACGATCACATACACATATTTTTACATTTAGCGGATTTTAAGCGGTAGGGAGAGCGTAACAGAGACTGCAGTGCGTTAGGCGCGATCCTGAGCTTACAGCATGTCACGTTCTGACATTAAATGCAGACCGATTACTGAAATCACATTCATAAACATACGATACATACACTGACTCAAATCTACCTCAATCAACCCCCACCCCTTCAGAAAAATGGTCCTTTTGATAGCCATCTAATGAGAACATCAAGTCTGATATTTTGATCTTGTCGTCTCAAGGCATCAATCTCGCCGCAAGAGTGCCTGTCGCTGTTTTCTTTTTCTTTTTTTTTTTTCCTCAACAGGCACCATACCAAGGCGGATAAGTGGTGGAGCTAATGAGACAACGGTGCCGATGCCTCGCCTGGAAAGCCCAACAGCAATCAGCCTGTTTTCATTACGAGATGGCCCCCTGGGATAGTAGACTAGAGCAGTAGTCTAACATCTTCTAAAGGCGGCCACCAAAACAAGAAAAATGTGAGAGGGAGGGAGGAAGAGTAAGAGCGAGAGCAGAGTGAGAGAGATAAACAAACACTAACAAAAAAAAAAAAAAAAAAATGTGTGCACAGGACTGAAATAAGCAGAAAGGCAGTGTGTGCATTTGTGTGTGTGTGTGTGTGTGTGTGCGCGCGCGTGTCCCTACCTTGACGACGGCAGGTGGTGGTCTGATCCGGTGGTTGCTGCTGGCTGCATGGTTCTGTGCCTTGCCACCTGTGTATTGATTATAGCTGAGCTGGGAGTTTGCGGGTGCCAGAAGGAGCTTCTTCAGCTGCGAATGGACCCAAACAGAACAAGAGGAAGCGGTGAAGGAGGGGAAAGGGAATGTGGGTTATGCAAATGACCGTTTTTATTTCAATTAGACAACCTGTGCCTCGCAAGTGTAGAACCAAAAGAGACCAACGCCGCAGTTCGAAAAGAATCACATTTAAAAGATTGGAGATTTTTTTTAAAGCGGTTTCTCGTATGTGACGGGGGCAAGTCTTTC
Organism: Nibea albiflora; assembly: GCA_014281875.1. Lineage (NCBI taxonomy): Eukaryota > Metazoa > Chordata > Actinopteri > Sciaenidae > Nibea > Nibea albiflora. The sequence continues at coordinate 10,709,022 of CM024809.1, forward strand.
TCCCTGTGCAGGTGTTTTTGTGTACACAGAGCCAGGCTTCTCTAATGTGATTGAATAAACACTCTGAGGCATGTGGCTAAAGGTCATTTGGAAGGGACCGGCATGGAATAAAATGGACTATAACCGAACATAACATAACATTTTAGGTCAAAGCCTTTAGGGCCAGAGAAATGCCCAGATGGTATGGTTACGTGTAAAAAAAAAAAAACAGCACAAAGGTAAGCTGACTTCTCATCGAGAGGCAGGTCCGTTTGCCAAAAAAGATGACTCGGGCACAGGGAGATTAGTTGAGACCCACTGAGAGCAGACGAGATGAGATGGATTTCTCCCCCCCCCCCCCCTTACTTTCATTGTGTGCCGGCTTGATTTCAGGGCCCGTGGCACCGTGTCAAACGTAGTTGGCCCCACCACAGTGTTCATATCATTGAATTGGCGCCACAATAGCACTGTTATGTAATTAGCACTGAGCGGCAAATACACTGATCCGTTCCGTGTACTCCCCTCATCCCCGCATCTGCATCTCGGAGCGCTCTCACCGCGCAATACAGTGAACACATTGTGGCGAACGTGGCACAGAGTGAGCCGGGCGCTGCCAAATACAGAAATCTAACAGACAAATGGCCACTTTCGGTGCCCAGTCTCGTTGAAGAGTCTTATCTGGTGTCTGCCATGGACTGGCAGAAAAGCAACAGTGTGCGCGGGGTTGTGGGGGGGGGGTCATGTCTCAGAGATAACATATGTTTTGACCCTGGAGTGGTGGTGATGATGGGAGAATCTTGCAAAAGGACGTGCTGTTGGTCTTACCAAGGACTCCTCAGGCTCTGGGGTGCGCGGCGAGCCGTCGGGGGAGGAGGGACAGCTCCGGTCACTGGCATTGGTCACGTCCCCATCTGCCAGGGCCTCAAACGAAGGCAATCCGTCCTCATCCACCGGGATGCTGTCCAGGGTCTCTGTAAGCACTGCCAGCAAGTTGGCCTCATTTTCTTCATCTATCTTCTTAGGAGGGGGAAGGGGGGGGAGACAGAGACAGAAAAACAGAGAGATGGGGAAAATAGGACATTTTAGTCAGGAGAAGTTGCATCTCTCTTTTTTTTTTCTTCTTCCAGGGAAGTAAAGGTGGTGGGTGGCTGCATGCAGGCTTTCATTGTTAATAGAGTGGGAAGATTTTTTTTTCCCTATTTTTTTTGCAGCAGCAGAGCTGGCTCTATTCTGGCAGCCTTTTTAAAAACAAAATTCTCTCCCTGTGCAAGTGAGTCAAGCCTGTCACTCATATTTTAAGCACGCAGCTTACTGGACCAAATTAATATCTCCCCCAAGAAACCCATTACCAGGGCTGACAAGTAGAAAGTATCTAGGGAAGACAGGATTGGGTCGGGGTGTGTTGTGGCATTGGAGGGGTTTGTGGGGGTAAAGGAAACAATAAGCAGACGCCGACTCTCCTCAATCTTCGCCCGCAGAATTGAGAGACGATCGGCTCGCCGACGGGATGTCTGCAACCAATCCCCCACCAGCCGCTAACGCTAAATAAATGCGATATATTTAAAATGTTGATATGACAGCTGATGTTTCGCCAGGGGCGGGGAAGTTACCATCAACATTTCATGCAAAAATAAAGCCTGTTCTTGCCACTCAGCCCCTCTTTGATGTGCCAGAGGAGTTGTGTGATTTCTGCAGCTGGCTGTTCTAGTCGAGATTATAACTGTGTGTGAGAAGTAAAGAGACAAAGAGATGAATACAGAGATCGATAGTGAGGGGGGGGGAAGAGCTGCCAACTATCAGCAAGGGAGATTCACTGTGCTTAATAACTATGCATGTAGAGAAAAACACAAGAATAGAGAGGATGTATGTACGTGTATATAAGAGTGAGAATGCAGCTTGCTTGACAACGAGGTGGTGTGTGTGTGTGTGTGTGTGTAGCCTGTAGCCTGCGTGCACGGCTGTGCCTTTGTGCTGTGACGAGTGACAACAGGAACTGTAAGTTCCAGGGCCGTGAAAGGCTCGGGGGACTTTAAGACAGCGGAAAGATGAACAGCGTCGTCACCCCGGGATGTTCTGCGGCCATCCCAACAAGAACAAATCCCTTTATGCACATGGCAGGATTATCATCGCTTGGCGACGGTGTGTGGCCATCGTTATGCCAAGGGGGGGGCCACCAACCTCTTAGATGCCAGCGCTGCACCTCAGAAGACTCCCGCGCGCGCAAATGTTACCCACCCACTTGTTCCGTGTCCACCCCGCTGATTTTACACAATTACACGCGCGCCACGGATGGCACTTTTTGAAGCCGGTTTCGATTCACCAACGAGATAGCAGCCCCCCCCCCACCATGACACTGATATCTTGGCCGTTCAGTTAGCTAAATAACAGTGAGAGAAACGTTAATCTGATGTTCACTGAGTAGATTTTCTCCTAACAACACGAGCACTCAGTCATTATTAAAAAAATGATAAAGGGGACATATTTCAACAAGATAACGTGACGTAGACTAGGGGGGGGGGGCATTGGCAAGCAAATGCCTTGCAGGAAATTGCTCTGTATGAGGTGGCATGCTGTTTAATTACTTGCAAGGAGCTTCAAATCCACTGTGCTGGAACCCTCCGCTCCTGAAATGTTCGCCGTTTTTCCAGCATCCCAAGTTATTACCTGAGCACTAAAGCGGGCAGGTATTTACCGCTGATAAATCCGGGAGCCTTTTCTTAGCCCAAACATACCTCCTCGCGTGAGAAATTGAAAGCAGGATCATTTTAGATGATCACAAATGAGCCTTTAATGAGCCAGCCATCTGTTTAGGTCCAACTTCAACCGACTATCCGAGCAATGCTGTATTTGGGCGGGGCGGCATTCACCTCTCCAGACTGAGCTCAAACCCATACGTCCCTGTAGAAACTGCGGTCTATGCCGCCGTGCGATACTGGTCACATTAAAAGTCGAGAGGGCTGTGCGAGCTTCATTATGTCATGGTTTGGAAAGGATTGGAGAATTTCTGAAGCTGTGGCAGGCTCAAACGTAGCGATTTCAATCCCATTTGAAAAAAAAAAAAAAAAAAAAAAACTCCAACCAATTGGCAAGCTCCCACAGGCACACTGTATCCCCGAAGATAACCCAGAAGGGACTCTCATATTCTGAAAGAGACACTTGTAAAACCCTGAGTCGTGACGATCATACTGCAGCCGCTGCTGCGGCTCTAGTGGAGGCACTCACAGGACAAGTGGGGATTTGAGAAACTGGGGTAAAGAGCAAACCTCAGTGATCATTTCTACCCCGGAGAGAGCGCGATCTAATTCCCCCTGTCCAGGAGGACGAGCTTTTCGGTGCCAGCTCGAGGACCACACCTTGCAGAGTCTCCGCACCAAAGTCAATCTCGTACCGACGGCTGACTCGCCCCTTGTATATTTATAAACAAAATCGCCGTGTGGGTGGACCTCGAGAGCTACGGCACCCAAAGGGGGGTGACGCCAGGCTAACCTGGCAACCTGCTGACGGCCACGTCCACTTGTATTGATTACAACGGCAGCTGCTGAGAGGAAAAGAGGGCAGCAAGAACAAAGAGAGGAGAGGAAAAATTGTCTCTGTGGGAGCACTTTCTCGCCCATCCCGCTTAATGGACCTCACCGAATTAAAGAGATCTTAACAATCCTGGGCTAATTGTGGGATCACAATATATTAACCCCGCTCCAATTCTAAAGGGTGCCATTTTGTGGCTGTTTTATTCCAAATGCTTCAATTAGCCATAAAACATGCTGGCAAGTGCTGGCAGAGCTCTCCTTCCCCTCCCTCCTCCTCCTTCACCCCAGCTTCCCCACGTCGGAGAAAAGAAAGCCAACTCCAGTTGTTCATTATTAGGTGAGGCCCTTTTGTTATCAGGCAGACTGTCTTTGAGGTTGTCCTTGCCTTTAACTCTTTTATTGAGTTCCACAGCGCAGCATTGTGTTCCAGGAGATACTATTCACACAGCTGATAACGGAAGGTGAAGGTGCTGCTTTAAACAAACACCTACTTCTGAACACGGGGGCAAATAGCCAAATTAAATCTGTTAATTGCGTCTTGAGGATTCCAAACTCCGGAGCAAATTTGCCAGGGATCAAATTTTAACGAGCTTTTTTTTTCCTTTTTTTTTTTTACATGTTAAAAGGAACCGAATGTGTTGCGAAAAAGCGGCAGAATGACAGAACTGATCAGTGAATAACAGCGAGATGCAGTTTCAACGGGCCCCGCCGTTATCTTCAAATGAGAGGCAGAACATGTGGCAGACACTCTGGATGTGGGAAGATAAAATATCTCCCATTAAATGGGTCATCTGGTATTTAAAGTACTGTTTATTCTCACTGTCTCTTTTTTTGCTCACTCTTCCCCCCTCTGCTTTCTGCAGATGGAGGGATGGCATCCAGTTAGTTCGGACGGCAAACCGTCCTAATAAATTGGTCCCTAAATTGTGTGGCGGGGGTTAAATCTGTGCCTTGACAATTTAATTGCATTGCTTCATCTCAATCTTTATTTTTTTTCTTCTCCCTCTGCTCTCTGCTCTGTCAGATTTCAAAAACATTCCCTTGGATGAGGTTAAGCGACTAGCCAGACCTTCTAATCATGGCACAATCAGAAATTGTGGGGGGTATAGACGCGTGTGTGTGTGTGTGTGTGTGCGAGGAGAGTGAGGGGGTTGTATCAAGTCATCACATCTAGACTCTGCCAAGAAAAGCAGCCTTGGATTTGATAAACAAATAATGTCATTCTGTGTTATTACCCCCGGCCCCCAGATTTCAGAGGAAATAAATCAACGTCAGCCTCGCCGTTAAGGCGTTAGTCAGGCCTGACACGTCGGCCGGTCACACAGGCACAACATATGGGAGCGGGGAAGGAGGGAGGAGAGAGAGAGAGGCAGGGAGGGTAAGGTAAGGCGCGATGCACGGCGGAGAGACAAATCATGGCAGGCGCCGGAGACGTCTGGTCATTTAGCATGAGCTTACTGAGATGGAGAGAGGGTGATTATGGCCTATGCGGAGCAATGAAACCATACATAACACTGTTAAGTCCCTCTGTGTGTGTCTGTGTGTGTGTGTGAAGCGGGCGGTGACACAGTCTGACGGTGTTCCAAATCATAAAACTAAATGTTAAAACCACCATTGTGGTCAGGGCTGTGATTGGCTGTGTAACACACAGCAGCCAACTGAAGGCTCCTGTCTCCTCCCCTCTGACTGCAGAGTCTCCACAGCGACTTGTTACCCTCAAAACTGAATTTCCCAAGCGAATCTCATGGACTGGACATCGAGGCGATCCACTCTCACTCATGACGGTTTGAGGTGTAACTTACAAAATCTAGATTGCCCATTCCAAGTGCCGCGCAGCTGATTTTAGCCTTCTCCATCCCACTTAGCTATAATGCCGCCGCTGCCCTTGCGATAATCCCTTCGCTCTGGCAGGAATTCGCTATTTCGTGCCTCCGTTTAAACAAAAATGGCAGCTCGCTGGATAAAAAAAAAAAAAAAAAGAAGCGCCCTTGCAATAGCTGACTGTTTACATACCAGATGTCTGTGTCGGTTCGGAAGGCTACGTGAGTTTTACATCAATGAGGAAACGGTCGGACCCATCAATGAGGGCCAGGAGATGTGTGGTGCGTGCATGTGTGTGTGTGTGTGTGTGTGTGTGCAGAGATGATGCATCTCCTGGGAACCATTTGAGACTGTTAGAGCACTATCAGATGAGCTGATGGGGGGAAAGAGAGAGGAAAAGAGAAAGTGAGAACAGAGATATCTGTGTATGTGTGCGTGCGGGAGAGAGAGCGGGCCAGAGAGAGAAAGAGAACTGTTGTTATACATCCTGACACAGGCCAGATCCGATTGAGACAGCTACCCAAGGGAATATTAGCAGTGCTGTTCTTTTTTAGTTCTCTGTGGAAAAATCCTTTGACCGGTAACCCTGCTGCCGCCGCCGCTGCTGCTGCTGCTAAAACTAACCACCTGAACTCTGTCACGCTTCTGCTGAGATCAGCTGAGGCTGTCACACGCCTCTACCAGGTCCTTTCTGTCTAACACTGGGTCAAAGAATCACGCGGGTGAGCGGTGTACCTTTCCGCGAAAGCAACACGCCCCTGGAGATCAAACAGCTGGGGAGGCAACCTTAACCACCGAAGAGATCTTTGAGGAAACCAGCAACTTCCATCCAAACGCAGCACGAAATGCTTGTGCTCGCACCGACTCACGCGCGTTCCCGCACAGCTATCCAAACAACCGATTGGATTGCATGTGGGGGGGGGGGTACGGTGTGTCCTGGTGGAGCCTCCCCATCTACACTCCTGCCCCAAGCTGCTGTTGTTTTCCTACTCCAGCCGTCCAACAGATGGTCCGAGCAACCCGCTTGCTAACACCGCGGAATCACACGCCATCGTAATGATTGGACGCTCACTCTTTTGTTTTGGCAGCTACTTCCCAATCGGCTGGGCACGAGGAAGTACTGATTGCTGTGATTGCTCTGACTTTGACTTGCTTTGACGGTCACAGCGGGAGGGGGGGGGGAGAAAAACAGACATTTGGAGCCCGGAATAAGGAATATTCAGCTAGATGCAGAGATGGGATGAAGAATGGTGCTTCCCTCTGCTTTCCCCCCCCCCACCTCCGCCTAATGGCATGCAAATAGCTATTTGCTTAAGTCGGCAGCTCTGAATGTGCACCACTAAGCAAGGGGCCTTTGAACATACTGTTACACTGTTGATAATGTGGAGGAACACAGGGAGAGGGAGCAGAGCGAGTGCAGAGACAGACAGAAGAAGAAAAAAAAAAAGGAGCACAGAGGCTGTTTCTAGTGTCCATCTTGCTAAATGGATGCTGCCACATTTCCTGGCTGGAATGTAAGTCTGCCATCAGCAGTCAAGCGTGGCTATCCATAAAACAAAGACGGCTGGTCACTTTGGTTTTGACATTTACGTAGATTTGCGAGGGGAGCAGAATGGACCAGAACTTCTTGTTTTTTGTGCACAGAGGACTCAGTGTTATTATCCGCTGCTGACACCGCCTTTACGCACTTACACAACCACACACACACACGCACACAGAGGCGCGCGCATACATGCATACACCTGCACACCAATGCAGAACCTGACCTTTCAGGTCCTGCCAAGCCCATCGAGGGTTCGTGGCGTTTTCATTTGTCACAGTAATGTCTTCCTCGGAAACATGCCAGCGCGAGGAGAGCAAGGGTACAGTGGACAAGATCTAGTGGTCTACAAAAAGGTGTGTTTCTGTGTTTATTGTCCTATTCTACACCTCTGCGCGCGTGGGTTTGCGCGCATGACGGGCGGATGCAATATGACAAATTTATGGTAATTGAAATGGCAGAATCTTTTGGGGGGAAACGCAGTCAATTTGATTCGGCGACAAAAAAGGTCACCCCATTCAATTTGCACTCAATGCCATACGAGCTGCGACAGGGAAACACCTGAAAGCAAACGATCTTATCGGGGCCTCACAGGCTTCACCACTTACCCACTGCATAAAAGCTATTTGCTGATTACTAAATAAACGCATTATCTTTTACCTTGACTTCTGTGCGAGTGTGTGCCTTGTCGCTCCTGGATCCAGGTAAGGGGGCTGCCGCCGCGGTGCGCATGCCTCTTATCCGTGCCGTGACTTTGTGAGCGTGTTATCTGAGCGTTTTTTTTTTTTTTTTTTCCTTTTCTTCTCTTCTTCTTCTTTCTTGCGCGCTTTCAAGTACCGTATGTGTATGGGCTGCACGTGTAGCAGCGGTGGTCAGACACGGTGGACTTCACAAGCCTTTGCATGTTGTAACGATGTCGGGATGCGCCTATCTTTACAGGTAAAGAAATGAAAACGCATCAAAGGGATTGTACGCTTAAGTCAATACGATCCAACTCGTGATGTGATTCAGGGATGCTATGAGAAAGGATGAGGGGGGGGGCATGAAAGCTCTCAGAGTCTCTTTGTAGCGTCAACATCGAGCTGTATTTTATCTTAATCTAGGATCTGTTCCCTGTGGAATACTGAGCATGTTACCTTTAGTTTGGATATGCTCGCCCTCACAGCTTACATCTCGCCAGCAGACCCACCACACCTGCACACGCTGCCGGGCTGTGAAGCGTCTGCCAAACGCACAACGATCAATGGTTACTGACCACTCGATGACAAGCGCCCAACACTCGAAATCCCTTCCCGATCTGCCCGTCGAGTTATTACACAACACAGCTCGCAGCGGTATGAAAAGAGGTTTGGCTGGCCGCGGAATAGCCTGAAAATGGTGCGCTGGAAAGAGCTGATTAACAAGCAGACAATTTTAGAGCTGTTGACTTCCCGGGGTCAACAGTCCCAGTCATGGCAGATAAATGCAGGAGATACAGCCCAGATACACCAATTCACAATTTCACAACACCCATTTTTGACAATTCGCCTGATAAAAACATGCTCGGTTTAGACGTCCTTATGCCGCATGACCATGTTTGTGTGCTCGTACTTCAGATTTATGAGAGCACAAGTACTTGCAGAAGTAAATTGCTTGGATCCCCTTGAGATGGACTTTTATTCAAGTCATATTTCTGGCTAAATAATATATATTTATACACGTTTTTGTTTTGCAAATGTAGAGGGGATGAAATGTTTTCTATCTGCAGTGACCAAATGTCTGTAAACGCTTCTGCTTTCAGTCGAGACTCGGGAGCTACTGATTGGGCAGCAAGTGAGTCATCCAAGCATCCAGTCACTCATGCATCAGCAGAGCCTCGGAGAGCCTCTTGAACTATTTGAGGCCTGTGCAGACTTAAATGCTTCAGAGGGGAAATAAGCTGAAGCCATAAGCATGCAGTGCACATCATAAAGCTTAGTTAGAACGGGGAGGGCTTTTTCTGCATGGATGACAAAGCTCTTTAAAAAAAAAGAGGGCCGGGGAAAAATGGCCCTTCACGCGTTACAGTAAAAGATGGTAGTGCGCACGGCCAAAGGTGTGTTTGAATCAATTTATGAAATTATGAAACATCTAAAAATGAAGCTTAGATGTACTTCCTGATGATCTCATCCAAGAGAAGCGTCACAGACTTTCTCAACTGGCCTGTCCTGGACTAGACGGTTTACACCAGCTCAGCCGGTTTTCACTTCTGCTTCTGCCCCTGCACCTAACTACCCCCACCACTTCAACTCCGCTTTCAACCAGAGAGGGCGGCGAAACCCTCCCATCTCCTCCCCGTAACTGCATTCATTTTTTTTTAAAATTCATCGCTGAAAATTGGACAGTTTTTATCGTCGCGAATCAATAATGCCTCTCTGGAAGCTGTGTTATAAACACATAGGAAATGACAGGATATGGCAAACTACCAGAGCAGACGGGCTGGCCAAGGCTACTGCTACTGCTGGGCACGCTGGCACTGAACACACACACACATACACACACACACCTGGGATCGATTGGCCTTTCCTGGAGAGTGGAAGCAGCCTATCGCCCAAGACTGATAGCGCTTCACCATGAATCACGGCACTTACTGATTGAAGGCCTCCATCCCGTTCCCCCTCTGTCTCTGTCGAGGTTTCCCCCTCTTCCTCTGTTATTCATACTGTTTTCTCACTACTGGCTATCGCTTTCACTCCTCTCCTCTATGCACCCCCTCACACCCCCACCCCGCCGCCTGGCACCCTTTGATCAATTCATTTCAGCTCTATGCAAAACATCATCTTGCACATCCTGTTTCGTTCCGTTGCATAAGGTGACGAGTGTAAAAGCATTCTAGGAATCGACTGTTTATACCTTCCTCCCACTTTAAAGTGTATACTATTAAATAATACAAGGACGGTTGGTCTTATCGTGGCATCATTGCAACATGTTGCATTGTGTGTGTGTGTGAGAGAGAGAGAGAGAGAGAGAGTATGAGTCGAGGGTGGAGTTATTGGCTTAGTGTTTTGGCCAGGTTTAAGTGAAACAGCCCTGAAAGGCTCTTAGTGGAGATTACCCCAGGTACTAAAAATAGTCATTCCCACCCAATACACACACAAACACACACACCCCACAAAACAGAAAGCAATGAAAGTGTTGTGTCTAGCCAGAAAAGACCACTATCTGATCTTCGTATAGGGTGTCTCAATTACACAGAGACACACATGCACGCGTACACATCGTTGGCTCCTGTGTGATGAGAGAGATGGGTATCCACCGGGGGCTGGGGGATCAGCTGGGGCAGGAACACCAAACCATGCCTCAATCAGCAGCAGCGGCCCACTGGGAACGCGTGTGTGTGTGTGTGTGTGTGAGAGAGAGAGAGGTAGACAGGCAGCCAAGCAGCTACCACCAGACCAAAGGATGTTTCCTTGCTCTTTTTCCAAACATTCCCTGAAGGGACTTTTTTTTTTTTTTTTTTTTTGGGCCATATCCGCCTCCCCTGTTCCCTATCCCTTTTTTTTTTTTTTCCCTCCTCGCTCTCTTCCTCCTTCCAGCCTTACTTTCCAGAAGCGGTTGTTGGAGGCCAGAATATATTTGTTTAGCCACTGCAGCTTCAACTTCACCATCAGCCAGGAACAAATTCTCTGCCTTGGGAGTGAAAAAGACGGAGGGAGGAGAGGAGAGGAGAGGAGAGGGAGGAAAGGGAAGGGGATGGCAGAGCGCGGAGCCCACAGTGTTGCGGGGCGGCGGGTGGAGAGCTCTTGTTGTGGAGTGGATTTGACAGACGCTCCAAGATGACACAGGCTTGGACAGCCTAAGTCTGCATCTCTCTGCTATACGTCTGCGCTCCCTCTCATTTGAGAATCTTGAAACGGCATAGCCGCGGGTCTGAAAGCGTGGCTTGCCTTCAGTTCGACAGTGATGGAGGATTTTTTTTTTTTTCCCTTCCTCCATCAGACAGTGCAAACAATGTATCAGCACAGTAAAAACTGAAGGGAACTCGAGATGAGGTAAGTATGGTGTATTCTAATAAGACTCACTTGAGAAAATCATATTATACAGCGGAATATGATAATTCATACACCCTTTGCTGGAGCGGTGAACTGGTGCGGGTGGTGTACTCTGAAATGTCAGCATAAATTTGCAAAATAAACGCAACCGGCATTCAGCAGGGAGTAGGAACAGGGACAATAAGGGTCTCTGCTGTGTGTATTTGTGTGTGTGTGTGTGTGCCTGCGTGTGTGTGTGTGGGCGTGACAATTCCTCTCGGAGGGTCTGTGGCTGCGCGCACTCCTGTTTCAGCTCACAGGAGTGCCCGCCGCCAACAAGTGTATGAGCTAATCTGTGCTTTACGCGCGCGCGTGTTTGCGGCGAGGCGAAGGGCTGCTTGAGGAAAACATTTCACCACGGCATGTTTTCTCAAAGCCGGCTAAAGATGACCCAATCAATCTAATCTGCCTTTGCTTAAGAATAAGCGCCCGAGCATCTGTCCAACGATGGAGAAACAAAGCGAGCCAAAGCACAGTAATGCCTCGCGAAGGCTGATGCCATCGCACGCCCATCCCGTCGGAGTAACATAAAGGGTTTTTGCGGGAGTGGCGCGGCCCACATATGTGCACTCGCTCACAGCGTGTCCCTGTACGATATCTGAGTCATGCTTTAAGCCTTGGCATCTTATTTTACAACCTGCAACCAGTGTTTGATTTGGACTGGGACAGGTTGAAGCTTCACTTGGTCCATAAGTTTTCCCCTCTTTCTCCACCCATCTGTCACCACATCTGTCTACCTTGTCATCTCTTGGCCTTTTCAGTCCATCTCCGCACGTCCCTTTGTTTCACTTTTCTCTATCTGCCCTTGTCCCTCTGTCCCGCCTGTCCATCGATCATCGGCGCATCTCACAACGGGATAGAAACGGAAGCAGCGACACGCTGGAAGGTAAACTCAGGCCCGGTTTGGTTCTGTGGTCGCGTGGGCCGACAACAACTGTAAATGCCCCTGCGTCTGTATACGTGCAATGAGGCCTCGCTGCGAGCGCCGCCCCGGCATCAACACCGGAATGCGAATAAACCGAAACTCGCATTTCGCACGCATTTCCATCCATCAAGCGCTGGACGCTTGACACGAAATCTAAGCGGTCTAAATCTAAGACCTGCAGTTTAAAAAGACACTGGGTCACGCATCTATGCTGTTATCTTTGGCAGTACATTGGGAACTTATTGGAGTAACCACCCCTTAACAACTGCAGCCCGAAATAGACTGTGGACTTTCACGGTCGGCCCGTTTTGAAGAGGTGTCAAACACGCTGTGCCAGGACCGATAGCTGTTATGCGAGTGTGTGTCTCTTTCCGTGTGTGTGTGTGTGTGTGTGTGTTACAAGAGGAGGGTTGTGGTGTATCATTCTCCACATTTCGTGTCAGGGACAGTTGGGACAGTGGCAGGGAATGGAGCAAAAGGCCAGCCAGGGGACAGCTTGTGACCGTATGCTGCTTACGGAACAGAACACACACATACACAGATAGCAACATGGGCTTATTTGTATACATGCGCTCATTTACACTGCTCATGCAGGGGGGGTGTAAACAATTTCCATTATCCCTTGAATTATATCATTTAGACTTTCTCTGATGTGACAACTGACAAATGTTTCCGGTCCCAGCTGCACTGTATAACCAAGCCAAACTCATGTTTGATTACTCATTTGCTACTGTCTGTAACCTGAATAAAAAGCCCCAGCGCAAGAAAAAACAGTAGATGTTTGTCTTTGCGTCGGCGCTGGAAATCATTCCAACAGTTGACTTACTTGAACTAATGAAATCTGGTTTCGACTTCCAGGGAGCCTGTTCTTTGATGGAGACTTTTAAAAAGAGGGGGGCCCCCTCTGTGTGACAGCTGCACGCAGCTGTTACACATGTTCCTCAGGGCGGCCTCGATAATCCGCTACCTGCTTTTTTCTTCACGCTGATTTGCAATGCGGATGTGCAAGAAAACAAAGAATCGGCTTGCGGGTTTTTTTTTTTTTTTTTCCTTTAAAAAAAAAAAAAATCTGTCCAGTTAACATTAATTAACATGTTCTTTAATCTCCAGCTTGGGCTGGACGCTCCTCTGCCCCGTGTTGAGGCCGATCAGAGGGGCACAGGAAGTACAGCTGCAGCCCTAACTTTCTGATCCTTGCCGAGCGGCAAACTTTCCCCTGTCAGATTAAGTAGGATTAGCTGGGTCCTGCTGTATGATGAACTGAGCACTTCATATGGTGACTTGAAACTTTCCAAAGAAGGGGGAGAGAGAGAGAGAGAGAGAAAAAAAAAAATCCCGTTGGTCGGGGAAATGTATTACTCGCTTTCACAACGCCGGTTTTCAACTGCTTGATTAGAAGCTTTTCCGTATGCTTAGCACAATACAATGGCAGCTGGCTCGTTGGGTGTGTGAAAACATCGCCCGCTTACCGCAATGTACAGTATTTGTGTGATGCAAACACGTGCACCCGGGAGCACGAGAACTGGAAGTCACGTATGGCTTCTTGCTCGGGGCTGGCTCCCTCATCGGGTTCCTTAGTGGGTGCTAAGTTCCATTGTCTTTTAAAATCACACACACACACACACACACGCGCGCACAAGCACATGCACACACTCTCATCGGTATTTTTATCCATCCCCTGAGCCACTCGGTGGCTGCAAGCCATATCACTCTCAGACGACAGAGGAGCCACGGTCGCACCGGTTAGTACTTAAGGCCCCCCCCCCCCCGGCTTCCTGTGCGTGTCTGTGTGCGTGCGCGCGTGTGTGTGTGTGTGTTGGGGTGGTCCACGGAGGTAGAATGTGTGGTGATATAAAGAGACTGAAAAAGGTGGTGGCGGGGAGGAGGTCAAACGTGGAAAGAATTCGGCCTGTTATCAACTGTTGCCTCCAAGACAACTGAGTAAGGCACACACGCGACACACAGAACACACAACAGACACCCTGAAAACGTGACTACATGACAGGGCCGTAGGCACACAAACACACACACACACACAAACACACACACACGCACCCTCAGACAGGGTTTTTCCTCCTGAGGCAAGGCTAAAGCATCCAATCTCAGTCTTTCTTGTCTATCTCTGGCACTGATAAAGGCTTATAATGAACTGGGGACTGGAAGTCGGTCCCAAGACCGATGGCTTTATGGCCCTGGCCAGATCATCACCCTCTGTGGACTTCGTTTGTCAGCGGGTGAGAAGAGAAAGAGAGAGTCAGATGGAGAGAGAGAGGGGGGGGGGGAGCAAAGATTAAAGTTTTACACCGCAACCTTTGAGAAGGGTTTTGCAATACAGCCTCCGTGTCCGGAGTTTACTACCGGAGCCTTCTTTCAGATGTGTGCCGCATTACTGACTCTGGGCAGAAATAAATGCTCAGAGTTTTGATAAGGGAGCCTACCGTCGTGGCCAGGATCCAAACAAGGAGACAAAGGTCTTCCCGGGCTTATCGTTCTTTGCGTTATCTCGGCGTTTGTACTTCGGAGCAATGTAAAAGCATGTTTGTAAACTGGTAACAGTTGTACATTTCGTTGGGCTCGCTTTCAAGGGTGTGATAACGCGAATGTGTTTGCCAGGGCATGTTATTATTCCAGCTCCCTCCTGACCCTCCTGGGAGAGCGTGTAATGAAATCACTGTGGATGCAAAATTGTTCCATAGCAGCATAAACAGACGCCACCGAAGAACAGACACTGATGAATACAAAGACACAAAGATGACAGTGATGAAAAGGTGAGGCCTTACTTACCTCAAAGAGATTGGATGCCTCGTTGCCATACTGGGCAGAAATGATCTCTGATTGGTCACTGTACCATTTGAGGCCACCCAGGAAGCTGTCTGCGTCTAAGTCACTGACATCCAGCTCTGAGAGGTCGAGTTCAGGGAGGTCTGGGCAGAGGGGCTGGTCTTCGCCAACCAAGGCAGCACACTGGAGAAAAAGAACAAGGACAGTCAGACCGAGGAAAGAGAAGGCGGCTTTCATATGCAAATCGCCCAAATTCGGTGCGCCAAGTTCAACAACAATGGCAGGATCCGAATCTGGACGGGAGTCAAGCGTTAAAACCTGCTGTTGAATCCTAAACAAAGGAAACCTGTACGTTTGTGAAACGCACAAAGGCTTACGTCGCTGAGGTCTAAATACAAACTCATTCGGTTACACTGAACACGCCTGCCACTTTCATGTCGCCGATTATCTTCCGAGCAAGCTCTTTTGGCAGGCTCCGGGTCAGCTGGTTTTGCACATCAGCGCGCCGACCTGCAACCTGTTACCACTCCTCTTGCACTTCTACCCAACCTGCGGTACACCGTGTCCTCCCACCGTCACCTCCGCCGTCCCCCGAGCTCCGAGGCTGGCGCTGGCGTCCTAAATGCTGCCTCTGTTGACATTTTGTTGTTCGCCAGCCACTTTTATGCAATCGAGCGAACGTGTACTGTATGTGGCAGCTGTTCCCTGCTTCCTCCCCGCACAGATCATCACCTCTGTTCTGGCTGCAAGTGACTGGAAATGAACAGCGATTTTGTAACGCGAAAAAAAAAAGAAGTGTTTCAGAGGAGAGGAAGGCGGAGGCAGTTTTCGTTTACAAGGCCTGAGCTGATTTTGCAATTTCATTTTAAACGATAGATATTAACCATATGCAGAATGCCCATTTCTCCACGTTGCTCAGTATTAATTGCTTTTGCCCAGCAGAATTACACTCATCATTACAGATAATGTACTCATTACAGTATGCAACCCCCCCCCCTCCAGGCAGGAAACCAACAGCTGAACATGAGCAACCATAAGGCAAAGCTTTCTCTGTGCCCCGTGCAAACTTGTGAGATCTCCAGTCAGAGATCATTAAAAGACAACAAAAAAACACACACACAGCAGAGCAGAGTGGAGGTGTG
The DNA here is from genome assembly GCA_014281875.1 of Nibea albiflora. NCBI lineage: Eukaryota > Metazoa > Chordata > Actinopteri > Sciaenidae > Nibea > Nibea albiflora. The sequence continues at coordinate 10,724,786 of CM024809.1, forward strand.
TTTACACTCTGTGGCTATGCACATGCAAATCCAAGCAGAGAGAGAGCGAAAAAACCCAGCTGAATGTCTGCTCTCTAACGGGGTGCACACTCTTAATTTTTGTTGACACCACGTCAGCCGTCGTATGAACGTTACAGGGTGGCCTTAAGACAGATATATGATAGATCCCCCCCCCCCTCCCCCCCGGGCGGAGCCGAGAGGTATTTGGCCCGCAGAGTGTGGAAGGATTGGAGTCAGGTTCGGCTCAAGGCAAAGCTGAGAGACGGGTGCTTGTGCCAAGTAGGAAAAACCGTCCAGACACCGGTGTCACAGTTCATCTGTCGTCGGATTCGCACCAGCGTGAATACACGATGACCGTGATGAGACAAATCCGCTATGATACAACCGCAACAAGGAAGGGGACAGATTCACTGCGTAAAGGCTTCTCCCCTGAGATCATCCAGTCTGACAACACACGGAACAATCAGAGTAATCATAAAACAGCAGCAAAGATGTTCGGATATTCGGACTGAACATGCTCGGCTCAATTATCTTTTGGACTTCTTGGTGAACTAATGAAATAGCGCCGCCAGACAGACAATCAGGGCGCTCCACCACAGCGCTCCGGTGATTTACGCACGCATCGCACACGAACGCACCTGCGAGGGGGAGATTATTACAGGAGGGTCCCGAATGACAGTTGTTCTGTTGAGAGATCGACGTTTTTAGAACGTTTTCACTCAGTCCACGTGCATACATTTTCATAAAAACGAGTCGATGAGGGAGCTTTGGACAGATAACTCAACGCAATCGCAGTCCAAACGGCGAGGAAGACGCTCTGCCGGAGCCTACCTGACCAAATGTGACAGAGTGCGTGTATGCTCCGGGGATTAAAGTGAACACAGAAGCAGCCGCGGGTGAAAAAGCACAGATCTTTACTTTCACTAAGTAAACGTCTCTCTCTCTCTCGTCATTCTCGCCGCGCAGTACAGATAATCACAAATATAATATGCAGCCAGGCTGCAGTCGCATAATGTAGTTGCTGTGAAACCTCCGAAGCATCTCTGAGACTCCTGCATACAGACAAGTAAACGAAGTGTAACCAGGTAGAGCCAAATGTCCAAAAACAAGCAGGACGGACTCGCTAAATTAGAAGAAAGGGGGGGGCGAATAAGTATTCTTTATCATCTGTGTGCACTTTAATGATGCCTGTCAACTACATTAAAGGACGAAGGGCAGAATGGGAGCTAGTAATTTGCGTAAAGAAATAAAATATATATATAAATATAAAAGATGAAATGAAATGCGCCCAAACGTAGAACGATCAAGTCTGGCTGGATGCGACGCAGCTCTTCAAGCCAGTGCAACGCTCCTCCAGACGTGCCCGGTAACGTTACCGTTTGTATTATGATGCTCCTGCGCAATGCCAGATAGCGGGTCCGTCAGTGTGGACAACCTTTGCTCTTGCCTCTTTTTTTTTTTTTTTTTGGAGAAAGAACAAGCGCTACCCCGACACAGCACATCAAAAAAAAGGAAAGGGAAAGAAAAGAAAAGAAAAGGGATTTCATGCGTCAGCGAAATACCTGACTTTGAGACATTTCAGTCATTTCGCCATGAAAACCTTCTCGGCACCGGAGCGCGTGCAGTCCGAGGCTGGAAAGAGATCCACCAGCTCGCAAGCACTCGCGCCGACTGAGCGGAGATCCTACGTGGAAAGGAATGGTCCCGAGCCTGTGCACGCATACAACAAACTACATCTTTAACTGAGGTGAAAAGGGAGATTCCGCACATTCCCTCCACTTGTCATATATTCCCGTGTTGTATATCCCCCGCATCCTCAACTGCGTCCAGACGCGCACTACACCGGCATGCCACCACCAGCACCAGCAGAGGAGAAGAGACTTATGTGCGAATCACTGCCACGGATAGTCAGTGTTGTCCATCGGTCCCAGGGGAAAAAAAAAGAAAGTCCAGAGGGGCTAGAAAGATGAAAGAAGTCGGATTTTTTTTTTTTTTTTTTTAGATGCGCTCACCTCTAATTCTCTCCACACCGAGTCCTGGTTACACCTGTCCCACGCCATCCAGCCACTGAATGACGGTCCGGAAAATTAAAAAAAAAAAAAAAAAGAAAAAAAAAAGAAAAAAGAAAGAAAATCAAGTAAAAAAGAAATCCACACACGCTTCCCACTCGCTCTCACACAGGCAACTGCTGCCCCTCGCCGAGAATGAACCGAGGGCACCTGTCTTACAACTGCTTTCCATCACATGACAAAGCTATTAAAAGTAGGCAGGGGAGTGACTCCGCGTCCGCACTACTAGCCAGTGACGCGCAGTGAGCAGGCGGAGTCTGGCTGCGCACATAGTAAAATCTCTCCGTGCACTGCAAAAAATGTCCATCTTCATACCATATCATGATCTATCTTTAGCTATACACAAAGAAGTGGACTGTATGTACTATATATATATATATATATATATATATATATATATATATATATATATATATATATATATATATATATATATATATATATTAGATAGCCCAATTTCTAGGTTCTATATATAAATACATAGATACATACATATATAGAACCTGGAAAATTATGGTTATTTAAGTAAAATTTGGTATTTTTTATTCATTAAACTAGAAAAAAAGGATCTTCAGAATCTTATCAACCCCCCCCCCCCCAAAAAAAGAGCTGACAGTAAATGTTTTACTCGCTCCTGTAAAAATGTCACCGCACCTATCGGGATTCCTCCGCAAGAATCCGCAACTATCATGAAGTCCCCCGCACACCCCGTGCGCACGCGCGCGCGCACACACACGCACAAACAGCATACGATGTATAAAATAATCCAACAGTCACACAGCAACTGATTCATCTACATGCCCCATATTTACGCTTAATTCGGAGCACAGGAAAGCATTCCCGAATAAACAAGAGTGAGGGACAGGAGTGTAACCTAAAATGTGTGTGTCTGGCGTGTAGAGTATCAAAGAAGGTAATTCAGTCTTTTGGAAAGTATTTCTTTGTCCATTCAGAGGCAATAAAAAGGACAGGTGGCAGTATCAACCGTGTATACAGTGTCAACAGGACGTGTATAGGCAACACGACCTCAGTTAAATAAAAACAATAGCTCTGTGGACATTTCAAACAAAGTGCCTTTTTCTGTTGGCCAGCAGGCCAGGCTTACTGCTGGAGGACTTCTCTTTCAGTCCCCAACGTCACTGCCTTGCCTCTGATTATCGAAAACACCAGTCTGCGTGTAAATGATCAAGAGGGATCATGAGATCTTTAAATAGTGCTCGCAGAAAACAACAAGTCTTCTGTTTAGCCTCTATTTTCTGAGGTTAACGTCTGACAATACATTTCTGTAATAAGAAACTCACTCCACGGAACATGCTAACCCCAATCCAATTTTTAGTCTTGTAAGCCTATTAAGTCCACCTGAGCATGCAAGGAGCAATTGTCTCCCTAAATGAGTGAAGCACATATAGTAAGTCTCATTAAACACAAAATTGCACAGAAACCTGTAAAAAGGCTCCGCGGCTGGAAGTGTAAATCGTGCAGATTGTGTGTCGAGCGTGCCAGCCAGCGCCCCCGTGTGTGTCGTAAGACGTTACACGTGTGTCCGTGTTGTGCTTATGGGTATCTGAGGGCATTTGTACCACTAAATCCATACATCTGCCTCTCCACGCGTGCCCAGCAACACTACCCAGAAGCCACGGCGAAAAAGAAAAAAAAAAAAACCCAGATCGGAGCAGGTGGTGTGTGCAGTGACCTCACAGAGCCCAGATGGACCAGTACCACGGAGACCATAATATAGGGGCAACGCGGGAGTGACATGGAGCTCGATGGTTGCTGGCTTTATTTTTTTTTTTTTTTTATTTCTTTATTGGTGGTGGAGATAAAACGCTCATGCGAGAGGGATTTAAGTGAGGGAAAAGTGGACTGGTATCTACGTGAAGACATACACTTCTCAGGTAGATTCCAACTTGGGCAGCGGCACCATAATACACGTGAACTTGCCAAAAAAAGAGAGGAAAGAAAGAAATCTTGGCAGCAGACATGTGCTGGTAAATGATATTTCTCCCTCTCCTGAAGCAGCATGTGAGTCACAGTCAAAAGGCTTATCTGATTGTACTCTTCATGCCAATTAAGACAACGGAGCTAAATATAGACATAACGTTATGATTTCCGTTCTTGAATGGCCTTTGATTCTTTTTTTTCCCCCCCACTACAAAACACATTCTTGCTAAGGGCTGGATATTTACGTATGCGCTGGCAGAGATTTGTAGATATAGGAATCATTTCATAACACAGGGAGGAGGAGGTGGCGTGGAGGAGTGGTGGGTTCTACAGCCCAACTCAAACACAGGTAATCTTTGAAATGCCACAGCTTTTGTTTCAATAACAGAGGTGCTGCTAATGAATGAGTAAGCGCCGGGAGATTGTCACAGGATGAGAAAAAGGCAATGTTTTAGTCGCCCGCATCAGAGGAGATGTTTGGGCCGGCGACGTGGGCCAAACATCGCCGGGCGCGTTCCATCATTCCGCTCCCAAGAATGACCTTGGGTCTTGCTTTCACACTGCCCTCGCGTTTAACAGCTCTTATAGATATCACAGCTCAAGGGGGGGGGGGGCTGAATCTATAGGACGGGGTGTGAAAAGTTGTTCACACCCACTGATGCTTAGCATGTTGTCATGAGGTGGACCCGACTTCTCGAGAACCTCTCTTCAAGGCTTTGAACATTGCGACTTGGAGAGCACCGCCTCGCAGGCGTACGCGCTTCGCGAGGACGCATTAAGACCTAAATTAATCGAAAGCGACCGTTGGTTAATTGCGAAACAGGCTCACGAGTCAAAAATAATGCAACGTGACAACTTTTCCGAACGCGCGGACAACACGTCCAGTTCCGCGCGTGGAGACTACAGTCAGATGTATTTGAATCGGGGGGGCTGTGCTGCTGGCGATTCTCAGAAAGCAAAAAATGCCTTAATGATTCAACTATTTCTCCTCCGAGTCAGCTGACAAGTGGAGCTCTCCAAGCCAAAACGAGGCTAATCCTCAGATAATTATCTTTGTTTGAATATTCAACGTGGCCTGACTAATGGTACAGAGTCTACTATTTGCATTTCTGGCCTCAGACTGTATCTGATATTAACATTTCCGTTAGAGAGCTGAACGTGGATCGATCCTGCGGTGGAAATCACGGCTCCGTGTTTAATTCTAACACAGCCTGACAGTCTTTTTTTTTTTTTTTTTTTTAACAGTGTCGTTTTTGACAGTCCATCCATACTCAAGTGGCTGTGTCTTGTTTTCCTTTTTCCATAAATTGTGTCACCGGCCCTCTGAGAGTGTGCTGCTGCACAGTGCGGGGGGATGATTCATATCACTTTGTTGCATGTCATTGCTCCCAACAGAATCTATCCTAGCATCTGGCCATTTTAATACATGGCGGCTGGATTCATACGAATTAATTGAGGGCAGAGGTAAAACAGAGTGCTACATCTATTCATTTATTGTTTGGGACTGTTAAAAGACAGATGATGCTTTGTTCGGCCCGCTTGTCATTTGATGTGCTTTCAGATCTTGGCTGATTTCTTTTTTTTTCCCCCTTGACGAGTCATATTGTTTTCTCCTTATTAGGGGACAGCGGAGGAAGCGGTCGCATTTCACAACAGTCAAATGCTCTACAATAACATAGGATGTAATACCATACAAAACTGGCTACAGGAAATGTAAATGGATACACGGTGCAAATATAAGGTTCTCGTATGGTGTCAAATGGTCACACAGGTCAGCGTTAAAAGTCTCCTAAGATACCATCATGAAACCGGTTCGTATATTTGAAATATTTATCTTTGTAATTTCCATCCGTCGCTTTTCCGGCGCCACAGAAAGAGCTCCGTACGTTTACAAGGCCTCCCTAGCTTCCTAACTCATGCATTACAGCAATAAGGTAAACGGTGTGACGCCACAAATTAAGCCAACGCTCGCCCTCCGACATACAGCAAGCCGGGCCGCGTTCTCCCCCCTGTGAAGATTTTAACATCGCCTCTCTTTGTAGCGCCCTTCAGAGAACCCGTCGCCTCAGCCGGCCCGTTCTGCGAGCGTGTAATCCTTTCCATCAATGAACTCCACTGTGTCATTTAGACACTCTCAGGATGGCGGCTACTTTCCCCCGCAGAGAGTCCATGCCCGCATTATTAAGGCAAATGGCATGAAGAGGCTAGGGCCAGTTAGCCATAGCTGAGCCTCAGAACTGAAAATAGCATCAGCCCCACGCAGGGGCAGGTAAACACAAAAAAGGAGCCTGGGGCGCAACGCAGGACAGGTTCCACCCTCCCTTTCCCCACCCCCGCCACAGCAGATGAATAATATCACGGTCACATGGCGATGCGAGTCCCCCGTCAGAGCCGCGTGTTGTCGGACCTGTTATTGGGCTTGTTTAAAATCACCAGCGAGTCATGCAAGATGCATGCGGAAAGTGGTGGCAGAAAGAGGCTGAGGCGGTGAGCACAAGCCTGGTGTGTAATGCGTCTTGGTGGAGAACTGTGCTAAACCAGTGCTCTGGGCAGGGACTTGTGAGGCACTTTGTGTTTTGCTTGGGTATAGCACTCACAAGGAATATTAAAATTTATGGACCATGAGGGTTTGGGTTGCAAATGCACATACATAAACAAGACTCGCACACTCCCCGTGTGCTAGAAATGCTACAAACCCAAACTTTGAAATTGCTGTAAAATTCCAACAGATGCCACATGCCCGGCAATGTAACTAGAGGAAATGAGACGCGCTTATGTGGAGGAGATGCAGTTAAATCTCTTTCTACCGAAAGTGCACAGTGCTTGTTTGTCATGCTGAATATCCAGTGGGCCAGTTTTGGGAAGCTTAATATAAACCTTAAACTCAGTGAGTCAAACACCATGGCTACTGTAATTTAGGTAATAGACGGGCATTAAAGGAATTACCTCTTTCCTGATGCTTACTGTGTGTACTGCATGTTTAAGTATCTACAACAAAAATCATGTTCGAAACGAAAGAGAGAGAGGAAAAAAAAAAAAACGAAACAGCAGCAGGAGTCGAAATGAACTCTGCAATGTGAAAAATACATTAATGAGATCTCATCACTGGCTACGGGCGAATTTAGGTGCATCTTTCTGCAAACTGCAAAAAGAAAAAAAAAAAAAACCTCCTGTGAATCACGAGGAGGGCCCAGAGCACAACAGATGTTGCTTGATTTCTAAAATAATAGAGAGGCTGAGCTGAATACCTTGACAGCGCAGTCCTTATGTACTCTTAGCACTGGAAGAGCGCCAGGGAAGAATTAGGTCAGCCGAAGTGCATTGTGCCTTGTGGAACTCCACGTTAAAACAGCATCAGGGGAGAGGAGCGGAAGGGTGGAGGTGTGGGGGAGTTGGCGACACACAGGTAGAAATTTCTGGAGCAGCACAACCAGTTTTTTTTTCTTCTTCTTCTTCTTCTTCTTCTTCCCCCTTTTACTCTTGTATCATGGAAACGTGAGCACAAACGTTACACCCCTGAGTCCGGACTGCAGTCTAATTATTTTGAGCAATGAAAAAAAAGAAGTAAAAGGGGAATGAGAGGGAGAAAAATGCATGCGAATCGCAATTCTTTCATACAGCCTGCATACGGGGTGTATAACCACAAGCCTGAAAAAATCCTTACGGCACAATAAAACTGATTGTATCATCACCTTTTTTTTTTCCCCTTACAGGGTGCATTTCTACTACTCTTCACACCACCTCCTGAAAGGAGCATGTACTGCTGGAGTACACTGTGATGGGGGGGGGGAAGAAAGCGGAGCAGGGATGTGAGGAAAGAGAAGACACAGTCAATACCCATTTTTGCCAAGGCATCCTCGTGAAAAAGAGCAAAGAGACAAAAGGAGCAGATGGATGGAGATGGAGCTAATGGTGAAAGAGAGTGTGACAGGGAGCAACAAAAGCGAGAGGGAGTGAGCCGCTGTGAATGATAGAAAGATTTGGACAAAGACGGGGGCATGAATTAGAGGCAGATATGGAAGGAGGGGAAGGAAGATGGAAGCGAAGTACAAGGAGGAGTGATTGGGGACAGGAAGCGTGGACTTTAACAAAGGGTCAGGCCAATGGGCGGCTGGTAACCACCTCACCGCGCTCCGGAGCATCTCTCCTCCGAAGATAAACCGCCGCTGCCCCCCTTCGCCGGGGTTGACCCCTATCTCGGCCGGGCCTCCCAGCGCTGGTCCTGCCACGTCCACGTATCGCCGTGTTAATCTAATGGTTACTACCTTCCCCTCCCCCGCATCTTCCGGTCACGGTCTGAAATCTTCCTGCTTACGATAGGTATCTGGCTCACATGTGCTACGTATTCATTTACAGGAAGGTCTAGATTTTCACACACACGCATGCACGCACGCACACGCACCCAGATTCTTCCACTGCTAACATGACCTCATTGCCCCCTCATGACTATCACGTTTTGGAAATAAACCCGCGTCGCCGATGCACTCGCTCTCTCCCTTGTTAACCATATTAAATTGGAAGAAATAACAAGATGCCGGTGTGGAGATGACAGAACGTAATCGGTCTTGATGTGTGTAAAAATCATGATTTTAACTGGACATGATATTCAAATGACTTGGCAGCCGTCCATCAACAAGAAAAAGTGTGTAAGCACATTGCACATAGTGCTGAGCAATAATGCTGGCTTTTCCTCGTGAGTAGGCAACATCAGCTTTTTTGTGTGTGTGTATTTTTTTTGTTGTTTTTTTTTCCAGTCAAATGCTGTTACGCCTCAAGCTGTTTCCACTTTCTGGAAACAAAATGGTTTCCATCGCATTTCTTTTTTTTTTTTTTCGCAATATCCGATCATCAGCGGTAGAAATCCGGAGCAAGAGTAACTGTCAGGCAGTCATTCAATCAGTCAACCCTTGCCCTGGCCATCCTGTCCCCTGCAGCCTTCTCAAAGTCCCTCCTATAATCCCTTGTTGTGTGTTTCGTGGCGCTCTTGTGTGTCCACCGGGACTGTCATCACGGCCACAATAAACAGGATTAATCAGCGCTGGCATTGGGCTCTTTGGTCCAGATGACGCATGTAATTAAGAAGTAATTGGCATGTCATCTGTACATGAGGAAATATGACATGCACGAGCCAGATGCAGTCGCTGTGCCGCCCCGCAACAAGAACGACTGTGTCCTCAAAGGCGTTTTTTTTTTTTTTTTCTCCGCCAGTGATAACTTCCTTTGCACTGCTGACACTCTCACTTCCTTAACGTCTTTACTCACCCCGCGAACCCCCTCGCATTGTAATTCGCCCGCTTATTCATTTATTTACATGCTAACACACTTAAACACTAATTTGCTAACTTATTCATTTATTTACATGCTAACCCACTTACTGCCGCTCGCATTCAGCAACTTATTCATTTATCTACATCCGGGATGACACGGTTAGATTCTTGAGCATTCATTTATGCACGTAAGGAAGCCACTTGCGTTCTCGCTCGCTTAATTAAGAGGGGGGCCCTCTCTTTTCACTTCACACAAAAGGACGGGTTTATGCAGCTCAATATATACTGTAGCTGCACACAATGGGAGATGGCCAAGATGCCCTTTCATGTTTAGGGTCATGCCGGCTGCAACAATAGGTCTGAACTGCCCTTATCTCTCCTTGTAAACGTGAAGCTCCGGGATAAGTCAGAGCCTGATTTCACGGCTCATGTGGGAGATGCTAGGATGAATATAACTGGGGGGAGAGTTTTCTTACTTGCCCTTACACCTTATATTGTCTCGGTTGTTAGGGAAGTCAGTAATATGAAAGAAATTCACCACCGGGATTTAGGACGATGCTCTCTGTGGTCACGTAGCATAGGCGTATACCTGTTAGAGGATTTTAAGCACGCCAAACAGAAACTAAAGAAAGCCCAGCACCACTGACACAAAGTCTAGGGCTGAAGCTGAGCGTGGAGCCGGTTCCAGGAGGGGTGAGCTTGGCAGGGTGCGAGGTCAGCGATGCACTTGGCTGGTAACCTCAGATAGCTGCTGGCTAATTTGCAGTATGCCCCCAATCGCAACAGAAAGCCTAGAGCCATGCTGGGGCGAGCGAGGGAGGCCATAACGGCAAAGCAAATGGCTCATAGAGATATCCCAGTTGTTTTTCATCACATCAATTTCACGCCTGTGCCACCAGTTTTTCAGAAATATGACAAGATGGAGACGGAGAGGGGGGAGGGGGAAAGAAAAAGTAAGGGGATGACGGAGATAGTGAAGAGGAAGACAACAACAACGAGCTTGGATATACATGAAGCCGGCAATGTTAATCTCAAGGCTTGTTCCCGCAGCGACTGATTGCTGTCATAGCTGTCTCGTGAACAAACAAATAGGAATATCTACAAAGCTAATATCTTCACCGACAACATTGCTCACCCACTTGTCAATTTACTGATGCAACACCGAAGTTCTTCCGGCAATTCAGTTCACTCCTCTCTGGCGTGTTTGCAGAAACTTAAAGGAAGTCATTTGCAAGAAGGCTTTGAAACGAACAAACGTGAAGTTGACCTTACTTATCCTTTTACTGCAGCTTCCAGTCGCGGTTTTTGTATGTCACAAGCGAGCTCTATTACGGTCCACACATAATTACTGTAATGAATCCTACTTGTGGATTTTTTACCGATGATTTCCCACCGTGCTGCTTGTACCACTACGGGAACACTCTCGAGACGACTGTGTACGCAACTCGAGGAAAAGTACCCGGTCCCCGAAGAAAAACTTCCACTAAACTCTGAAAGGTCTTTACCTTATCATCGGGTTTTTATCTGTGGTGCAATCACGTCTGTTTACACGAGCTTAGATAGCTGATATTTAACCGGACAATTGCTTTATGGTTTCTTGACACATTTTATAGCAGTTTGCATAATTGCCGTCTTTCATCTATTAGAATTTGTGACGAGCTGTGTGCTAAGCAGTGTTATGACTCAGGAGTAAAGCATCCAAGTGTGGGTTGTATAATTATAAAAACAAATGCGGTAGAGCAGTGAGTAAACAGCTCAAAAAGCACAGAACGTACTTAGGTTTATGAAACAGGCGGGATATATTTAGTTTTTATGTATAGGCTCTTACACTGCAGATAAACAGCAGGAAGTCCGGGCCTGATAAAAACTCATTGTTCTCACCGAGCGCCTGATGGAGCTCTTGCTTGGGAAGGGAATAGTCAACAAGACTCCAACTCATTGGACAATCTTCCATCCAATATAATTAATGATAGTGCATTTTTAATTACCCCTGTGTGGCGGTAGGCACTACAGCTTTTGTTTATTGAGCCCCACTGATACCCATATTAACAAAGTTAGGTTAATGATAGAGGTATTTTACTTAATAGCATTTTTATTACTCCCGCTAAGAATGAAGCAATTAATTAACAATGGGCGAATTAAGTTCCTCTCCTGTAATGGCCTACCAACACAGGACATCATTACCAATAGTCAAAATAATTCATAAAGCAAGGAGTCAGGTGGCAGGAAGGCGGTGGGAAAAAATGAATATTCCCCAGCATACGTTTGATTTTTCATTTTAGAATGGAATAAATTATGAATATGGTCTGTCAGCAGACATGTTGGTGGTACCGCATGCAGAGTGAGCCGCGGATTCAAACATGCAATACGTTGAAGTCCCAGATCTGATACAGCCGCCTGGTTAAAAAAAAAAAAAAGGAAAGAAAGAAAGAAAGAAAGAAAAAGAGAAAGTTTTAGTGCATAATATGATCAGGTGAGTATTATCTGAATAGATTAAGTGGTGAATTAAAGATACACAGATAAATGGAAGAACAACCAAAAGAGAAGGGGAGATGGGAAAGTGCGGGAGAACACTGAATGTTCAAGAAATCACATCGAATAATGGACCTCAAAGACGTATATGAAAGCGCATAATCTTTTAAGCTTGCATTTGAAGGTAATCTTCCATTCAAGAATACTTGCTATTTCCTTTGTGGAGGAGAAATGCAAAGACAGCAGAACTGATGGTGACTGTTGGTGTGACTTTGAATAGAGGAAAGCCTGAAAAGGCAAAAGGTGCAATTTTTCAGGCTCCGGACCTCGGTGGTAAATTCTTTCATTCCAAAAGAACTACTAAAACAGTGGCTGCTGAGAAATATAATCCCCCACCCCCAACCTCCCAATGCCCAACACACACACGCTCGCGTGTGCGCACATACATACACACACCCAGAGCCCAAGTACACATGCAACAAAGAGGGAGAGATTAAAGCATTAATTCAGTGAGAGGGAATAGGATCCTGGCATAAATTTAGAGTGAATGTTTGGGGTTATCTTCTCTGCTGACTGCTGTTTCTACTCTCTGTACTTCATTGCACTCCACATGCAAATGTAAATCAGGGTCACACCCTGTATCCAGTAACATATCAGGCTGTAAACTCTTGCTTTTCTTTGATAAGCTCTCTGTGTGTGTGTCTGTGTGTGTGTGTGTGTGTGTGTGTGTGTGTGTGTGTGTGTGTGTGTGTGTGTGTTTGCAGCGACAACAGGTGCACGTGGAAAAATACCAAACCGTCCATGTGCATAGCACTCTTTGTGTGTGTGTGTGTGTGTGTATTTGTGTGGGTGGGTGTGTCGGTGAATGTGGGTATTTACATCTCAGACAGCGCATTTCAAGCTGCTCTGCTTGCCTAAAAAAAAAAAAAGCACCAAACAGAGAGCCTTGTTTGTTTGCTTGTCATTGCTGGGTGGGATGTAGTTTACCAGGCACACCAGCTTTCTCCTGGCTTCACACTGGATACCAGCTGGCGGGCACTGGGGCGCCACAACGTATCGTGCCAGTGTCACAAACGAAGGGGAAAGTGTGCCTCATCATATAGAAAAGTAGTCTGGCAGCCTCCAGTCCTCATTAAAAATGCACTAACGCTGAACGCTCCCATTAATCTAAGCATGCTGTATTTAGCGAGGGTAGCCTTGTGTACAGTCTATAAAACACAGCAATTAAAGCAGGTACTTTTGGCTTCATCAAGGCCCACCCGAGCGTAATGGGCCAGAAATGTGAAAAATTCCTCCAGCAGCCGAAGCCCTATGTGAGAACAGCCAGGATGTAGTCCATAGCACTAAGATAGACGTAGAACTGGAAGAAGCATGATTTAATCTTGCTCCTGGCTGATAATGGGAAGAAAATCTGCTAACGTTCCATCTACAGTGTTGCAGATAATCATCGCTGAGGTATCAATTCTTATTTCAAGACATCAGTCAACCTTATATAGACTAGAAAATGAGGTCCAAGGAAATCATGAGAGAAACCAAATGTCATACTACACTTGTCACTGAGATAATTCCACATGCATGGCCCGAACATGAGAGGCAGATTATTTATGTTGCATTGTCGGTGTAGTGCAAAGTGTGGGACATTTGATAACCGTGTCTGTCATGACATCATTATTGCCGTATGAACTTCTTACAGCGGGGTGGGTTCAAGGAGAAGCGCTTAGATGCAAGCCACTGGCCGCATGCTTTCAAATGCAACCTGAGTAGGTTACAACACGGAGAGATCACATGAGCACACTGTTTAAGACTTTGATGGTTGCTCAAAGGGATGGACTAAATAGCTCACATCGTCGCGTCGTCCCATAGCAACAACTTTTTTTTTTCTTCTCAGATCTAAAAACGCTCTTGGATCTGTGTCATCGTATACAGAACTACTCAACAAGACAAACATATGTGACAAAGAGATGATTGTCTTTCAGGACAAAACTCTTAGCTCTATTAGCATAGATTTCAATTTCGTGGTACACACACCTTTCCTAGGAATGCCTTCTTAAAGCAGTGATACGAAGGGGCGTGAATCAATACTGGAAGAGCATTGTTGTCGCCGTAGCAGTGGTCATATCAGAATCACTTTCATGAGCATGCCAAGCCACAAGGGATAAGGGCATTAACAACATAAATGGATAATGAGGCCACGCTCACAATGAAAGGATACATCGTCCACAAAGCAGCATTAGAGTCCAACGATGAGAAGGAACAGATGTATCGGGAAGACAGATCCCCCAAACAAAGTGAGATCACTCCAGAGACTTCATTCCACGCCGGAGCGCCTAGCATATTAAAACAGGTGCGAGTTACTGTGTCACCGTGTGTTCCTGCGCGTCATTTTGCAAGTAAGGCAGGCTCGGCTATGTAAAGCTGTTAACATTGCCATACCCTAATAACAATTAGCCTCGATTTCCCCTCTGCCCCCCCAGGCAGCTGGAGTAAACAGGCCAAACATATAACCACCTCCATGCTAGAAACGTGATTTCTCATCAGGCCACGTGGTAAGGAAGATAAATCATTGTCTATATGTATGAGAAGTGGAAGATAAGAAGTCAACTCCGTCGACTGTTGTTTACATGGTCCACTTTTATGGATTTTATTTATAGTGGATCGTGACCTTGAATAAGATTAGCAAGTCAATAACACATTCGCTAAGTTGCATTCACTGATAAGAACACACTGCAGAATTGTTTCATAATAAATACTTCCCATGGATAATGAGACTAGGACATGATTATGTTTAACAGTGAAACTGTAAAGTCTAGATACTGTATAATGACTAATAGCAGCATGGTTTTAATGGCTGCTCCCGCTGCTGCCATGCACTAATTCAAAAATGATTAGTTAGTTCCCTTTCTTTCTTGAATAGAAATGTGTGCCATCAAATCTGGGGGCAGTGAGCGTGATAGTGCTGTGGGATAATTGAAGTGGCTGACTAGCACCGATGTTAGAGATATTCGAGAAGATACTGTTGATACTCATACAGCCGCCGACTTATTATCAACTGACAGTTCATCTGCTTTCAGCTCTTAAACCACTTTAAGTGCTCACATAAAACCGGACAATTTAACTGCTTACAGGGCTTAAACTTGAAGCTAGCGAATTCGAACTTTCAAACACTTTCAGCAAATGCACTTCAACGGCTTTTCAGTGCAAGATGCAGGCAGGCAGTTGGTCGTTATCCAACATAAATTGACTAGCGCCTACTGTATTATAAGCCACAGTCGATAACAAAGAGGGCAACCCTTAAATGTTCTCATCTTGGCCAGCTGTAGCATCATCCTGCCAGTTTGCAAAATTTCGCACAAATGAGAAATTATTGGACACGATTCTGCTCTGTTACAGGTTCTGGGTTTGGGAATTGAGGCCTGTGAGCATTTGTTGAGGTATGAAAAAGATAATACATTTGTCTATGTGTTTTTCACTGTTATGTTCTCCAACACTACATCTCCTTTGGGACTGCCAAGCTCAAACCACAACCGTTCCTCAACCATTTTCACATTCAGTTGGCCCAGACTGGGGCAAGGCAATTTGGCTCTCAGACCATCTATACAGTGCCTTGTCTGGGAATGGATTTAGTGATTCTGATCTTTTTTTGTGCCTATGCTCTTTGTCTCCATTGTGAAGACTCAGGGAAAGAGAGAGGGAGAGAGAGACGGGGGAAAAAAAAAAACAAGTTTGACCGAAGCCCAGTCAATTATCTCCCAGGTGTTTGACTGAAGTGATTGTAAGCGATCGCGGCAGTTCCCACGAGCCCTGGACTGAGATGGGCTGGAATTAGCCAGGAACAAAACCCAATTCAGCAGAAGTGAAGAAACAGCAGTTTTGAATAAAACCAGGCAGAGAATGCAAAAGAAAAGGCTCCCTGCAGAAGATAAAGTCGAATCTTGGCTCCTTTTTTCCTTCCTTCCTCCATTCCCCTGTCACACACAGCCTATCATATAGCCTAGGCTTTTAAACAAACTGTAGGGCTGGAATTGTGTCTGTGGTGCCTCCAATACCTTATTGTGTAGAGGTTAATTACTGGCAAAGCATGAGAAAATTACATTCTCAAAATAAAGTATTATGATTGGCCCTTCTCGTGGCTATTTTAAGTAATGCCTGGTCTTCATACAAGATAGCTGGGAAACCAGATTTTCAGACTTGTTCGATATCAAGTAACCTCGTTTCAAGTCCTCTATTAAAGTGACTATTCTGACTTGCAAATTACCTTTCTTTCCCAGGCCCCAAACACCATTTCCTCACGAAGATTAAGTTATAGCCTGTACTTGAGTGCACACAGTGTTGTAATAACACAGGACACTTTTCTATTGATAGCAATGAATTTCCTTGTGTCTTTTCGCATATCTCCCTGAGAGAATTCAGTCATGCTGAAGGGCAGCATTTCTGTATGGGGGTATATTGTAGAGATTGACATTTAGAAATGGAGGGGGGAGGAAAGTGCCGGATTTCTCAAGCACAACCTGCGGTGGTGTAAGCTAACGCATGTAGGGCTAACCTATGCAAGCTGCTGCGGGGCAGCCGGCGCATTCCTCAAGTCAATTCTTAACCACTGAAGAATGGTTAACTGGGTGAGAACTTTAACTCAGTCTCAGTGAAGAGTCTAAGCAGGAGCCTGCTTAGGTTTGCATGAACCTCATGATAGGAGGCCCCAGTTCCCAGGCAATGATTGTGCATTTTCCTCCCTGCTGGAATCTTATTTACTCTCGCCTTCCACATGAGATGGCCACGTCAAGCATGGTTTGCGTCCGCTGCGCTTTCGCTCGGCTGCTCGTGCTGCACGCCAGCTCACACACATCAAGGCTAATAAATATGAAGCCTGAGGAAACTGGCTTCGCTTGGTCGCGGGAAGGCTGGAGGTATCTGCCCAACTGGCAACCGGGAGTCAAAGAGCACATCACGTGCAAGTTAGCGTTGCTTTGGACGGCGATGAGCATGTTATCGCAAACTGGGACACGATTCTGGGGGTTATGAACCATTGGGCTTGTTCAACATCATCCCAACAACCCCCACAACCCAACAGCAAGTACTCACACATGCACCCAAAGCGCACGTAGCCACAGACCCATAACCAGAAAATGTCATCTTGATGTTCTTTTTAAATAATAGATGAGCAAGTCTTTTTGTTATGGCTCTATTTAGTTAGCATTATAGGCCGGCTTCACTTGACATGAAAGAACACGTTTTCTTTCATTCATAATAATCCATCTCACTCCTCTCAGTTCACTGATCAAACATGGCTGCATGTCTGTGTGCGTGGGTTCAACCATTGGAAATATGGTTAAGCCCACACACACACACACACACACAGCCATGCAGCCAGTCTCTCCTGCATGTCTCAGGCTCTGTTTATTAAATTAAAGCAACATAGAAAGGAACAGCGTACCTCAAAGTAACAGCTTCACCCTTCCTGAATCAGATTTCAAGGTGGTCTCACACTGAGCTGTGGAAAACCCTCTAAAACAGAGGGGAATGAGGGTGATGAAAGGTCCATATGTCTCAAGCAAACACCTTCACGGGATGGATGTGGTTTGAGAAGCTCCTGTGAAAAATGAATGCCTTGGCCAGGCGACACCTCAGCCTGCTGATGGAGTGTGACATCCTGAACCTCCTTTTTTTTTCCAAATGACCCTCTCATATGCAAACTAGTCTGTATCATCAAGCTCATTTGCAGTGTCACCCACTGCCCTCAGGTTTCACACATTAGCTAGCTTAATGCCGCGTCCACAGTAATGCCGATACATGCAAAGTCTTTGCCCACACAGGCGTCTACTAATTGTTTCCCAAAAGTTTGCTATCTTGAGATGCCAAAACAATTCAAAGGTGTTGATATCGGGTGGCATGGGCCACTTGAGTTAGCAGCTTCACGCTAGATCACATGACAACCGCGCGTCAGCGTTTTTTTGAGAAAAGCTCGGTTTTCCCTATTCACACTGCCACGGAAGCCTGACACTTCCAAATCTATATGCCTTGGAGAGAATTTTCAAAAGAGTGTTGTTGTTGGTGGTTCACATTCAGCTGCGTTTTCATGGACAGGTGGAATAGAGGAAGAGAAGTTTCTGCAACAACATAAGCAGCCTTGCATTTGTCACTCAAACTCAAACATGCCATTGTATAAATCAGACACAGTATGTTGAGATCTACCGTGTGTATATACAGTGATGTACTCGGAGGATGATCCGTTATGTGTACAGTATGTTGTTGCAGTTAATGATAATCCATGAGACTTGTTTTCCAGTAACACCCTTGGTAATGAGCAGCTATTGCCACTGTGTTGAGCACGGCATCTGCCAGTGATTACTTTATAACAGTGTTGCCAGTTCTTTGACATCAATGAACTGACAGCAACTCCCACATCCTCCACAAACAAGCCGGATGATGATCTGCCGAGACTTGTGAATCCACCACGAATGACAAAACAGCAGGCTTTTCTTTTGGTGCCCGTGAGTGACCATGTCAAAAGCAACTGTGTATATCTACGCTGTATAAATAGATCAGACGTGGGATTATTTTTAATTACTGTATGTTATAACTGTGGAGTTACACTGTTTCTGAAAATACAGGGGAACAGCTACTCAGCTGATAACAACAGGAGTGTCAGACTGCTTCCAGTAACAATGGTAGGAATTGGATCTATGTTTGTACTTAACCCTCTAGGGTCCTATCTATAGCCCTAGCTATTTCTTTTACAATCATGGTGACTGGTAGGAATCTAATAAAAAATAAAACGCTAACAAAGCTATCATTAAACGAAAACTATTAGAATTACTGGTGGCACATGGAAATCAGTTTTTCTTAATATTAGCTGAATTAAAATCAGTCAGGTAATGTAATTTAATAAAGACTGAACATAGATTACAATAATCATAACACTGCCCTCAAAATACAGAGCCACTGTTAGCTGCCTGTATAGTGCTGTGTTCAAATCGACATGTGCACTGCCTGAAAAGAAAATGTGGCTTACCCATTCATTTCAATGACATCACTGCAAGTAATGTGAAAGGCTTGCTGTTTTTCCATCTGATGTGCTGTAATATTAACGGATATGTTACTCATACTGGACTCCCCATATCGTGTTTCATCTTCTTGCTAGTATCAGTAGAAATACATCCGGCTAACACAATCCCTTACATTATTTTTGGTCTTAATGTCTACGGATAATCCATGCTAATCTATGCTGTCATAAATGTGCAACTCTCCTCCTCACTTAAAAATCTTGCTCATCACATAATCCACTATAAATAACTAAAACTGATGACTTATGCACCGAAATGTCCTGGCTGTGTTAGAGGAGACTACTTACATATGTTCTGGTATTGCTCTCTATAAAACCTTTTGGGGAATTCATTAATAAGATTGTTGGGGGAGAAAAAAATCAATCCACCATAAAGTCTTTGAGATAATGAGCAGTATTCTCGGCTCCAGGGCTGCGGGGGCGTGTCCACTGAATGCGAGGAGGCCACGCCCATTTGTGGGAGCAGTCAAGCAGCCATTTTGAAATGTTGAGTTCAAAAAATAACACGAGTAACACTGAAATACTCTGAGTGAGATGAATTAATCTCTATCTCTCTGCTTGGGGTGCAGGGGTATGCTCAGGGTGGTCTCGGCGTGTCATCGAGCCACCCTTTAAGGACCGCCCAAAAAATCCTGGACTGAAAACTGGTAAAAAACGGTTTTAACCTCCAACTCCAGATTTCAGTGATATATCGTTCAAAGTCTTTTCACATGTTTTCAGCTACTATTTTCCAACATATTTAATATATTTTGAAAGAAATATCAGAATTGCCTTTACACGGACTTTAACCATCTTCTAATGCTTGCTTAAACAAACAGATTGAACAGGGCTAGAGTTGATAGTGTGATGAACTGGTCAAAATCTATTGACGTCGGCTGGGGGGATAATTAAACCCAACCTTTCGCCTTCCCTTGACCTCATATCCTTTCACTTAATCCTCTTTATGTTGTGCTATGTCCCATTTACATGTCTGTGCATGTTTGTTTGAGTAAGTCATGCTAATTATTGTATGATTAGCATATCGCTTGTTGCCTCCGTCATTGTTGTGGCTGCTTGTCACCGCGGATTTACTGCTGTGTGCTGTACTGTACTGCGTCGAGGGTGTTTTGTTTGATTGTGCTCTAATTCATTTGGCCATTTTTCTGTCTGTGAATTATCATTTCATCTTTATTTCATCCCTTCCCTTATTTGCATTTTTTATTTTTGTTTTAATTGTTCCAACTAATTCATTTTTCCCTCCTGCCGCCTGACCGTGAATCAGACAGTACAGACGGTACGAGAAAAACAGTAACCTATAGGTGAAAATGAAATTCTTACAGTGATTCTTTTTTATTTCTTGTTGCTTTGTTATCCACCTCTGTCATGGCAAACACCCTCACAAAGGCGTTACTAAAAACAGACAATATTGACACCTCCTCCACTGCAACAAATGGACAGGCTGATCGAACCCAAATGAATTTGGAATTGCTGCAGCCGCAGCGGGATTTGTCTTTGAAAATCTAGCCCAGTTATGAAGGGGCGAGCGTGTACGGGAGACAAAAAGTGATAAAAACAGAACCATTAAATAGAAACTGTCTGTACTTTAATACACAGTGGAAGAAACAGAGGCTGGGGCGGGTCAGCAAACAAGATGGATTGACAAAGTCGTCACTGGCTGAAGCTCAGGGCTTTCACAGCCATACCCCAAACCTGTTTGTAACATCTTATTTCCAGCATGTACCCAGGGGCCACTTCCATGTGTCTTAGAAGGCTGTGCTTTGCAGCCACACTAGCGTGAACCCCCTGATGGCTGGCAGAGCCCTCTGATCTGGTTGCTCTCACTCTAGTCCACACTCTGGGGATCACGGATAAAGGACCCTTTTCTCTTCTCAACCTTGCTTTTTCCCCCTCTCCTCTCTTCCCTTCCCAGCATCACCCCAGCCACGTCTGTTTTAACAACTGCCTGCCTCCCATCACTCATTTTTAACTCCTTCCTTTACTGCTCCTCCTCCTCTTCTCCTTTCCTCTCCTCTCCTTTTCCTCTGTGCCACTAGCCGTTGACTGTGGCCAAGGCTTTTGTGTGCAGAGTGGCTCTTTATTGAGTGTCACGCTGGCCGATAATCGCTGTTTAGCGGTTATCGCCCCTCTACACCAGGCCCATTAATTAGGCTTAATAGTCGAAGAAGCAACTTTTAAGGATGCACTTGTACAGCAATAAGGGCACAATTATGAGCTGCCACTTGTTTGCACGTGACTTCTGAATGTGTTTTTATTCACGCTCGCACGCAAGCTCGGTTATTATTTGTGCGTTCGTCGGCTCGGCTAATCACGGGGAGCCAATTGTAACTGACATGTCCGTGGTTTATCTAGTCGATGATGTGGCGGGTGAACAATGGTGCCAGAAACAATGAACGGGGGAGCGGTGTCAGCCAAGATTACAAACGTCTCGCGGAGCGGCAAGAGCCCTTGGGGACGTCAGATCACCATATTGTAGGGCTAATGAGATGGCGACACACTGTACACAAAGGTGTTGTAAAATCCTTTCTCCGTGATGGCTCAGCCTGCTCGCCGTGACATTTCAGCAGGGGTCATATTGAGGTGACACACAAAGACAAGGTTTTTTGAGTTAACCTGCCTCCTGAAGAATGTAAGACAGGATCCTCTTTTGAAGCAAATGCTACAGACGGAATTCGGAATGTTACCCAGATAGGAAAATAACATTGTCAAGTCTACTGACACAATATGTCTGTTATGTTGCTATTTCCAGTCAGTATAATCTAGGCGTAAACATGTCAGTTTCTCAACACGCCGAAGTAATTTGTTCTTTTAAATTCCCATGCTCATTAAAAGCCACGGGCTCATTTTCTATGAGAAGCCCCAGTGAAATAAACTCCAAATATTTGCGCATGGCATCAAAGGGGCTTACATCGCAGACAGCACGTCCTCAAACAAATATTGGCGAAAATGTTGGGGAGGGATTTTGTTAATTGATGCTGTCCTCTTCCCCTTTTAATCACATAAGCCCTGGATGAATCTTAGTTTAATTCGCTGATAGAATGCCTCTTTTTCCATCCTTCCTACAGCTCGTGCTGAAAGCTGAAGGGATCAGGTCTAATCCAAACTCCGCGTCCCCCCCCCTCCCCGGGCCCTCACCAACGTCCCATTGCTGGTCAAGTCTGGGCTGCTTGGGAGAACAGAGGGGGGAACGGGAAAAACTGGCAGGCGGAGGTGGGGGACGGTTTGTCGGACCCGGTTATTCCGCTCCGCGGATCCCATCAGGCGAGTCATGACATGTCTCGTCTGAGGCCATGTCCCACCTGAGCACCGTGCTGGGGGGTGGGACTCTGCGAAGGGGAAGAGTGTGTATAACTGTCTCATCTGGTCACATTCAGTTTGCGTCCCTGGAGTAGCTTGTTATATGGCCTGACTGTGCCGAAGCCTTCCCTTTTTTAAGTGGTCAGCCTACCTCTGCAATATTTTATCAAACATTCTTTTTGTTTGCTTTGACTGCTAAATTAAAATGGTTCAGACTGAGATAAGCTTATCACCCTGAAGGCTTACAGCTGCAGCTCAATTTCCCGTATTCCTCCTATTGCCACATTTTCTCATCTTTATTCAACTTTTCTTTCCCCCCTGTTCTCCACTCTCCATTTAATAAATTGTGTACCTTCCCCATTTAGAAACATCCAGCCTCTTTATAGCCTAGAATGTGAATATGTTAACTTAAGCAGAACCTTTAAGACAGCCAATATCTCATTTGCTGGAGTCCTCCAACCTCCACTGAAGGTCTGTGATTCAAGCAGGGAAACCGCATGGGTTGGCTGTTCCATGATTAGCTCTGAGAGCAGTAGGTGGTGGAAGTGTCCATCTCTGCAACCCCGCATCTTGTGAGGCGTGAGAGCGCTTTGAACAACCCGACCCTGCTGACAGTAGTGACTCAAGACCCCCAAGTGAAAAAAAAGAAGAAAAAAAAAGGAAATCTGCTGCGGTGAGAGGCTCATCTGCTCGGCATCGCGACTTGCTGACTGCAAGTTGAGGAGTTTTGTCTGTGCGTTTGTAAGACAGTCACAGGGGCGGGGGAACAAAAGACAAGAGGAGTGGGTGAAGCTGCATCCCATTAAAGAGAGAGAGAGAGAGCAAAGATAAGTCTGTGGTGCGACGATTCGTGCATGTGAATGTGACAGCCGTCACTCTGATTTGCATTGCTTTACATCAGCTCTGACGAACAAGTATCACATGTGTACCGGCAGGCATGCCTGACAGTGTACATGTATCTATCTTTGTCAGACCCCTACGTGCATGTGTGCGCCTACATGTTAGCACATGTGCTCATATTTATGTCTTTGTTCGTATTTATATTCGCCTCTCTCACCGTGACATCCGGACCACAGCTTGACTGCAAATGATTACGACCGGTGCTAAACCCCTATCCCACCTTAGTAACCAACACAGGGCTGGTTGTCCCTCACGTTTCACATTCTGTGACCCGCCCTAGTTTGACCTCTGGGCTCCGTGTACAGCTGTCTGCTTCATAAACTATTTTTCCGGAGCAGCGCTGTTGTTCTGGAGTGATCTTTCTTTTGGGCAACAAGCAAAAAACAAAACAACTTCTGAATGCAAACAGCAATGCTCAGTCAGCAAAATGGTGCCCATAAAGACCAATAAAATGTCACCATAAAAAGGAATTTAAGTGTTAGTGTGATAACATAATAATCAAATTTATTCACTATCTCTAAATAACAGTGCGGGGCCTTTGAATCATTTGTTTTCTAACCTTTACCGTGTAAATTTGTTTTTTATTTTCTTCCATGTTTCCAGATACGTTTTTCACATTTTTTTGCATTTCTTTTTTAGTGTTCGATATTAAAAGCAAAGATGATGGCGATAGTTTTAGATGTCGAGAAACATTCAAGAGAGTCATTGGAAAACAAAAGACCTCAAGACCCACTTGAAGGTCCCGCGTGTCAGAATTAAGGGCTTCTATTTACATTTCCTTGAATAGGGACACAGTCCTTCTCAAGCACATCATGTTAAACCACCACGTTTCTACAGAAGCCCACAATGGACAAATTAAATGCTTTTAGGCCTCTTGGATTTGTGTATTTCATCACCCCCATGGTTTTTCCTGAAAGCTCGGAAGAGGGTCAAACAAGTGGGTTGCAATCCACAACTACACCACTAGATGCCACTAAATCCGACACACACTTTTTGCTGCTGAGTGTTGTCAGCCCGGATTGGACAAAATGTGTTGTTGGCGACATGGTAGAAGCTAAATTGCCCACAATACACAGAGGAGAGGGAGAGTGTGAGAAGATAGGTTCACCTGGTCGCTACCTTTCAAGGCTTATTTGGCGCAGGACTAACCGCTCTTTTTAATTTGAGATAAACGTATTTATTTGGACGCTAGCCTGAGATGGAACTGAGGTCAGATGACTTTGAGGTTTAGAAAAAGTACAAAGCTCTACGAGACAGTGTTGACAATAGTAAGGTTAGCCTACATTGCAATCTTTCATGGCAGGCATGTACACACTGCTGTTGGATTGTTGTTTTCCTGGTAGCCATAGGACAGATTACAACAGTGGCTTCTCTCTTTTCTTTCCCCATTCAGTCTCTTCACCTCCATTACGCCCGACATAAAATACTGATTTGATCGAAAACTCAGAAGTGCTGTTTGCCTGGTTGTTCAGTTGTCTGGCAACAGAAACAAAAAATATGTAAAGCAGATCAGCCAAATTGTGAGTTTGACTGTGTTAAAGAAATAACTTGACATTTTGCTGAGGTTAGATGAGAAAATCAATACCACTATAACACATAATATCTCATTTATTTAATCCACCAAGGTGTAAAAACAATTTGTCATTTCATGAAAGGTTATGTTGTTCTTGGCTTGCTGCTGTGGCTTCCTGGAGTTCCGATGCAGATTTTGCGCGTGCATACGTTGGTGGGACGCAAAGAAAAATACTGTGTGACTGCGTGGCAGGTTAACGCTGCACCAACCACAGCAGCTTTTCTCCCAGTGATCACATGCGCTGTGTTTGACTATCAACATGCATCCATGTCATGAGGCAGGTTAGCATTCGGTGACTTTGATACCGCTATCGCCAAAGTCCATATTCGTTTGCCCACATGACTCCACACACAAACCGAGGTAGGCATGTGAGCATGTGTGTGTGTGTGTGTGTGTGTGTGTGTGTGTGTGTGTGCGCGCGTTCCATATTTACAGGATATGTCTGCGTGTGTGTGAATGTTAGAATAGGAAGGGTTCAAGTTGACAAACTGCAGACGCCAACACTACGAGAAGTGAGAGAGCAACATAGAGAGAGCGAGAGAGAGAGAGGGGCCCTGAGCAGAAAGGGTGGAGGAAGAGGTGTGGGTGGAGGGGAGGGGTCTAAATCTGTGAGAAAACGTCTAATCCCTGGATTGCTGAAGCTTCGGAAATCCTGGAAATAGATTAGGAGCTTCGCTGGCCCAGCCGCCTTTAATAAGAAGGCCCGTTTGGCTCCAAAGTCATGGCACAGCACTTGCATAATGTGCAGAGCCGCCACTTCTTGTAATTATCGTTTCCCCTATTTGGAAAATGATTCAATAAACACTGATCCACGGTGTCCTGCGCATACTGACAAGCTGCAGATGGAACACGGAGAAGCCCTGTTACATGTGTGACACCCGCTTCGGTCTGGCCACTAATCCTGAATACAGAAGGAGGATGAGGGGTGCGCTAATCGAATGAGGACTGACCGTATCGACGCGAGAATCTTTGCGCGGTTTCTCTCAAGCCAGACGACCACTGAGCCGAGGAGGCTCCCGATACATTTAGAAAGGTCCGATCAGATAAGGGAAAGTTGCAACGCGACTCCTGACTTTATCTGCTTTCACACATCAGCAAACTTTGGCCCTTTTTTCTTTCCCCTTTTGGCATTCTCTGCTACCGACATTGTCTCAGATATCTTTTTTGTAATGAGTGAGCTCCGAGGGCTGAGGGTTGAGGAATAAGTCATCTTCATCTATTTGCTCACAATGGGATTGCATTTTCCCTCTCCACTGGCTCTGGTGTATGAGGCCGTATATTTCCCTTTCCCAGCAGGGAAGCAGGGAACACACTTGTGGTGGCAGATTATGTTGAAACAAAGATTTGATCTGGGTTTGCAAATACAAGACGCAAATTCCTTCATTATAAAAGTGAAGTGTGAACACACACACACAAAGAAACGTCATGTTTTTCGAAAACGGCACGAGCTGTTACATCTTTCAGTGTCCAGATTCGTCAGTGCAACAAAACTATGTCAGCCAGTAAAGTTCTGAATTTGAACATTTGAAATAGAACACGGCCTAGGCACTTGTTGAGCTCCTGCAAATGCCATTCTCAACCGGCCTTCAAAGGGTGGCGGCCCAATAAATAGCTTCACCTTTCTATCATCTTTGACATGAGGTGAGTGACTGTTTCCAACTTTAATGTCCAGGAGGTCAAAAAAAAAAAATTACAGTTGTTGTGTACAACTCAAGTAACAATTTCAAAGCTGTTAAAAATCTGCCGTGTAATTTCAACATCAACCGCAATTGCAGAGAGCAGCATTGTGTTTGTATTTCCAAATGACCCCATTACACAGAGTCCTCAGATGCTTGTCAGCCAAAAGCCCACGATCACTTGCAATTCGTTCTCATCTATTGACACATCTGAAGCTCCAGTGGACAAGGCTCCACCGCCATAATGGATGTGTCAAAATGACAAATATTAGCTCTCCTTTCCCTCAATCAATTAAGAAAACTAGTCAATGAGGGACTATCGATGACAGGATCCATGATCCAGGATTCTTTAAAGGAGTCAGAGATTTCACTCCAGTATAAATAACTGCCTCCCTTCTGTTTTGCTCTCCTGGCTTTGTGCTGTCTCTCTCTTTTTGCCAAAATGAGGGTAATGTGCTATGAAAGGTATCCCAGATTTCACACCTTCTGGGGCCCTGAGAGATGGAGCGACCAGCTGTCCATATCACAGCACCCGTGTTCCTGGCTACCCCCGGCCAGAGAGAGCCACAGGCAGCCAGAGAGGGGGATATGGAGTGAGAGAGAAAAAGACGAAGAGGTAGAGCCAAGAGGAAAAGAGTGAAAAGAGCTAACCAACTGGATGCTGCCTGGTACAACAGAACCTCTCTGAAACTATGCGGATATTTCTAACGTTTACATATGTGCGCGCAGAAATCGCAGCCAAGTCACCTCACTGAGTCATGAAAATCAGACTCTCTTGCTTGCCCTCTCCCTTACATCGACACACAAGTCAGAGATGAGCCAGGGCTGCGAAATGCCAGAGAAACAGTGACCTAAGCATCCTGGAAATAGCGTTAAATCTGGCAATATCATGGATCACAACAATTCAGGCCCAGCTTGCAACCACTCTGTGATATTGCCCGCACTCAGAAAACTGTCCAAAGTAAGATATCCTTTCACTTTCTCTGTGAAACTGCCCATAAAGCTCTCCCCCACCCTCACCCGAACACCAATCTTAAATGCGGGTGCCATAACACTAGTGTGGTGTACTGCTCTAGGGCACAATTTTCCATAGACTTGCTCTATATTGCCATCTGAGAGAGCTGGATCAAAATGGTATGGTTTCAGCTGGGAAGTTGGAATATTATTGTAGAAATAATCATAGCAGGAGTTTGGTTTCAGCCAGCCATTGTATTCATGTCGCAGTGTCGGTACATTTATACCTTTAAATCTCACACATCTGCAGACACTTTCTTATATCTAAAATGCCACTGACAAGATTGGAAAGACAATGAGCTGATTAGCATGTGATTACCAAAAAAGGTCACTAACCAAGCTGTTGTTTCGATTGAGACACAGTGCCGCACGCAAGAGTATCAATTTCCAAATGCATATCCTTCAAAATTGTTGGGGAATTTGTGTGTTAATGCTTTCAATAATACCCCTACAGAATGCAGAAATCTATCAATGAGGGAACATAAAACACATTTTTTTTCTGTCCACTGTCTAATTTTACTTTTAAGGCTTGAAGGACTGGATTCAAATTTGGGGAAATGCATTTATTCGTTTCCTCGTCGCACGCTCAATGAGAAGATAAATGCTACTGTTGCATTCAGTGCTAACGGGGAATCCATTAGCTTAGCTTAGCACAAAAACTGGTCCATACCACATCTTCGTGTCGACGCACGACGCCACCAATTACCAAAGAATGTATAACTAATTCACATTTACTGAGCCTGTAGGACAGAGCCAGGCTAGCTGTTTCCCCCTGTTTCCAGTCTTTGTGCTAAGCTAAGCTAACTGGCTGCAGCCTAGTGTTTAACATACAGCCACAAGAGGGGTACCGATCTTTTCATCTAACTCAGCAAAAGAGTAAATCAGTCAAAATATTAAAGTACTCCGTTAAATCTTCAGTAACTCTTCTTTTTTGGGGGCTGAGTAGAATACTGCTGATCAAATCAATCAAGCTTGATAAGATAACAGGATTCAAAGGGACAATCAAATGCATCAACAAGAACATCTCACCCTTGCGTCACTTAAAGGTGGTACACAAATCAATAGTGGTCCATCCAGCCAACCTTCAGCGAGAATGTTCAGGTCACATTTTTTATTGCCGTTTTGGTCACCCCAGGCTGCTGTAAAACACAGTGTGCACGCATATTTGGTAGACTCACACTCACATGCTGTCACAGACAGAATAAGCAGAACGACAAGGGTCGTCCGATAAAAGATTTATTTCTTAATAATTTCAAAATAAGAGTATGGGCTACATCTCATTGGCACACTGGATCTCTGAGGCCTGTGTCGGACACTTGAACCTTCTCTTGAGCATAAATAATCCCGCATTACATTTCAAACGCGCTGGTTTCAGAGGAGGTTAGTCGTTTCAATGGGCGCTGAGGTCACTGAAGGCAGTAGCCCTAAAAGTTTTCACCTGGTGGGAGCGGGGCCATTTATTGATTGAGGAGTGCTCATTGGACTATATCAGTGAATGATTGACTGCATGCTAATACCGCCCATGAGTGTGGTTCAGTAGCTTCATTTTACCCCTCACTGCTTTCTGGTGGTGATCATTTATGCTTCATTTCTGACAACACATTTTCTATGTGAGAAAATGAGAAAAAGAGGGAGAAAAACCTATTTGCTGCACTTTAAATCACGAGGATTAAGTGTGTAAGTGAGTGAGAGAGTAAGTCAGAGACAGAAATAAAGAGGGAGGGAGAGAGAGAGAGCACAATACTATTCCAATCACAAGTGCCAGAAATACTGAGCAAATAAGCCACAGCAATTTATTCCAAAACAACACAAATCTTGTTCTTTTTGTTCAAATGAACGTTGTGGTTTTCAGGCTCGTGAAATAGGGCTATAGAACAAACACAGTTTAGAAGACAAGGAAGCAATGCCAACATCCCTAATTATATGCTATTCATGTTCTCTCTCATCACTTTGCAAGAAAACGAGAGCTGATGTAGCTGTTTTGCGGGGAGCTAATTGTGTGAGCAACAGCACTCGCTGCCAATGCATGAGTAACTCTCAGAGGCTATTGCTGCGTGTTGGAAAAAATAAAATAAAAACTCAGCACAAGGTGTGAGGGGCCCGGACAACATTTAGCGTTAGTGCTACTGTAGCTTTTTAGCGGTTGCTCCGTAGCACTTCAAGTATCTATATGCACAGGGTGCCTGTTTGTTTAAATCTCCTGGGGCCCTTCCTTTTAAAAAAAGGCCAGCAGTGACCTGCCTTTCATATTTGCACTGATTGTTGTGGCTATTTTGATTCCCCGGTTGCTTAGGCGCAGACGGCCTACTGTTTATTCCAGTCACACGCGCCCGTCCAGAGAGCAGGAAGCCATTTTGAAGGAGTGGTCAATCTCAGGGGAATGAAAAGTGTGTGGTGACTCAGTAAAAAAAAAAAAAGAACTTCAATAACAGTAGAAAGCCAATTTCTGTCATATTTCTTTTCTTTCCCTGCCTTTTTGTCTGTCCTTGTGTAAGATTTTGTCCCATCAAAGTTCTTTGCCGGAGGGGAAGTTGGTCGCACACACACGCCGGACAAAATGCATCTCTCAAGTCAGTGTGATCCTCACAGGTTCTCTCACCACCCTTGCAGTGTGATGGGGCACTGGGTACCGGATCCCAACCCAAGACTGTCAGAGTCTTTAAGTGGCTTTGAGATGGTAGAAGTGATAGAGGCTAAGCCCTTAATAGCCATTTCTCTGTAATCTTTCCTATGAAAGGCTAAACTATGGGGGTATTGATTTGTTTGAAGAAGGGGAAAAAAATGGTGGAGCGGGTGAGAAAAGTACTCCATCAGGACGGGGCATCTTGAAATGTGACAAAGCTGTTCAGCGGCTGTGGAGATAAGCTCAGATTGAGCCCATTTTATCCGATAAACGCCGCACAGTTTGCTCCGAGAGAGCAAAACAAAGACAAACTCATCAAACCCAAGTTGACAAGACTCACAAACAGTGGTGTTCTTTCTGTGCTTTCTGTCTCAAACCAGCCTGCGCTCCAACATGGTGCCGGCCACATCAATGGCTTTTTTTTTTTTTTCTTTTTTGCTGCCTTGACTGCGTTGGCTACAACCTTTAGTCAGGCGCTTCGGGTTAACAGCACATCCATTGTAACAGAAAGTGCACACAACCCCTGCGAGGAGGCTGGGAAGGGAATGTTCTACTGGTGTGTGTGCTGGGACTGCTTAAGTATCATAGGTCTGTTTGTACTGGTGCTATTTAGATGACTGCTTTTCAAAATGACGCTAAGCAATACTTCATGCTATATCTCACTGCACACGCCAGCACACATCTCCCCATAGATACAGCCCTGAAGGATATGGTAATTGAGCTATTATTAGATGTGGCAGGGATAGCTTTGTTCTCTTTGTAGTCCCAAAGAATACATATTCCTCTGTTTGATGTATTAAGGGAATGTACAGTATACCCTCATGCTTGGGCATGGAGAATGATTTAAGAACCTACACGGTGTAATCCTGTTATATATGGTTTATATGTTTGAACTTTTAAGGGCAGAATTTCACATCAGCATCACACTGATAATTCTGCAACGCCGAGGAAAAGCAAAAAAAAAAAAAAAGCTGCCGCCAGAATCTGGGACTGTTTTTTTTCGGAGCGCGGTGGAGACATTTCCCTGCAATGTTGGTTCATCTGTCGCCTGAGGGAGGGCAGGTGGTCTCAGCCTTATTTCCGGGCTCTGTACTGATGTTCACTTCACCTGGTCCCTCCCTTCCCCCTCGTCTCTCTCTCTCTCTCTCTGCTTCCTGAAAAAAACACAGTCAGCTCTGATCTGTTCTGGCCAAAACACACACTTCACATCCCACCTCGGCCATAATTAAGACAGCTATTCTTTACGCCAGGCCTGCTGTGTCCCAGGGACCTGCCAAAAGGTTTGTTTATGTGTGTGTGTGTGTGTGTGTGTGTGTGTGTGTGTGTGTTGCAAAAAAACTCTATTTGTGCTAGTCTCACTCGCAGAAGATCATGATAAATTAGTCTGTTTTATTAATTTATCATGAGCCCGAAAGACAAGCAGAGCAAAGTTGTTTTCTTAAACAGCTGTGAAGGCAACAATTTTGACACTTCACACACACACACACACACACACACACACATCTCTCCTGCATAAGTTTGTTTTTGTCAGTGGCATATGCACGTCTTTCCTGCCCCTCTTCTGCTGTCTTTCCAACAGTCATTAACCCTCATGTTGAGTTTATCTTCCACACACAAGGTTCTTGACCCCTTGACCACCAGGGGTTATTCATTACCGCGCGTGTGTCTGTGTGTCTACGTGTGTGTGCGTGTGTGTGTGCGTCAGGAAGGGAATGTCTCTCTACCAGCCAGCAGACTGAGACTAGTCGAGTCAATCAGCTCCATTGAAAGCCATTGAGTGGACCGAGAAGAGAATTAGCAATTAGTCATTTATCATTTACAGCACATTTACCCACAGTGTGCACCCATGCAACGTTAAATTATATTAGCTTCAGCTAAAAAGAAAGTTAATGAAAGATTTAGAATATAAAATACATATAAGTGGAGCTGATTTGGGGGAGTTTGTAGCAGTTTGAGGCACTGCAGGACATAAAAAGCTTGAATATTCACAAACCCAGAATAGGTATTACTATTTATTTAAAAGAAAAAATCCCAAGACGATTCTCCACACTCTAATCAAATCCGAAAGAAAAAGACAAACGGCAGAAAGAGAGAGAGAGAGAGAGATAGAGAAAAAAAAAGAAGAAGCTCTACGCAGAGTGTGCAGTTGAAGTTTGGGAGTCGCTACCCTTATTTATGCACAGTCATGTGTGCGAGCCGGTGGACGGTCAGGGGTTGAGCGTCCCTGTGGTAAAAGTCCACAGTGGCCTTAGTCCATCTGAATTATTGGCTAACCGGCTGTTTGGCTCTGAGGACTAACCTCCCACGGACGTCACCGGTCCCCGGCTTATGCAAACATTATAGTGGAGCGATGAACACACATACGTACTGTACAGTGCACTCATACACGGAGGTGGAGTAATACTAGCCAATTACACAATCACACAGCACTAGACGTGAGAGGGAAGAAAAATCATTCACACTCGCTCCTCCCCGCCTACTCCCTCACTTAACTGTCTCTCTCTCTCTCTCTCTCTCTCTCTCTCTCTCTCTCTCTACACACACACACACACATCAGAAATTTCATCTTGCACGAACCTTTGACACACACACAAACGCACACACGCATACTGTGAGGAGGACAGAAAAATCAATACTGATCATAGGGCCAGCTGTTTTGGACCTATCACTCCATTGTGATGCCGAATGTGAGGTGATTCATGACAGGCCACGCTTTCCCACTCCCACGCCTCACAGAACGACTGATGGATTCCTCTCTTTCTTCTTCCCATCCCTCCATTCCTCACACACACCCCTCCCCTTCCCCACTCCCCCCATCCCCTCTCTCTCTCTGTCTCTGTCTCCCTCTCTTCCTCTCTCCGAGGTGATGAGAATGACACTGCACAGAAGGGGTCTTTATGTAAATGAGATCAGCCCCCCCCCGCTCATTTGCAAATCCATGCGTTATGGATAGAAGGGACCAACTGCGATACCTGACCAGAGCTGGTGGGCTGGAAAGAGGTGCTTAATTCAGACGGAGTG
This sequence comes from Nibea albiflora, assembly GCA_014281875.1. Lineage (NCBI taxonomy): Eukaryota > Metazoa > Chordata > Actinopteri > Sciaenidae > Nibea > Nibea albiflora. Next base: position 10,757,696 of record CM024809.1, read on the forward strand.
AAGACACTCCCCAGCTTGGTAAAGAGTTTACATCAAAACGAAGCAATAAGCCACGAGAAACGGTCCTAAAATAAATGGCATGGCCTCTTGTGGCTTACAGCTCCTATAAAACAAAAGTAACAAAGGTAATGCGATGCAATATAAAAAGAACATAATCTTTTATTTTTGATCTGCAATATTTGGATGAACTATTATTAGCCCACAGAGCAATATAGTCGGAGTCCCGGCATAAGAGATCAATTCTGGTTAGTGCATTAATATTTAAATCAACTATTATGCGGTCAAAGGTGCGCATTTATTGGACATTTTACAACAGCTTCAAACGTGACCAGCCAATGAGATTAGATTGGGACAAGAAAAGGCACATTTCCTTCCCTCTCCTGGATGAGACTCGAGCTCTTTGCCCAGTCGTGTTTGGTTATTTGTATTAGAATGTCAATGTGCCTATGTCTTGTTACCCATACAAAGCAGCTGCTCTGTAACATAAATACAGGCCTTGAGGTATTGCTTGCGAAAATGTCATGATATGGCGAAAATATCAGTTATGAAAGAAAAGAAGAAAGCAGTGCTTCTGTCTGTCACAGCACCGGCATGACAGACGCACACACGTACGCGCACACACATACGCGCGCACAAACTAAATCACCTGGAAATGGCCCATAGTTTTCTTAGCACCGTAGCGTGTCGCACAGTCTCACGCAGACACTCGTGCAGACTCAGGCGGGCACTCGCACACAACAACAGAGAAACTGAGGCAAACACACACACAGACACACACACACACACTACTTTTGACATTTGGGGGATTGTTTGTTTTGGTGGACTTCAGGCGTCAACCCCACCTGTGGCGATGACTCTGCTTTGGGTCCTGACTTGTCACACTGTGAGAGGCGTCAGGAGAAATGCCCAAGGCAAAAACTGGCCCTGTTTAGCCCCGCAGTATGCCCGTTTGTAATTGGCCAAAACACCAGGCGGCCTGTGGCCATTTGTCAGTTTGAATAATTGATACAGGGAATGGTCACACTAGCAAACACGCGCTGGCTCTTTAGCTCACATTTATATGCAGGCTTTTTTTTTTTTTTTTTTAAGCTCCACGGACATCATTTTCATGTGCGATTCCACGCGACGTTATGAATTATGTATTCAGTTTCATTCAGATTAACATCTAAAAACACAGACCCATGTACCATTAGTCCCAACTAATCAATTATGAGACGTATAGAAATGAGTAAAGATACAAGCAAATGGAGATTAAATTGAGGAGATAGCCAAGTCAAATTAACTGCTGCTTGTTAGGGAGGAGAAGATGAGATTCTTGTCTGCCGTTTTCTTGTTAATACGGGCTTCATTAATGGCTCACTTTTCATATTGTCACTCTTTGAAAATCATGAGCCATAAAAAAAAAACAACTTTCCTATTTAGCAAAGGATGATCAGCCAGTCAAAACTGTCAAAATGTTGAAATCAGTCAGTTTTTTTACCCCCCCCCCACAACCCTTCATTCGTTGACATGCCCTTTTCATGCTGCACAGTCAAGAGAAGGGATAGTTTTGATGAGTGTCTTTTGTTTCATTCACTTTTTTCCCCCCACTTCTTTTTTTTTTTCCTCATGTCCTAATTAACTCCCTTTTGTCTCGCCATGTTTTCCAAATGAGTGCTGTGATTCTCTATCTTGGTGTTATTTTTGCCGCTAATAAATGAAGGTTGAGCATGCATTGCCTTGTAATTAGTTGGAGGAACAATGCAAGACTGCAGTATTTTTGGCCTTGGTTTGTTTTGGTGTGATTCAGAGAGTGGGAGAGACAGACAGAGAGAGAGAGAGAGAGAGGAGAGAGAGGGAGAGAAAGATACAGAAAAAAGAGAGAGAGAGAGGAAACACAGCCAGAACCCCATGACTCCCTGTTGAGAGAACATAAGCTGCGTTGCAGGACTGCAAAATATGCTGCCTGGCTTCTAATGCCAGCTTAGTGATGGCAAACCATTGTATTGTGAGCCACGGCAATCAGCATGAGATCAGTGTGCATGTATACAGCCTAATGAATCTGTCACTAAGTTTGAAGTGGGTGGGAATGTTCTGGAAATGAAATCACGAGTCTGTATTTAAGGTCATACGCCACTTTGCATCCGTGTTACTTTTATTTGTGTGGCCGTGTTAGTGTGTTTATCAGTGCAACGCGATAGGAGATCGCATATGTTACGCCCTAAAGCCACGCTGTTTAGATTGGAAAGAATATACTGCACGCTCAGAGACTGGGTCAAATGTTTGAATCATGATTTCAAACTGCTCGTAATGCTACCAGCTGCAGACACCAGTCCCCCATCTGTTTTCAGATGATGTTCCACAGGGACTGGCTGAGGAATAAATGAGTTCCAAACTGGTTACAGAACTAGCAGGCACAGTGGTTAGCACTGCAACTAATGATTATTTTCAATGTATTCATTCTATAAATATATATTGACAATTAACAGATTCATTTCTTCAGATAACACATGTCAAATAGTGAAAAACTATGAACACCTCGAGATGTCCCCAACCCCTCTTTAGCCTGCCTCTTTAATCTATAGGCTGGGTCAAGTTGTTCTGGACTACGTCTGGACGACTGAAACTACAACTTGTCACATTGCACTTGTAGATCCAGACTAGCTGGGCTAGTTTCCCTCTGCTCCCAGTCATTAGGCGAAGCTAACTAGTCGCCGGCTGGAGCGTCATGCAGTGTTTGCATGTACATGAGAGTGGTTTCAGTCTTCTCACGTACTGCCGGTATTTCCCTAAAATGCAAACCTATTCCTTTAAACGATAACTCATTTATCAAAACTGCTAAAACAAGTCAGCCTATTGACTTGACAGCTATTTTTTCAGCCCTAAAAATACATTTATATGCAACGATGTAGAAAACATGCGAACGTGACGAGCGGGCCTTTATCTATCTGTTGAGTGACAGAAAGCATATTCACATGTGCCTGAACACGCACACACACAAACATAGCTCGGCATCAACATGTGTAGCTCAGTCCTATCATCACTGTCGTGTGTGTGTCTGTGTGTGTGTGTGTGTGTGTGCCTGTGTGTTTGAGATGCACGTGCATATCAGCATCCAAACCGCATTTGCAATTCACAGCAGCCTCCCTCGCGCATTGTCCCAATCTCTGCCTACTTACACTGCTCCTTTTTTTTTTTTTTTTTTTCCTCTGTGCATTGTTTTGGCCTGCAGCTATTGTATCTGTTTAGATTGACTGGTGGTTTGGCTTTACCTCTTGGCTTCAGAATGGAGAATGGGGTAGCAGAGAAGGGGGTAGATAACAGAAACAGTCAGGGTCCTGATCACCCACTCTACCCCCCCACTTAAATATTACTCCGCTCCCACTCCGCCCCAAAATAAAAACCAAAAACAAATAGGACATGTTCATTTCCTTTCCTCTTTATCTCCTCTGTCTCGAGCAATCTCCCGTCTCTCCTTCGCAGGTACTCCCTGCCACTCAGCCCTTGATCCCCCCCACCCCCCATTTTTTTTATCTCATTCCATACTCCTTGATTCTCTCCCTCTGTCTCTCTTCATTTCTCCCCCTCTCAGGTTTAGCAGAGAGGAGGAGTGCCAGTGATTAGGAGGCGTTAGAAAGAATGGACGTGCTGTTCCCATAAACCGCTCTGTGCTGTCAACACCAGCTTTGGTGGAATGGAATCAGATAAAAAAAAAAAAAAAATCACTGAGTGCGTATGTGTGTGCAAGAGGCGGGGAGGGGAGGGGGGGGGTCAATTAGGAGTGTAGCCCGCCAGCCCCAGTGAGACACATGACTCTCTTGCCTACTACTGTAAAGTCAGTTTGCCCTTCAGCTGAACTTTGGCTCACTTGAGCTCAGCAGAGCCAGGCCAGACAGAGATGAGAGGTGGGGAAAGAGGGAGAAAGAAAAAGGCAGCGAAAGGACTGTCTCACAGTGGTTGGAATTAATACCCCGACCCGCCCCATGCACTCACACACGCGCACACAAATATTTGGCAACATACGGAATGAGTGATGTGACACTTTGGCAGGGGACAGGCATACGGGGGGTTGCAGGGAGCAGTCTGGCAGCGTCTAACCAGGGCAAAGGGAAGCAGTAGTTCCATGGCATTATCAGCTGCCTGCTGTGATTCTTCTGTTTTGACTCATAAAACAATATTTTTCTTAACGCGGTCATTGGGATTCATCGGAATTGTCACTAACTTCCAACCCTCTTGAAAGAGCGACATTTTATCAAGATATAAATACGCCTGGTAAATAATATGCTGATCCAATTCATGAGCCTCTAATTATTTGTAATTTTCTTCTGGCGATGGGTGTGGACGCGTCTCCGCGGCGTAATGTGGATGATCCAAAATGATATCACACAAGGTCAAACAAACATGCAAACGAGCAAAAGCAAGGAGCCGTCAGTGTTTCCTGTATGTTTTAGACCCCCCAAAAAAGAAGGAAGAAAAAAGCCAGCAAGAAAAATAAATGAATAAGTTGACATAAAGTCTGAACCAAAGCACTTAAAAATTGATGACCACAGAATATTAACTCTGATTATTAACTATTAATGAGGAAACATAAAGTGTCATCAAAAAAAAAAAGTATGTGCAACCAAAGGCTGTCATGACACAATTTGAATTATTTACATGCAACGTGAATATCAATATGCCCCGTGCAAGAAAACAATAAAAAATCAACGCGAAAGCGGCATTAAATTATCATGCGTACAAGTTTCTCACTTAACGCCGTGTACCCTTTTAAACATTCACACCTTACACCTTACATCTGCACTTTCCACAGTTGTGCGGATGATGTATTGTGGAGTGTTTCTTTTTTAAACTTCATGCAGGTCCCACAGGTCTGCCTGCTAAGTGGCCCAACTGGCTCTGTATTCCCTCATAGCAGGACACACAAGGAAGAAGGAGAAGAAAGAAAGAAGAAAAAAAAACAGTACGTTTTTGCTACATATTCTCATTTGCAGTGGCCACGCATCATCTGCTTAGAGAAATCAGGGTGAACCATCAGAATATCAAAGAGGCTGACATTTACTTGGAATGTAGTTGTGTGTGTGTGTGTGTGTGTGTGCCTGTGTCTTTAGTGTCTAGTTGATCATAGTGTTCTCTGTTTTTCACTCCTGTTTCTTCCTCTCCCTCTCTCCTTTAACACACCAGCAAATACAGCACCAACACACCTATTTGTGGCGCATTCTGAGCTGCCCGTGTCTGCAGGTGTTAGATTCGCAGTGACAGGGAGAGATGGGGGGGGGGGCAGAAGAAGAGGAAGCAAGGAAATAAAGAACAAAGAAAGAATGACAGAGTGAGAGGGAGTGGCTATTCTCTCATGCTGAGTGAGTGGAGTGTCAAAAACAGGACTGAAGTGTGGCGGTGTCATGACGGATTGAATGCTCAGCGAGACTCCATGTTCCACATAGCATGTATAGACAGACGTGAACAGACAGAAAGAGAAGGGAGTCGCTGAGATGATGGAGTTCGAAAAAAAAGCATTGAGGGACTGAAGGTTCAAGGAAAACATCAGCACCGCAGGAGAGCTTCATGCCGCAATGGATAATAAGGCTAATATAGTGTAGTTATGAGTCTGAGTTTGGCATCTTAAGTTAAAACCATAGCTATCACTCTCTGCAATAAGCCATTCCCCGGCTCACCCCTATTTGCTACTCCTTTACGCTACTGCCCAATAAAGCTGGAATGTCATAAAAATAATCTTAAAAAAGATCATCAAATAGTTATGGATCCTCATAAGCTCAGAATTCACTGAAATGCTGAAGATATGAATCACAAATCTCACAGAGGCATCTCAACAAAAAAAAAAGAAAAACAAGAAAAAACCCTCCACCTGTTCTCCGGTGACAGATGCTTATACCTTTAGCCACTAATTGGCACTTATGGGGAAACCCTCCCACATATACTCCTCCCTCCATCACTCCTCACATGAACACACACTGAATACACACCTAGGAAATGGACTGACCTCATTCACAGGGCTTGAGGGGCTACATTAAAGGGTCTCTCACTCTCTCCCTGGCAGATTGTCAAAAAGCGGGTGGTCAGTATAAGTGAGAATCATGCCCTACTTTGGTTAGCTCTGTTGGGAACCAAGTGGTCTTTTGACAAGGCTTTTAATGGATAGGAGTGTTCTATGTGGATCAGGACCTTTGCACTATATCGAAGCAGCTCTCTGAACCTTTAACTTGGCGGACATTGCTTGTCAAGATGAGGGGAATTCCTATTATTATTCTGAGATTGGATTCGTGTGGTTGTGATTGGGCCTAGAATTGAGCCTTGGGGAACTCCATATATTGTCTCTTTTTCAAGCCCTTCTCTAGAACTACAGACCTTTTACTTGCAATTTGAAATCCCAACTAGCCTCCATTGTTACCTCTGTCCACATTGTTTGCATATTTGTTTCCACAAGCAATCTTTGTCCCTCAAGCTTGGTGTGTTCGTGTTGGCCTTTGTTATATATTTCAGATGTTTCATGATGCAAAAGTGCTGCAAACATGCAAGTTAACACGCATGCAGCCATGCCAAGACACACAAATGCACACAGCCATACCCACACTCAAAGAGCACGCAGCCATAAATCATTTAAAGCTCAAGTCTTCTCTGAGAAATGCTTCGCATAAAAACAGCCCACCTGAGTCCAGCAGCACATAGATCAATCATGTATCACAAGAAAGTCGGGGGAAGAGTGGGATAACAGAAAGAGGAGCAGAGGGGGGAAGAGAGGTCTTCTCAGCTTTGAGCACCCTGAGGCGTAGATCCCTCAATTGGAGTACGTTCTTGCATGTGGGAGAGATGTTACATGGAATGGCCATGATGCACCACGCGCGTGCAAGTTTGTATATACGGTTCCTATATTTAAGGACTCCAGCAATCTATGCACACAATGCATAATGCATCGGACGTTCAACCCAGTGTGCAATTAGCAGTGCTTACACGCAACCAGTCCATGCTTTGAGCCTCAGCTACTATAGGACAGTGTTAAGGCATCAGACACCCCCTCCCTCTCCCTCCCCCACTACAACCCCCTGTTCTCTTTTTTTCATCTTGTCAGATGGAGAGAGGGAATGAGGATAAGATAAGGCCAGGCTATCTGCTCGGCTTGCCCTCCATTTGAAAGGGGCAATGTGGCAGTATGCAGAGAAGGAAGGAAAAAAGGGGAGGTCTATCATAAAGCAAGCTTGTTTCAGGTTAGCGAAGGGCGCTCAGTGACAACAAGCGGTAATCCCTCTTTTCCAGGCCTAGAGGGGACAGAGCGATAACGTGAAGAAAGCTGGTAAAAGAAGCAAAAAAAAAAAAAGTCTGCCAAAGAAAGACAGCAGCAGATATATGGGCTGACCAGGTGCAAGCAATACTTTCCTCATGAATATTTGGGCTGAGGGGATGCATTTCAAACAAAAACCTCTTGTTAAGGAGGCAAAAAGGTCAAATTAACTCGACGAACAGCTCGTTTGCAGGAACTATGTGAAGGCCTCTATGTAAATCTCACATTCAGGTGATACTATAATAAAACAACTATTGAAACCCTCAGAAACAACAAGTGATCATTCCGTTTTGACTCCTGCCCCAAAACCCCTCTGGCCTGCGCTTCTTGGAGGGAATCTGTCAGTGGCTAACTGAGTAGCAAGGGTAGCATTCCTTCAAAAAGCCGGTTCTCCACTGCCTACAATCTATAAAATTGCTAGGGAGGATCAATCTGGGTCCGAAGACGGAGCTAGAGTCAGTCTTCCCCTGAGTAGCAGGGCTGTGTAGCCTTATCCCCTGATGGATGTGGAGAGGGCTAGCTTTAATCCTGGACTAACAGCCAGTTCTCTGGCCCTTGATTGCTGCACAGCACAGAAAAACAGCCCAAGGGGACAAATATAGTCTTCCTTTGATAGCAAGGTACCCAGATAAGATTTATATTTGTGGATATGACTACATACGTGCATACATGAGGTGAGGGAAGGCAGAGAGAAAGAGGGTGTTACGGGAAGGTTGATTTTATGATTTGTGGGTGTAGAGTTTTGTTCACACCTAAATCCGAGCCATCAATAACAATGTCGCTAAATAATAAGGCATGAAGACCTTGAGCAAGAAGGTTGTGATTTCACATAAAAGCCAGCACACTCATACATGAACACTTTTCAAGAATATTCTTTTAGAAATCTGTCTAACCTGTAAACCCAGTACACCAAACGTACAGGACATTCCCCAGGTATAGAGTCGGGATGGTTTTTATACAACCAACTTCCAGAAAGGATCACATTTTTAAGGCATTTTTCTCAATTCAATCTTAATTTTCATAGCTTTATGGAGGAAATTATTACAAACTACTGAATTTTACCCTGTTTTAGTATACATGATAAAAAGGTGTATTCAGTTTTCATTGGGGGATGTCATCAGAGACAATAAGCTAGTATTGACTAAGTGCAGTCACCACAAAGGCCTCAACACTTAATATAGGCCTTGAGTCTAATTTGCCCCTCATTTTATGACTCTGGGTCACAGGTCGATGGGTTGATTGAAATTTGTGCTCATGTCCGATTCCCAAAGTACCTGCCAGAGCACACGGGTGGGCCAGCACAAAGACAGGTAGCAAAAACAAACTAATATTAGCTCAAATGCAGTGAAACACGCGTGTTCTTAAAGTGCGCCATTATGCTTGTATGCGTCTCATAGAAAAGGAATTGTTACATATGTCAGCTAATCACCGTTCTCAGCATGAGACACCGCGGCTTCAGTGCAAATATTTATGACCACCCTCAGCTGCTTGACCTGTGTCCCTCTTGACAGCTAGAATGGCAAGCTTCTGACTCTGTTTATAAAGACACGGGGTGCAAAAGCTCACATATGGTCATTAGCATGCCAGACAGACAGCAACAGGTTAGGGTTATGGATTAGCTGTAGGTTTTTCGGTTCGTGTAAACCTTGTATGGGGACATTTTCAGCAAAGGCTTCATTTGAAAGGCTTGCTTGCTTCAGGCAATGTTTTTATGTCATTATTCAAACTGTGCAATGTAGTCTAATTATTTCAGGGTGTACAACATACAAGATAGTTGTGAGGTTGTGGAATGCACAAAGCTCGGGGTACACCATCTCCTCTGTATGGGTTAATTAGAATATGGTTAAGGTGAGCCGCATTTCAGTGGAGTGAGAATTCAGTTTCAGTAATACTTTCAGGTTATCTGTTTGCAGAGTAAACGTGTATCCTAATTCTTAATGGGCGAAAATAATTTACTATAACCTCTAATTACTTAAATGTGCCAGGCTCCTGGGAGCATATAAGTTGTTAAAAATTTTTTTAAAAAGGCCCCCCATGGTGACAGTGATGCCCAAGTCATTGAAGGTGACAGTGCCAACTTGGACTGGCAACGTGCCCGGCCTCTCTGGGGACCACATGTGGCATGCACCATTGCACGGTTATATATATATGTGCCAACAAGCAACCCATCCACTGCCTTTGCCCTAAAATATGCCCCTTTAAATGCGCTCACCTGCCAAAATGCCCTCATGCACAACGGCTTGTGCAACCTTTAGAAAACCTTACTGTCATCTCTCCAGCTCACCCAGGAGGGCAGTAAATGAGGAAAATATACATTTTAATTGAGCTACTTAGAGTGCCTTATGCCCTTGTGCAGGCAAAATGACTGTAACTTCTATACGCACACAGTGTACAGTGTTCCGGATCATCCATCTCTGCTGCCAATGAAGCTACCTTGCCCGAGGGTGCAGCTACGCACTGCAATGCCTTCCTATGGGGACAGGGCCACTGACACTTCAAGTCACCTTTTCCAGTCCTATTTCTACTTCTCTCCCTTCCTCCCCTCCTCTGAAAAACTTCCCTTCCTCCTTCATGCTGCTGCAAATAAACACCAAAAAGGGCTTAAGGGGGGCCGAGTGGCTGATTTCTTTTTTCTCCACGCTCCTTCCCATTTCCTCTAAAGTTACGGTCCCCCAAAAATGGGCTTTAATGGGAAACTGAGGACAAGGTAAATGGGGACTTTATCTGGCCATCAGTTTGGCAGTTAGAACTGCTGCCGAATAGGCTTTGAAATCTCCTTAAGGCAACTCTGAGGTGGGGAGAGGAAGAGAGACAGCAAGGTGGGGTCAAAAGTAGAAGAGAGGAAGGGAGAGCGCGATAAGAGCTATATACGGGATAGAGGGAGGAGGGTGAGAAAGAGATTGCAAGTGATGGGAGACAAGGGTGGCTGAAAATGACTATATGAGAAGAGTGTGTGAGGGGGGGGGAGAGAGGAAGAGGTTGAGATATGATCGGTCAGTGAGGACTAGAGGAGGTCAGAGTTGGATTAACCTGCATAAGGATTAGACAGCGCTGTGAGGGGAGCCTCAGGCCTACAGCAGCTGTTGCCCAGGGTGCCAGTCACTTTCCACTGCAAGATGTTTGTGTGCATTTTGCTTAACAGAAATATGTCTGTAGCCCTTTGCACACCAGCAAGGAGGATAATTACCATGCAGTTGCGAATTTTGCATAAACTTTTGAATATGAAGAATCTAAAGAATGATCTGCCCGAGTAGCTAAAGCCAGACGAGCCTTCAGACTTCACTGCCATTTTGTGTAACTTCATTTACTCATGTTGTGGTGTTATTTTTGTCTACGAACTACAACCTGTTGCGCCATTCGCTTCCGCTGACCATTTTTCTGCCATTTTTTTTACGATGTCAAATGACGACGTCCCCTAACTAGTTCGTCAATTCGTTTCATCCGAGTTCTGATTGGTCAACTGGGACAAATAATTGGCGACCACGTTGGAGTTGTTGGCTGTGATTCAGTGGTCTGTACCCGGGCTGATTTAACGCCTCTATTGTTTAAAAACAATAAATAAATGAATATTAAAAACACATAAATCAGCCACACTGTTGCTCCAGTGTGAAATAAATACGCTGCTTACTACTGCTTATTTTGGTAACACTTGCTAAAAGCTACAGTGCCTGTGTCTTTTAGGGAGTAACCTTTTGATGAACTATAACTATGTGTTTGTGACCTGTTTTTTTGGAGTTACGCCTTCAGTAAGAACAAATATGCTTGGGACTGAGTGCCACAGACAGTGTAAGGTAATCAGAAAGCGCTGAGAGACAAATGCATTGTTGGTATTGGTCTAGTTTGGGGATTTGATGACAAAATTAAGAAAAAAAATACGGTAAAGCCAGCCTCTTGAAATTATTTAAATAATGGGTAAAATCACCTTGTTATAAAGTCAGCCTGAAGTGCTGAGACGCCCTGTTTTGCATTTGACTTTAAGTCTCTGTCAAGACTTGTGTGCTTAAATATGCATATACATGTGACCAAGTGTCATCCTTCACACATATAAACACGCCAACAGTTTCACCAGAGCCCTCCACCATCTGTGGAGCTGCCCATCTCTCTTTCTCTCTTATCTTTTGGATTCGGCTGCAGAGGGGCTCTGGGCTATGTCATCTTGTCTCTGAACACGCGCACACACACACACACACACACACAGATCCTTCCTCCATCACAGTAGGAGACAGTGGGCTTGGCTTTTTCGCTCTGATCTCTCCATGCAGCCCCAGAGCCTTGGAGATAGGGTCAGCTCAGCGCATGATGGCCTTCCAATCCGTCTCTGATACAAACAATACACACACACAAACACACACACCTCTAAACATACACACTCTCAGAGAAACTCACGCATCAGACACAGCACGGGTCAATAACCAGGGTATACCAACAGCAATCACAGGACCGCTGGACGCGGGGGCTGTGTATTTGCGTGACATTCGATCGGATGGATTCGCCTTGTTCTTTGCCAGTGTCCCTGGAGAGGAAGTGGAGGGAGGGGAAGCGATCTGTGGCATTCTTTCAGGGATGATTCTCTCTTCTGTCTTTCTGATGATGGTGGCCTTAGCTCACAATGGGTACACTATGGGTCCCGCATTGAAACAATTGCTCCTCCATGGGTTCCCTGTATTCTCTGTTGACCCAGGGGGGATGGTTTGTTCACTGTTAAAGGTTTGGTTTTCATCGTGTGTGTGTGTGTGTGTGTGTGTGTGTGTGTGTGTGTGCACACAAGCACGTGGGAGCCTTCAAGACCATGTATCGTGTGTGCATGTGTCTGTGTGTCTTTGAGCAATGTGTTTGGGAAACAGCGAGAGAGAGAGAGAGAGAGAGGGAAAGAGAGAGCTTTTATCTGTATTGTCAGGGGATAATCACACAGCATACCCTTGAATATCCTGTGTGATAACATCTGATGCGACACTGTGGGATTGCAGGGATGATTGAACTCTTGTCTTAAAGAAATCAAGCAAATCCACCATCACTCTGCTTGAGATGAGGGTACAACACAATGTCAAATGACTGTGTTTGGAGCATGAGGCAATCAGGGAAATAGTATAACAGTTACAAGGCAGGCCAACATGCATTACCCTCTGAACATGAAACCTTGCTTACACCAGGGATGATTTATCTCAAACAATTCTTTAGTGAATTGGATCTGAGGAAGTGTGTGCGTGTGTGTGTGTGTTTGTACTCCCGAATCAACCAAATAAAATGCATCAAGGATATGAAACAAACTGAAAAGAATTGGACGGTTTAAACAAAGAACGCACTTGAAATTGCAAATTTCTGAAGGTGTTTTTATGACGGTAGCGCCTGTTTTCTTTCAGTAATTTCTAGTCCACAAAGATAATTTGTTTCCAAAGTGATTTTAACTTCACTATAAAACATAAAGCATTCCTAGAACGATAAGGGGCGTGGTGCATTGCTTAAAGGCACCTCAACAGGGGTGATTGCTTGCACAGATTCTTGTGGTTAAGCATTGATGGAGGTCCACACACGAAGCAAAGAATCCGTGCGTTCAATTCACACCGATTTCAACCTCATTTTGCCTGTTGTTGACCCCAGAACCAAAGTCCTACTGAGAACCATGATGATATCTAGCAATTGTAAATTGTAAAAAGTGTCATTGATTTGAATAGTACTTCCTTAACTTAAGCGACACTTGTTGTACACGGTGGAAAAAAAACTTACTTTAAAACGACTCGAGGAGAAATTCAAGGAAAACAAATGGTGTCATTATAATACAATTAACAGTTAAAGAACCAAGGTATGAAAACAACTTCATGGAACAAGTAAATGAGTAAGTCATAATGGATACTGTTTACGTGTTCCTGGAATAGAAACTGTATTACCGGCATCTTGGAAGGGACAAACACCCTAAAAATGGCAGCCAGTGTCCATTAGCATGCCATCTGCAATGCGTAGATGTGAGAGAAGCCGAGCTCATAAAGCCTTGCCTCTCTGAAAGATTCTCCACGCTTGACCTTACGGATAATACTTCCGCTAGATTTTGGAGTGCTTAATAAGTAATATTCTGCTAAAGGCCAGCAGGTATTCGGAGCAGGGAATCATTATTGAATGAGGCTCAGACCAGGTTTATGGTCCCAATTATGCTAGGCTATAAAAGTCTGATACTGGCCGAGCAAAAACTTTCAGAGTTTCCGAGTTGCTGTGAAGAGACTCCAGATTAGAAATTCATTTGAGAAACATGATGTGCAATTATGATCGCGAGATGGGGGAAGAAGTTGCATCATACTTACACCAGCCTTTATCTCTGGTCATATCAAGGCTAATTTCTGTTTAAATATGCAGCTTTCAAGACTGACAGTGATTGGAAGGAGCCACACAATGGCTGGATCTGCACAATGAATTTTGGGTTTGGTACACAGAGCTATAATTCAAACCATCCCGTACGCAAATCTCAATAAGCTAACATTTTCCAAACATAATCCCTCGAATTGATCTGAGCGATATTACTAGCTAAATGTGTATGAATAGATTTCACCCGGTGACAGAGTATACACAGCAGATGAGTTGTAAATATTTCATTCTGATTTCTGGGATGAGGTTTTATTATTGATGATGAAGGGGCCTCTTGCGTAGAGATTATGATAAAATGGATATTACTCTCACTGAAGGTTTTATAACTCCTATGGTTAAGATAAGACCATGAATGACACAGAAGGAAAGTTCACTCTTCCATCCTCTACCTATATAATATCGCCTCTTCCTCTCTTACTCTCCTGTCATCTTTATTCCTCTCTGCTGGCCCTGAACCTGCACCCACACCCGTTCCTTTTTCTCTTTCATGGTCTCATTTGTCTTCTTGCGTCTCTCTCTGCCAGTCTCTGTCACGCTTTCACCCACCTCTCATCTCTCCATTCCCCCCTCCCTCCCAGGAATGGATTCAGGTGAGCCAATTTCATCTCGGTCATGCCTCTTGTTTGCAACAGTCAATTCGGCTTCTCGGGAAAATGGCCTCCTCTCTTCATCGAGGGCCTTTTCATTTGGACAACTTGGCTCCTTTGCCCTAACCCTGAAATTACTTTTGGGTGGTTGTGAAAGGGGTGATGCGTTAGTGTGATACGCCGCCATGTTTTCATGCTGGACTGACACCTCTGTCCAGTGGCAATGGTTTTTTGTTTGGCTAAAGCCAAGAGTGAAGGGCTGCAAGCTTTAACATTAGTCTAGATGCAACTTTTGGTGATACTGGTTCCACTTGACCAGCCTGTTGAGTCGTGATTGATGTGAACACCGTGAGAAAAAAAAAAAATGTCCCAGTCAAGTTTTCTTGGCCCCGATCTGATCTAAGTCGTTTTATATCTGACATTTGAAGATAACAAGTCCAATCCAAGAGATGTAGAGAGAAGACATATCACTCTGTTGGAGTAGTTGGAACTACACTAGCAATTGTCACCCTGCACCAAAATTTGTGGCAATCCATTGAGTGGTTGATAAGATATTTGAACCTAGACCAAAGTGATGGGCATTCCCATACCAAGAGCAAAGTCCTCTGGAAGTGAAAAACAAAACAAAACGTGTTGCTTCACTTCGTTTTTGTAAGAATCCCTGCAAACTTTAATCTACCTAGTTTGCTGTATTGCCAAGCAATTAGGCTGTGTACAAACCATGGAAGTACATCAAATCTTGGCTCACTTTGCCGCAGCCGTGAAAATATCAGGTGTTGAATGAAACTGGTTTTCTGAGGAAATGTTGCTGCGCGGCACACTACTCCTCAGAAGACTACAATGGCATACAAAGTGGGACCGAATGTTCCCTTGACATAGTTCTTTTAAGTTCGGATGGTGCAGTCAGCAGCTCGTTAATGCTTTCTTAACATTCTCTGTAATGGGAAATAAATTAGGCACAAGCAGTATGGGAACTTCTGTTGTAAGAGTATTCTCTCTCACCTGTTCATAAGACTTGACATTTCAGAAAGAGAGACCTTTAACTCACCAATCAAGATTCACATTAGGTGACAGACGTGAATATAACCCAATGATGCCGATCCAAGTGTCTTCCTTTTGATTATGCTCCTCGAGCGGCCTTGCTGTTTCACTCCTGCCCATCTCTCCCTCTTTTTCCCCTTTTCTCGCCTCACCCCCTCTGAGAGATCACCCCGTCCACATGCTCCAGCCATTAGCTAATAATTCTCTCAGATCATGAGTCGTTTACTTCACTCACTCAAGCACCTCCGCGCTCGTCTAATGGTGATGGCCCGGGTGTGTGCGGCGCGCGACACCAACTGTTGCGCGTGTGTTAGCACGCGTGCGCTTATACATACTCCGCGGACGCATCTGTTACCTGCGCCGCCTTCACGTGTCATTGGCCGCGGGAAATGAGAAGCCCTCGCCTTTCAGCCTCCCATCCCGAGGAACAGGAGCTGAATGGCGCGCGGCTCTGACCGGAGGCAATCAGAGTTAGCTTTAACGTGGGAGCTAATGAGAGAGGGCTAGTGCTGTGACTGTGTAAAGAGGGTGCAGAGCCACGGCAATGCAAACATGCTCAGTTGATTTTGACGCATTGCACACAAACACACGCTGGAAACGGATAAGCCATTTGGATTGTATTGGCATTTGGGTGGGAAAAAGCAGCAGGGAGGGAACTTCAGTGTGTTCAATAAAGTAGTTCACGTACCCTCCACTGCTACTCATCTGATGAACTCACCTGGGCAGTGAAATATCTCCATAGTGTTTCTTAATTGAGTGGATTGACCACACCCTGTCATATTCATCTGATTAGAATGCAGCCAACACGCAACAATGCCCATCAGTCCCTTGCGCTCCCACTTAACATTTCTGTATGCGCACACATACACAGACAGTCCATTACAACTGTATGCTCAAGGGAAATCAGGCCATTCGGAGGACCGCATATGTCACATGTTGACATTATATACTTATCATTACTTGATGCACAGAAGTGGAATTAACGCAATTTCCCCTGAACATTAGAAAATCACGTCTGTAAATGCTGAAATAAACAAACAATGGGAACCGGAATGAAAAAAAAAAAAGTGTGAGACACAGACAGGCAGAGAGAAGCTGAAGACACACACACTCTCACTCAAAGATAGGATCACAATCAGATAACACACACACACCTGACTGTTTGTCTGCCCCCCTCCTACGACCTCACTGATTCTTCCAGTAAAGAAAACGGGAAAAGGAGAGAGGGAGAGAGGGGGGGAGGACGAGGGAGGGAGGGAAAGAGGGAGGAGTGGAATGGCATTATGTCTATCGGTGTGGATAATTGAATGTTGGAGCGTTTTCCTCCAAGCCTTTGTTGTCCAATCAATACAGCAGTTCCCGGGGGAGCTAATCTGTATTAGCAGAATTAGCCTGCTGGCTAACTCAGATGTCTCAACCAGGCCCCTTTTCCCTTGTCCACCAGACTGATGTGGGCAGGGCCGCTGGCAGCTGTGCGTGGGTGGGGTGAAGGGTCACCTGTGGTGGTGTAAAGGGAAAACGGAAACGCGCACGGGGCGGTGAATTTATTTATTATTTAGTTTTATATCGCGCTGAAAACTTTTGTTTTTGCATCAGCTGAGTCTAAGTGGCTGACTGCATGGCTACACCCCTGTGTCGGTCAGACAGTAACTTTGGTATTGAGTTCTGACGACTGCTCACTGAACTGAAGGTCTGTTATGTTGGAGGGCAGGAAAATGGGAAATCAGTAAAATATCGAGAGAAGGGTATTAAGTGATTCCGACATAGTTTGATGGCTAAAGTGACGACAACAACATAACTTTTACCATTCTGCTAGAACTTTATCTGCCTTGAAAACATCAGCCTGCGATAATTAACACCATCAATCATGCAAGATGCTCTGTGGTTGCAGGTAAGATGCTCTGAATTTGATAGAAGTGTATGAATATGAATGATGGAAGGGAACTGCTGTTTATCACTGGCACCTTTCACACAGGTTACAGACACAGGGGAAACCGCAGAGCTGTGTTTACAGAGCTCAACATGGAACATATGAGAATTAGCCGTGTGTGTGTGTGTGTGTGTGTGTGTGTGTGTGTGTGTGTGTCGGGAGGGGCGTGTGGTACACTTGACTATGCTCCATTTGAGTTCAAACGCGTGTTTGTGTGTGTGTGTGTGTGTGTTTGTGCGTGAGCATTAAGAATGAGCGGCCTGCTTGCGCTAATGAGAGGTGAAGGGAGACAGTAATTGAAACCCTGGGGAGAATGGGAGACGGAAGTGGAGGTGGGGGTTGGAGGGGTGTAGCAAATGGAAAGAACACACTCCCTGGACTCCTTTATTTCCACCATAGATCTCGGCAGCACGTTTCCCCCAAGAGACACCGCCAGAGGGGAGAGTGCTCGCTTTCCCTTCGCGCGTTTCATGTTGCGCGGGCTCCACGACAAAACGCACAGTCAGGCCCCTTGAATGAATGACATAAAGAGCCTGGTTTAGATTTGCATGACACTGAAAGTTTCTCTTGTACGGCTCTTTAGTTGAATCTGGACCATGTTGACTGTTGGGCGGGAACGTTACTGTAGAGCTGCAAAGTGGGGTTATTTAGGGTCACGAGTAAAGTCACATTCCTTTTCTTGTAGACATGTTAGGTTGGAGCATTTCGAAGCATTGGACAGGCACGGAATTTTCAGAGGTGAATCATGAGTACGAGAGATAAAAATACTGCTTTCACAAATAAGAGCAGCAGTTTTGTTGAGAAACTTCACTTAACTATCAGTTCACTTTTGTTTGTTGGGGCTTAATGAACAGGGTGACTGATATACTATATGTTCTTACACCTTTAACTACCTCTTTCGCATTTGTCCTGTTTCTTCAGCCAATGTGTGCAGCACATTCTGTCCTATGAAACAATTTGTGCCTATGTACTATTTCAGCTTGGCTGCGATGAGCCACAAGCATGGGTTTACTTGACCCTGGCCATATCTGGACGCTGTGCTGCCCCGCTACAGGGGACGAAGGTGTTGTAACATTGTCACCACGTAATAACTCAGCGCCTTGCGCGATGACATCCAGGATGCTTCGCACATACTGCGCACACACGCAGACACTTGAGCGGCTTGGAAAAGCCTTGAAAACTGTATGTGATTACCCCACGGTTAAGGTTGCTAATTATATTTATGTAAACTGGTCGCTGCACGCTTGCCACAAACAGAATGTGATCAATGCAGGAAAAAGTGGAAAGGAGATCAGGGAAGGTCTTTAATCAACCAACCACTCGGCACAGTGCAGGCACAGGAACAGCCATGTGTGCACACACACACAAATAAACACACACTCCTGGAAATCTTCCAGGGAAGCTCCAGTTGTTACAAAACTACCATCCCCTCTGGCCTAATAGCCTACAAAAATAGTTGGACACACACACACAAACACACCCACCAACACACACATTACGTCTGCAGAGGCTGCAGCTAATGACTTGAATGAACACACACTGGAAGCTGTTAACAAAGCTAATTTCACTTCAGACGATTGCAAAAATATTTTACTAGACTTTAAAACACATTTTTCACAGTCCCGCTTTTCAACAGACAGAATCTTTATTTGTATCTCAAGACAACACTTGTCATACAGTAAATTCAGACCTTTCTATAAAAGGTCCTTGAGGTAGTAGCATCCTGTACCTAAAAACAGACATGCCCTAATAAAAAGAGGACACACATGCACACACATAGAGAACATACACCTGCAAACTTTCCTGGAAATCATCCACAAAGTTCCTTCAAAGCTTCCCCTTCCAGCGTTACTACTACACGCACGCACAGGCACACTGTATCATGGCTGTCAGTGGTCATAAATAAGTTGCAGCCTCATGGAGACACAACAACTTGTCACTGCTGGATTGAAAAACAACCTCAAGTGAAAGACTATTGCATGGCTTACTTTGGATCACGACTTTGATGGAGCCAATTCAACTTACGCTTACGGCATAGGGGTCTAAAGTTCTGTTCTCAAACCTGTACAGAGTAGGCTACAGAGGCTGCGTGCTGAATACATGAAAATATATATTATTAATGTTCAAATGATAATAATAATAAAAGAAATTGAGACAAGCACAGTATCTCCCATGTGCATTACAGAGCATGTTTAAATATAACCTTAACTGATGGTAAAATATGAAGGCAAGACCTTTTGTTTCAACTACGCTAGCCAAGGACATTGCCTGACCTGTCATCTTGGCTCTTCCTGGCAACTGCACACCAACTGCAACATTCTATGAAAATAGAGACTCTCGTAAAATTGTGGCACTGTAATCAAAAGAGAGGTGCGACAACACATCAAGGGGCTTATTTTCAGAGGACACATCAAGAGTCATAATTCTAGAGATATTTTAGGAAAGGAGGTGCTGGCCAAAGTTCAACTCTGGTATGGCCCCATTGGAAAACAGACAAGGGGGCAAACACATAGACACTTCCTTACACGTGCTCACATGCTCTTTTACACACATAAGCAGTGACATGTTTCCTGCCACATTTAAATTCAAATATAGTCTCACTTTAAGGCGAAACATTTGTGTGCATGCAGCAGCATTGGAAACCCCTTTAGCATAAAAGTGGTTTGCAGTTGCGAACTCCAAACCTGCCATTCCCTGGACCGAAGTTTCCCCAGCCACAGCAGCTGCATTCAACAGATCGGTCAGAGTCGTACTTGTACCGAGCTTGCGCGCACATTTGGACGTGTAAGTTTATGCAAGGCGCGAGACGTTGGCCTCCAGCCACTCTGTGAGCTGTGTAGCCAAAATTCCACCAGCCATCCAGTGGTAATTTATACGCCTGCTTGGTAACTGGAAAAGTTGAGGCTGCGGACAAATCGTTGACATATGCTGGATTCGAAAACAGCCCTGATACATGTTGTCCCTCCGCTTTACCCCTCCTACATTCCTGGAGTTCTGATGTGGAGGTATTATTTCAAGCATCCCAGTGTATAGATACAAATCATATACATGCAAACCTTTCTGCAGTGGCTGAGATACGGCAAAAGAAACACCGTGGAGTCATAAAACATAAAGGTGCAGAAGCTGGTGGCCTGACTTGGCCCCGAGTTCACCATTCCGACTTTGAAAACAACTCCTCAAAATACTCGAGTGTTAAGCATGGATGGGGGCTGGGGATTTATGTGCATTTGCAGAAGGTGAATGTATATGGGGCATATATATAAAAAGAACCAGAAAGGTCCAACCCGTAAATTAAGGCCAAGGGGGTAGTTGAGGCAAAAGCATAAGAGAGTGGGTCCTTTTCGTGCAAGGTGTTCAATGACCCCACATTGTTGAAAGTCTCTTGTAAATCCTATTGCCAGTCTATTGCGCCTGATTTGAGGACTGGAAGAGGGTAAAAATGAAAGATTTTACTCATACATCATTGTAGCTACTGACTGTGATTCCTCACTGAAGATGCAGCTCCATTTAGTACTATTGGTATGGCGGATTAATAAAGACCATACTCAAGATTGGAGCCTTGTACTTTGCTTCGAGCGGTTGAAACGCACCAAGGGAATGAGTGGGCGGATGGATGTAGTAAGGACGAAGACTGGATGGCGCACCTCCCCCCGGTCTCTTCTATCTCCCTCCCTTCCCAGAACTGATGAAGGACTTAATCTTTGGTGCTACCTCATCAGTCCAATAATCTAATTAGGGGGAAAGGGAAGAGTGTCGGGATGGATTCATATGTTGGGCTGGCCGCGCCCCCTTTACCTGCCCCTGCTGCCATTGCCGTGCACATTAATCAGAGCAGAGGAACCTCCACTTTTTCTCCTAGGGAGAGAGATGGAGGAGGGGGGGGCATGAAACAGACACTTTCCAAAAGGCCTGGCTTACATATTTCATGGCACATTACGGATGTCTTGCCTCAGCTCCGCCGACAACTCATTAGGACCTTTATGAAGGGGGAGAGGAGAAAAAAAGAGGGAGAGGAGAGAGGGAAAGAGCAGGAAAGCATTCTTAATATGTGTCCGTATATCAGTCTTTCTTTAAGATCTTTCATTTAGAGTTTTATCACAAGTTTAAATGGACTACCCATTGGTGGGTTTAAGTGCAGCTTTTTCTCTCTGAATGTTAAAATTCTGTACAGTTCAGAAATATTCCACTGGGGAGCATGCAGAGAACCGTGCACTTCAGCCAGCACACATTCCACCAGGAGCTTCTTCGGTGCACACAGAGGTTCGTGCAATTGCACCCAGATCGCCGTCAATGCAGACGGCTTAAACGACCTGACGGAGCTTCCAGTGCAAGTGCAGCAAGAGGAGCACAATCCCTCACTGTTTTCCCACCAACAAATGTTTTTAATGGAGTGCCTGGACACCCTGGTGCTGGACAAGCCATTTTCTACCGCAGCATACCTAAAGTCCAACCGTTTATTTCATTGGGATCAGAAACCCTTCGAGCAACCCGTATCATATTTCCACAGAATATTAACAGTTAATAGATAGCCTGCTATCCTGTGGCATATTAGAAGAGTGCGTTTAGTTCAGGACCTTCAACAATCAGAAACTACCACTTTATGATGGTTCTGAAGGTACACATCTGGTCTCAGGAGGGCCCATTACTGCATGTGTCTGTGATGGTACGTCCTGTGATAGATGGTATGGTACTTTTGGGTACAAAATGTACTCCTCTTGTGTCTCTATTTTTGAGTGTCTGCACAAACATTTGCTTGCTGACTTCCACACTTTTGTAACGACAGCTTGTGTGTATACATGCTGTATGTACTTGTAAGTATAACAGCCCCACTCCATCTTCATCCTACTTATTACTTGTGTTACGCTATATGCCAATGACAAGAGAGGCAAAGTATTTACATATAAGGGGGACAACTTCTGTCCGAGGAGATGATTTGTTGGGCCATTTTGTTAAATAAATTGAAATGTTTTTTTTCACTGTTTACAACAGATGCATTATGATGCCAGGTGTGTAATTCACCTGCTATGTTTCACAGTTGCAGGACTACACGTCTGTGATCGGGGTGACAGGAGAGGTGGGTGATGCACACAGAAGGGAGAGAGCTCAGCTGATGGCTTGCTGGTGGCCTGATTGCTCTGGCCCAGCGGCCCACTGAGCAGTGATTGCCACAGCTGGGGCCTCCGGTACAGATTCCTCAGGCGCTCCCATAGCTCAAAGCTGACACCTCCCACTAAGCACTGTCTGCCCAGACCAACCTCTCACGATGCCATTTGTCCTGACAGATGGAAAGACAGAGGTCTGAAACCAACCTATATCTTCTTCCACTGATTTGTCCTTTTTTTTTGTCTCCCTTGGCTCATCCATCAATCATTTTCAGCCTCACTTATTCACTTTGTGTCGCTATCCTCTCCTCCTCCGTCTCTGCCCTACTATCTTTTCCTTCCTGGTCTCTGTCTTCATCTCATCCACCTTTTCTGTTTCCAGCGCGCAATCCGCATCTGCCTTTTCAATACTCCTTCTCCAACTCTTCCACCCTTTGCCCTGGCGTTCACATTCATTTGTTTGGATCGCTTCCACCTCGGAGGGAATAATCCGCTAACTGGTTCATTCATACGGATGACATCATCAAATCCCTTCGTTGCCGTTGGCTGGATTAATCCTGCTCATTCTCTTGCACTGACTGAGTTCATTATGGAGGCACAAATCCAGTCGGCTTAAAAAGAGCGAAGGGGTCCGGGCTACTACTGAACAAGCTGCAGGGGAAGGGAGTGAGTGAGACAGATAGTGAGAGAGGACAGAACTCCTTCTGTGGGGGAAGAAGGAGAGACAAAGCGGCAGTCACTTCAGGCCATGGTCAAAGTGCAATATTATAGAAAAATGGATGGATTTTTGGATCTGCATTTGAATGAGGCAGGAATTCAAGTTTTGCACTGTGTGGTTTTGAAGAGGATGTTGGGGGCAGAGACTGAGGTGGAAAATGTGCATGTGTGTGTGTGTGTGTAAATATGCACAGCACAGGATGCCTGTGTCTCTTAAATGTAATGCTTTCTATATACACAGAGTACTCAGTTCCTTGAGGTTAAACAGCCCATGACAAAAGCCACCCACATAAACATTACACATCGTGTAAGGTGCTGCGGTAAACAGCACTTCATATCGTGCAAATAAACTGTCCTGTGATTATAGGTGTGTTTGTGAAGCAATGATGTGCTAAATGAAGCCAGAATCTAAGGGCTATTATAGGATTCCTTTAATAAACCACTCTTTCCTCCTAGAATGTGGTCTTAGCCTCAAGCTATTCTCCCTATACAACGCAGGGAAAAGACGGTTTTGTAAATACTGTATATGCTGCTTTGAGGTTCTGTCGAAAGTAAGATGATGGCGAGGTGAGGCAACATTCCAGAGAAATGACTACGTGACTGATGAAGCTGTAAATATGATAATAATTACTATCTATAGTAGCTGTATTTTCACTGTTTAATATTTTGTGCACAATGTTAAGTTCTTCTTAGGAGAACACCCATTACAGTCGCCAAAAACAGAACAAACAAAGACAATTTATTTGAGTGATCAAGTGTCAAGTCATGGGTTTTTAAAGTCGCAAGTCATTTTTTTTTATGTCAAGTCAAGTTGCATTCTTCCTAGTCTAGTGTGTCTTCCTGTCTAGTGTGTCCTGGGAATACTGCAGGGCTTCACTTAACTAAAGGTGGCTCAGGGATGCGAGGTGGATGGGTGAAGGGGGGGAGGAGGGGATCCATAAGCTCCTCGTCCTTGCGTGACACAACTGATAGGATTGCTTTGACTAACGGGCATTTAAGTGCTAGTGTGACCCAGCGACAGATCAAGAGGTCAGAGATGAGGTTGAGCCAATCGGCCACGCTCTGACTGATGACATGATAAATAAGCTCCGGCATTATGCATAATTTCACCGGCACAACATGGAAGAATAGAGCGAGGAAAGCAGAGACAGGACAAATCCAGTACAGTCGCTTTACACTATTTGAAGTGCTGGCTGGAGATAGCGATGTGATCAAACTGCCTCAGTAATTGCATTAGGCGGGGTTCATCCTTTTAAATTGGATAGTTGCAGTTAATATGATTCATTCTGTGCTTTACATTTTCTTCTTCTAAAAAAAAAATTTGAAAAGATTTGAATTCACACTTTTTTTTCTTTCTTTTTTTTTTTTGCCCTCACTCTTTAAAAATAGTCGGCTACTTAGCGAATCGCACTCTGTCAAATTCATTAGGTCAGCTAGCTAGCTCTTCCTCGTGTTCCCTGCAGTCAGAGCATCACTATTTTATGAATGAAAGAACATGTCTGAGAAATGTCAAAGTGCTGGTGACAGCAGGACCAAAAAAGAATATGGCTCTATCTCCAGAGTTACCTTAATTTTGGTTTTGTTGAAATGCGGGACAGGTCTCAGCCAGAATGTGTCATTTGCGGTGAGGAGCTAGCTAATGAAGCCAAACAAAATGACAGGAAACAAAAACATCACACCTGACATGTTATTCTTTTGTTGTTGTTGTTTCTCATAATCTATCGGGCAGAGTGCTGTGAAATTTGCCGTGTGCTTTCATGCGAACTTGTCCTTTCTTCTTATGCCACCCTCGTACACATAGCAACACTGGCAATTGTGTTGTTTTGTCCATCCAGCAACGTTGCGCTATGGGGAGTAAGGAACACCGTAACCTCCAGGGACGTGTAGTCTTTTTGTTGTACATACAGTTACGTGTCTTTGTGCAGGGGCTTTACAATGCATCATTTCTCTATTTTTAGAGACCTGTAGGATTCAGTGAAGAGTTACTTTGAAGCCTCCTTTATGCAGGCTAGATGTGTGTGCAGCCGTATTGAAATAGTGGTGGGAGTGATAAGGGTGATTACCGCAGAAAATGAGAGGCAGCAATGAACAATAAAAAAAAAAGAGTAAAATATATGGACCCATTATCCAAGCTGAGATGTTTATCGTCTTGTGCGCCTCACCCAAACTCCCAGCGGACGTCATGTTTCGCTATTTATCAGCCATTCTTGTGAAATTCTATCCGACGTATAATCTTGCACGGGATACATGTACGGATGCCTTTTTGCATCCATGACACACAACCGCTAAAACAGCATCCGCGTTCAAAAATGCTCTCGTCACAACTAAAGGCCGCCTCTGCAGGTATGGACACGACTGTCTGTGGTTCGACTGGCCGGTCGCAGGCGATGGAGCGAGCGGGTGATCATCCCCCATGTGTCTATCGGTGTCCCCCACCACCACCTCCTCCTCCTCCCTTCCATCTCTTCCTCCTCCTAGCCACATGACACACATTGTGGCTGATCTGTCAGTGCGCTGGCATCATCGGAGCAGGACATGCATGATGTGTCAGAGATAGACTGTCACGCTAGAGGCCCCTGGATGGAGAGAGGAATGAAAGAGGGGAAAGAGATGACAGATGAAGCGAGATCGACAAAAGAGCGCGGCACACAAAAGAAGGATAGACGGAAACAGGTGGATTGAAGGTGTTAGGCAGAAAGAGAGACAAGGATGGAAAGGAGGGATCAAGTCGGGCGCGCGCGCGGGGAGGGGGGGGCGGTAAGCATACATAGACAGATAGAAAAAGATTATTTCGAATGCCAATGCTCCACAGTCTCAGCACAGGCATAAGGGCGGCAAGGTGGCTGCTTACACAACACACACAGACTTATACACATACACAGCTCCATGTTGCCAAAAAAGACCTGCTGGGTGCCTGCAGAGACGTGAGTCATAGTATCCATATCACTACGCCACAACACATACAAACAAACATATTGTGCTGCTTGAGTAGCGCCGTTACAGGCATTTTGACATTTTCTTGACAAAAAGGAGAGGATCTGAGGGTTCTGCCTGGTTGTGTTAAGGGAGTGAGAGGAGAGCAACAGCTTTGCATCGCTCTAGTTGGTACAGTACAGGAGAGCGGTGAGTTATTGCTGGTCTCTTACAACAAAGCCTCTGTTGTGTGTGTGTGTGTGTGTGTGTGGAGGAACACAATTGTGAAACATGCTCTGTGTGGGCTGGTGTGTGTCAGTAAAGACATAGATAGCTAGTGGGTGTGTTTACTAATGTGTGTTAGCGGAGGATGTTAGTGTGTTAAAGCAAGTGTGTGCGTGTGTGGTAGCGGGGATTTAATGGGATTTCCAGCTCAGCAGAATGCGCCTGCTCGTCTCTCACACCCCCCAACGCGCTGAGGCGCGCGCGCACGCGCACACAAACACACACTCTTGGTATCGATCTGCCCGCCAGCCGCAGGGTCATTCATCAGATGGTTGGACACACCCAGGTGTGTTTTACTGTTGGCCAATGCTCAGCAGCGCATTCGAGGAGCAGACAACCATCATTGGAGGAGAGAGAGAAACAGAGGTGGAAGGAGAAGGGAGGGAAATTCTTACAGTAACAAAACGAGAAGCCTTCTGTGGGGAAAAAAAAAAAAAAAAGAGTTCTGTGGAAAGTGCACAAACATATTTTGTGCAAAACAAAACAGGCAATGCACTATTACTGCCAGGACTAACAGACCAGCATCATGACATAAATGGAAGCAACAAAATATGTTTATATGCTGCTAATTTACTCTGCCAGATAGATTTTGGAGGACACGGTGCAGTGCAGAGAGCTCATCAGGAGGAGTTCAGGGTGGATGGCGTGATGCAAGATGCACCGTGTGTTGCACATGTTGGATAACCGAACCACTTGAAGTGAGGGAGAGATTGTGAATTTGGTTAAAACACTGAACAACTCTTTCCCTGACATCATCCAAGCTCAGCTTTCATATGAGCCCAACCTTAGGTGAACCTAACATAACTTTACATTACATAGTACTTGAGTTGCTGGGAAGGGTTAGGATGTATATCCTTATGGATGAATTTTCCGAGGGTGCTGGGCTCCTGAGCCAATCCCTCTTTGTATTTGATTCACGAGTGCCTGTTTTCATTATTTAGTCCCACGCTCATTTCGTACACGCAACTGCTTTCAGGCACTATGCAAATGCACCGCCACCGACAGTCATGTCGGACAATCGCCCAATTTGCCACCTGATAGTCACAAAGGCCGATGTCACTGATGATGACTGTCACACTCTGACATACAACAACACAACCCCGACACACAGCAGTCTCGACCTCTACCCTAATGACGGGTTAACAGTCGCCCCCAACACCATAGCAACAACTCCTTGGCCTTGTCATCGTTGTACCTCTGATTCAATTACCTTGACCTCGGTGGGTGCCAGGGCCTCCCTCCCAGTCTTGCTCCTGTAGCACGGGAAGGTTAATTGAAATGGAATGCAACATTAATTTCCTTATTAATGAGAGCAGGTGACTGGCCGCTGACTGTAGGAGAGGGTGACCTCACAGACACTTCTTTTTTTTTATTTTTTTTTTTACTTTGCCTTGTTGGGAAATGCCACATGATAGATCACAACGTGTGAATCAAAATGTACCAATGCAATGTATCTGTCCTAAAGTGTGTATCTATGTATGACAACATGTGGGTATGCCTCTCCGGCCTTTAGACTAAGTCACAATACCCATATATCAAACTGGCAGAATGAACAGTAGCCAACTAAATGTACTTTGAGCTCTGGCCTGATACCAAAGAATGCATAGCATATGGAGTTATGTGATCACATATGCACACACACACAAAACGCACAACCTCAAATGCACTGTGGCCCTGACATATAAGACACTCTTATACTTATTCTATTACTGTAGTGCTTCACTTGGGTTACCTACAGCTTGGCACTAACACTGCTGAACATTAGAGAGTTCATTGTTTGTGTTTTAAGAGAGTCCATTGTCAGTGTTTGGCCTCCTGCATTGGGTTTCTGTATTAATGCTTGGAAGGTAGCTGTTAGCCTCAAGTCTCCCTCTTGTTCTTTCACTGTGATCAAGGGTTCAGATCAGGAGGAAAATGTCGAAGGTAAGCAGTTTTAACGGCCACCAAAGCGCATTCGCACAGTAACACGCATTTTTATGATGATCTGCGCGCTGCTGAAGGTGGCTATGTAGGCGTATTTGCAGGCATATGCTTTCACCCCATGCCATTCAAATGTCGAGCAGAAAGCTACGCATTCAGGGCAAACTTTTATCCCCCCCACCTCCCGTTCCCCTCCCCACAATGCAACAATGCTCCACGTGTGTGCATCCTAGTGCCTCACGCCCCTCATCTGTCAAAACATGATAAGATATGAAACTCTGCGGTGACTGGAACAGGCAGCCTCCTCTTCAATCTCCTTAAACAAATACCAGGCAAATGAATGAATTTTGAGCAGCCACTGCTGCCTCTATCACAAAACAGATCTGCGCTTTATTTCATTCCAGCACCTTTAGACGCTTTTCCGGGAGATGCAAGCAACTTGTTCTAATAAGATTTTTTGTACTTGTTTTTTTTTTTTTTTATACCCCCCCCATCTCTTCCACCAGCGTACCGCGACTTCCTTGTTTAATCACACAGTCTATTAAAAAGGCAATTAAACATCATGCAGGTAATATGTATAATCCATTGAACAAATCCTGGATCAAATATGCAAATAGCAATAATGGAATGTTGATTAGTGTGCCATTTTGCCTGCACTATTGATTCAGTAGAGTTAGAGCGAGACCTTGTGTCCATAAGTGGATGTTTTTGGCCTGGTTTTAAGACTATAAATGCACAGATATATATATTTATTTTAATATGGTAAATTTATGCAATGCAGATTTGAAGGGAATTCTACGTTTTTGCTCCGAGGCCTTCTGGGAGTATTGCTGCACATTTGACTGGGGCATGACTTTGGCTAAGTGCAAGGAGTCTACAGGAAGTCTTGTAGTGTTTATCCTCCCTAAGGCAAACACCCCAGGGCTACGTGAACACGCACAGGCACACGGCACTTTAAAGGAGCTATGATTTTAAATGAGCAAAAAAAAAAAAAAGGAGCACAAATGGGTATCGAGAAATTGTAGCGTAGTAGAGTAGAGACTCCAACGAGGGTCAACAAGAGGCCAGTTTTGTTAGCTAAAACTCTTTACAGGAGCCAATTAAGTAAAGGTAAAGAAACAGGGGCACACGGGGACTCTTCCGTGTGTTTGCGTGCACGCTACATGCAAAATCCTCATGTTGCTGCCATCTAGCATGTAACAAGAGTTTTACTGGATGCAGGGCCACAGAGATCAAACAACCTGAAAGCAATTAGAGCTGCATCCAGATGATTTCTGGGGGCGAACACGTGCCGTTATCGCTCTTACATTTTAAAGAATGAAAAATGGCCACACTCTCCGCCGTCATAAAACGCAGCGCCGGACACACACACACACACACAAAAAAAGGAAGCAATCAAAGTGAGAATCACACACCGCAACAAAAGCACTTGCCTGAGTAACGCGATGGCATTTAAAGCGGATTTGCGTGACTGATGTTCAGGCTGCTTGTTTATGCCTGTCTGCCCAGTTCTGTGCGGCGGAGTCAGAGTTGACAGAAGCCACACAGAGCAGAAACACGGATCAACAGGTTATTAGCATAAGCCCAGGAAGGCACCTTAAAAAAATAATAAAAAAGCACAGTGAAATGTGGAAATAATTCCAGCAGCCTGACCGCACCTCTTACAAATAAGAAAAAAAAAACTGCTTTATCACTTTCTCAGCTTGATGCAGTTTCTCTTAGGGGGCTTTGCCGTTTTGTTTTGAAAGATTAAAAGTGGAGGAGTACAAGCTGGAGGGAAGGGAGGGAGGAGGAGGAGGGTGTTTGGTGACAGAGGATGGAGGAAGGAGAAGGAGGAGGAAAAGGGGGTGGTGGTGGTGGTGTTATTGATGTGCAGTGCTGGCTCAGATAAAGGATTGGTGGGAGCCAACCGGCTCCTATCTGGCTCCTCCAGCCAAAGGCCTGTTTGCTTTCTAGGAGTTGCCGTCGACCAAAGTTTGTGTGTATACGCGTGTGTGTGTATGTGTGTGTGTGTGTGAGTGAGCGAGTGAGCTGGGAGGCTGGAGAATGGAAAAAGAGATAGTAGGGAGGGTAAGCGTGTAGATGCTTTTTTCAGAATTAGATTCCGCTTCCCTAACAGCACAATTAAGGTACGATTGGAGAGAGAGGGGGGGGGCGGATTCTCAGGGTTAAGCAAGGATAGTGTATAGTAATGGACCGAGCGTAGTGTCACAGATGGAATATGATTACCATAGATCCATTTCTTTCATGCTTTCTAAAATAATAAATAAATAAATAGAGGAGGAGGGAAAATATAGAAACACACATGTGGCTGAAAATAATCTGAGGATGAATCAATATGGTTAGTAACGGAGCGTCAAAAGACCTTGATGAAGAGGCGGCCTTATCAAAAAGATATGTTTCATAGATGGGGCTCTTGATTTATATGGACAGGAGGCCTATGATGCAACATGAATTACTGGCTGGTTAGAATATATGGATGGAGAGATGGAGGGCTAAATGAAGCAGCAGAGTGTGTGTGTGTGTGTGGGGGGGGGCAGGAGGGGAAGGATGTCTGCTCATCAGCATCTGACTGTCAGCACAGGGAGAGCACAGCTCGCTATGCTACGTGCGCGCCGACGGCGGCTGCGGCGGCAGCTCTCGAAAAGTGATGAACTCTGACCGAGATTAAAAACAAAGCACAAACATTCATCACGCCGGACTATTAACAATCCGGAGGTTGCGATTCGGCGCCGCTGATTAATTAGAGCAAAAGAGGAAATGGCACTTCTTATTGGCTCAAAATGCCTTTAGATGAGTCACGTTCACCACCACGAAAGTAAATTGTTTTTGGATTTATCTAAACATTTAATCAGGCATGTGTTTTTGGGTTGTTTTTTTTAATAACAACTGCTTTTAGAATTTAATTTCTGTTTCTTCCACGCAGATGATTGGTATTGATTTACTGTCAGGGTGGTACATTATGATTTTTGGACACAAGGTGAGCGAAATTTCTCAGTACAATATATACTGTGGAGACAAATCATACTCCACCTACATTTTACAATTATTACAACAGGCTGAACACTGCCGAGCTTTTGTCTCTAATGGTCTTCCAGCTGTTTACAAACACAAAACACCGATTCATGCCGTTCTTTTGGGGAATAGTTTCTTTCCGACGGTGACTGCGGGTCTGATATTTGGTTTTGGCTGGTCGTGTTTACATTAGTCAGTCGGTGGGCTTGGACCTTGAATGTGCGCCTGCAAAGCCCTGCTCGGATTTCTCAGAGTGGTTGTGACTGAATTCCGGTAGACTGCAATGTACAAATGTAGATATGTGCATGGCCATGCATGGGAGTCGCCCTTTCACAGTTATTTTACGTACAAATATTAACCCCATGCTTCTTTTTTGGGCCCCTTGGCTTGTAAGTGACATGCCCAAAATGAATAGAGCACATCTCTGCAGCTACTTGGTCTAGTTGAATAATCATAGTCATAATAAAGGCAACGCTTGTGACATTTGTTCAGATGTGTAAATATCAGTATGTATGTACTTGTACTAACCCTAACCCCTCACCCAAATTGATGGACCCTGGGGCTCAGGCGGTTAAGGAAGTCTTTATGGAAATCTTTATGCAACTGGTGCAGACACTTCAGTATATACTGTAGTGGTGGTGGTGGCATTCATGGTTTAATGTCCCTTGACCATATTCTGTGTTTCTCAATAGGTTTACTTCACCTCCCCTGGATTGAGGTTTACCGAACTCCAAACGTGGGATAAAATGTAACACCGGTAGAAACAATTATTGAGGAGCGCACAGCAAAATCTTGCTTTCTTACGCTACACTATTTTACAGCTTTGTGCTGTACCTCCAATGTGTTTATTAACAGGATCCAAAGTTCACTAGTGCCAATGATTCACTGTCATAATCCAAACAACAATCATTGACGAGTGTGTATCTGAATTCAGAGTGAGACGTTTAGCAGTCCACGTATTTACGTAGATGATGTTGTTTTCCGAAACTGTCGTTTAAGTATTGAGGATTCTGATATTTTCTTATTAATGATTCACATTTGTGTCTTTCAAGACTTTCTCGATACAGTCATTTGAGTTTTAACCCTTCATAATCTGCCTTGTGACGACCAAAAGTTATTTTGAAAATCAAATTTCTCTAAAACTCCGTAATGACTCATGCCTTCTAAAAATAAAAATTAAAAAAAAAACTCTTCTCCTGATCTTAGTCCTTCTCACCCCTCGCTCCCCTGCACCCTTCATCATGAGTGATACAGGCTCTGTGCTACCCTCCATTTGTTTGACCCTGCAGGAGGGGAACTGATGTGCTTATCCATCAGAACCGCACGGCTCCATTTACGGGATGGACCCCTGCCTCTAAAGCAGCTCCTCCAGCCGGCGCCAACAGCTGCCCGCCTGTCTTAAACACAAGTCCACCAAGGGCAAGGGCAGATCCCCAACGCTACAAGTGAAGCTTCTCCAGATCCAACTCTGTTGACTTGTGCAGCTACCGGGGAACGTTCTGTCAAAAACAATGGAGTGCACCGCGTCTCAATGTCGATCCCAGGGATGCACTGATTGAGCATGTTGGGTTTCTTTCCCATTGAGCATCCATTTGACACTAACTTATGAGCATTTGAAAGTTGCAATCAATTACAGCATTGTCTGAAACACACAGAAGGTCTAATTGGGTTTTGCTGAATAATTAAAAGCGCGAGGATATTTCTGAATAAAATCTAGTCTAGGCCGCGTTAAAGAAACCTGATGCTTCAGCTGAATGACTTCAAGTTTAAGTCCTTCGCCACTGTCCCATTGAAGTCATGTTCAAGTCCCCCCACCCCCCCTGTCAAAGAGGTCATGAGGCAAACACACTTCTGTGGGGCCCCACTTTTCCAGCCCATTCATGGTCTCGCTTTGCAGGGGCACTGTAGGACATATCATTAGAAAGCAGACAGGGGTGACGTGTGTCTATGTGTGTGTTTGTGTTGAGGGGGGGGGTCAATGTTATGTGCCTACATGTGAGAGCTGTGAAACTGATCCCCCCCCCCCCGCAGAAGCAAATGTGCAAGTGAGCGAGGGGTGGCAATTGGCAGAGACTCAACCAGTGTTAGCTGGCTTTCCAATTCCACCCTGACAGTTCAGTCATGGGACTGAAACTCCATCCGCTCTGTGGAAAGTGGAACATGAACGTTCTGTTTTGGTGCGGGCACATACATCATTGACCTCTTTTACACTTGGACAAGTCATGGGTCTTGAAGTGAAGTTCAAAAGCAGAATTCTTATTTTTGCATTAAAGCATGATGTAAATGCAATCAAATTTTTGTCTGGCTATGGGGAAATTGTTTCCGGCCAAGAGACATTAAAAATCTAGTATAAATTTGATAGTAGTGGTTTAGATTTACCTTCTCATGTGGGAACCTGTTATGATTAAACCTGTAGAGCAACATAACTGAGTCCCCTGACGTAATGGACCTGGTAAGAGTTTTAACAGTGTGCAGATTCAAGTGTTGAACATTAACATGTCCTTTACACCAGCTGACTGATTCGTCCATGGAAACTTTACACTCAAGTGTCCCCCCATTTTTCCTCCCGCATGAGACTTTATCTCTAGTAGAAGTCCAAGCATAGCTCGCTTTCCCAAGCATCACAAACCCCCTAACCCCTATCCTCTACCCAGCTAACTGTAACTCTAGCCTCATCCCAGGGTGCGTAATCTCTCTCATGTTCCTGTCTCTCTCCGTCGTCGTCTAATCTAACTCGTTCCCCCTGCTGCTTCAGGCTTGACGTGGAATGCCGCAGGTCACGGCTGGGGCAGCTTATGCGGGGGGGGGCAGGTGCTGTCACAAGGTACGTCTCCATGGCGGCAGAAATACGCCACTGATGTTGGGTTTTTTTTAGAAGGCTAAAGACATGGCATCCACTGTGCCCCCCCCCTCCTCTCTCTCTCTGCCCTATCTCCCCCTCCGTGCCTACATTTGGCTCCCTCTTGGGCTGTGTCACGAGTTCTGTCAGTAGCAGTTGCAGTTTGGCTGGCGCTGGCGCTCGTCATGGGCAGAGGACTGAGTAAGAATCTTCCATTAAGGTTAGCCCCCAGTATGTAGCACATGATTTGAGTCAGGGTAGAAGGGAATGACTCAACAGCACGTTCACTGCCAGATAAGGAAGCGCCACACACACAACACCTCCTCGGGATGATATTGCCACCGTGCCACGAGAAAGAGAGGAGTCCTACTTTCCACTTTTTTTTCTCCCCTCGTCCTTCCACGGAAGGAAGATTTTGCAAATGGTGCGCCTTTTCATACATTATGCTAATGTCGCCATCTTCGTCTTTAAACTGTCCAAACTGTCCCTAATCAAATTGAGGTCAAGGGGGCAGTTTTGAGTTATGAACACAACCTTTGACAACATATCCCCAGTTGCACAAGCGACAGTGCCACTGCTGAGAGTGACAGTCAGCAACGTGCAGCCAACACATTGACAGTGCTCCTGCTGTTGGAGGGTCGTCTCAGTGTCAGCTGTCAGTGATGTGAAGCTGGAGGCTCAGCGGAGTATTTTGACCTTTTGCTAACTGTGATGTCATCCTCCGGTTCATTTACATAGTTAGCAGAGCTGTTCTCTGGGAGACTGCGTGTGTCACCCAGCACGCAGCAAGCACTTAGCACACCTGCTTTCGGTGTCTTTGCCGCTTAAATGGTAGTTATGTCTGTGTGTGACAATACCAAAATCACATCCCCATCTTCTGGTTTAATCAAAGTGTTACCACTAAAAGGAAATTGCACTTGTAGTAAATTAAAAGACTGCACGCGGTTGTATTGAACCCGAAATCTTCAAACATCAGATGAAACAGACTCCATAAACTGTGGCATGAAAACAAACACTCCTATTCATTCATCCACTTGATTCTTCCCGCTACTTCTCATCACTCTTCAAAGGCGAAGGTTGAGTCTCACAGCTCCAGGGTGTGCTTGTTCTTCGGCGCGCGTGTATGCCTTGCCTCGTTACTGAGCTTCACAGACAGTATAATTTCAGCCTGACACTGCCTTGAATGTGCCGCTGTCAAGCCGGAGCGCGGCGGAGTGTGAGCTGAGGGATGCAGGCTCAAAAATGTCACTTTCGTTCTCGGTGAGATGAGAGAGAGAGAGAGCGAGAGAGAGTGGGAGAGGGGGGAGAATTGGGGAAGGGGAGCGGCGGTGGATGGGTGGCTGGAAGAGGCCTTGGAACAACTGTTTAAATCATGACAGGAAAATGACCACAGCCTGGAGAGATTTTTGCGCGTCAGTGTGTTGGAGTATGCATAAGAGAGATCAACAGCATGTGCAAGAGTCTGCTGGTCTGTAGAGTTTAGAAGCACGTGATATGACTGCATACAGGTTCTGGAGTTCAAGACTTGTATATACAAAAACAAAATAGACGTGCCCATGTGAGAATGCACAAAGATACCAAAAACAGTGTGTACTATCTGCGCTGTGAGCTTGTAAGTCCATCAAATGTGTGGAACAAATGTGTATTCGTGTTTCCCTCCATATGTGTGAGTGCGTGTGCCCGCCTGTGCTCCAGCATATCTGGCCCCGACTACAAAGCCCCTCTGTTCCTAGCATGAGCTCCATCTCTGGGCCTTGTCAAACAAACGGCTCCTGGCGCCTCTCTCCTGGGCATGTGCCACGGCCGCTGCCAGGTCCGCCATGGCTTGTGGAGCCCCTGTTCCTGGCATCTTCCGCAGCGCTGCTAAGCATTAACGGAAGTCCCCTCCGTCCTCGTTTACATTCATTAAAACGGTAGCACTGGGCTCCCCCAGAGCGTTGGGAGGCTGCGCCAAGCCTGCCGCAGCCGATAAACCGGGGCCACCTCTCACTGCCCATTCGCTTTGCTTTCTTCTGCTTTTCCCCGTGCCGCTCTCTGTCTGAGATGGCGCCCCACAGCACCCCTCTGTGGGCACTGGGCTCTGGTCTGTTGGCAGGATTTTGTCTCCGTCTTGGTCTTTACTCTGGATTTTTTTTTCTTTGTAGTTTGTTTTTTGAGTTAAAACGACACAGGTTGTCACCTGTGCCAAGTTTTAAAGGGCAACCATATGAAACTGCATTTGAACCAGTTTTGCTGGCTTTGCTACAAGCCTCGACTGAGCAGGTAAAGCACTGACAGTAACTCCATGAGCTCGAAGCAGACAATTTGCTCAGTTTAGCATACCAACACTCAAACAACTGCTCTATTTAACAGCCACTTATGAACAGCATGGGGTTCAACATGCCTGCCCCCTTAGAACAAAATATATTGAATACAATGCAAGAATAATCTTGAAGATCTGGTCATATGCGGTAAGGGTCTGGAGGACGTTGTTCCAATTTGGTCCAAGTCATCATATCACTGGACACCATGCCTTGAGGGGAGTCAACAGTCCCCATAGCTTGTCTCCCCTTCTGTGGCAGAGGGTTTCGGAAATGTTAGGTCCATGGCTGGGTTGTTGGGTGGTTGGGGAACAGCGGTTACCTTCTTTCTCTCATTTCGCGCCTGGCTGACTAAGATTCTTCATTGTCAACATGCTAACCCTGAGCTCAACCACCATACAGAACATGGAGATGACAAACATGTGCTCAACACAACGCGCGCCGAGAACAACACAATGACCTCTACAGCAGGTATTGGGAGCTTTGGGGTGAACAATGAAGCAGGTTTGACGGGTAACATGCCAGCTCTACTCAGCCCTTAGAGTCCTTAATGCCAGCGAAATTCGAAATGAAGCTGACTGATCACTAACATCACCGGATCTCAACTCCTTTGTGCCTCGACTGTGTCTTTGGGGTCACGCGCTTGTACCGGATGGATGTTTGTATGTGTGCGTGTGATGGATGAAGGTAGTTGCGGGGGGTGTGGCTGGGCTGAGGAAAATATAACCTCTGGCGAGATGAGAGGATGCCACTCTGGGAGGGAAGTTTAAGGTATGTGCTGCTGGAGAAAAGGCAGGCCCTTGGCTGAGGAGAGAGAAGGCAGAGCTGACATAGTGGCTAAATAGAGAGATGAGGGAGGCAAGTCTTAATTACAAACAGCAAGTCGGGATAAGGAGAGGGATTAGGTCAAGCATGGAGCATGGAATTAGAGGAAGAAGAGATGGGAAAAAATGACTTTAATTAGCATTATTGGTGGGGCAGTCACGTGTTAGTGTTAACCCCAAAGAGCTAAGGCTAACTGTCATTAGCATTCATATAACGAGGGCTCGGTGCAACGAGGCCATTTTGGTAGCAATTACTTTAGCCTGGCTAGTGCCGACATGCTGGGACACTACACATAAAGATAGTCGCTCGTGCTGCAGGGGCGACAGAGGCCAAGGGAGTGAGTGATTGAGGAAAAGCGACTGGATATTCACTCCAACCAGCCTTAGCATGTCATTAACTTCCTTCCCATCCCCGCACCCACCCCCCCTGACTGGACATTATGAGCTTATCACATAGAGCAAAAGGGAATAATTACCCAAATACTATCCAGCGCAGCCATCTTTAATCAGAGGAGTGTGTAATTACTGCCACACAAATGACTTCAGTTCATTACGAGGCTGCCGTAACATGTCCAACGATGGATTGTTCATCATTCTAGAGTGTATTATTTACCACCACCGCAGCAAACCAGGGACAGATAAATACACAATTGTCATTAAGGAGGAAAGGAAAAATGGATGTGCTGGTCAGAAGAGCATTTTTCAAAGACGCGCATTAAAAGCCTAAAGTGCCGAGAGACATTAGAGGGCAAGCGAGACGATAGCGGAACCCCGGGCGACTGATGGCATGTTTTAAAAGCAACTTCCACTTGATTAACTCCCTGTTCTCTGAGAAATCTAATTTCTGCATATTTACATGTATATTTGCATTCCTTTTCTGACATATACAAATCTGTTTATGGCAGGGCTTTATTTCTTCCCTGGCAAAACGCTCCGGAAAGCATTTCCGAGGCTTGTTGTTTTTGTGTTCCTTTAAGTACACGTGATGTGTATTTTCCTGGGGTCCAGTAGCACACTAATCTTCTGGAGCCAGATGTGCTGGTAAAAGGCAAGCCACAAAGCCTCCACCACTAGACGTCTCTGCATCGCTCCTGGCCAGATATGATGCTGCATCCCTGGGGGCATTAGCAGAGAGCTTTGCCGGGCTCCAAATAGAACTATGCTCCTGCTCTGGAGACAGCAGCATAATGGAACAGTGTGAGGGAGGAGGACCAGTCAAACTTGAGGTCTATCATGGGAAACCACTGGTACAGCACTTTCAAAAGTAATACATGTGTGTTTTGGAATGATAATAACGGCCAAATTGTTTGTTTAGCAGTGACCAAGAAGCTGAGCTCCTACGAGCACATGTGATATGTTTGGCAGTATCCTGATCAAGTTTTCTTTTCTACCTTGTCACGAGACAATGTTTGAAAGTCCCATCACTTCTTCATCAGAACTAACGAACCATAAAATAAGACTCCTTATCTGCGAATCAAGGAACAGGAGGAAACCACTCAGAAAACATATCAACAACAGTAGATTTTTCCAACTTCGGGTCTTTGTTAGTCGACAAAGAGGCTTTTCTGAGCTGCCTTTCATCCCATTGATTATTGTGCCTCGATGAGCTAATCAATCATAGCAGCATAAGGCAATTTTTAGAAAAAGCTCGCTGAATTGCATCTGGATCTGCATCCCCTATGAAGCATTCACTGTTGTGCGATTTGGAAGGCTGAAAAAAGCAATGCAACAACAACAAGCACTACCACCAGCATTTCTATCCCGATTGAGTGGCGGTAATTGTCGAGTTGTCAGGCGGGCTTTTGTGGCTGCAGACGGAGCTGGCAGAGCCCATCAGTAGAAAATTACAGAGCAAAAGAACAATCAGCTTCTCCTCTGTTACTTAAAAAGAAAGAGTTGCCCAACAACAGGGGGATCCAAATGGAGATGAAACCTACCCAAAAGGAGACTGTTTACCTCACTATGTCTTTGTCTTGAGAGGGAAATGTCAACCGGAACCCAAAAGGAAAAAAAGACCGAAAAGGAGAAAGGGAGAAAATCAACTCAGGCCGCCATTGCTCATTCCTCAAACATCTGACAACAAATCATTATGCCGTCACTGCGATTGATTAACAGTCACCTGGTAATTGATATCAACAAAGGGAGGGTTGTTTTTATTTCGAGGCTCTCACAGGCGGGCCCTCCTTTTTGCCATGAAAACATTAGAAAAGCTCTTTTTTTTTTTTTTTACTGCCACTTGTCTCTAAGGCAACCAGCTCAATTTATCAACTAGTGTTCAGGGCAATGGAATTAAAGCCATACAACTGCTCAAACAAGATCACATTTTATGCCCTGAAGTTGTTGTAACCAATCACATGTTATTTCGCATGCTGGCTCACCACCTCAGTTAACTGCCAGTATCTCTCAAAGACGATATACATTACGGGATATAGAGACGATAGCAGTAGAAGTTGTAGTGGTTTGTGCGAAGGCATATTTTACAATTGAAGATATATAAAAGCACTCCCTCTTGAGCATCTATTTGGATACTGCATGTGCTGATTACAACAATCATTCCAATATCAATTCTGAGTAGCACAGCCGCTTGAGTTAAATGAGTGTGTCGGGTTGTAATGACAAGTGGCTCACGACGTACCTTCAATGAGCAAATGCCACTGAGAATCTGGCATAGCTGACAAGGCAAGCTTTCTTGTCCGGCCTTGATCTTTGTGCATGTTTAGCCGGCCTGCGCACACAGGGGCACCCACATGACCAAAACCAGTGTGACAGGAGAGAACCCTGCACCTGTAACAGGGATCATTCTGTCATGTGAGGGGGGTTGTTTTGTCACCACCTGCTACACGGCTCACACATGCGAACAAATCCATAGTGGTGTGCACACATGTCGTCCTCCCTCCCCGACTTAACTGCACACAAGCCACATTTACAAGATCAATACCTTTAAACAAACCCTTAATCTGTAATTACTGGCTAACACCCAGCAAATGATAATCTGAAACACAAACACCCATCTGTATTTGAGGTGGTCTGCCTCTCTTGACATCTGGGCTCTTATTGAATTGCAGTGGGCCCCCACACAGAGCAGAAAAGCAGGGGGACCCAGCTCTGAATTGCACAGGTTAAAAACAGCTACGAAAGGTTTGTGTGTACCCTCTTTCTGTTCCTCAGCCTTGCTCCTGGGGATAAACTATGGCAGCTATCCGTTGCAGGGAGTCTCCTTGAATGGGGCCCGCCATAGGGGCTGAGCAAATAACAACACTTGCCCTGATGCTCATACATATGGTATTGTGCATTTCTTTCCTAGGGTAGTAAGTGGGCTACAGTTACAGTTAGGAAAAAAGTAAAATGAAGAAAAACAGGTTATGCAATTGAGCAGTATCTTGTGGTTATTACAGAACCCTTGCCCAAGCATGCAGCTGTTCTTAATGTAGGGTCTTAATGTTTTATTTCATGTACAGTTAGTGGTGGTTGTTTGCACGTTCTGCTTCTGAAATTTAGGTTGCCACCCTAAAACAATGGAGGTAAATGGAATTTCATTGGTCTATACACCATATACAACTCATTTTAAAAGGATCCGTAGAGCAGGGAGTCAACAAGTTTCATAGGGACCATTTCTTTAGTTCGCCATATTAAAATCTTGCTAAATGGAACCAATACTATGTGAGGATATGAAAGAAAAGCATGAAAGGAAGACAGGGAAGTCATTGCTTGTGATACTGTAGGTCTTGGCATAGCTGGTTACCTAAGTGAAAGCAAAATGTCCATCATCTACTACCCATAACCCCAACCCCCCTCGCTCCATCGTCCTATCCCATCATCTCCCTGATGGACACTCCAACCCGGAGGTAACCCCACCTCCCCCACACATACACACACACACGTGTCAGGCTCGGAAGCAATCTTCGCATTGGGCGGCATTACTTTAGTGAAACCGAGGATGCTCGCACGAAGATGGGGCAACCAACCGCCTTTGGTTGCTAGGGAACAAAGTGACTTGAAATCCGTGTGTATTTGTCATCAGGATCGTTCTTAGCGAAGGGATACAGGTCGCCACTCGAGGAAGAAACATCAAAGGGCAAAGAAATTTAGCCAGGATGTGAAGCAAGAGGAAACATCAGTTTCCTCCAATTGGTAACGCCTTGATAGTGGGAAAAGATGAATGGAGAGAGAGAGGAGACAGAAAGAGAATGAGAGAGTGCTTTGGGCCATGTTTTAGCGTGAAAAGGTAGCCCATTTTGCATGCCTGGCTTATCGGGTGAATAAGGTATTCCTGTGCACAATGTGCAGGTGTGATAAATAAAAATGTTTGGGTGTGTATATTTTTATTTGAAACCAGGTGATTTTTGTCTTTGGCTGGATTTGAGCAGTCGGTGTGCTCCATCTACACACACACACACACACACATATATACACTCAATGTGCCTTTAACTGCACGTGCTTGCTGCTTGTGCACGGCGTCTTTGCTTGTGTGTCACATCAAGCGTACAGCGCGGCGTTCATTGGGAGCAACGTGTCAAAAGGGTTTAATGCCAATATCTGGATCCCTTCTATGGCTAGCACTAAAAATCAATACCCCCGCGTTCTCCTTCGAGAGTGTTTGGAGCGAGACAACACAAACACACAGGCATGCGCGCGCGCCGCTCTGCTAGCATGCAATCTCCCCAGGACACCGTGTCGCCCCAGGGCTAAGCCACACCTGTCTACCTGCACTTAGGTGGCTACTAATATGTTTGATCCGGAGTGACAAGGTCCTCACCTCACAACGCTTACAATTTTCTGTTGCAGGGGGACAAAACTTTCAATTCTTGGTTTTACCGAGCGCTGATGTAACTGTGTGTGAGCTTGTGTGTGTGTGCTGGACTAAGGCATATGCTGTAATCCCCAGATGCATTTGGTTAAGAGATAAATGATATTAGCATGAGGGCTTCTGGACCAATCACACTCAAGGGAACCAGACAACACTGATGTGGTTAGAGGCTGTAATTTAAAAGCCGCAGTAACAATAATGGAGTCTCATTTTCCTAAACAACACGCCTGTGTCTTTTTGTGTGGTAGGCTCGTTAA
This sequence comes from Nibea albiflora, assembly GCA_014281875.1. Classification (NCBI taxonomy): domain Eukaryota; kingdom Metazoa; phylum Chordata; class Actinopteri; family Sciaenidae; genus Nibea; species Nibea albiflora. The sequence goes on from CM024809.1 coordinate 10,799,860, forward strand.
ATACGCATATCTACAAGTGGCTGTCGCGCTCGACCCAGTCAAATGTGCAGATCAGAGCAGGAAGTAGGGTATTCTTTTCCTCAACGCACCCTTTTTACGAGGCTTAGTGCCGTCTTGGTCCATCGACCAAAAGATTTATCACGTCCTGCAAAAAAACAAACAAGCGGTGTGTGGTCATCCTACTGTAAGAGCTTCTAATTACCTCTTTAAAATTCCGCCAACAAGCTATTAAACGTCCACATTCTCATTTTTTCTCATTCCCTTCCCCGCTCTCTCCTATCTTGAAACACCGCGAGCAATTAGTCCGAGTGACTTTATTCATTAGGGGCTCGGTCCTAATGATTATTAAACTGCACACAAGTCAGAAAGTAACCGCGGGGCTGCGTGGTGGCAGAGAGCGAGAACGAAATGAGGGGGGGAAAAAAAAAGGGACAAGGGGAAGGGAGGCGGGGAAGGATGAGGAGGCTGGAGGGGGGTGGGGGGAGAAAAGGATTGAGACAAAAGGATGAGGATGAGAGTGCGAGAGAGATGATAGGGATTGAAAGAGAAATAGGGAAGGCCAATCGTGGACAAAGTTGCACACAAAGTTGGATGTGTTACCGGGGACAAATGGACTCTCTTCCCGACCAAATGAAACTAATTGCGGATGAGGCCGAGCTGTCCGCTAAGAAATTGGGACAAATCATTTGCATCGAGGCAGGTGGATAATCGCCCGTTAAAATCAACCGCATAAATCACCCCGCACAGCCCACAAACACGTGTATCATCGAGAAAATAAACGACGTACAGCAGATGCACCTATAAAACCTCGCTACAAAAACGCACACAGACAGTAAATAGTCTCAGGTGCTCTGCGAATGTACACACCCGGAAAAGACTCCCGCCTGCAGTGCAAACATGCATAGACTTTACCGTGTCCCCGCTGCTCTCTAGCTCTCGTCAATCCACACCTGATGTTATCTCTAAGGGAGATTTATGCACTCGCCGGAGTGAATTTATGAGAGACGGCCTCCTCAGTCAGAGGGACGCAGGGCTAAGAAATTGCTTTGTTGAAATAAGGAAAGGGAGAAAAAAAAAAGAGAGAGCAGATTTGAAAGATTTATTTCTATCTACACCGAGGATGCATGATATATTCAATCTGTTTATTTGAGTGAAACAATCATTTCAGGGAGGGAAGCCTACGAGACGCAATAAGGCTGAATTGTGTTTAGCGCCAACAACCCCCACCCCCCACCCCCCCCAACCCCTGTTTGCAGTAGGACCTGTCTGTGCTTGCTCAAATCTATTTGGTTGTCACTGTTTTTGTTTGCAGCGACTGGAGGAGGAGGAGGTGGGGGTGGGGGTAGACTGTGTTAGGGTGATGCATCATTTTCTGCCTTTTGTTTGTTTTGCTTTTTATTGATAGATTGATTGTTACCTTGGACATGAGTGTTGTGATGGAGGATCGTGGGACAAAAACACAAGTGGCAGCTCCTCGCCGTCGCCTCACGAGTCAGACTGGCGAGCTCATAAAACATGATCAATATCGCCGGCCCCCTTCCCCCCCTCCATCAATTCATCTATTCATTTGTTTCGCTGGGTATCTATACTTTTTTGCCTGAAAAAAGACGGCCGTCCAAAGTGCAGAGACAGGGCTCCCGTCTCATACAACGCCACAAGAATAAGTGAAAGACATCCCCCCCTCCCTCTTTATAGACACAGCACGTCTGCGCATATGCGATGTGACACACAATACAAGCGCTGTGGCTAATAGAGAGAAGAAGAAGAAGGAAAAAAAAATCATGCATTTGGTGCGCTACATGTCCGAGGAAAGGAAAAGGTCAGGGTTTGATTGAGTAGCCAGCCGCCGCTCAAACAAAGCCCGGTCTCAGAGGGTGCAGAGGACAGGCACAAAGTTAGCATCGCAGCCCCCGTGGGTTCCTACACCTGCCTTTACACTTCCATCTTAGATAGGAAAGAGGGACGGAGGGCAGAAGAAAGAGTAAAGGACAATCACTCTGGACTGTGCAGGGATAGGTCAGCCAAATGCAAAAAAAAATCAAATCTATGTTACATTTTTTTCACATTAGGAGATAAGCATTATTCTGCTCTTTGCTGATTCAATGCAGGTAGCTTAACAAAGCAACGACAACATCCATGATTCTGTTTTGAACTCGGAGCAGAATTAGTCGACTTTAGCATACTGTTCATTGTGAAAGTATGATCACAGAATCAGGTGTATTTCTGGGACTTCTGAAAGATTCAGTAAGTCCAGTAGACTATGACACATGAAACTGTGCTATTGACGAACTGCACACTGTTTCGACAGTAATGACTGAGGAAGACTTGAGCAGTGGTGTTACATCTCTTTTATATAACCCGGCACATATGGAGTATAAACTGCTCCACAGGAGAGATGCGATATGATGTGTAGTCAGTTGTCGGACACAAGTGGATACAATGCAACCACATTAACCTACCTGCCAGTTCACAGAACTACTACTACTACACTAACAAACTTTTAACACCACCCTCCACCTCAGAGACACAAGGGTTCTCCAACTTGTTCCCACCAATATAGAGGAAATGCATCTAAGGCATTCCGGCTTTACCACTCAGTTATGGTGTTGTTACATGACAGGAGAATGGGACCCTGGAAAAATCTTTTAATACCCACAGGATTAATGGACAGTGTCACCTTTGTCATTCTGGGCTGAAAGGATCAGGAGTTCATGACATATGACGGTAGGTGATGGTCGGTAATCCTGGACCCTAACTCCCTCTGTGTGCATCAGATGCGTCTGGTGTCACATGACCATCAAGTATAGAGAGAGGCCATATGTGTCACATAGTAAGAGAGAACACTGGTCTCTTCTGCCATCTAGGCCTGGGGAACTTGCTCTCCCGGTGGTACGATGTAGCAGGTTGTGGCCGGGCAATGGGCAAATAGGTGACAAAATCTCAGCCAGGGCATTTTCTGAGAAAAATGTGTCATGCCTCACATGCCTCAGCCAATTAAAGTGTCTGCACCTAAAGCAGAATTATAGCATAGTTAACCATAATGAGTTGCAAAGTTTAAGATCACTGCCTGCCAGACATAAAAGAAAAGAAATAGAGGGTGCTAATTCACTGAGAAAGTTTGGAGTAGCCCATATCATATCAATTACTCTGTGTATGCCGCCGAGAATATTTCCAGGTATTCAGTGGCTGAGCAGCTGGCTGATCACCTGTTATTTACTCTTGTTGCCTCTGTCTTCGCCTACATACTGTTCCCTTGTCATTCCGGCAATGGGAGTAAAGCCTCCTAGATTCTCTCATGCTCAGTCAGGTTGAAATGTTTAAACCTTCTCCTACCACTTACAGTACTTTCATGCCTTTTACTGATTTAGTGTTCTGATGTAATGTTCAAAGTAAATTGCAGGCCAGGTGAGAGTCTTTATGCCTCATTTTTCTCATGCATTTTATATACACTGCCAGTCAAATCGGAGCTCTGTGTGACTTTGTGCGAGCGACTGCGCAGATCGCTTGTTTTATCTCGACAGACATCACCTTCGGTGCACCGCTCCCCGGTGAGCGGTGGATTTGGACTGGGTTAGAGAAGCGAAATCCGGGGCTGGTAGTATTCCCTCCCCGCCTCGTGTTCTTTGCGCTAATCTCCTGGTCGGGTCAGCGCAAAGAACAATTAAATGAGGAGAGCCGAGCGGTTCCTTCAGGACCCTGGGGCCTTGTCGCATGGGCGGGAGGTTAGCTCGACACCACTGGTGGGAGAAGATGCATCATTAATGAATCAGGAAGTGGAGACGGAGCTTGTCGGCACCCCAGTAAACTCTATTAGACCACACCCCATTGCCTTTCACTAATGAATAATGTATGATGCCCCGCTGATTCCAGGTGTGACTTGACACAGCAGTTAAAAAAAAAAAGTATATGAATATTCAGTGGCGGTTGGTAATGAAATCAAAATGTTCAGTATGGGAGTCCGTTTTTAGATTGAGTCTATCTCTGCTGTGCGGAACTGGTAGACTGTGCTGATGGAGAGAAATGAGAGACTTTATATGCACTGACAGGGCTGAAATTTTGCCCTGCACTTTTAATGGTTTGTCTGACAGCAGATGGAGATGTCACTGTGCGCGCACTGATGGAGGCCATTTTGTTTTGGCAAAGCAGCGGTGATTTGTTTGCCTGGGAGGACACTGATGAGCAGGAGGACAGAGAAATGACCCATCGGTCAACACTAAGCAGACTTCATTTAGTTGCTCTAACAGAGGGCTTCAGAATTGCATTGTCAAGGAACACATTTGTTTCTTGAACACAGGCCACTCTGTATGTACAAGGCTTCATATAATCCACTTAAGACTGCAACAGGTAAGGGACAGCTGACAGATCCAACCTTGTCACATCGTCATGCCTCAAACTAGTGAATATTTTTGGTAGTTTGTCCAAAACAGCTGCTCAACACCGCCAAAAGGCTGAAATATATTCTCTAGTACATTCTTCCGTGACCTTTCTACATGCACCAGCACTCCCACTACAGATGACCATGCAGCTCTGGCATTTAGAGGGTCCATCCAGTAGCAAAAATACAGATAGAAAGATTGTGAACAAGCGAGCATGAGCCCGTCATAGATAAATGACCAAGCCTCCGAAGGTTAATGCCCACCATGTGTGGAACAGGGGGCCGCAGGAGGCCAGCGTGGCTGCAAAAAGCACGTTCCCAGACACCCCGGCAGGCGCAAGGGGCTCTAGCCACTGATTAATGCCATACTTTGGCTAATTACCTCCTCGGCGGACGTTAGCTTTAATGACACGAGTCATCAGAATACGTCAGCGTGGATGGATAGCCGGTTGGTGGGTGTGGGGGCATGGGTGGGGGGGAGGTGCGGGGGGTGGGGGGGGGTGAAAGAAGAGAAAAGCAGAAGGGATATCAGCGCAGCCGAGCGTCAGAGAAAGCCATCGACTGCACCTTCCCACCCCATTAGGTCGATTCCAGCACTCCCGCCACTGTGCCGTCCATATCTGAATAATAACTGCCGCTCAGTCACAACCCTACCACCCTTCTCTCAGTCCACCAGACCAGCATTGACTGGGTCCATTTGGTACCCTGTGACGCTTTCAACCAGTCTCTAATTTACAAAGAAATAAATGGTCTCCGTAATAACAGGGGCCTGAATGCCCCAGTCTCAATGAATCTGCCTCATCCACCCGCAACACAATTCATTCCAACGCAGCTCGCAAACAGAAATCCAAAGATGTGGACAATGTTTCCAGCTGTTGTCCCACCCAGCTGGTGGGTTTCAAGTACCGGATTGGCTCGGCGAGCTGTCCTACAGTGTGGTCATTCAAGCCCCAGTAGAAGAAGTGAACTCTGATGGCAAAGCTAATTTGGATATTCTCTCAACCGTGAAATATGGAAAAGAGTTGCTAAATGAGCAATTAATCCCACGGAGATACCATGTACCTGCAAAAACTTAGATGGAAGAAGGGGAGAGAACAGAGGAGAAAAGAAAAGAGAACAAATTACCATTTTAACTTTGCTTAATGTCACAAATAGTTTTGAAGCATTTCGATTTGCTTGATACGATGAGCCGCAGCATTTAAAAGTGCGAGAAATGCTGCTACACAAATGTTTGCATACAGGCAACACCTTTTGTCATATTCCTGAGCTATGGTTTGCCATTTTCCCTTTGAAGGTTCCGGCTAATTGCTTGTGGATGACTTTAGCCTTTTCATTCTCTGAAGGCCTAATTGTAATGTATTGTTGTGGAGGGCCGCGGGGCTCTCCTGGAAGTCTTATTTATTTTTGCCATTCATCAGTCTGTTAAATATAGTCAATACCACTGTCAACGTAAATTACATGGCCCACTATAGAGGCGACTTCCCATGGATGACGGAGGCAAAAAGGACCTTGAGCCAGTGCCAAGAAGTGTTCTGAGGTGCGACACTGATGCTGATTCAGAGCTGGAAGAAGGCGATGAAAAAGGGATGAGATGGAAAAGGGTGGCCCCTTGTCTCTTCCTTGCTCTCTTTGCGATGTCAAAGGAAAGGGTTCATCCCTGTGCCACAGACAACAAGTGCACGGCTTAAGAGTCTGGCACTGTGACATGTAGCTGAAGAAATGGTTCTCCATTCCTTGCCTCGTGTCTCTCTTAGGGACCAAAAAAAAAAAAAAAAAAAAAAAAAAGAAGCTGTGTCTAGATTTCAGTCCCATCGAGCTCTCGCAAAATATTGATTCACACTAAGAACTGAATGTCAAGGTAAATGTTTGCCACTTTTCACTCTGTAATTATGTCTTGAGACAGTACGGACACAGTGCATACATACACATAATATCCACGCATTACCCGTCAACTGCAGCGGGGACAGTTTTGTCCTTGAAGTTAAGTTGGACTGGCATTAAACTATTTCAATAACAATTTGCACAAGACTGCCTCTGTCTTCTTTATTCAAACAGAAAGGCTCTGAATAATCTCTGTCATCCCCCTGTGCTGTGTGTGTGCCTCAAACACACACACAAAGGCACACTCACACACACTAATAACTAGCAATCATGATAATCTATAACTGCACTCCAGCAGAGTCCCTGGACAGGCATTACAGTCATGTTGCGGGCCAATAAATAACGGCACAAATAAAGCGCCTGTCCATTCTCGCACCCAGTGTGTATGCAAAATAGGTCAATAACACTATCCTGGAGGTCATTGCCAGACCGTTTGCTCCTTTATCGACTGTACTGCAATTCCAAAGGAATTAGGCTATGTCACAATTCATCGTAACCGCAGCCTCTGGGTCTTTGACAAAAAGGGAGCCTTCTGTGGGGATGACAAAACCTATTTGTCTTACAAGGTTGTGTGTGTCTGTTTTGTTTCTGCTTCGCTTTCAGTGACCTGAATCAAAATAGAAAAGAGGCTTTCATGGTGTATCTTTCATCTTAAGTTCTTGCCTCTTTGCCTAGAAGTGTTAGAAATGTATTTCTCATCCGTGATGCTGTGGTTTTTATGATTAAAGCCTCCTTTTTGTGCCACCCGGAATGGAAAAACCTTTAGATAACTGGTTACCTGGTTTGATCAAAACCTGTGATCAGTCTGAGTCACTGGATTCCTGCAACTCGGTGAGGAAATCGGCTACTTTTGGTTGTTTAACTTGGCTCCATGGTTATATAATTCCGCTATTTATCATCACATGTCAAATACTTCAAATTTGCATCCCATCTGTTTCTCCACCTGTAAAAGTAGACAAAACTTTTTGGATGAGTCATTCTGCATTCTTCTCGGATGCATATACAAAAACCCACTTCAACACTTTGATAGATTTCGGGACGTTCTTTCCCTCAACCGCAACCTTCGCGTCTTTCTGAACTTGCTGGTAGCGTACTAGCAGCAGGACCACGGGGGGCGGAGTTATGAATGTACTGTAGGTGTCGGTTTGCTACGTCACCAACAGCTCTTTCTCTCTCTCCTGCCAAAGGCTCCAACAACATGGCTCGACGCCCAGTTTAAGAACACGTCCTTTGCTTTCGTCCTCCTCCGCTCATAATTCCGAGTGATAGAGGGGGTGAATGATCCTCAAAGGCAACTGTCAGTGTCCGTTTTATAGTCTTTATCTCAACTACTTTTAATCTCTCAATCAGGGCTAAAGCCATTTTGAGGGACCGTCCAGGAAAAGCGTATTCCACCTTCCAAACCGCGCAACACCGTAATACCTCTGTGTAACGGCATGTTTGTGATTTTAATGTGTGCACTCACAACTAAATATTTTGGATATGCAGAAGGGTGCACTATGGACGTTGTGTCATGTGTGCCATGTCACCACGGGAATCCATTTGTATGAATGGCCAGTACTTAAGACAAAATATGTTTGAGCTAACTTTTTTTTAAGATTAAAAATGAATGCCCGCTCTCAGTTAGACTGTCAGGAAAAGTCAAATAACCCGTGGGGAGTGGTTAGGCATACAAAGCATGTGAGATATCCGAGGCCATGACCGCCATCTTTTAAGCCTACAGGGGCTGAATGTTTAATCCTCAGATTTTGGGTATCACTTGGTAAGTAATAATGTGCAATCAGGTATCATTTCAAAACTCAAACGTATGATTGGATTATTCAATTTCACAGATTTTACTATCGGACAAATTAGCCGTTGTTTCAAAGCTAAATGAACTGATGTTCCCACCAAAGACCGTATCCGCTCTGTCAGTACGCTGACCCTCCTACCTCTGTTAAAGTGTTAGCTGGTGCTGCCACCACTGAGCCAGTGGCAAACTCTGTTAAGAAAAGCTGACATCCAGACTGGTGATGAGTGTCTACAACGTCTGGTGGGTTTTGATACTGTCACAAGACATCTCTCCCTTCCTCTTTCCGCCATTCTTCTTTGTCCACCGCTATACTTGCTCCTCTCCCAGTCCCATCATGATGGCCTGAGCATGAAGGAGCCATCTGTCACTCTGTGCTCATTCCTGCTCAGGTCCTGAGAGCCTGCCACTTGCCTCTCACCCGCCTTGGCTGTCATGTCCGTTGGCTGACGGGAAAAGTGACGAGCGGCGACAAACGTCCCCAGCTTGAGTCTGTCAGTACCCCCCACTCCCTCCCTCCTCCCGCTCTCCCTTTTTTTCCCCCCCTCTCCTCCTCCTTCCCTCCCTACACACACACACAGCCCCATCCAAATGTATACACCCGTCTATGCTTGAAAAATCTGCCCGCTGTATCTATACAGTGCAGACAGCTTTCAGAGAGCTCACGTTCAATTGATTTTCTCCATTTTGCAACAGCATGACATTCTGACAGGGGAGAGGGTGAGCAAAAGAATAGAGGGGGGAGAAGATGGAGAGAGACATGCAGAGAGTGGTATTCCCCCATCTGACCATTATGAGAGGCATGTCAAACGAGGGCGAGAGACAGAGGCCTTGACACGGGCCAGCCCACACAGGGAGCGATTGTGAGGGGGGCGGGGAGGGTGGGAAGCGGGGACAAAGTAACCAGGGGGAATAGACAGAAATGGGGATGTAAGAAAGGGAGGGCAGTTTAAGACACGGAGGGAGGGGAAGGATTGTGGAAGGACGCAAAAAAACAAAAAAAAACATCGAGGGGGAAGAAAGAGAAAGATCGCGAGGAATAATGAGGTGGGGCAGGTGGAGAGGAGGAGGAGGAGGAGGAGGCGGGGAAAGAGCGCTGCTTACAACCTCCCATCGATCGGGTACTGTTAGATTGGCTACGCCGGTCTCACCTCCTCTCAGCCCCCACCCCACACGCCCCAACCCCAATCACCCCCCCTGGTCACGGGGGCCAAATTGATAGACAGTGAGAATCTAGTGATAGCATTTGATTGTCAGTTGAAGTGGCAGTTATAAATTTACTCCAGGATAGCCATTTACTGTGACGGTCCGAGGGATTTAGAGAGCGTGGCGTGGAAGGAGAAAGACAGGGAGAGGAAGATGAAGGTAGAGGGGGTATCTCTGGGATTGGGGGGGGGTCACCACTCTGATCTTTGTCTCCCATCATCCTTTGTTGGTGGCACCCATAAAAGCACACTTTTATCAGAGACGCAAACCCCGCCCTGCGCAGACAACATAAAACCTTCAAAACCTACAAATGGCTGCTGTCTCAATTTGGGCAATTCAGGGCTTCTAGTCGGCCCCGAAAAAAAAAAGAAAGAAAGAAAAAAGATAGGAAGGTCTCCACGCAGAAAAAAATTACCTCTGTTTTGTGTAGTTTACTGCCACATCTGTCTTTGTTTACAATATCTTCCTGATATTTGGAGGTGGGATTTGGGGGGGGCTTCTGAAACGGCGCAGCCATTTCACAGCGCAGCCCTGCCCCGTCAACCCCCCCCCCCCCATTCCTGGTGGATTATTCCTTCAATTTGTTAAAAGCCAAAGCCTCCATAGGATGGTCCAATCGCAGCAGAGGGATGGGTGTGGGGGGGGGTGCAGGAGAGCAGTTGGCATTTACAAATGCTGTGGGTGCAGTGAAATATGGGAGCCATATTTCAACATGTGTGAGGCTTCACGTGCACATGCAGGGGACACACACACACACACAAACGCACGCCTCCCACACACATGTAGCACACACTGGAGCGCACAGTCATCAGTCTGCGGGAGTCAGGTGCATTTGTGTGTGTGTGTTGTTTGTACGTGTGTGTGTGTGTTAGGGGGTTTGCATGGGTGGGTTTGTGTGGACCTTTGACACCAGCTTGACAGGCTCCTAATTGCATCCAGGGTCCGTGCCTCCGCTTTCTTTCGCTGACGATGGCGCGCAGCGCACGCTCCGAGACGTAACGCTGTTGGAGGACACGCGGGTGTTGACTTGCATTTTTTTTTTTTTTTTTTCTCTAACGCAAACCTGTTAATGAATCCTAACCCTAAACAATAACACGAATTGGCCCCGCATCTAAAAATAACACTTTCTTACTTTGACAGATTTTTGCATCTTGCAGGGAATGTGATCTCTCTCACACACACAGCCCTCCACTGACATGAGCAAGAGGAAAATGAGACGGGAGAGAAATACTACAGGCTCGTCTACCTGAAGGCACGGGCTCTAACTAACAGATAAACTAAACAAAAGATGCTTTGTCTCTAGGTGTAGTCGTGCTCGCTCGCGTGCGGGGGTGTGTGTGTGTGTGTGTGTGTGTGTGTGTGTGTGTGTGTGTGTGTGTGTGTGTGTGTGTGTGTGTCAGACGCACGTGTTCTAACTGATATCCCTCTTGTTGCTGGGTATATTAACTCTTTCCCCCGCTGTGTGTCCATGTTATCACTCTTTTGGCTCTTTCAGAAAATCTCATTTCAGAGCAATTTGCCCACAAGACTTCATAAATGTCTGCATCAGACAGTCCGGCTCTTAAAAATTGCATCACATTGCACTTTTTTTTCCTCCCCCCTTTGCATATGAAGGGATTTCTGAGGCTATGGAAATCGGACAATCTCCCGAGACAAGCTTAAAAAGCAGAATTACAATCGAGATGTGATCTCGGAGGAAACGGAATAATTCGGTCGTGCCCCCCCCCCAAAAAAAGCAAAGTTCTGCACGAGTTGGGGTTGATTCATTTCATAGCATGCATTGAGGTTGAGAAGATAATCAGCATCAAAAGCGGCCGGAAAACACGCATGCATGTTCGCATTGTGAGGGGAATATATCTCTTTCTGTCAGAAGTCAGGGGAAGTCATCGTGGCATTCCTGGCATGCTCCAGAGGCTGAGGTACAACAAAGACAGGTACAGCTATAGTGTGAGATAAACAGACAATGTAATTACTGTAGGGTACTGCATAGTACATGAGTCGGACACACATTCTTATACACACCCCAGTATCCCACACACACTTACACACACACACACACACTGTACAGGTACATTATATTCCAGACATTTTTGTGCACACCACGAGAGAGAAAAAATAATGGGTTTTGTATCAGGAATTCAGCTAACCCTAAAATGACCTGTGCGGTTATCATTCTTCTCTTCGAGCCACCGGGTACCGCTGCTCCCCTGCTGGCTAGTCATTTAATAACTTGAAGCTAGGAGTGCATACTGGTTTCAATGAGCAGTAACAACGGTGTGATAATCTCACCGAACTCTTTAGAAAAACAACAAACTAAGTGTTGAATTTAAAACCGCCAATCTGAACCAGGACCATTTTCAAATCTTTAGCTTAGCACATATTTAATCGTACGCGAGGCACACGGCTCACACGCGTCAATATTCAGTTGGTCGGTGTTTTTTTGTTTTCCTTTGCTGAAGTTTAAACCTCAGAGATTATGGGACGTTGAGCTGCTGTTGGGAGGTCTGGACTCGAGTCAGATTCCAGTCATAAATTTGATGACTTCATAAGACTTGACTAAAAAAAAAAAAGCACTCACGACTTTGACTTTAATATCAACAACTCCAGACGTTATTTGGACCTGGGCCTGATGACTTGAAAGACTTAATATCCAAGGTCAGTTGTTCTGATGTGCTTTTGAAGGAATGACTTGAACTTCTTTGCAATTTACAAATGAGAGAAAACCTAAAAATCAAAACTGTTAATTTTGTAAAGAACATCCTAAGTCTAAGAACATCTAACATATAATGTACAAAGGACTGAAAATACACTGTTTAGGATCAATGGATGAGACAGGTGTTATAGGGAATAGGTGCGTAATATTTTGGCGAACGCCCAACTTTTTGATGTATTACATTTATCCTGTAGATCCTGGATCTAAGCCCAGGTGTCCCACAGGACTTCATACATGCTGCACAGTACTCGATTGTTGTTTTGTCTTTAATCGAAAAAACTGGGATAATTGTACAGTCGGACCAAACCTAATTTTCAGGTGTGATCCATGCATAGCGTAAACTAATGCTAAAATGTGTGTCAGATGGATCTGAAAATTTAGTTTAGGACATTTATTTATAGCTTCATTAAATTAACTGAATTAAAATGCATGTTTGGAATTACAGCTACCATAACGTCACCAAACCGTTTCAGTCAAACAAAAACCCCATTATTGATGAGCTGCTGACCAAATCTAAAAAATTACGATCAGTAAAAGTATTAGCTGCTGATTTGAAATCTATTGTTGCAAGATTGACTTTAGACATAAGAGCATGGTGATCAGCACTCATAATATACATGCAGCATGATGAACAGCAAGCTTTAAGGTTTGTTTCATCCCAACACACTCCAACAATTCCCCATGGATGAAGACAGTTATGCTTTGTGGGTTGTTTCAGAAATTACTAGCTCAACCTAGCTAAACTAATCTTGGCTTTTTTTCCTCTCTGACTGTTCCCCAAAATAAAAGTCTAAAAGACACATTAAAGCAACATGCAACTAAAGGTGCAACGTTTAAAGTTCCAGGATAGGAACTATAGGAACTATAGGATAGGAATCTATTCTGATTGCATCACTTGGATCTTGTGATGCCAGTAGCAGGAAGCTAAAAAAAGAAAAGAAGCATGAGCGCTCAGCACAACACGCAGTCACCTCAATAACATCTGTGACTGAACTCATCCTGCACTCCTATTAAAGCCACATTTGATTCTCGACCTCAGATGCCTAGTCTCTGCAGAGTGCTAGCACTAGTAGCTACGCGTTTGGGCGAGGGCAGAAGACGCGGCGCACGGTAGAAGGGAAACAGTTCGTTTAATATGGATGCAGGCGGTGGCGCCTTTCGGGCCTGCCCACTGCGGGCCTCCCAGACCTCATTGTAATTTCATTAGCTGCCGGGGCGACAATGAGCGTCGTGTCGCATCAACACATTAAACCCCTGGGAAGCCAATACCCACGAGCCAGCACATGCGTGCACATAAACATCACAGAGAGACTCACATATGTGCATGCATAAACACGGAAACCCACTCACTCACTTTTTGCACTCTCTCTCACACATTCCCACACTCTTCCCACCCTCCTCCACCCCTACAGAGTTTTCCCACCGGCAGGTCTCTGGTGGGCAGAGGGAGCAGGATTTCTTCTGGGGCTTTCCCTGCCTTCCCGTTTTAGAGCGGCAGAGCTGAGAAGGAGGACATGGTGGAGAGAGGGGAGTGGAGACGATCAGATCGGCTTTGATATATGGAACCAGCTTTGATGGTCTCTTCCCGTCTTCTCACTATTAATAGCTAGCTACAGCTTTAGGGGAAAACGGAGAGAGCGCCAAGAGGAGGAGGAGGAGGGGAGAGCGAGGAAGAGAAAGATCCCCGGAGATAACATTTTGCGCTCGTAGGTGCACACGCGCGCATGCACAACAATCTGACATGAAAGAGAGAGAAAAAAAAAAAGTTGGAGCGCTAATTCTCATTGGCAAAGACGCGGAAATGTTTACATTCTGACAAAGCGGCGTGATTCATGCAGCACACACACGCAGGTGCGGATGGAGGAGGAGGTTTAGGTGCACGGGGCATGCTGCACAGCAGAGAGGTCAGGTTCCTTATAAGCTGGAGAGGAGCAACAGGAGTGTGAATGGAAGGCAAAGTGAGAAGCAGCACTGGTACACGGCGTAATCATCGACGCACGGCCGAGTGTATCGACGCGGCTGCATGTGACGGCGCGTCTTTAAAAAGGGCCCTGCTGCTGGCTTTGGATGTTTAACCCTTCATTTCCTCACGTGCGTTCCGTTGGATTTGAGGATGCTCCAACCGGGAGGGGGAAAAATAACCCAACGGAACATTTTCATAATGTTGCAGATCGTCTGTGAGAACCCGAGTCTACCTTCAGTCATGGGTCACGGGCTGATTCATGAACGATTGGTTCACCTTATCAATGCAGCCAAGACATGCCAGTTATTTGAACATATCATATTTCATCAGCTACTACAGTACGTTGTGTGTACTGACTGGCTCAGTTTAGTCCATACCCAGAAGCGGCATTGTTTTTGCCTTTCTCATTGTGAGATGAATTTCTGATTCATAATCAATTCATAATGGTAAACTATTGAAATAGCTGTAACAAAAATGTCAGAAAATACGCTCTATATATCTGCAGTAAAGTAGATGGGAGCCTTAAATGCGATGTGCTTGCTGTAAAATGTTTTTTTTTTATTTTTATGACAGCTAGAACTAAATGAACTTACATTTGACTGAGTGAAAGCCTTTTTACTGCTCCACAAAATCTGTTTTTTGTAAATTAATGGGTAAATGTGTTCCAAGCATAACAGAAACAAAGCTTGAGTTTCGTCCTGCATCGCCTCCGTTTCTGTCACACCGTACAACGGCGGCGAATTACCCAGCTCGCGATACATTCCAGGCCTGGAGGGCCTGCATCCATCCTACCTGGACGTAGCTTCACAACAGGCTGTCAATGACAAAGCCTAAACAATGTCAACTGCAACTGCGACCAGAAAGTGATTCGATTTAAGACCTGCTTTACTCTCCTCCCCTCGCGGCCAGCCTGCCACCCCCCCCCCCTCCTCCGTCTCACTCCCTCTCTCTCTCTCTCACTAACGCACATGTACACAAATCAAATGTAAACACGCGCCAAGCGTGTCTCCGTCAGCCACGGGGGACGGGGCAGCGGCAGCTCTGTGGGCACCGCCTTACTTTTAACCACCCAAGAAACAAATGGCCGGTCCTTCCATTTTCCCCGCCCCGCCATCGCACACAACACCGTCCCACCTAATCACTTGTCGTCGGCGAACATGACAGAGCTTCGCCTCAAGTTACGGCCCCCGGATGATGACACACTTAGAGGCCCCGGCGAGGGAAGTTAGCGCTGCAATAGATTGATACATTTGTCGCCTCTCTGAGGACTGTCACCCTGCGCTGCCGCCACCAATAAATGACAAATGAGTTTAACTGCCACCGTTAAAGGCATTTATAATATTGATCTGGCTGGAGTCAATAGCCAGCGCTATGCTCAGGCACTCATAATATTACTTTGAGCACTGTGCACACTTGCATGCGCATAAATACATACACAGAGGCACGCGCGCGCTCACGTCCCGTCGCCGGGAAACAAAAAGGGAGGGAAATCAATGGACAGTGTTGCCACTAAGGGAAAGACTAATGTTCCTAACTAATGAAAATAAACACATTAGAAATGTACGGCGTTAACCGACCTCTGTGTTGACCTCACTCCATCTTGACACAATTAATCCCTCGTTAAGGGGGTAATTGTTTGCCACTGCTCATATTTATTGTTGATCGCAGTGGCGAAGGTGCCCGCTGCGTCCGGGACCGGGGAGAAGCCCGTAAACAGCACACACACACACACACACACACGTGTGCCGATCATGCATGCCGGGGGGGAGATAGCGGCGTTCTTCTTGAAGCGCTCGTGCCCCAAGTTGCCGGGGGCAGCGATCGATAAGGAGAGGGAGCAAGCTGGCACGGGCTCTAATTGAAATGAATTTGTCGGCAGATAGATAAACGATTGGACATGTAAAGGGAGCGCGAGGATGAAAAGGGAGGGCTGGCCGAGGAGAGGGGGAGAGATTGAGATTCTTTTTTTTTTTTTTCACCTTTCCTCTCAAAGGGCGAATGTCTGGGGAGTCCTCAAATGAGAAATACGGTCACTTTATCATTGGCGGCGACCAATAGGAATTTTACACGGGGCTGAATCAATCATGCCGGGGTTTAATATGGAAAGGACTGAACAGAGGAATATTTGCACAATGTAATAACACCGTTTCTACATCCTGTCCGTTTTGTCATTCGAGTTTGATTAGTAGCTCAAATACTCATCGTGTCCATGCCACTGTATCCCAGTAGCGTCTTTTTTTCAGAGATTTCAGCCGCTGCCTCATCAATAATATTCAATTTCGCTGCTGCCGTTACAGCGTTCAAAACAGCACATAACCCGATAAGGGCTGCATTCCTACTTTTCTTCATTCTGTACACTGTAAAAAAAAACAAAAAACAACCTGCTGTGTGTATTTTTGTCGTCAAACAGAACGCCTCATGTACAACCGGATGATTGACAGTTCTGCTTTCCGTGGGGCTAACAGGCATGTTCGAGGTCAGCCCTGTCGCCGCGTTCCTCTATGGAGGCTCGCGCCCCCGACAAACACATGATCTTAACCTCCTTGACAGGAGGAGTGCGCTAGCACGGCCCCGGCGTGACGCTCTGCTTACAAGGGGATCAATGCGCCGACTGCCATTCCTATGACTACGCGGAAGGGACGTCGTGTAAGGTAAGGAAGGAGAGAAAGGCCGGGTGATCGGGGGAGAGGAAGCGCTAAGGAAGAAGACAGAGTGAACACAGGTACACATGTATCGGAACAATTGTGTGTGTTGTGGGTGACCAGGTGTCCTGCTCTATTTTTGCGCTGTTTGCTTGTCGACCTGAGGGGACACTTCCAGGACAGGAGCATCCAACCAACCACTAACACACTGTAAACATACACCTATATGTGAGCCGGCTGCGCACGCCGTACCCAGTAGTCACTCCTCCTGCTTTGACTCACCTCGTGACGTTGCTCGGTACTGTAGGAGAGCGCTTGGGGGGGGGTTAAGAAGGGGTAACAACGAGGAGCAACGCTCTCCTGATCGCAATCGCACTGACTTCTTCATTTCAGCTTCATGTGGGCTGATGTTGTCTGCGTGTGTAGACCTCTGTGTGAAAAGAAGGCTACGGACTACAATTCCCTAAAGGTCAGGGCTGCACATGGAAAAAGCCAAAGACAAAATAAATGCAAGTCTAACAATATAATGTATTCTAACAGCGAGTGAAAAAAAACATTTAGGGAAAGCAATGGAACGCCTTCATGAGTTTGTTTTTGACAAGCGACAACGTGGTTTCTTTATATGAAGCAGTGTAACAAGTATAAAGACAGAGACATTAGAGGTTAAACTACCTGAGAAGGGCAGGTGTTTTGATGTCCAAATCCCAGGTGCCAAACAGGAACATGGAAAAGAGAAGACAGAGCAGAGGGGGGGAAAGATCAATAAATGACATTAAAAAGGAAGAAATGGGAGAAAAAACATGTGACATTTGTGAACTGAAAACGAAACGCCGCATCAAAAAGAACGACCTTTCCTCTCTTAGCGAGAGATGACACGATCCTCGCATTAAATTCCATTTGTTCGTCACCGCTGATTCAGATAGACGTTTATTTGTTTTGGTAATAACGTGTTGTTTTATCCCCAATTATTCAACAAATCATTCAATTAAAAAGGAGAAATAATCGATCAATCAGACGTCCGCGGGCTAAACTGCCTTGACAAGCTAATTTGGTCGGTCATCACAGGATCCGACCAAGCCACCGTATTCGCTCCACGGTAGCCACGGTTGTAAAAGTGACCACTTTGTACGGAGCAAGCGTAATTAAAAACATGCTGTGCTTTAAGTCCGCTGCAAAACGAGGCAAATTAACCATCGAGAAAATGAATTACCATGAAACTCCAATGAGAGGGATGATGGATGACAGCTGTCTGCCACTCCTGACAGTTTCTACATTTGACTTTCTAATTAATGTGGGGATTTAATGTGTTTGTTAATTCTGTCAATAGCAATTATGTCTCTTTTGGCGGCCTTTTCCACACGCATGTGCCTGATTTTATGCTAATGCGCCGTTGCCGCGTGTGCCGAAGCCGCGACTGCCAAACGAGTCAGGCCAGCAAATGGGCTTTGGCTTCCCGGGGAGAAAGCGCGACGCTGAATATACATAGCGCGGCATATGAATTCAAGACAGCTCCGCGCGGCTGTGTGCTCAAGGAAATTGGCAAGCGACTTGGGGGGGGGGGTCGAACTGAAATGGTTTTTTGTGCGGTGAGCGTTGGGGAAAGATCGTTGTTGACAGAGCGATGCAGATTAGCTGATGGCGATATTACGTGAAAGCAGAAACAATAAATGCAGCACGAGGCCACGACCCAGTACAGCCACTGAAAGCTCAGTAGTTTATGGCCGATATCAGCTTCACTTTATCATTCTCAATCAAAACATTAAAAAAAAATGACAATGGTTTGGATCCCACTTGTTTCAGAGGCATTTTCTTTTAGGACTTTCTCAACAATGTTTGAGTGAACAGTTTAAATAAGAAAGAAAAAGTTTCTTGTGTACACCAAGTCCTTGGGTAAACTTTTGTAATAAGGTTGCAGTCTTGGTGCTTTTTGGAAGGGGACAAAGACAAACGCTGCCGACTCAGCACTCAGCATCCAAGGACAGAGGGGCCGTGGTTGAAGAAGAAGTGAGGAAGATAGATTTAACTTGCAGCGGGACAAGTCCCTTGCTACCACCCACTCCTCCTTTCCTCTCCTCTTTCACCTGGTCCGCCACTCTCTTGTGCGATATCAATCCCTCGCCTGCCCTCTGCCTCTTCCCTCCTTCTCACCCCGCCCCGCCTCCACCTCCAACACGCACATAAACACACAAGAGGACATCAATCACGGGGCTGCTGTTACTTTAAGTGACTCACTTGTGACATTCTCAGGTACGGGGCTACTGTTTCTCTTCACCGGGGCTCTTAGAGGAAATGTGTGTGTGCGCCTGCAAGCGTGCGTATGAGAGTGTAAGAGAAAGACAAACAGCGCTGATGAGGTTGTCGCCATTCATTTCACTTTTTCAATTTAGCCAGAAGGGCTTCTGATGAATTGACCCCGTAAAGCACACAAATTAGAATGGTTGAGTATTGTAGTGCGTGGATCCAGACAAATGACAGACAGAGAGGGAAAGACAGAGAAACTGAGCGTGTTGATTACTTTTTTTCATTGCATTTACTCATGTTTTATAGAGCAGGGAAAGTTTTGGGGTGCCGGGCTGTGAAAAATCTCACTAGCTGGTGCCAGAACTCCTTATTAACATTTCAAATTGCAGACTTGATGGCTAGTGAAAAACCCATAATGACCTCTTAAGAAAAACTATGTTTTATTAGGCTACAGCTTGGCGTTTATTTTCTTCACATCACTGAAACTCAGGTCTAAAAGTCTAACAGCCAAAAGATCAAGTTGATCTTACATAACTGTGTGATTGATTTGAACCTATGTGATTATCTGACTGTGCTTGTTGGCCTGTTGAGGTTGTAATAAATAAATAAGTAAGCTGCTTTCAACATTTATATCTACAGACGTGCTAATGCATTCGTGTAATGTGATTTACATGTTTGACTACGTGGGGATAAATTAATGATCTTTGGCTGCATTTGTGAAAACAGAACGCTGACTCAGACAAGTGTTTTTTATAGCATAAAATACTGTACTCATAATCACATCTCAAACAGGCTTCTCCCTCTGAAATGTAGCGCCAGAGACAAAGGCGAACCGACAGGGAAAGCATTTTGGGGAGCTGTTTTTAGCTAAAGAGGTCCCGGGTTGATATGGGAGACGTGGGGTTTTTTTTCGGAGTCGAAGAAGCGAGGGGGGGAAAGGCAAGCAGTACCTTGCAGACACAGTACATTACTTTTTCATCAGCACATGCACTCCCCTAAGCCTTGGTCCATGGGGGTGTGCGCATTGAATCACAAGCGTGGCCCCGGCTCTTTTTCCCCCTGCACTCTCATATATTGCATACTGTAGGAATGGAGGGCATGGTAAACTCATATGAGCCACAAACCCACAAGATGCTGTCAAAAACTGCCGACAAATACAAATAAACAGTGGCAGAGAGATGTGCATACATCGCATAAAACACACACAATAACACAAGCGGCGGGGGACTGGAGAACAGACTTGGATGTGGCAACAACAACAACAACAAAAAAACTGGATCAAAGTCACATTTTCCACTATAACGATCTTCATCACTTCATAGGAACTATAATAAAACTAATAAGACTTAATGAGGAGGCAAGTAAAAGTGTGACCAAACAAAGCGTGGGGTTGCGGGAGGTTTACGAGCCTGGAAACCGGGAAGGAGCTGCCTCCGGTGCTGCGGGACATGACCGCCATGTCACATTTACAACTTCACATCGCAACGCTCTTTGTGTCCTTGCCAAAGTTATCAGTGCGTAATTACCACTTACTTGCTCTTTATTACGTATCTGGCATAGCCGATAAGGCCCGAGAGGCCGTCTCCCCACGTGTGACATCGGAGCATAGCTGTTTAAATCTACAATAATAACCTCATAGAGCAGGTATGATTATGGGAGGTAATTTGTCGTACTTATTTTTGCTGGTTTCCTATAGCCTGGAGAAATGCTTCCAGGGTAGATATGAGAATGTCCATTATTGCTACTTAAGAGAGTTGAGGAAAGGAGCTTGTGGAAGGAGCTGGGGAAGCGGAGGAGGAGAAGTCAATCAAGACAGGAAGGATGTTCATTCTCTCTCTTCTTCTTCTTTAGTGGGCCATAAAAGCTAACGGGCCCGGAACAGCGCTCACCTCGGAATCGCCCGATTGCTTTTTTTTTTTTTTTCCTTCCCCTCCCTCCGCTCCGCCGACAAATCGGCAGCCTGGACGGAGGTGAGGGTCATAAATAAAGAAAACGGTAGTCATTGTCACATGCACGTGCTTGCGCCGCCTTGCACGGTATGCGCAGCCCGGGGCAGCTTTTTCCTCCTCCCCTCGCCCCGCGCGACGAGCACACACGCGCGCACAATGCCGAGCACGAGGCAGCACAACCGAGGACCTCCCCAGAAATGGCCATCGTCCTTTTTTTCTTTTTTGTTTTTTTTGCTGCGTTACCTCAGGTGGAGAGAGGGGGGGAAACGTGAGCAAAACTTCTAAAAATACAGTCCTTACAGAGGAGTCGGGCCACCGCAGAGGTTAAACAATCCGAGAGCTGCAGGCAATCATTCAATTTAAAACGCACCAGGAGCCCTTGGGGCGCGAGGGGAGCAGGACGCATAAAGAAATTTAACAACTCAATGTTTTACGGCCCACGAAAATGAGATCTGAGTACAGGAGCTGGGTGGGGGGGGACGCCGAGAGCACGCTGTGTGGTCGGTACACAGGCGCACACAACCCCGCCAGACACGCACGCACGCGCGCACACACGGAAAGTGGTCAGCCGCTGAGTGTTGAGTTGAGCTCATGACCCCGTCTCCAGGACTAAAGTACATAGTGAGCTGGCAGCGTAGGAGGGAGAGGGGACAGCAAATCAAGTCTTGGAGGTGTCGCCTGCTTTCTCTTTCACCCCCACTGTCTCCGCTGTCTGTCACATACGCATGTGTTTGGTGTTTTTCCAAGATATGTCACCTTATTTTCTCCCGCGTCCAGCCACATTTCATTCAGATGTCACTTTAGAAAACAAAATAGTACTTTAGGTCGTAAATAGTGATTGAAGACACGTATAGGTAGCGGCGGAAACACGTGTGTGCTCCAAGTTTGGAGCACTTTTCACCTCAAATGACAGAAAGCAGTGCCGGTCCTTGCTTCAACCCGAAACAAATCAAGAAAAAGAACAATCAGAAAAGTCAAAAGGATGAGAGGAGACAGCTAGTGACAGACAATAAAGACAGACGTTCGGGGAGGAGAAAATAGACAGAGACAGGCTGATAAAGGTGAAGCTGAAGAAGAAGACAGGCGGACAGATGGACAGACAAGCGGGCGGGAAGGGAGACAGGTTAGACAAGTCTTGGGAGGACAAAGTGCAGCTAACCAGAGAGAGCTAGGAACAGCACTGTGTCACATGCAATGAAGGCAAGCACGCAAGACGGACTGTATTTTTAAAGACTCTGAGAGGACGGTAGGTGGTGTGGGGTACGATGAGTTTCCGGGCAAAGTAGAAACACAAAGCTGGAATGAGCAGGGCGCTCGTGCAACGTCCAAAAATCTCTTTGCACTCTTGCTTTCTTTCAGTCGAGCAGTCAGAGATTTGCACTGGCACTGTGTGAAGGTAAAGACTTTTTAACTCCACTGCATTTATTTAACAAAAGAAGTCGTAATAATAAAGTCTCAAACTAATACTTTAAATATGAAACATTAGACCAGCAGATAGGACACCAAAACATACAAACTAACACGTCATATAACTGAAATTGGCTCCACCTTCACCACCTGAAACATTAAAATGCTACATACATATTAATGCCTCAGTAACAATAAACTAATAATAATAATATAATATATATGAACATTTACAGTGTATCTTTTACCTGTATAGAAGGTTTTTGCATCTATACTTTTCAGTGGTGTGCATAATTACCATCCTTACGTTCATAAAATACAAAGAAAAATGTCATTTAGAAGCATCAGAAGTGAACAAGTAGTCATTTATTTACCATCATATTGCTGTCTGGTAATCACTGGCACATTATTGTGTGAGCATCATTTAAACGTTATAAGCTGGTAGGATGATGTTTAGGGTTGCAACTAAACTATCACTTATCAATTAATTGTTCTGCGGGTTTTGTCTGGTCCAAAACTCAAAGATATTCAATTAACATTGACGTTAAACAGCAAAAAGCAGCAAAACCTCACATTTAAAAACCCGCAACCAGAAAATGTGACGTCGCTTTGACACTCAATGTCATGGTCAAGTACCTATTATAATAAACTCCCCTCTGAGTCCTTCATCCTCCTCGGTAAAAATCACTCTGTACATTTTCAGCTAATGCATCATTTACTTTGCTCCTTTTTTGCCTTTAGCGCCCTCTAAATCTCCAAACCTTCGCTGTTATTTCCTCACTGCCGCTATTTACATACAAATTATCTGCTAATTCCCTTTGTGTAACTCAGATCCGAAATATTTCAGCTCCCTCACGTTTTCTTTTAATTCCTCCTCATCAATCCTTGCTTGTCCCCTCACCTCTTTTTTTTTTAATACTCCGCTGCCAGCCCGGTCCTTCATTACATTCCAGACCTCCCCGCGTAAAAACACTTCCATCCATTCAGCACACTTTCGCTGCACTCTACTCCATGCAACTTTCCTTTCCTCTCTCCCCTCTCCGTGCATCCATCCCTCCCTCTTTCTCCCCGTTCTCTATCCTCTCCCCTGGCAGAGGGCCTGAGCGCGGGGGCCTGTTTCCTCAGCAGGCAGCCGACCAGTTCGTGCCCGCATTGTGGAGCAGGGGAAATATGCTCCATTGTGTCTGTGTGGCGCTCACCCCCTCGATGTGGAAGTGGTCTGAATGCAGGCTCGTTAACCAATCAATAGAGCAGACGTGTCTAAAACCTCGTCCTTGAAACTGCTCTCTGCTTTTGTCCCGTGCATGACAAATGAGCTAAATGGAAGAAAACATCCTGTGTTGGTTTGTTTTTTTTTTCCAGTACAGATTTTGTTTTAGAGATGTCCTGTCATCACTCCCTCGCACTAAGTCATTTGACAAACCTGATTAGGACGCTTGAAGGAATCAAACAGCGGCGGTTGTCTTTCTGTCCTCTGGATGAATCGTACAAAAGTAATACACGGTAAAACGAGCGCCACAGGTCTACTAAAGTGGAACACGTGCTTGATTGGCAAGTGGGGAGAGTTATGGCCGCGCAGGAAGGGAAATGAGTCATCACCAAACAGATGAATGGATTTACAAGTAGCCTAATAGAGTGCTCTGATGTGTGCATCAGGTAAATTATCCCTTTTAACCTATAAAAGGGTGTCGGCTACATTCTAATTCATTTCTGAACATGGTGTCAGAAGTGGAAGAGGATCGTTTTAATGTTAATTGCAATAGTTAAACGACCTGTTTTGAGGTGCTTCAACTTAAAGTATAGTACACTTTATGACACCAAACGTCTTCAAGCAGCTGGATGGGAGCCACTTGGCAGCAGTCCCTCCTCCTTTCCAGACACAACCAGACACAGTCTTACAGACACTTGAAACATTAATTCGGACATGCCAAGGGCACTTTGTCAAGTCTGTACTGGATGTCCGGACCATTAGCAAACAACAATAATGTTATGAGTAATGCAGCCAGTAACCAGAGACCTCTGCAAGGCCGATACAATAAATATCACATCAAATGTTCCATGTTTATTAACTAATAACTTCATGCTACTCTTTACTGCTTCATCTGTGCATCTTTTTTTTCCCCCATCATGGTTGGGCAACTTCAAGAAACATATCCAAGTACATAATCCTCCACACCCGCACTCACTAATCATTCTGTATTTAACACATGTAGAAAAATTACACCAGCTTTCAGCGCGCAGTTTGGAGGTATTATACCGACCATCAGCGACGACGGCGAGCCGGACGTGACGCTCCAGAAGGGCCGACCTTACAGCGAAGCTGTACACGCCGCGCACCATTCAACCAGACACAAAGCACAAACACTAAGTGCAGGCTGCATGTGGTTAATGTTGGCAAACCGGCCGAGGAGACACAACATAACGTGTAATTACTCTTTCGGTAGTTAGTTAGCCGCCTCCTCATTCCTCCATCCTCTGCATCAGGTACCTGACCAGCGTGTCTGTTGAATGAGTGAGCAAACTAAGGCTGCATTTTTATAATCGATTAATCTGTTACCGTTAATTAGGTATTTGGTTCATAAACTGTCGGAGAAAAGTCCAATGTGATGTCCCCAAATGTCGTCCACAGCTCATAGTACTCATTATTGCTGTTGCTAAGTAGTGTATTCCTGCCGGACAGCACTACTAGTGTAAGCATGGTGTGAAAGTGTTTTAATCAGGTATCTATCCATGTCCATGCATGCATTATGTTTACCGCTGGAATTATCTGGAAATATCTTATAAATATGATCATTTTTCCTCATAATTTTTAAACTAGTGCAGTCTTTTTGTAATTTATTTTTACATGTTAATGTCTGTGTGTGTGTTTATCTAATCTTTATGGACAAATAAAATAAGTGATTTGTTGGAAATCCTCCTAGTTAAAATTGAATTTTTAGTAAATATGGTAGTATGTGGCGTACCATGAAAAGAAAAGCAAAACAAAACAACAACAACAAAAAAAAAGCATTCATTGTGGAAATCCCGACACAGCAAAGAGTTAAAAGTGATTCTGTGCCAGTGTCCGATCTACTCCCTGGCATCAAATCAATCCAATCACTCCCAGAGACGTCTAGACAAACTCTAATCACTTACAATTCAGAGCAATCACTTTCATCCCATGATGCATTTCGTCGGTGATAAGACGGGTCTCTCTCGGGGTGACAGTGCCCGCGATCATCCAGGCAGCAATTACTGTAACACAACAGCTTTGAAGAGCATGACAGTGATTCGATGATCATGTGACAGTGAGTAGCCATGTACTGTCAATAATTACACTGTTTAGTAATACAACAAGCCGTATGCAATATCAGTCTGTCAATATCAATATTATTCACTTGACACCAACAGATATGCCGCTTAAAGCGCACAATAGTGGAACAAATAACTTTTTGATATCGAGGGCCAACGCTGTGGTGCCAAGTAAGAAATGGTTGAAGGGAATGACGGGAGTGATTTTCTTTGTCCTTTGCCTGTCAAAGTTTTTACCCGGTCTAAACGTTGACAGCTTTACTCACTCATCTACGGATAAAAAGAAAAATGAAAGAGACAAAGGAAGCAAGCACCAAGAGCCTAAAGTGGAAAGGGGGAAGGGCGCGCCAAGCGGAAGAAAACAGTCGACTTATACTGCGCTGTCTCAAGTGTTACCTGGGTTTCACCTTTAATCCTTCCCATCTTATTTTAGCAGAAGAACAAGGCCGGCGCCTGTTTACGGGGAGAATTCCTTCCCGACTGCGAGACGTTCGGCTCCCAAGGCTCGGTATTTGTCAGAGAAACTCCTGCGCGGGGGCCTCAGCCCCAACCCCAGCCCGGAAAAACCCTTTGTCAAACAGCCAGCATTTTTCATTCTGCTGTTGTTGTGTCTCGGTCTCACCTAAGGCCATTAAACTCACAAAAGAATAAATTACATTAATTGCCAGTCTCGATGAGAACAGCTGGGCTGAGGTGCAGAACAACAACGATAAAACGAATTACAAGGAAATAAACCCCGGGTAAGAGAAGCAGCTCTCCTGACTTTCTTGGGGGGGGGGGGCATTTTTCCAAACAAAATGGCTGCTGTCTGATGCACTTTATAACGCGACCGTTTTGGTTCTGCATGAGGACGAGTCAGGGTATGTATTTGTCTTTCGCTGGGTGAAGGTGTTCTCTGCACCCATGCTGCCCCAGTTCATCTTGACACCTTTCACCATTAGAGCCCAGGTGCATAGCTAATGAGGGGCTGGTGAACCACACACCTGTGTGCTGCGGGAAGGAGGCGGGAGGCTCAGCACCTTGACTAATACCCTCGCCCCTGTTTCCCTCTTTTCCATCTGTCTCCATCCCTCCTTCCTTTTGTTCTGCCTGAACAAACCCTCTCCGCTCCGATATCCGTCAGACTTCAGCGTGCCCTCTCGTTTCTCCCGCTCTCCCCTCCTTCCTTCCAAGCACGTCTCCCCGGCTCTGCGCTGCGTTTCCCGGGCCGTTTGTACCTTTGGCTGAGGCCGCCCCGAGCACATGGCTGAGGCGAACCTCTGAGAGGAGCTCGTTAGAAGGTGTGAGCTTAACCCCCGATTGATTTCTGAACATGACACACAGTGAGAGAGCCGAGATGTAGCGCAAACACTTCTTCTCTTCTGTGTGTGTGTGTGTGTGTGTGCGTGAGATAAAGACAGAAAGAACCAAGAGTTAAGGGTTAGGGGAGGAGGGGGGGGGATCAAGAACAAGACAGTGAAAGAAAAAGAGGTGGGGGGGGGGGCAGCGAGCAGCCGCTGATGCCAGCCCTCCAATAGCGGAGTGATTACTGGGCACTGGGCCGTGCTGAGCCGGGGCCGGGGCGTCAAAACATGCCGTTGCACTTCACTAGACGCCGCTGTATAAAGATATGTGCCCGAGACCTTATATGCTCCGACGACGCCTTGCTAAATTTAGCGATATCACGAGACATTAAGGGGTTACTTGATTATTTGCTGAGGGAAGAGGATGTCGCCTCTTTGCTCGTATCTACGTGAACGCCGCTAAAGGGGGAATTGAAGAAAGTCACAATATCTTTGTTTGAGATAATAAAATCTT
Organism: Nibea albiflora; assembly: GCA_014281875.1. Classification (NCBI taxonomy): domain Eukaryota; kingdom Metazoa; phylum Chordata; class Actinopteri; family Sciaenidae; genus Nibea; species Nibea albiflora. The sequence continues at coordinate 10,827,114 of CM024809.1, forward strand.
GTATTTTCACATCAAGGGCCGATAATTTTGTCAAGCGTCGTTTGCATGAGGTTATTAAATTTGTTTCAAGGTAACTGATCTTGATCTGTCTGAGTGAGAAATTCTGAGATAATCTATCTTTAATTTAGAGCTGATGAAAAATATGTCTGAGAAGTGGAGAACACGGTTGTCATACTAATATCCTGATCATTTATTAAGAAAAAAAAATAGACGGCTTTACTCTTTTTAAGAATCAGACCAAACCAGTCAAGACAATCCCGCGAATGCCTTTTTTATTTTGATGAATTAGCGCAGTCTCGTCCATTCGGCCATTAGCTATACCTGCTCATCCTTTGAATGGTCACCGGGGGCCTGGAGGCAATCCCAGCTGACATTTGAGTGGTATACCTTGAACAGGCTGCTAGTAAATACAGACAGGGTTGACATAGAGACGTACAACCATTCATGCGCACATTCACACATACAGAGCCTGTCTTTGGACTGAGGAAAGAAACCAGAGCACTCGGAGAAAACTGGTGCCGATACGGATGGAAACACCTTACAGAAAGGACCCAGAACAGGTCGAGTTATTTCAGATCCTTTTGTGTTGTTTTGTTTTGATATTAAGTCATTAATCGCTCAATTAAGTGAAAAACGATCAAAGTGTCAACACTTTTATCTAAATTCCTGGAGTTCTATTGCTCATATCACGCTAGATAACATAATGACTTTTTTTTTTGCAGTGTAGAAAATACATAATGCATCATAAGCATGACACTTTACAGTAAGTGTATCTTGCTTCACATACTCAACCATATGGAAAATTGGCCAGCATCATTTACACTCCGGGAACAACCCAGCTGTATCTTGTTAATGGTTGAATTAAAGCCAACGACAATCTATATTTTCTGCAAAACCATTTTACAAATCGCGCATCGTTCGGTGCCACAGTGTGTAAGGAGTCTCGTTTCTCCGGCGTGCACCCCCCCTTCTTATAGCAACATGTAAACAACCTCGTGCATATCAGTTCCCCGTAGTAATGCTTAGTCTCCCTGCCCCAAGTCTGCATACGATTATTGATTCTATAGAGAGGGGGCCCTTCAACGGCATCAAGACATTTAGATTTGCATTTATATTCTCACTGTGATGGTGTTCTTCTAATGCAATGAAACCTCTCACTTGCCCAGAGATGAGCGGAAAGGAGGGAGAGCGCTTTGATAAGGCCGGCGTCATTCATTTCAATTTCCTTATCGAGCCCAAGTACCTTCTATGAATTGGTCCTTTAAAGTACACAAATTAGAGCCATCAGTTATGTTCGCACGCGAAACAAGGAGAGCGGAGCAGCGAGGGGACGTTACAGAGGCAGGGAAACACGGCACGAGTCACGGGGAGAAAATGAGACGGACTACAGAGAGCAGAAAAGAGGAGCGAATATAAAAATGAGAGTGAGAAGACGGTGTTAATGAGCGTGTGTGAGACACCGAGACCACTCTGTGTGGGCAGCGCCTAAAGAACAAATGTCTCTAATGCCTCATTCCGCAGGGAGCAGTCAGGCTACTGTTCTTATCATTTTATAATGATGATTACTCAAGGTCTATGGAATGGGCACCCACTCAGGGGCCATAGTAAGAAAGAAAAAAAAGAAAAAGCAAAGTCAAGCAAACACGGCAGGAAGTAAAATATATGCTGAAGAAAAATTACAGGACATTCAATTGCTGAGATTATGTGTTTGCTCCTAATAAGTGCGATAAAAGAACAGAAAAAAAACTCATGCATTTAAATATGCTTCTTAGCCTAGTATAATCCCTAGTCTCTGCGTCATTGTGACTCTGGCAAGAGACGCACCCAAACAATACTTCTATACCAAGTACTGTTTGTTTGCTTTACATATGAATAGCCCACTTTATTTCTGGAAGTACACCAATCACTTTTGGTCCATTAAATTCTAATTAGTAGAGATAGAGCCCAAAGCTTCACTGAGAGAGATAATATTATAGAGGCTGGGAGAGTGCTGAAAAAGGAGCGCGAGCGAGACAGAGGAGACTGTTGTGAGACTGACAGAGTCTAAACAATGCCACATAATGGACAAGGCCTCGCACTGTAGCTGGTTTGAGAATGAAATTAACCCTTTCGATTCTTAAGGCCTGTTACCTCACACCTACTATTATTGGCAACAAACCTTTTCAATCTATGTCAACTGTGGTCTGTGGTTTTTTGCCATCATTTCTCATTAGGGTAAAGAAACAAAGCCGAAAGGTTAAAATGTACCTCAAACTCCAACTAACCCAATTTAAAGATTTAACTTTGACCCACAATGTTTGCAATACTCCTGTGAATGGAGGATGCACATTCACCTTTACCTCAAAATAAAGCGTTTTAACTATTCTATTCACTGTTCCCAACCCAACCCGACTGCCTGTGACCGATTGGATCAAAACATGTTCTTTGTCTTTACTTTGTTTTCAGAAGTCTAAAAAGATCTGCAATTTGAAACTTGAAAGTTTGCAAATCTTATCTCAACATATTGTACAATTACCATGTAATACATTTACTTTGTTTGTTTGCTTGAAGAGAGACTATGGAAGATTGCTTTCTCCATAGTCGTTTAGGTCTTTATCATGCCTTGGGTGTAAGACAACCCTCAAACAAAAACAGCCTTACTTCTCTGACTGCAATTCACTCTAAAAACTGAAATGACTGAATAAGATGACGGAAGGTCCCACTTTGAGGTGGCGTTATCGGCGGCTTGTTTGAGCACCCAGGCTTCAGTCAGACAATGCACACCTTTGCCCATTTTTAGATTACCCAGGAGGCGGCAGAGGCAGGACCACCAACATGGCAGCGGCGAGAGCAAACACATTCTTGGCTTCAAAGCGGCTCTTCAGAAACCTACAGGCGATGTAACGCCCATTCTTTAGACTCTAGACTCAGAACACCACTTTGGCGAGTATAATGTTATTGTAACAGACAGAGAAGATGGCCAAAAACTGCAACAACAAAAAAAGAGTTGTAATGAACCACATTTGGACTTCAATCAGTCCACCAAAAATAAGTCGAAACAAGTCAATTTCTCCTTAACTGCGTCGCATTATCACAGCGAGTTTTGTGGTTTCAGGGAAGTTCGTCCATAAGTAATCCGAATGTTGTTGGTGTGTGAGTGAATCACCCATCGATCTGACGCAGCTCATAAAGCAGCCTCAGACTTTGGTAACCCAGGCTTCTGGGGGTTGGTACAGCATGTGCCAAATAGCAGGCCTGATTAATGCACCGATAATCTGGTCCATAAATAGACACGCCAGTCTCTGTTTTGTATTTTATGTATCTGCCTTTACTGCAGCAATAACCGTTGGAGGGCTGTATTTCACGGCTGTTCAGCCGCCAAACTTCTCTCACTTACACTCTCTATTTCTCGTTCACCCACTCTCTCTCTCTCTCTCTCTCTCTCTCTGGCTCAACTCCACTTTGATGAAGAGTGAAAGAGCATGTTGTCTAAAACTTTTTGGCAAGTGGCGAGAATACAAAAAAGACTGAGAGGAAGAGGCAGCTTTCACAATACATCAAGCTCTCTCTCCAACAACACCTACAGTTCGCCGATACCTATGGGTCTTTTTCATCGTGAGTCACTGATAAACACAGGAAAGGGCTGTCGGATTAGAGGAGAAGGCCGGGAAAGCACCCGCCCCCATTCAAGAGAAGAAGTCTTGCCAGCCAATAACATGGGTCACCGGTTCCCAGGCCAAACTGTATCGTGATGGAGCGCTGGGATGCCAGGGCTCAACCAAGAGCGAAGGTGACAAAGGAGGAAAAGCTTTTACCACATCAGCAGCAGAAACATTTGTTACTCACTACAAAGGGAACATGGCAGAACTCCCTAGTCCCAATCCCCGTCTGACTGGAGATATAGCTTCGGGGTAGTCATGCTCTATCAGACCTCGCCTGAACCAGATCTGTCTCCCACATTAGCATTCTCATGTGGATAAATAACAGTGATAATGGTAACACTGTTCAGCATGTTTAATGGGAGATGGTGGGCTGCCAGGTCACAAAACACCCAACCCGGAAAAAAGTACGTTCAACGAACAAAAGCTGGAAGACACATATTTGAAAACTTAACATATTAATTGAGAACAAAACAAACTCAAAGGGCCAAGAGCTGGCCTTTTTTTTTTTTCTCTGTCACTGAGGTCTCCCGACAAAGATTTCAAATAGTTCATCATATGCTGTTTTCTGTTTTGTTTAAGCTACAGAGCAAAGCACAGCAATAAACGCTGGCCTTTATCCTCATATTAGAGAGCAGAATACTCCTCAATCCCGCCCATTTGCACAGCTTATGAATATTCTAATTTAAAGCATGAAAACATCCTTTTAGTGGCCGTTGGCAGTTTGGCTATGATTGCGTGCCAGCAGAAATACAGCTAAACAACAGCTACAACCTCTGCATGATCTCCCAACTTGACCGCTGTTTTAATTACAAAATTATAATTACGATGGGTTGGATAAATGTGTCTACTGGGCCTACAACTCACCCAAAAAAAACACCCACAAAAAACAATGAGCTTTGATTTTCACAATTTTATTTTGTAAAGGCAGAGTAAAGAGTTTAAAATAGGCCCCCGAAGCAATAGTTAATTTACTGTATCCTGAGATGTTGCCTTAATTTATTGATACCAGTTTGTTTTCGATTTGAGGCGAAGTGCTCCGGAGAGTGCTGCTGAAATAGAGGGGGGGAAAGAAATTTCAATTATGTTCCAGGAAAAAAAGGCAGCGACAGGAGCCTTTCAGTGCACAAAGCTGCCCTGTGACTTGATGAATAGTCAGCCTTTAATGTTATGGGGGATTAAAGATAACTTCTGAACGATCAGCGGGCCAACATATAGGCAGCTCCTCTTTCACCGGCATAATAAGTTCTCAGCTGCCACTGGTTTAATTACCTCCTTTTAAAACTCAATCCACGTGGACCCCTCTTTAAAAAAAATAAGATGGCAGGAGGATTAAGTTGAGGGGGGCAGTGGGGGTCAGGTATTCCATTGATTACAAGGTACCATTAAAGATCAAGAGAGGAGGCACTTAGAGACATCCATCAGGCTAAGATTGAAGTGGCCATAATGATCTTCCTGTACACCATAAATAACACTGATGTGTTGCTTCTATCTCGTCCACACCGCTATGGGTTTGTGTGTGTATGAAGCGGCTCAGCCCTCCACCATCCAGGCAAGGCCCTCGGGAGCATCCCTTTTCGACCGCCCCCGCTTTCGCTCATTCCCACCACCCACCTGTGCCGCTGTGCAAGTTTGCAAGAAATCCATCAGGACTGCGTTGGGATGAGCAGATCATGTTAGCTATCCCCTCCGGGGAAAGGGGTCACTGGAGCTATGAGTCACAACTGTCGTATGGAAAAAAAACATAGCGGAGGCGTGTTGCGCCTGTCAGATGAGCATCTGAGATGCACGTTCATGCCGCTGCCAGGTGCTGATTGCAGGATTGGCATGCAAAGAGCTCAAGATGCAGAGGCTGTCGGTGTACCTGATGAAATAACACGCAAAGAAAAACGGACTTCTGACGTTTGTTATAGATCTTAAATGCAACCCAACAAAAACGGATTTGAACACATCTGTCAGTGGCATAAAAAAAAAAAAAACATCATTGTTCCCCAGCCACAGTTACTAACAACTGATTTATGGAGGGAACTCCCATTCTCTGCTTCATAAGCAGATATGTCTGTGACATGTGAATTCAAAGCAGCATGAGAAACATATGCCTTGGCTCCCACTGGACTGAAAGACCAAAGGGACCGTGTGGTTCCACCTCTGGCCCTTCCACTTTGTTTTCATCTTCATTTCTCTCCAGTGGTTGGCTGGTTGGTGGATTAAAAGGGGGGGGGGGAGAAGAAACATGCAGTTGGAGATCTTCATTGGCTCCCGATGAAGGATGGCAACATATGAAACGGCCGCCTCTTGACACCTACTGGGGGTGGAGTTGTGTGAATGGGACAGATGCATATGTAGGTGCGGGGGTTAATGGAGAGCACAGTTTGAGACTTTCCCTTCATTAGACATTCCAACAGGAAACCAAATTAAGCCGCTGGAACAACGTCTGCTTTCTGCAGATTTATTCACTATGCAACTTCTGCTTACCAACATTCATGAGGGCAGCTTTAGCACAGCGGTGCACCGTCACTGTTTATCGATGTGACTTTCAGGCAGTATGCGCTCTATAGGCTTCTATAAATACCCAACACAAAATAATGAAGTAGGGTCCCTAATTCCCAACACACCATGCTTTGGAGTTTGTTCCTCTTCTGAAAAGTCCTGTGTGCTTCATTGATCAACAAAGCTGTGTATCGCCCCAGGTGATCGCGCTGTTTTCTGTAGCACAACAATGCGAGCAGAGTGGGACGCAGGAGGAACACCGGGGAGGTGAAATCATGGGCACATTCGAGCCGCCCTGACAGAGAGACAGCGAGAAGGAACTCCACACAAGATCCCGCGGGATTCATGGTATACTGGTTGACCCTCTGCAGGGGGTAGCCGGAGGACGTCACGATAGTGTGCCCCCTACTGGCAGAAGGTAAGAGTAGGTCATAGAACCTCCTACAGGCTCATTTTGCCTTGAGAAAACAAGAGTGCATCATCACGAGGAGTAGAACTCTTTGTATCTGCAGACAAGCTAAAGGCAATGATGTATTCAGCCCAAAATAATGAACCAACGGAGTAGCCCGGGTGCATGTGTACTTGTTTTTCCTACAAGCCTTCCTAATTCAGCTTGGGTCCCCATCACATTCTGTACACTACAAAGTGGCCGGTTGCTATGAGGACTGCACAGAGGCTGCTAATTTGAACAGATGTATGTCGGCAACAACAAAAAGTGCTGGGGACAGGAAAAGAGAGACTTTTTTTCCCCCAAATAAAAAGATTAGAGGATGTATAACAAAGGAAGTGAGAGAGAGAGGGCAAGCGAAAAGGGAACAATTAGAGAGTGAAGAAAGAGAGCACTTCAAAGAGAAATGATAAACATTTTTATGTAATTTTGCTCCCCTCATAAGCGAATAATTTGCTTAGCTCTCTGCTTGATTGTATTATCATAGCGGAAATAATATAAATATTGTCACACTGTACATCGTTAACATTTTCTTGCATAAGTGACTATTTACAAATGCATGCCTAAATAAAAGCTGCACTGGTGTTAACACCGCCAGATGAGCGTTATTTCCCCCCCCCCCCCGACACCATGAGACTGGCTGCAGGATGCAGGCTAAGACTGCTGCTACTCTTGGCAGGGGCTAACCCAGAAAAGGCAGGCAGGCTGGCTGCTGGAGATTGGCTCTGGCAGAAAGCAGGTCATACATACATCAGAGACCAATGCAGCGCATTGCCTGTTACAGCTTAATATCCTAAGACGCCAAAGCCAGGACATATACACTGCCACAGATAGAAGGCTAGAGCCAGGCACAGAGAGAGAGAGATGGAGGAAGAGTTGACAGAGGAAACAGATAACTAGACACAGAGAGGTACGGGGGGGGAGAGAATTAGTGAGGCAAAGCATTGCTTGCAGGAGATGGAGAGCAAGAGAGGGAGGAGAGGAGAATGGTTTAACAAAAAAAAAAACAAATAGGGGGCAGCATTTCACCCAATGACACGCTTCAAGATTGTTTATATGAGGACATGTCCTGTCCAAAACATGCAGCCAACCCTCTGAGAAACACTCGAGAAATGCCAAGCGGTTACAGTTTGACCACAGGATCATTTGTGCTTATTCGCGTGAGAACCGCTGTGAACCCACTTACTAATATTATGGCGGTATGAACCCAGAATTAAGCAGATCTTGCTGTGTTTTGATTGCAATAAACGGATCAAAAGGATGCTGAAATGACGACATGATAATCACTTTCTCCGGCGCAAACTCCTCTTTTGTCCAGTCACAGTAGAAATATGTGGCGTAATTGAGAATGTGAGAGCGAGAGTGAAGATGAATTCACATTTTAATCCCAAATGTTGAAAAAAAAAAAGAATTCCAAGCCCCCCCCCCTCCTCCTCCCCTCCTCCCCTCCCCTCCCTCCCGCCGGTAACCTGCTCCAGATCAGAGCAGAATCCAGTATGACTCTGGGTGTTTGCCCAGCAGCTGTTTTTTCGGCTCGCATCAGCTCCGTCCCTCGGCTCCACCTGTTTCTCTGCTTCTTCGTCCTCATGTCGAACTGAGGGCAGGCTGAACGCTGAAGTGGCTCACGATCGCCTCTCGAGGCGCGAGCGGCACGACAAGGAACTACAGGCTGAAGCTAGCGGCGTAGCATGCCAATTGCAGCCGATATCTCCGCGACACAAAACAGACACATTTGACTTAACGTCGTAGCTGTCACCTCTTCACATTCTGTCGATAATGTTTATTTTTTCTATGTTTGAACATTCATGGGCTATAATTCTGATCAAACCTTACATATTGCCTTTAAAGTGACAGAAAATTAGGGCAAGAGGACAGTAAAAAGAATGCTGCGGGGGCTGGGTGTAGTATAAACTGAGGGTTGGTTATAATTGAGAAGGTGAACCAGCGAGTAAAGCGCAGTTAAATGAGCTGAAATGGTCATTATGTTGGCAAATATATATTCTCAGTTAAGCCGGCAATGCCCATTTAATCATCCAGATAAGAACATATGCTGACTCAACGAAGTCCAAACATTTTGGGTTGTTGTCATCCTCGCATTAAAATTCAGGTTACGGGCCTCGTTGTTAAATAAGACGAGTAATAACACAAACAAACACTCTCCTTACACTGTACTTCTGCCAAGACTAAAAAGACATAAATTAGCTCCAGTGAACGGTTGTAAGTTTACCGGACATTTCAGCTGCGCTATAGAAAAAGCAAAGAAATAGAAAGTGCAGTAACTGAGTGAAAACAAAGGGACAACTAAGAGTGTAAAAAGCGCTGACAGGCTCTATTGCTGGAGGAGAGGTTGTGAAGGGGGTATAACAGAAAGAGAGGGAGCGAACGAGCGTGCGGGAGAAAGGGAAGGGAGAGATAGCGGGGAGTGTGTGATAAAGGCAGGAGAGGGAAAAAAAAAAAAAAAACACAAGCCCAGCTCCCATAGGAGGAATGCACAATAGTGCAATAAGCTGGTGATATAATGGTCTTTTTTGCTGTATCAAGCCCGTTCTCTTCATCTTTGGCAACCCTCATCAAATCAGCACTCCACTACCTCAGGTGGTGCTTTAATTACTGACGGAAACTCAAGACCTCGGAGCAGACAAACCATGTTTCTGTTCATTTCAACACAATCTCATACGCAGGGAACAACAACAACGAAAAAAGAAACATTGGAAATAGTAATGATCAGTCAATAAATCGATCCACAAAATAACAATTTTGAATATTGATTCATTGTTGTGTGGTTAATTAGCAAGAAACACTCCCCGGTTGCAGCTCCGGGCTTTTGTATTTTTCCTCCTTTCTCAGTTTTATAAATTGAATATCTTTCAGGTTTAGACTATTGTACAAAACAAGCACTGTGATCACAGTGCAGTATTTTTGCACTCTTGGAAATGGCCGTGATCATTTTTCACCATATTCCTCAAGTGATTAATCCGCGAGTACGCAGACGGATTAATTGATAATGAAAGTAATCATTTGTTGCAGCTCCAATCTAAAGATATAAAACAACACAATGGGCTCACTTCTGTCTTCAAGGGCTGCAAAATGATGGGGCATTAGTAGGATTATTGAACAATTATTCATTTTCATAATCCTCACGACAAAGTCTTTTTACTGCGCTTCTCACATTGGATGTCAAAACCCTCAAATCAAATGGATGCCTTTGATTTTATTTGTTCATATCTCTCTAGAATAGTCCACTCTTACAGCTGTAATGATCATATTCACTCGCACAACACATTCTAGGCACACAAAAGAAGAAATACAAACCCAGAATAGCGTCTCTGTGGGTGTGTGGGTACATGCTCATAATTGTGTGTCTTTCTGTATGCAGTTATGTTGTTGTTGTTGTTGTTGCCATTAGACTGTTAGGGGACTGAGAGCGGTCCCAGGCGGATGCGCGTCTGTAAGGCAAACCATCGGTGACATCCTAAGCACGGCTAACGTGGTTACAGCTGCAGCGACACAGACGAAAAGCCTTCCCAGGATACTGCGCGAGCCACGGCAGCGCACCGCCACAGACGGGGCCAAATGAGATAGCGCCGGGGCCAAATCTAATCAGGGGGGACGAAGACACAGCGCGAGAGGCGGGGGGGGGGGGGGGACGACCCAGCAAAGAAATGGAAGAGAAAGAAGAGAGGAGGTGGAGGAGGAAGAAGGACGGGGGGGGGGTTAGGAGAGGTAAACAGAAAAAGCAGAGGTACAAGGAAAACAGGGGAGTGAGAAAGAGAGATATTGAGTGGGTGACAGAATATACCGAGTGTTAAACTGCAAGGGAGAGTGTGAGACGGAGCAGAAAAGAGAGAATAAGGTAGTGCGGGAGAAAGGTTTGCATGCGCATGTGTGTGTGAAAGCGGGCTGAGTTGTTTGTGTACCCCCCCTCCCTGCTGGTAAATGGGAAACGTAGCCCGTGCCGCCCCCCGCCCCGCTCCGTCGCACCCTCCTCCGCCGCGGCCGTTCGGAGCCACTTGCGAGGCCTTTTCTCAGCCGGCGCCGCACAATAGCGAGCTGATGAACCTGGGGCTAACATGCCCTTTGAGCTCAGTAAAGGCAGAACGCATGGAGAGTCCTTAATGATATCAGGCCCGCGCAGCGAGAACGCCAGCATCCACTCGCTAACTCCTTCCTACCCTCCCTCTCTTTTCATTCACCCCCCCCCCCCTTATTCAACCTTTTCCAGCCCTCTATAGGAAAAGGAAGAAGCATCACATCCCAGTTCAGTTCCAGAAGAAGAAAAAAAAATTTACACATCACAAGATCTGACATAGATAGTGAGCATATGTATTGGCACATCATCTCCCTGCAAGGGCCTGAAATCAAATTTAAGCATTCTGTTTTTAAATGAAATGCTGCATCCACTGATTGTGGCCCTCCTGATAGGTAGATTGGATGGAGAGATTAGATAAAAAATGATTTTGGCTGCCTGATGTCCTTCGCTTCCTTTCTTCACGTTCAGACGTGTGTTGTGGGACGACATCAAGACATACTTTCAACACTCGCTGGCATTAGTGTTAGGAAAGAAGAAAACAATATGCAAATCTCCAAGGTTTCCCAACATATTAAAGATGCAAAAAACAGATATGGGCATGTTGTTGGGCTGGCATTTCTGTGAAGTGTGTACTTGTGGAAAACTACAAGAACGGATTGATTGAATTATTGAATATGTGCGATAAGGAAAGGTTAAAGCGTCACAACAAATGAGTATGTAGAGACCGTAGAACATCTAGTCCCTTCTCCTTGTAAACTGTGACCTCTGAACCTTTTTAATTGAGCTCTGCAGCTAATTAAAGTCAGTCTCCTGTAACAGTGGTGCCCGGGTTAAAGAAATAAGGCACTTTATGCCCCCATCAATACTTAACAATGCTTTTGACGTGGCCGATCACCTCATCAATCCAACAAGGTCTGAAACCTTAAGATAGGTTTCTTATCAGTGATTTCCAAAATAACTAATGTCGCCATTAAAAAAACCACAGCACCTAACTGCTTGGTTAAGGTTTGGAAAGCATCCCTGCTGCTAGGAGATGCTGCTAAGACCAATGATGATTATATTGGCAGAATTCATGGGTGGGAAGCCAGTTGGGGATCATGCTCTCGTTGTTGCTGTAGTAACTCCCTTCGAAATGGCAATCCTTCACGCACGTTATGCCAACCTGTTTGCTGATAAAAGGCAGCATGTAGCTTTTCATTTAATGTTGCATTAGTGGGGAGAATACAGTCAGAACCACATGAAAGACCATTCAGAAAATGCACTGTCAACAATCTGACTGTATGGCAGCTCCCAAACTTTCTGAATTAGTCCTTGCTAGGTTATAGTAGAGCCACAATCAGAACTACAGTATAGAACCAAATAAGAGCTAAGTGGGAAAGAAAGAAGGGAAACCACAGAAGTATCACAGGAAGCATAAGGCTACTGCTGCCTACCTGAGCCAACAGTGGAGTTTGCATTGGCATATCAGCGTGAAGGGAAACTGGCAAAAAAAAGATGACAATCCAAACACAAAAAGCTTTACATTCATTATTCTGAATTTCAGTCCTTGTTAGATTAGGATGTCCATCAAGCCAGCTGTATGAAGTCAACAACACGATACACTTGAAGTGCGCATCAATCAGCACAAAAACAAATTAGATGCAACCCTGTTCTTCACTAGTGGGATGGATTTGCCAAAAATATTGTCGATTCCCATTATCACAGATTGTACTGTTTTTATCGAGTCAATCAAGCCATCAAATCAACCACTAAGATGTTTAAAGTCTGACAAACGTAATTTACCAAAGAAGATCAGCATGTGGGCCACATAAGCATCCTCTCCAAAACCTTTTGAGTGTTTGAGTGATTGCATTTTCATTCCACTCCAAGTTTCTTGTTCCATTTTTGGCACCATCTGCATTTTTTATCCTCTTTCGACGCTGCCTAATATGCTGATGCTGATAAAGCCGGGATTTGTGTTGTTTTTTTGTTTAATTCTTTATCAGAATAAAGCTATCAGCTAAGCTTGAGGGTCAGTTCTATCACCGCCGGACACAAGGGCTTAGCACGTTCCTTTAATTCATCAAGGTTTGATTACTTCTGTGAAGATTTTTTCCTCAGCCTGATAACCTGATGCTCCCCAATTAATGCCTTTTCACAATCCTGCCGACGCCGACATGATCAGAGCGCGCTGGGCCTCCCGCATGTCTCTGTTCGCTTTGCTTTGTTAGAACACTCTTAGAAAGTTACACCTTGGAGATTTTTTTTTTTAAAACCATTTTCACTCTCCACTCTATCAACAATTGCAGTTCATCAAACAAGATAAATTAATCTCTCTGGCACTGTGGCAACGAGCCCAGATAACTAAACTAGAAAACATCCCACATAAAGGTGCTACTTCAGTGACCCTTAAGGAGTCAATCTATCACTTTGAACATACCGGTCTCATACAGGACTCAAACAGAAGAGAACCAAGGTGTGCTGTCGGGTATGTACTACATCTCCTGTTTAATTACTGATAATAGCACGAAATAGTAAAGTGTACATCAGGAGCCCAAACATTTTAAGGACCAGTGTGTACGATTCAATGACACCTAGTGGTGAAGCTGCAAATTACAACCAACTGAATACCGCTCGCCATCCAGTCATGGACGAGAAACTATGGCAGGCACAACATGATATCTGCCCTGTCTGGGGATCATTTTTGGTTGGTCCATTCTGGGCTACTGCAGAACCTTTGTGGTTCACCATGGACTGCGCTGAAGAAAAAAAACAGCTCATCTTAGGTAACGAAAACAGGATTATTTTCAGATGATTACACTATTGAATACAGATGAGGGCTATGAATAGTGTATTACATTCACAGTACAATAAATCCTCCTACATGTATTATGTATGAAAGTTGTATATTTTACTGATTTTTTTACACTTGTTTTGGGGTGGGAAAGCTTTTCAAATTATATCTAGAAAACTTGTAAATGTGTAAAACTTTCACAGAAAGTGCAAAAGGTGGAGCAACTGATATCTGAAATTGGAGAAAAAAAAAACGAATCTGGAATTATTTATGTGACAAGTCTAACTATCCAGTAAAAAAAACAAAACAATACACAACATGGACAACAAGTCGACAGGATATTTGTGAGTTAAGGCTCAGCTGCTAGTCACTACATGGCAATGAGCCTGCGGTGAAAATGACCCGCAGATGTAATACAGTGCATGCCTTAAGCATTACATCCAGCTCCTCCAGCTCCACTCATTTGCAAGCGGCACCAGACACGCGAGGCGACTGCCTGGCTGACCTGTTCATGCCATCTTGATGCATTGGGCTGCTTAGCAGGAACAGAACAAAAAGAAACGCCAATCCTCACAATTCCAGTGCTTATGGGCATGATTTGCAGAGGCACAAAACAGACTGCATTTGATAGCTGGTGAAGCAGAAGGACACGTTGCGTCTGATTCAGATTCAGGCTGATTGTGGAGCAGCAACACCGATGATACCCCACATCCCACTGCAGCCCAGACCTGCTGGGTCAGTCTACACACAGTTAACACAAAGAGACTGCTTCTTCAAAGTCAGCAATCAAACACACCCAGCACAAAAGCACATTTATCTTCTGTGGCTTGCATTAAAACGGCACGGTATTCATTTGGAAATTAAATTTGCCGACCAAATTAAAGAGTGGAAGAACATAATGGATGGATCTGGATTGTCAGGGGGGCGAGACAGACCCTGTAAATAAAAGAGACTGGGAAGAGAGTTGAAAGAGAATGTAAGCCGAGAGGTTTGCTAGATCAAATTGCAGTATTGTCTTTTTTCATTGGGGAAGAGTTTGTGCATGTCTGTTTGTTTGTGTGTATTGAGCGCGGGGAAGAGTACACGGCACTTCATTTTCGAGCTGATTGCACGCTGCCCAGTGGCGGCGCCCAATGCCAGGCTACTCAGTGAAAAGCTTCCACTCACTACCTCTCCCTTCCTGCTGCAAATAAATCAGCCGCAAAATCAGATTACGACCAGGTGAGATCCACGGGAGTGATACGGCAAATACAAAGCTGAGGGGACTTTGAAGCAAAACCCCCAAAAGCAGCGAGACTAGAGAGAAGAAAAAGAAGCTTGCCTACACATATACATTTATACTCGGCAGTAAACGATCGCGCAGGCTTTCTCAGGGCATTTGTCTAAATCCAGCACAAGAAGAGGGAAAATATGTTAATCGCAGAAAATATCCTACAGGAAAATTAGAGGCAGATGGCAGAAAAGTGGTGGGTACATACAGTCATTCAGTAAAGCTTTCTTTAAAGATTCTAAAGGTTGCAGTGCGATTAACCAAAATAAGTAGTATTTGATTTTGCGCACATGAGGGAAATACTGTTACTGTTAAAGGGTCACAAACACATTCACATAGTTTCATACTTAAGATACTTTGAGCAACATTACATAGAAATGGGTATTTTTGCAATACACAGCAATACCGTGGTCGTAAATATGGATGGCGGTACGCGTGTATTTGTTATATTATATTACATAAGATCAGAAGCTAGCGAGTTGGCAACTTGGCTAACTCAACCAGCCATCAAGCAATTGCAACAACAACAACGCGTGGCAGCCAGTAAACATTACCTACTGGTCAAACAGCCAGGAGTACTTCTCACGGGGGATCGCAACCAGAGCGCAAAGTGGCGCAAGAATAGACGTGCACTGACACCATTCACCCGACTGCACGTCAGAGTAATGACTTTAAATCTGTTATTTGATGGTAGGAAAGTTATACAATGCTGCTTTAAAAATATGCCACATAAATTAGTCTCAGTCGCTAAGGGTTGTCATAAATACGACCACATAATGAACATCCGCTCGGAAAGTGACTATGACAGGGGCCATAAACCTTCTAAGCTCATTCTTACTGTACGAAGGAACACCACTTGTCCTATGAAGGGCATAAAAAATATTATTTTGCCTTGGTAGTCTTCTACATCTCTCAATTGGCAGCGTTCTCCTATCTACATGTCTCGAAGGGCTTTTGAGTAATGCATTTCTATTATTGCACCTTGTGTAGTGTCACATTGGTGGCTTTATCAGGAAGTTGTTGCAGGGTGAGACTGAAGTGGGATGGAAGGGTTATTTCGTGGGTTTGGCTGGCATTAATCTCTGTCACTTGTCCGCTCTGATTTATACTCCTTCCCAATAAGCCAGTCTATGGCCTCCACTTCAATTGCTACTTTGTGATAGCGCTCCATGTTCAGCCTTCGTCCACACCGCCGCTCGACATTGAAAGCTTGTTCTCCAAACCAGCAGAAAGCAAAAAAGCATGGTAAAGAATTACATTTCCTGCACCAGGAACAAGAAAGACAAGATAATAGGAGCCCGGATCTCCCTCCACCCCCATATAAAGAAAGCCATTCTCCGCTGAGTCTATTACGCCCGGTGTGGCTTCTGCTTGACGACTTTGATCAAGAGCAATTAATCTTTCACCAGGAGTGAGAAACAAGGTAAGGCCCCGCGCTTCGATGCAGCCAAGTTTTAAACATACAGAAAAATAGGTTTTAAGCAGTAAAACGGGAGAGAGGTCCATCAGAACGAGCCTCTGATTAATGAACACGAAGGCTCAGCTCCAGGCTACCTGATCAGATTCAACAGCAAACTCCTCCAATCATCACCTTTGTATTCATTAACAGACCACCAAGATGGGCAACCGTGCCACCCACCTACTGCTGAACAGACCCCCGCTCCCACCACCTCTGCCGTGGTCCGTATATTTCTAAAGTGTTTAATTACAGATGATTTATCACCAAACTGTCGTTTGCTAACTGGGCCCTTCCGTTCTCGCTCTCCCCGCGCCATTCTCCCGCTGTGTTGAGGGAACCTTCACATCATTATGAGAGAGCTCATTTATATTAAAATGAGTATTACCAGTTAATTCGCTCCATACATTTTGGACACAGCGTGTGTCATGCATGAGCCTGGGATCACACCTGGTTCATGGCGGCTTTGGCATACATCAAGTGCTTTATTGCGGGAGAGTTAATGCACATTTGATCTCGCTGCGATTCCCCATAAAGATTAAAGAAAAACATGGAGCGTAACTCGCACATCCTGATTCCACACTGCCCTTGCAAACATGAGAAGTCTGAGAGGACATTAAACATTATGCACTGAATTAAATATAGGACACTAAATGGCCATTTATGTTGAATCTCATTTCGTCGGTTAACCTCTGGTCATAGCTGTCAGTCATCTTAACCAGCCAAGGACAATCTGGATGTTTTGCTTAAAGCAAAAGAAGAAAAAAAAAAAAAACATGTCGCAAACATAAAGCATGAAAATAAGTTAACTATGTACACTCTCCCGAGGTGGGTCCATCATCCCATAATACTCCAGTTTTTCAGGATGTATTCACAGAGGAAGCAACACATTCATCTAGATCTAAAGAGACTATCGCTAACAACCTACAAGCAATCCTAAAAGGAATACAAATATGCGCCGGTAGCGTACTGCTACACATACCTCCACCCGGCATGTAAATTAGGACCAATCCCAGACAGCCCCAAAAAAAAAAAAAAAAAAAAAAGATTCAAGTTGGGACGGGAATAGCTTCCTCCCTGTTCAGTAAGGGGAAATAATAATGAGGGTATTAAATACAGCCAGCAGATGAAAAATAATAACATATCGATTGTGCACGTAGCGCTTTCAAAAGGAGCGTAATGGCCTGATTCCTGGTATTGATCTGTTAGCAGGCTCGGGGAGGAGTAGCTAGTCGCCCCTGTAAGACCCCCAGTGAGAATGAGATTGGTGAAGCCATCTGAGGTTCTGTTTCTTGTTTCTCTCCATACGGGCTTCATTTCAAATGGGTGTTTTTTTTTTTTTTTCTGAGCGGATGTGAAATGAATGCGGCTGAAATGGTCTGACACATACAATATTTTCCATCTTGTGATGATACTTACCTGAAACAAATGTGGCCGCTATGTTGCTATAAAGGAATGTGCATTTTGCGGCATGGCGGCATCAGGAAAAAGTCACCCCCCCCTTTTTTTTAGATTATATCCACAACGACACAATTTAGTGTTCAACACGCAGTACACGTTTTTTTTTTCTTCAATTCATATCGCAAAAGAGCGGATTTACATGTCATTTCAGGTGTTTAACATTGTTGCATCAGAGGCGAGATGATCACTGTATTCATGGAGCACTACATGCATGTTTGACTGTGCCAAAGGTGGACAAAATTCAATCTTCAACTTAACACATATGATCCCTAACCCGCCTCTCACAAACTCCTCAAGTGATCTTATTTCTAGCTCAAAGAGACAGAAAAATCTATATCTCAATTTGGTACACTTCAACTCCACTCCAAAAGTGCCCTGAGAGAAAACTGAATTAAACTGAGACAAGCTGATTCAACACCCTGAAAGATGAATTTAAGTAGTTGTTTCTGAAATATGTATTTGCCATGTGCAATATCGGGCTCCTCGGCGAGAGAAAACGTGATGGGACTTCACAGCAGCCTTTCGTCTAAAGAAAGGTGTGTTTTCCCAGAATAAAAAAACGTGCATGCCTGGGAATACATTAATCATAACAAGGTGACAGCCAGCCTGACAGACAAGCAGAGGCGCAGGAACAGATTTGACTGTGCTTTCTATTTCTCAACATGTTCAAAAAAGCAAAAAAAAAAAAAAAAAAACTTATAGGGCAATTAAAGGAGCGTCGATAGCCGTGTCAGCTGGATTAGGGGCTGGGCGTGAAATTGTCACATTGTGTGTCAGGGGCGCTCCGTTAACAACTCAGCCCGGCTTTTGCCATGGAGTGGCGGAGGGGGCCTCGATGGAACGTGACACTGGAAGAAATACCGTCAAGTCTGCACAAGGCCAGATTAGATTAGCACACTGGAACAGGTGGTCTTTTATTGGCTGCATGATAATGTCAAGGATCCTCTGAAACTGGATGCAGCATGTGAACACATGCACGTGTGCGTACAAACGCGCACACACACACACACACACACACACGGACAGACGCGGGGGAACATTCAGGGTGGAGGTGGCACAAAGCTTTTTGTGCCGTATACCAAAAGGAACCTCAGCTTGCTCATGCCTGAGTCACTTGTAATGTGAGAACGCAGCGCGTGCCGGTTTGACGCTGCAGTCACTGCTACAAAGAATAGAAGGGGGCGAGAAGAAGTCATGCCAGGGTTAATGCGCTTTGGGCGAAAAAACACTGAGGCGTCTGTTGAGTGACAAAAAATCCAGGGATTGTCCAGCTGTCTACCAGGCAACAGCCACAAAATAGCACAATCTAACAAGTGAGGACGGAGAGGGGGGGGGTTGATGGTGGCAAGTGTGAGGCAGTTTGCCAAACCATTCTTCACACACATACACACACACACCAGTATATTTACTATCATTTATGGGGAACATATTAGCCATGAATAATACATGTGGTGATGTATGGCACGAGTCCGTTTGAGATAAATTATACAGTGGGTCCGAACCAAATACTGCGTCATATCCCCATATGGACAGCGAGGCATAAAATGCAGGGAGACACCACTGCCAATCGGAGAGCGGGTAATATACAGCCACTCTCTCCGAAATCTGGCTGAAGTAAATTTACGGAACAGGGCCAAAAAACAGGGGGGGGGGGGGGGGGGGATCCAAATGCCACCTTGGCGATCCAAACAACGTATCTGACATATGGGGTTATTTCTGAGTGAGCAAGAGACAGATTTGAAATGATGCTTGCCACCGTGCGCAGATTCCCCACAAAAAAAAAAAAAAAAAACAGAAACAAAAAAAAAAGAAGATCCCAGAATCCCAAAATAAGAAATAGCAGTAGACTGGGAGAGGGGGGGGTTCTTTCAGTGGAAAATTTGTTGAGGTGTTTTGATGTGTGAGGGAAGTGTATAGAGTCTGATGAGGAGGTCTATTGAAACTAGGTCACAAGGGGTGCCATTTTGTCAAAAGCCTGAGTGAAAAGCGTTGCAAAAAAAAAGAAAACACACACAAAGTGAATTTCTAGTCAGGAGGAAAAACACTTTTCCATTTCGAGGACAACAAAGACTCACAACAAAGTCCTCCTACATTCATGCCCGGATTGTAATGAGACAGTTTAAATATTAATATAAGAAATGTAAAGCTAATGTGAAATAAGTGTCCTCTGGCAAGTAAGTAATAAGCTTGTGTGTTTGAAGTGCATTTGAGGAGTTGACCAAACTTAGTTTGCGTGCAAATGTACAATTTTTATCACTTGTGCAGCTAAATTGGCCCACTTGTTTCAAGTATGCTCATTGACTTGTTGGTATACTCCACCTAGACTACACATTCAATTTTTAAGTGGTGCTTCAAGGAAGTGAAAGAGTCTATCCGCTCATTTTATGTGGTACCTTTTTCTTCTGTGATTTGGGTTAAAGGTCTGGACGAGAAAATTGAAGTGGACTCGAAATAGAACTGAGAAATTAAAGATCATTCTAAGTTATCTGTGGCTAACTTTCACCCTGACAAACTAGTGCGTATTACGAGTCTAGGCTGTGCATCCCCAAATTTACCAAACTCTCCAAACAATGTGTTTATTTCAATCATTCCAACTCCCCACACAGAATGAGACAGAGTAGAAATATCTTTCCCTCCAAGCTGTATCAAGAAGAAGAAAAAGTGTTTACACTATGATATAGGGAAGAAAAAAAAAAGAAAACAACAAGGCGGGCGTAAAGAGTGTCTATTTAGGGCAAAAACTGCAGATGAAAATTCATGTTAGTGTCTTTGGAGGAAGCTGAGGTAGTGCCAGAACACAAGGAAAAGACGGTATTCAAATCCCGCAGTACTCTATCAGACAGTGTAAAATGAGACTTGGCACTATATCTAACACAGAATGAGTTATGAGTTGGAGAACTATTATGGCTAGATTTTAATTGAAGGTGTCCAAGAGCAGGTTTTTTTTTCTCCTCATTAACGACAATGGAAAAGATGTAATGTCTTGTACTGGGCCAGCTGGTGAATGGAGCGCTCCTGGTAGAAGAGGTTTGAGAGTTCATATAATGCACTAACCACAGTCCTTGAATCTAATCTAGAAATTCAAGGAGTCTTGGTTTATGGGGGTACAGGCAGGACAGGAGACGACGACTTTTCTCCTCATGTGCAAAAGGAGAGGATATGCATAAGACGCCGAATTAGCTGCTGAATGTTTGGCTTCCGGCTATACGCGCAATCCAAAATGTGTGATTAATTGTTTATTGCTACCTTATGAAGAATAATGGGCAAACATTTTTTTTTAAAGGTGCTGCACCAGTTCCTTTATCAGTGAGGGCTTCATAACCGTACCCAGTGAACTTTCCATGAATTCTTATGCTCAAATACAATGCAGGTGCCTGTTTGAGTTGACGATTAATAGCTGCAATTTACAGCAAATGGGCTTCTGCGCAATATGTTTAGCGGGGCTAGATAAAATGGGTCCCTGGCCACTGATCTGGAGACAGATTAGGTTTTTAGTCGGCTATGATTAAGGCATGAATAGGGAATGGGAGATCAGACTTTGGACCTGCAGTGTTTAATGCTGCCCACCTGTTATAAATGAGCAGTTAAACGAGTCAAGCGTTGGTGGTCCCAGGCCAATTCAAGGGCATAAGCTAGCGCCGCACACACACACACACACACACACACACGCACGCTCTACCTCTCGCTTTTGAAGCCACCCCACCCCTTTCGGATTTCCACACTCTCTTGCTGCTGTGAGTGTGCAAGGTGCTCCTGTACGCTTGGCAGGTCACTGGGCCAACGGACGGTCTATGATTTCTCTCTGTATGAAGGTAATCCAAAAGAGAATCCAAAAAGGACATTTATCACTGCGAGGGAATGAACGGATCTGCTCCACTGCATGTACAACCAAACTGACTGCATTGAATACGTAAGTGGTAATAAATGACTCCTTAAAAAGCGACTTTTTTTTTTTTTCCTGTAGACTCATCCTTGTCCAGGGTAATGAATCACAAATCTGCTCCTATGTTCCTCATAACCACCAGACCCATTGTGGCCATCGGCGTCGTAACAATGTACACTTTAGTGTTTAAAAAAAGAGCATCTCTTACATCTGCTCCATGAAAGTGTGGGCTTCGAATTGGGTCAACAGACTGTCGCCGAGTCTCTCCTTGTACCTGCGGGCTGAAAGCACTTAACACGTTCTCTGAAGTTTGACTTTCATGCGCTCTGTAAAACATCTGAAAACGCTCACGTTCGCCACCGAGTGTTGTCCTCGTTTATTTCTAAATGGGCTTATTGCGTAACAGCCCATGGAGGGCCCTGTAATTTAAGCGGTACAACATGTGAGAGGTGTAGAACAAGGAACTGGGGCTAACCATGGAGAGGGGCTACTGTGGTAACGTGGGCTAAAAGGTTAAAGCAGCAGGGGGAATTAATATGTCTTAATGACATTATAATGAATGGGAAAATATGGGACATCATTTATTAAATGGAGTCAAGTGTGTCAGGGAAGTGCGAGGACTCACAAACGCATTAATTATCTCGCCGTCTCTCTTCATGGACGGGGAAAGAAAGCATTGGTGGAGAGGTAATGACAGGCCCCGAAACGGACGTCATAAATTACCACAGGGGGGCTTCGAGACGACAAGGTCTCGTCTCACTCCTGCACTCACGCAGCAAGATGTCTTTTCATGTGTCCAAACCGTCACTGGGAATTTGGACAGAAAATCAGAGTTGCCTTTTCTAACTCTCAGTCATTTTCAGACAAGAAAGGAGGGAAATGCCCTTTTTTCTCTAAAGACCTGATATCATACTGGCAAGACATGACTTGTTATTTATCATACCTGTCACTAGGAAGAGAAAAAAAAAAGAGAGAGATGCAAGCTTAAGTCCTGTTTCCACGCTTTAATGTCTTGGGACCAAGGATGGGGGGAGGGAGGGAGGGAGGTTCAGGCTTTGCTCAAGAACAGTCATCTATAACCGCCAGTCTGTTTCGAAGAATTGTAATCCTCAGCCCTGATCTGATCACCGCCATTTTTAATAACTATTTTCTTTGTCCAGTTTTCTGGGACAACTTGTGGATTTCCAAAGTTTCAAAAAATTGTTGCGTTCAAAGCCTAATAATCATGATGTTGCTCACAATAACAGCCCCACAATTCAATGGACCCGTATCGTGCCTACATTTGAAATGATGTGCATGTGGGTTAGTAATAAAGAAGCTCTATCTTGCCCCACTCCAGTCCAGAGTGATACATTCCAGCAGTGAGCACCTGTTCAGACCTCACAAACGGGTTCTATACAGACACATTAAAGCAAACAACTGTGCAACAGTCTGATTTTTCGGCTCTTACAAATTGGTTAATTCCTCACGCAGTAAACCTGCCAATGTCATTTGCGGGAATAGTGACCAACCAAATGCACATCCGAGCTCAGCGGATCTACAGCTTGGTCGCCATATGTTGTTATGGCAATACCGGAAAACACAAAACAATGCCTGTGGCTGAGAATTCTGCTGTTTGTTTCCCCCTTCGGTTTTTCTTTCTAATCTCCCAGCGCTGCTCATCTGTCAGCATTTCAGCGTCTGGCTCGTGGGGGTCAGCTGAGTCAGAGGTCGAATGCACGCGAGCTTGGCACAAACACAACAAAGGCTCGGTTTCCTTGAAAAAGTCGGTGGGGATTTGTGACGAGGAGGATTTTCTAGGTAAAAGATGACGTGAGATTGATGTAAAGGTTATGCGACACGGCGGAAGAAGTTGATATGCAATTAAAATGATGTGTGGACTGAACTTGCGTTGGACAATTGACATTTTATTATGTCCTTCCTATCCTTGCGGACTGTGTTGAAAGACCCCGTAAACAAGTTCTGAGAAGCGCCCAAGGATTTTGTTTTTATCGTGATGCGGTCGGGTTGCCGTAGAGCACTTTATCTTGATGTGTCTGTCTGTTTGAAAGCTGTCAAACAAGATTATACTTTCAGCTTACTAGAAATAAGTAAGTTTGCATTGGGGCCTTGTGGATTTCAAAGTTGGAGGATCAGGTCTCCGATCAGAACTTCAAGACAGGAAAGTGGCAGCCTGACACAAAATGAGAGAGAATCAGCCCTGGAATGCTCATGTCACTCCGGAAATGAGTAAATGACATTGAAAATTGCTGCAATTATTGCCAACTTAAGGCCCGCCTGTGGGCCCTAAGAGATTTAGAGGAGAAAATACAGACTCCGTCTTCAAAGGCAATTAGTCTTCATATTGTAGTGTGTCCATTCAGCGAGTGTTCTACCCACTCATGGGACTGCACATGTGGACATGGCTAATAGTCTCTGTTAATGAGCCAATCGTTCATTATCAATCTTCTGGGAGGCACAGTGTGAGAGAAGCATCCTGTTGACACATTTAGAGGAAATGGCCGCCGCATGTCGTTCCCTACGTATGCACAGCACTGCGGCGCAATTGTCGCTGAAGGCTGTGAAAGAGCAGCTTGATTCCGCGTGTCCTTGTGGAGACAGCTAAATTAGACAGATTTGCATACACACACACACACGCGCGCGCATGCAAACACCCCGCACGCACATGCACGCAGTTTGAATCCTGGCCTATTCTGGAGGGGGAATGCCCTTTTTGTCCCTGGCCACCTGGTCAAAACACTAACAGCTGACTTGTTGCTGAGCCCTGCAATGGTAATAAATCACAGCGCGCCCCTTCCAAACGCATACATACAGTCACACACCGGCCGGTACCATCAGCCTATTCCTGTACACCATGCCAGATACCATCTCTTTATGTTTTATGGCAGGATAGTTGACCCTTTTTTCATCCGAGCGCAATCTCTTCTGCTGTCTCTACAAGCTCTGTGCTCGGTCCTATCAGCAAAAGGGCTCATGGTGGATGCCGGGCCTTTACACACTTGCAATCGATGTACAGGCTGCTCCCTACATTTCCTCTTAATGCTATCTCATTGTCTTCTTATATACGTCCAGGGTGTTTATTTCAGGAAGCTCACTTTAGACAAATGACACTTTTTGACTTTGACGGGGTTTTCATCCCGCTTAATCAAATATTCAGCTCCTTTCTCTGCATCTTAGTGTTCTTCACACTGTCCCTGATGTTTGTTGGATGCAGCCGTTTCCACGAGCGACCCGCAGTAATCCGAGCTCTTAAAAGCTCTGTACGTTCCCCCTCTTGCTCATTCATTCTCACTTTGTCTGCCATCTAGACAGACTCTAGCAGTTGGTCCTGCGTTTTCCATTGACCTTACAGTGCTTGATTAAGGGCACCGGGCCTCTGGCGCCACTCTGTTTCCTCCATGTTTAATTAAAAGGTGAAGAAAGTCCTCTGTCTTGTGATGATGGCTTGGGTACATGATTCTTTCCTTGCCAACCCCAAAAAAAACTCTCTCATGACTCCAGCCCCAGGCTCGTGCCTCCACACATCCCTTCACTTTAGGCTGTTTTCCTGAGACTGGAAACTTTTCTTGACCTTTGTGCTATCGCCAAGGAAACTGTCCATCTTTCAGTCCCCCTGTAATATACCAAACTCTACCGGATCAGATAATACAAGGAGACTTTTTTTTTTTTTTCTCCCCCCTTTCCACTGTTTACTGACAAAATGTCTTTCCTTGTCGAGTCGGGAAGGAAGCGATCATCATAGTCTATAACATAAGTCGCCTTGTCAAAGCCTGTTTAGAATACATCCTCAGAGGAGCCGTGCAGGGAGAAACACAGGGGTGCACTTAGTGTCACCGCTGCTGGGGAGGGGGCTGTCGAGCGGCGGAGCGGCAAGGAGGAGGCTGCCGTTTCATACGCCTATAGCAATTAACGCTGATGTGACACATTCAAAAAGGTCCCCCGGGATTGACAAAGCCAACAAATTGACTTACTATTTGAGCGCGGAGACGTAGGAGGGGAGGGAGAAAAAAAAAAAAAAGCAATCGGCTTCATCTTGTCATAATGAATATGGAACCTATTCCTGTCGGGTGCATTGCTGGTGTGATGATTGCACTTTATTTTCTTGTATATGTCACAAAGTACCACTGTGCTTACAGGGACATTGTGTAGGTCTTGACAAGATGGGGTGGGGTGGGGAGGGGGTGGTGGGCGCCCCGAAGTAATGACTTTATCATGTGGTTCTGGTAACTTACATGACAAACGAAACCGGTGCTTTGCTGCTTGCTATAAATGTCTCCTTAGGCCCTGGAGCAATGCAGGGAGAAAGACAGATGTTTCATTTCATGCCATGTTTTCAAACTCTTACACACAGACACACACACACACACACAGAGTCTCTTTCTCGCCGCATATTTGACAAACCTCCACTCAATCCTGAATGATAAACGCATTTCAATTCATTTCCCAGTGCACCGCTGGAATCGCCCTCCAGCTCAAGGAGCGGGAACTCGGTGTCCATAAAGGTTCAGCCAGTGATTCAGGCTTTTAAGGAGTGTTCGAAATGACAGGAGTCATTGGGCGGCCAATTTGTTTTCTCATGGGGGAGCTGTGTTTGTGGCATTCGGCTTTCCTCTGGGGAAACAAGGGCAATCAGCTGCAGCTTGTCGAGGACTATGAGAGCTGCTGACCCCTGACCCCTGTTGTGGAAGTCACTGGAGGTTTTTCCAGAAAGGGGGCTACAATTGCCGCGGAACGCCCGCGTCCCCACTGCCTGCTGCTAAACTGCGCTGCAAACACAACCATGAATTGTACCTGCACAGCGTGGGCACATCATGGATGTATTAAATAAGAACGGAGTGTTAAAGCGTGGCAGCGTAAGCGACACACACTGCACATTCACAGAAAGAAAAAGAGCAAAAAATAAACACATGGAGAAAAAAAAGGGGCTTTTTGTTGATGGCAAAAAAAGAGGGGGACATACAATTAACAATTCGCCACCATTAATTACACCTTGTAATTGCACTTAATCACTACAAAAACTCCCAGGTTGTGTAATTCAAGTGTTTAACTTGAGTGTGACAGAGGCAATGAGGAGAGATTCTGTGGGGAACCCTTACACGTGTAATGATGGTCCACGGGAGCTCTCTGTGTGGCTCAAAAGGATGGCGAGGGGGGGGGGGGGGGGGGCGTTTGGTGGCATTGAGGTGGTTGATGGGGCAGATGTCTTCTCTGGGCGGCCATGCATACAGGCCTGGCTCAGGGGATCTCTACCCGCTGTGCATCAAGAGCAATTAAACACAGCTTATGTTGGAGTTCACTGACGCAAAAAAAAAAA
The DNA here is from genome assembly GCA_014281875.1 of Nibea albiflora. Classification (NCBI taxonomy): domain Eukaryota; kingdom Metazoa; phylum Chordata; class Actinopteri; family Sciaenidae; genus Nibea; species Nibea albiflora. Next base: position 10,853,877 of record CM024809.1, read on the forward strand.
AAAAGGCTGTAAAAAGCATACGCACACGCAAGCAACCTTAAAGGACACCACGGATGGGATGGGGGGGGAGAAAAAAAAATAAAAATAAAGCGCCACAGGCGGAAAGTGTACCAAATCGAGTGAACACAAGGGAGCAAAAATAATCCAACTCTTTTGTGTGTAGAAGAGTAAAGTGCACGTATCCTAACAACAGTATTAGTATCTGAGGGCAACACGGGCCTCTCTCAACAGGACCTGACCCGGTGTGCAGCATTCTTCAGCTGTCTGCCAGAAAAATGTAAAAAAAGTGTGATCTAACATGCTGATAGCAGGTGACCATTCAGTAAGAATCACAGAAGGAAGTCCTCCGTGAACGTATACAGCAAAAAGCATTGGGCCTACTCCTGCCTTTTGCAAATATTATACCATGCATTAGCGTTTAGCTTGTATTCTTAACTACAGTACATAAATAAGGGCAGTTTGGAGTGCACATGTAATCAGAAAATGCAAATCAGTTCCTCATTAACATGCAGGGGAAGAGTTTTAAAAAATCGAGGTTGCTGTGCTTTGCTGCAGGCAGGACAGGGCTGCACTCTGGATGACTTCAACTGATTTGTTAAAGGGCAGGTGGCGGGTGTTAAAACTAGAGATGTTGGACACTTGATCTGTATGTAAAAAAAAAAAACCAACTTGATGGCTACAAAAGTATACCCCAATCTAAATTCAACTTTTTTTTTTCTCCTCTGTTGCTTTGGTTCTCTTTGGAGGCTTGCCAAATTAATTCAACACAGTTATAACTAGGTGGCGTGCAGGAATAACCGGCGCTCTACAGCTAAATCAACATCAGACACTAGGCTGGTCCTCTGGGGGCGCCGCGCAGTGCCTCACTGTTTCTCAGTCAAAGCAGCGAGCTTTGCCTCGGGCCCCCTGTGGAATATCTCTTAATGTAACTGGCATCTTCATTTTGGCTTTGCTCTGATTTTGCATGAAAAATCCAGTCCTCTATTTTAAAAGTAAAAGGTTTGGGGAGAAGGGGGTAAAAAAAAAAAGAGAAAAAAGAGAGTTAGAGACCAGCAGAGGAAAACGATGTAAGCTGTTAATGCTATGTTAATCCCCGACTAAAAACAGCTGAAGGTAATGCAGAGCTAGATAGCTAGCAGAGGAGGTGTGTGAGAAAGAGGAAATAGGGGGTTACAGGGCATGCATAGAGTAAAGAAAACACCACCGTAAAGTTGTAAGTATATTTGCTGCCTTGATTTTAAGTCGACAAAGACTTCATGCCTACTCAACCTGGTTACCCGACACGGTGGCACAGAAAACAAACTGCATTCCGTTGAGGAACAAAGAAATTTATGAACTTTAACAGCCAAACATGGCAACATTTCTAAATATGGAAAATTGCGGTTATAAGTTATGTGTCGATGATTTCACTGTTTGGGATGAAGTGGTAAAAAAACAAACACTATATGATAGTAGTGTGAACAATTAGTTGATATTATTTTAGACAAATATTGGTGTCATCTCTTTATTACTAATTCATGGTGTAGTTAAACACAGGGCCGTGGCTTCAAGGTGTGACCACTGTCAGTTCAAGAGTAAATTCTACAAAGACAGACAGCGTGACACGGGAGCGACACACACAGCAGGAGCTGAAGAAAAATCAATCAGTACCTCCAAGCAGCACACTCAGCACCTTTCAAAATAATGAAAATAGGGGACAGGCGAGGTTTGTACCGGAGACACAGCCTTAAGTACAACAACACACCTGTATAGTTGGTTTTTAACTATTTCATTAAAACTGCACCAGATGAAACATTTTGGGTTGTCACAGCACGGGACGCCTTTGTTGGAGATGCTGCGCTTTTACACGTTAGTTTGTAGAATGAAAGCACTATTCGCAGGCGTGCCATGGCCTCACTCTTACATAAATAATAATAGTAATAGTAATAATAGCATCTCAGCCACAGAAATGAGACAAGCCATTTTTTTGGAGGATGTTTGTGTGTTGCCGTTTTTGTGGCTATGGCTATGGGCAAGTAAGGGAAACCTTGACACTTTTCCGTTTAACACCAAAGTCTTTCAACAAATTGTCCACCTTTCACCTGGATCGCACTTCTAGTGGTGGCCTCTTAGTATAAAGAGCCCGGGCAGTTACAAAGTAATTTTATGGCAATGATCCCAAATGAAGTTTTAGATGCTCTCTAGATGCTTTTTTTCCCCATTCCAGTTATTAAATACCACGGGCCAGTTAGAGTGTAAAGAGAGAATAATCAGAGAATTATAGATGTTTACATACAAAGCTTTGCTGATGTACATGATCTGACCATTAGCTGTCCCATCGGACATTGCTGTGGTAATGAGTTATAGAAAGGGTCTCAAATATAGTTTGACCTCACAACACTGGCTTATTCATTCACGCAAAAAAATAATAATATGAAGAAGAAACTAAAATCCTGCCTCCGTCGTGCCTATTATAAACGTCTAACCGCCAGCCAACCACCGCTCTTGAAACAGTGGAATAACACAGGTAGAAGAAGAAAAGAAACGTAACAATTGTGTTTTTCATGAGGACACACTGAGCCAAGCAACAGCGCATGAATATTCATGCGCACCACAACAAACTGTGAAAACGGCTTTGTTAGTGAAACCAAATCCCATGCTCGTGTTCGAGAAAAGAGCGCATCCTCTGGAGGGGGCTTGGATCCCAGCCTGCTAAGATGTTTGCCACCAGTGGTTGGGAGTGATGCTAAAAAGGCTGGCGTCAAAGAAACAACATGGCTGAAATTCTGTGTACCTCTCGAGCAGCCATTAGCTAGGCCCTGCGCTTGAGCACCGGCGGCGGGTCAGTGAAAAGCCACTCTGTTTGGCAGCTGTTAATTGAGGCACCGAAGTGATACATTTAATGTGCTTAAGTGTGAATATAATGTCCTTAAGTGTGAAGGAAATGGAAAAAAGAAGAATGTTCAGTCCTCAGTCAGCGGATGTCGGACTTTACGAGGTAAAGATAGGACTAACGGAGCATACATTTCTGAGTAGCTCCCCTCAAATCAATGCATAACCTCTAATTAATGAATGAATAACAAGTAGTTCCTGAGTAACTCTGAATCAAAGATAATTGTCCTTGATTTTAGAGTTATTATCTACATAGTAGATAATGATACGTTTCTGGAGGACAGGCTGCAGATTTGCAAACAAGAATAAGCAAAAAATTGCCGCCTCCAGATGTTCATAGATGATACAGACCTATCTACACAGACTGAAGGCGGTAACTGCTGCCAAATATGCAATCAATTAGTTGGCGTTTCGTACTGTAGTTGTGCTCACTTTTAATCAATTTGTGAGGATTTGTTTTCTATTAGGATGTCTCAGAAATCCTCATTACATCCACTGTGATGAGTGGAACAGTAGAAGTTGAGTACTTTTTTTTATTGGTGGTGTAACAGTAACAGCTTGTGTGGCAGTGAATGTGCTTATAATAATAGGTGCGAGGAAGTAATCTGTAATAAGTAGTGTAAGATTACAATTGGGGTTAAATCACAACTAGATTTAAAGTATACTACTGTGATTACAATGTGATTTGCAGCAAAAACAAAACCCAAAACATAAAAAGATCTAATATAAAATCACAGAGTTCCACAGTTAATCCCAGTTATGTTACTCTACTTTGACAGGGTCAGCTTGCTGTGCTGTCGGAGGGCTGATTTCGGTTTGGTCCCTCTGTGTTCAGTGGACGAACCGGTTACAGAACATTAGCTCCAAGGGGTACAGAGAGTTTGGGCTGTTAGCCTCCACCAAACAAGCAAAATAAATGCACCTCCCGGTAACTCCAAAGTTGTCCTGTGCCGCCCTTGTTCTGTCTTTTCCAGATTGCACGTTCGGTACAAAAACCTACAGTCAGGAAACCTCTTGGTTTCGCCACCCGAGTTAATAAATGTGCGAAGCCTGCAGCTTCGCTGTGTGGACAAGACCTCTGTAGTGCTGCATGCTGTCACCGTGGCTAAGCTTGCGGTTGATGGCCAGAACGTAGGCTGCTCTCTCTTTCTACATGTGTTAAATACAGAATATAAGCCTCGAGGGTGTGGAGGATTTAGAGTTGTTTAAAAGCACCTCTGACGGAGCTTGATTGAGTAACTGAAGCAACAGCTATGAAATAACACAAGGTGTAAAAGAAGGTACTGCTGTTTAATGAATGATTAGTTTGTTTAGCAGGAAGAGTTCAAAGATATCTGCTCCTGTAACTTATCATCCACTATACGGCCCTCGATGAGGAACTGACTAAGTTTCTCATTTGTTATTATTCACTGCTAACTCCTCGGGGTTTTCTTGCATCTTAATATAAAGTGTTACCAAAGACAAGAGTGAGAATGACAAAAGAATCTGAGAGCAGATTAATCCGTCAGGAATTGATTTGTTAAGCTTCTCTCTTTTCACGGGCGCAGCAGTCGAACAGGATTTAAGAATGAGCCCCTGAGATGCGCATCTGCTCTGAGCCTCTGTCCTCTTTAGGACAGAGAGGACCCTCCAACTCAGGATCCTCTGGGTGTCCTTCTGAAGCCAACTACCCACCAGGTGGACCAGTTCACCGTGCGGTGGTCGGGCTCTTATATACGTGTGTGTGTGTTGTTGTTTTTTTGCATTAATCTACAGTAAGTGTGCACATGCACGAGTATGCATGGACTGCAAGGATGAATGAGTTGCGCGCATGTGGATTCATGTCTATATATCTGTGTGTGTCTGTGTGTCCGTGTGCACTGTACAGTATATGTGCCAGCTGTCCAGTGCTGCCTTCAGGAAGAATGTGTAATAGGGATAAGCTCCTTCTCCTGGCTTCCAGGGGCTTTACTGCAGATCTGTTCCAGGTGTGTGTGCGCGCGTGAGTGTGTGTGTCCTGTTTTAAACTTAAAAAAAAACAAAAAACAAATGCACTAGAACCAAGCCCCCAGCTAGCTGCCCAACAGCTAACAACATCTCCATCTGAGAAAACAGTGGCAATAAACCTGCGCTGACATAATTATGTCACACTGAGCCATTCCAAGTTGAAACACAATTGTCAAAGCTCTCCCACTGCTCGATCACAGCCTTTACGGAGATAAGAAAACATGGCTGTGCTTCATCTTCATCTCTCCACTACAACAAATAAAGCCTACGGAGTAAGTCACCAGAGTGGTTCAACTTGGTTTCATAGGTAGCCTCGTAATTGTTTTTCAGTGAAACGAAAGAACGTCTAAGCGACGGGCACGTGAGCTAGTACTTAAATTAAAAAGGGAAACGTATCATTTCAGCTCGGTTTGTGAAAGCCTGGAGCTCAGTTGTGCTGTTTGGCTGGAGGTAAAAGGCAGAGAAGCGGATTACGGTTGATGATATTATATAGAGCTGATGCAGCATGGTGGAGATCTGGTCTGGTGGGATGGCGACGGTGTTAATGCTGGGGTTTCTGACCTTGGATCACCCTCGCTAAACCCACCATGCATGGCTACCTGTGAGCACAAACACACACACACACACACTCCCCACCCCACCTCACACTGCAGCCCTGAAGCTCTCCTCATAATAAGCCAATGAGGGAGAGGGACAAAGCAAGGCAGAGGAGGAGAAGGAGGAGGAGGCGGAGGAGGAGGGAAGGAGGAGGATGTGGCACTGGCACTTGCAGGAGGCTGTTTACTTGCATTGTTAATTTCATTAGCCCTCCGGCAACCACTTCAATATTTAACATTCTCGATTTAGCTCTGTCCTTTTTTCCCCCCCTTTTTTTTTCTTTTAACAGGTTTGCCAACAAAGTCCAACAATTAAACAGAGTGGCCAAAGGTAATCTATCAGCACTCTGGTCTTACCACTTAATATAGTGGCACTCGATTTGCACTCAACTGAAGGAGGCCAAACCTTGTAAAAGCCACAATCCTTTTAAATGGGCAATCAATTTGGCAATGTGACTTTGTAGCCTGGTGTTGCTCAGCCCTGCTTGTATAAACCAGTGATGTAGAGTAATAGCAAGCATGCGGAGGCACTGCTGAAAGACATGTATATGTTGGACGCCTGATCCATCACTGAGCCATAACGCAGAAATATGCCAAATATGGCAAGGAATTAGACTTAAAAAAAAAAAAAAAAAGAAAAGAAAAAAAGATTTCACGCTTCTCGCGTTTCTAAAAGTATCCAACTGTCTACGGTCAACGCCACGGTGTTGGGTATAATCTAGTATGTGAATGTGAGCTGCAGTCAGTGTATTAGCATTAGCGGTCACATACATAGAGCGCGCTGAAGAGTGTGACAGCCTGCTAATGGCTCTGTCACAAAAGGGACCGGAGTTTAGACACAGCTATAATCATGATCTCAATAAGCGTGCCACCCTACCAGCGCACCAGCTCAGTCGTGTCCCCTGATATCCATACTCTGACATCGCACGGGCACAGTCCCATGAAACCTAACTGCGGCTCCAAAGATGGTTTTGCATACTTCGGGAAGGCAATGGCAGGACTACTTTGCACAATCGTGCAGTGCGGCGTCAACTCGCGCGCACCCCGTGAGAGTAATATCTCGGCCTCTGCTCTAATCCTCCTCCCCTCAGCAACGCATTGTAGGGGTCTTTCATGCAGACGACGCTGCAATTTATAAACTGTTCTTTTCATTGTAGCTTACTAGCGGCGCACCCCAACCGCCCGTCTCCACAGCCTCACCCCCCCTCGGCTGATTTATTAAACAATTCGCGCGCATAAAGTTCATTGGTAGGTGTGCTGGCGAGGCAAAGCGTTAAAATATTGCCACAATAGCGCCCGGAGATCTTTTCATTTACCATTCAAAACAAATCGGACTGCAGCGGGCAGAGAATAAATTCAGACTTGTAGGTAAATACATGTATTGAAGCAGTGGACTGTTGAAAATGCATCAGGGGCAGGCTTTTTCTATTACGGGGATATTTATCTTCCTTCCTAAACAAAAAAAGGCCAAGGGAGAAGGCGAGCAGGCGGGTGGGGAATGTGTTTGTTTTCCTGCAGTACAGTACTGTGTGCGAGCATGTCTGTGTGTGTGTGTGTGTGTGCGTGCGCGACTGTGCAGGCATGTGAGTGTAATTGCTGCCTGTTATCATTAAGCAAGCCGGAGCGATCAGAGGATGCACAACAACCTATGAAGGGCAAACCTGGGGATATTGTGCGTGACATTGGACGTCTGTGGGTAAGTAATGATCAGAGCACCGTGTGACAGCCCAGCCTTAGCGGCGACAATGGCACATTGTTCGCTGTGCTACGTCGCCCGCGTCCAACTCCTACCCATCTCTTCATTAGTAAGGAAGCCCCCATATTCACCCATACAGTCCTATAGTTACGGGAATGCTACCAGCACAGCCTATTCAGTGCTAACGGAGCCGTTCTATTTCACTGTAATTTGTAGAATAGCTGCCTGGGTGTTTTCACACTTCATGAAATAGTAATTTTTTATGCTGAGGAGGCCAAACAGAGGGATTTGTTCCTCTTTCTCTCTCCAGGGGTCATTCACTTATCCTCTGGCGCAAGAGCAGGTTCAAACTAGGGCCACATCACCTCAAGTAAGAGGCAAAATAACCTTTAATTGGGGAATAATCCCCAAGAACTGGATCGGGGAATGGCAAGATAATGAGCAATTGTCTGTTAACAACATGAGACAATTTACTCGGAGCTGTGACATCAAAATGGCATGTGAGCTGAGGCAGATTAATGAAACCAAATACTATATGGAGGACCCACTGGGATCTACAACCTTAATGGCTGTATAGTATGCACGTGTCTTTAAAAGAATAAACCTGGTTTTAATCTTTCCTCTCTTTTTTTTTTCTTCATTATCAACAAATCCCACAAGGAGACCTTAACCCGCACATTGGTCAGTATCTAAGCACTTCCCTACCCGGTCTGCAGCACTCAGCCCTAAGCCCATTAACTCCTACTGAAAATGTAGATCTATAAAAACAGATCACAAATATATACTATTTAAAGAAAAGTCTTGTAATTTCAAATCCAAAATAAAATTCAACATCTGGAATTAAATAAGTAGATTTATTCAGAATTGTGAAAACAATGCCGCTTCTCACTCTGCTGCGTTCATTTTATCAAAAATCTACGAATAGCACATTAAAAAAAAAAAAAGAATTTATGTTGTCAGTATATGAAAGGATGCAGAGTAAGAGTGACCGGAAAACATTCGCGCAACACCACAAGAAGTTCTGAGACATGCCACTACACCTTCAGTGCTCCTGGATATTTACGACACCAGGAAAGTGTACGTTTATATGACTGACTCAAAATGAAGTGTGCTGAGTGTTCATTACAATAAAAAGGAACATCTCTCTCCCAGGGCTGCACTGGCTGATCTAGCCGGTCTACGGCAGAGAGAAACAACAACTATCAAGCTTTGGCAACACTCTTGGTTTTGGTCTTTTCGTGGCATTTGCTGACAAGAAGAAAAATATACAGTATTGTCAGTCTGATCTTTTAAGGTCAGGAGGTGTGCGGTCCGTCTCCAAAATCATCAGAGCAAACCAGAGTAACTTAGTCACTTTGTAAACATGTCGGCACCGCAGGTAGCGCACACATAAATGTCACTCAAGAGGCAGAGTAATTTCATTTTGTTTGGAATAAATAAACCTTCGTCCCTCAAACTGATTACGCTCCCCTCGGAATCTTTTCGGCTTGACTCCCGCTTTGATGAAACAGTGCCCCGCTTAATGATGCCGTTGATTCATATCCGGTGGGTATCGCACCAAGAGGGAGGCAGAGGCAAAGGCTCAATTGCTGCTCGAGTCGGTTAGAGCCCCCCCGCTTCCATCGAGCGCCGCTGAAAGAAAATGGACAGACAACAGCAATTCTTGTTTTTGCTGTCATGAATAAGTTATATCATCCTCCAATGTATGAGGGAATATGAAAAACTAATTACCATATTTTCCATTAATGGGAACAGAAAAGTTTTTGGGGTGAAGTTCTCAAACTGCAGTAAATTCTGTAATTATGGGTCTTTTCTTGTTATTCTTGTTTGGTAAGACGGGAAACTCACAATGAACAATATTCACTGGATTTATAAGCACCCAGAGAACTCTGGTTGTAAGCTGATAAAGGAACGAGCTGAGCTGGTTTGGCGTTCTTGGGCTAAAGAGATTTTTAACGGTAATAGGAAGCATTTATATGAACTCAAAGTCTGGCTTTGTGCCTGCTATTAGGAAAGTTAAGACAAACAATAAAAATGCCTGTTAGAACTCTTTTGGTTTGTAATTGCGTGCAGAAGCCTGTATAGAGTGGTATCAAACAGCCCACAGCAGGAGGCGAAATAAACTGCTGCATTCATGAAGGAACGTGATTGATTCATTAAACCAATATTTTTTATTAACAGCCAGTTGATGTAAACAATCTGCGTTTGAAATAGAGTCTTGCTTTGTTATTAAAAAAAAAAAAAAAAGAAGACATTGACATTTCTCGCGGTAGCTCTGGATGCTTTCCTGCCAAGGGGTCCACATCCAAGACAAACAGTCGGAAAACCACCACACGGCCGAGAAATACATGAGAACAAGTGTGCACATGAACTTAACATGACTTCCATTTCTGAATGGCAAAAGTGAGTTTGCAGAGCTCTAGGAAGCTGGGGATTTTGTACACTAACCCCTGCATCGATCCAGATCAAGCGCTGGCAGAAAGCAGTGGGCGTTGGGAGCAGAGCCCCTTTGATCAAACAGTGGTCATGACTTCTTCAAGAAGCAGCAATCTCCCGCTGAAGTCTGGGAACAGTTGTGGAAGTCCCACAAGGGATTATGTCTGAGTATGTCAATTACAGTATGTACGCAGAGCTACTCAGGAGCAGGATGTGCCAATCTCTCCAGCTTTTTGATCCCACCTTGGTTTAAAATAGAACCAATCTGTTGTGTCTGTGACGTTCAATATAAGACGACCACAAAACGTTCATCGCGTGCATTGAGAGCATCGTATTGCTTTGAACTAACATTCCAGGTTTTTTTTTTTAAGTGTTAATGCCATCGTGGTGGCCCCTTAGCACTAAACTGAGTGTGTCACAGTGATATAATATGGCAACTGATGTTTCATCTGAGACAACTTTAGTATGTTTTTCAGTGCATATCCAAATTAAAGGGGCTTTAGTGTTATAGTGTTCATAGAACAGTGTGTGGGCACAATATAAGGGAGGCAGTGCGTCATTGCCAAATTATTTTCTATGATGATCATTAAGGGAAATAATTAACATCAATAAAAAAAAACCCAATTTGAACGTGGTAGATCATTCTGAAGCAACTCGTGGAGATGGGAAGTTTTTTGAAAAGAAACAAAAAAACTAGCAAGAGGATCCTGCGTGAAGGTCATTTGTCAGCATGTATGCACAACTCATATTTTACAGAAAGGTTTGCCACAGCATTAGATGATTTCGTCCGTGAAGTGATGAAGAATCCGAGCCACAGTAGCAGTGGCGTAAGGTAGTCACCATGGGTGTCAGTGCAAGCCTCAACTACGGTACATCAAATCAAATGTGTCATCAAATATAAAGTAGACATTAGGCAACATAACACACATTACCCAACAATCAGAAATGTTTTCATGGTATTTCATTTAATTTTTGTTTTTAAAGAAATGAAAACCATGACATAGACGTGTTTGCCTTTTCCAGGACTTATGAGTTGACTCACTCACAGGGGCCCATAATCTGCCATGCATGGGCCCCCAGTGCAGGAGCACCGTCTATATTTACGCCCCTGCACGGCAGATCAAGGAGTATAGCCATCAAACAAGTGCAGGAAGACAGGAGTGTGTGGGAGAAGAGAAGTCAAGTCGAGAAGAGTTCTATTAAACATTAGTGTGACAAATATGTTAAATAAATAAATCTAATGAGGTAAACAAAAATAAAGCAGTTTGAATGGAAAATGCCATAAAATAGGACCTGGGCCCTAAGAAAAAAGAGACACATTTACAAGATGTTCCAACACCTTGAAGGTCTGTTCTCTGCCAAATAAGATCAGTGTCTCCATTCCTGAAATATGTCAAGTCACTGTACACTTGGAGCTGATCCAAGGCAAGATTAAAAAAAATGAAATGAAGATCTTTTTTGTCTCCTGCTCTTCCCGAGTAAACACACTAATCCGCACACTTTGCTGCCTCGTTACTTGGGCTCTTAATTAAAATGCAAGCACTTCTCCTTCAGGCGGTTACCAATACTTGATGCGCTGGATTACCGGCGGTGAAGTCGGACATAATTTGTTTTTAATAAAACATCGGAGGGATTAAGTCGATGGAGTTTACTGAGATTTGGCTCCAAGGAACCGCATGTCTTGTAAATGCTGAGCACAAACAAGCCAACAAATGCTTTGGCATCTTTAATAGGCATTTAATTGCTCTTAATATAGAACAAATGACGATAATAACAGGGATTCCTTACATAAATGCAGCTACTGTAACAGACAGAGAAAAGGCGCATACTAATGGGAAGGCTTACCTGTATATTTGCATTTGTTTACATACATTTAGGATGAAATGGCTGGGTATAATGTTGGGAAGAAGTAGCATTAATTTGTAGCCTTAATTAGGAGTTTTATGGGTTGCCACAGTAGAGAGCACATAAAATGACAGCGTCATCACTAATTCAACATGGCAGGCCTGCAGAACACCATCTGCTGCCCAAGAAACTGTTAATAAAGTCACAATTATCTTTTTGTAAGCACTTTATTGAGAATAAAATTTGCAAATTAATTAGCTGTGAGTCAAGTCCACGGGTAAGAGGAGAGAAGGGGGGAGGGGGGGAGGAAAAAAGGCCAAATCACCAAAGGCAGAGGCAAACTATTTGATTCAAGAACGTTTTGCAACCAAACACACCCGTGGCGCTAATGATAATTTCGGGTTTCACTGCTGATGATTTGAAACAAAGGCTTTGTTTCACTTTTTGTAATTGCGCCTCACATCCACTTACACGCATTTCGTAATGAGGCTACACATTTAAGCGTAGCCTCCCTCCTCTCATCACAACAAACGAAACCAAGAAAGAAGAAAAAAAAAAAAAGCAGTCTTCGCAGCCAGTAATTGCACAGTGTGTTAACAGCTGGCTATCAAAACCCAGCAGGAAAATACAATTCACCCTGTAAAGTTGAGCATCAAGCCTATTCATGATCAATACCGCCGGGCCAAGAAAGCACTTATCTGCTGTGTTTACATTGTTGTTCGCTTCTCATCAAGAACGCTTCGCTCATTACCCCCTCCACCTCACCCGCGACTGCTTTCGCCGCCATTCCAGGCTTTTGTCAACACCGGCTCCAACAATAAATGGTCAGAACGGAGGCCAGATAATTTTGTTAATCCCCTTTGCCTAAGACCTTGAGGACTTGAATTCATGGTGATTGTTTTGACTGCCCTCGCTGACGATCAATACAGCCCGTTTCAGCACTTTTCGCCGGGGCTCAGAAAAACAGAAAGCCCTTGTCGCTGCGCTCTTCTTTATGAAGACTGCGCACGGACAAACATGGTATCCTTCAAAGTCATCACATGAGCAAACGCTGTGTACACACACACAAACCGCAGTAATCATTCTTTTGCCAAACTCGCCGGTAGCCAGCGAATTTACAGCTACAGGTCACGTTCCACTGTATGTGCCTGAGAGTCCCTAAGCCTGTAGCGTACATGTTTCCCAGTTCCTTTTTCTTCCCACTGTAATTGGCAGAAGAGGGGAAATAGCGGAGGTGCTGATGCCGGGGGTAGAGGCTGGTTATTCCTTCCATCGATGTCTCTGAAGCGCTTATCAGTGACCCCCAGCAGCTCAGCGCCCTCTAACCCTGTCATCAACACACACGCGACCTCTTCACTTTAGCCGACAGACGATATGAGCAAATATCTCTGCAAGAATAAAACTGAAATATATATACACACACATACACACCGCACACACACAAACACACCTCCACATACACTGTTCAAGTCCCATTATGCTCCAATTTCCTTCTTTAAAAAGAGGTGAGAGGTTTAACCACAGCGGATCCACATTGTAAAAATGGGAAAAAAAACGAGGGTTGCCAAATTAGCCACAGTGGCACCGTTTATTTCCCATTTAAGGCAATGGAGGGGACACCCCGGAGAGCGTAGACCAACAAACACTTTAAACAGAAGCGAGGAAGCGGATGTGCAGGGTAATTGTTCTTGTTAGCATGATTTATGATTCATAAATTCTGCACTCACCCGGCATTCCCTTTGAATGCAACCAAAAAAACAAAAAAAAAAACAAAGTGGGGGATAAAGAATTTCCTTTTTTCTAACGTGTATAATGCTTAATTACCTGAGCTTGGCCGGCGGTTTATGTATTGATGTGTAAACACCGGGGCAATCACCCCAGGTCTCCTGTGATTTTTTTTTAATGAAATGTGCACGGCTGCCTCCGCATAACCAGATTTTGCAGTGAGCGAAGTGCCCAAATTAAGCGTGCCCATCGCTCAGACGGTGGTACCTCATAAGTGGCATTTGGAAAATTACCTCATGCACTTTATTTGCGGGCAGGCTTTGTTCACAGAGTGGTAATTGACAGCGGTGTAATGAAATTGCAAAGCAGAATCACTGAATGTGTTTTTAAAGTCAATAACACAAAATGTAATGCCCCGCTGAGCAAGAGTTTGGGAATACAATTATGATCAATTTGAGTGCTGGGGGCGGCCATTTTGAATCAGCCTCATACAGAGACAATGGGTGCCTCTCACCCAGCGAGCTCATAAAAGAACTTCATCGGCATTTGTGCTTATGGGGAGATTGAGCACAGACAAAACAGATGCATGCTGTGTAACGGCCTATCCTCTTGGCAGCTTTAACATCGCTGAAGTCACTGGATGGGATAAAACAAAACTCCTGCGTTTGATCGTGTGCAGGTACACAGTCTGAATGACTCCTACGGCGCACCTCCCTGTTGAACTCGTGCTAACCCACCAAAGAAATTTAAATTCAATGAGTACAGTCTGCTCTTCCCTGAATCCCCTCTTCCATCTTGCGGCTCAGTACTTTTTATACCGCTCTCCAGCCCTGTTCTTGTCCTTCGCCAGACGTGTATGTTTACAGCAGCTTTCTCCCCCCCCCTCCCTCTGTTGTGAGGCGGAGATCCAACTCCTCGAGTGTGTCGCTGGCTACACTTCACGGCTCAGGCGCCGCATCCTGACTGAACGGTCTGTAAGACGCGCCGACACCGCGACGCTGCCTTTAAGTGACCACCGGCCGGGAAGGCACGTCTGATTTATCGACTTGACGGGAGAAAACAAGTTGGGTCGGGCCTTGATCTGTTTCAGGGGTTTGATTGTAATGGGAGCCTTGAGGAAGGCGGGGGATTGATAGAGATGATGAGTTTCCAAGCCTCTGTTCATCAAGTGAACACGTGAGCGTCATCACTCGGAGCAGAAAAAAGCGGAAGGCTTGACCTATTGTGCACCTTCATAAAAGAGAGCTCCTTTGTACGGTGCTTTGCCCAAAAGATGAAGTGTAAGAAGGGCACATATTGTATTAATAGCACATAATGATTAATGATGTTAATGCTGACGACAATTGGGAAAGTTATGTAATAATGCTTCAATGAGATACTTTTTCGTGGTGTGTATCGACTGAAAATAAGTAAATCTTTCTACTCTAATCACATACAAAAGTGATTAATGTCATATATACAAGCTGTCTGAATTATCAGAAGTTCCTTTATTTGTATTATATTATTACACAATGTGTATTTGCTACATTATGAGCAACGATACACTCTAAAAAGGCAAGCATATAAAAACCATGGTCTGTGCACTGGAAGCCGCTATCTGATTATGGTCTGCTCCGAGCATCAGTATCAGACTGGTCAGACAACATGATCAGATTGCACGCTTGTCGGACGGCTTGGGAGCGAAGTGAATGGAGACAGCACCATCGTGTTTTTCTCATTAGACGCTATCAGGTGGCATCGGCTGACAGAGCAGGCGATGGCTGTATAACCTCCAGACTCCTGGTGGCTGGGCTTCCCATAGGCGCCCGAGGTGAACCCTCTGACCCCGTCGCTACGGTCGCCAGTGTTTTGTTTATCAGATGACACGGAGATGTGGCGCATGGCTGTCATGCTCTGACTGTGGCACGGTGTCATTTGTTCCCAATCAGGATAGGCAATCTGGTGTTCGTGTACTAAACAACTTAAAATGCTGAGGAGTGTTCAGTGGAACTTGTTCTGTGGAAGTGCTTCATGAATGCCAGATGTAGGTTTGACAGTAGTTTCCAAATTGGAAGACAAGCGTGCAGCACCTGTGATGTCCAAAGCAGGTTTATTGAATGCTCCACAAAATTCAAGAAATTAAGTGGATCATTTTCAGAAAAATAAATATTTAATTCCTAACTTTTAAAGCTTTTAAAGTTTTTAAAATATGCCTCCTGGTTGTATTAAACTGCTCTCACCTGCTCTCTCAATGGGTTATGACAGGATTCGTGATTGTATTTGGACAGTACGCCAACTGTCACACATAGCATTCTAGCATGTGACAGAATCAGTATTTCAAGTAAAAACAACAACATGTCTGACAGAAGTAAAGGTGTTGTCTGTCTTATCTAATGGTGCCTCCTTGGGGCCAAGGAAGAAAGGATGGCTGCATTGTTGACCGGCTCATTCTTTTTGGGATGCAATTAAGACCATAAGGGACCACTGTCATTAGATGCAGGTTTGAACAAGATAAGCCACTCCAGCAGGCTAAAGAAAACTATGCTTCAGATGGCGAAATGTTAGAGGATCACCAAAGTCATTATGATTCATCGTTGAGGGACATGAATGTCTCCGACATTGGATATTTGGCCTGCTGGTGGTGGTTGAAGAAAAGTCAGGAGATTGCCCAAGTCATTTGGTTTATCTTCCAGGGATCATGAGAATCTGTTCCCAATAGTTGTTAAGATATTTCAGTCTGAACCAACTGACAAGCAGACCAGCACCAATCATAGACCTATGCTGCTAGTGAGGCTAAAAGTAAATAATCCTAAGACTCTATCTTACAACTACTACTACTACTGAATATGGTATTATGCATCTTATTTTAAAAGTCAAAAAATCATTCTGAGCATATTTCTTTTTTCTAAAAACAAAAACTGTACTGGGATGGAAGGATCTTGAAGTCTTCACAGTTCAGACTGCACTGAGTATCACTGTGTTCATGTTTGGAGCTAGTAAGATTGGATTGACATTAGCAGATATTGCTGTTGTGGCCATGTCAATAACCCTTCAGCCTGTGAGGGGGAGCCACGGGAACCTTTCCATTCCCTGATCTAATTAGCTGCCGACCAAGCTAACTCAACCCGGGCAATCCCCCTGGCCGCTCCAGCCACCAACAGCAGCCAGCCAGGCAGAGGCCAGAAGGTGGGCTGCCACCTAAACTTTGTACATTGATTACAGTTGATCCCTCTGGATTTTGTGATGGATTGTGCTTCCAACCCACAACCCTTTGAGACCCAAATGCATAAACATATAAACACAAGAATATATGAACACGTGAAGTCAGGCTGACAGTTGCCACCATACAAGTGTTGGAAATGAACAGTTCAACGGCTCAGTGCAGCAGGTAGTGGAGGGCAAATGGATCCATGTGGCTCAGTGAATGATTTCGTTTTCATGGTAGAGGATGTTGTCCAATCTGACTGGCAACATAGATCAGGGCAGTTAGCATTTGGAAGAAAACACTGAGCCTGTGCCTTCCTTGAAGAATAGAAGCTGATTCAATATGCTCTTGAAATTGTTAGGGTATGCTGCCAACGAGAGCTAGCTACATTTCAAATGCCATTTATCCCACTTTAATCATTAATTTTCAAGGTCTTGTGTGCAAGATTTAGGGAGCTTTATTTACTATTCATGGAAAATAATATGCACAAGTGTGTTCTCATTAGTGTATAATCCTAAAAATAAAGACTTACTACTGTTGCTACAGCTACTTTGGCATGAACCCTCTGTATCTAGAGATGCTGCTGGTCCGCTTCCACACCAGTCCACCATGTTGAACCGCTCTGATTCTACGGTAGCCCAGAACGGACAAAAGCATAGGGTCTGTAGTGTTTCTGTAGTAGTGTCTGTAGGATCAGCAACTACGTCGCTAGATGCCACTAAATCTTAATCACTGGTCCTTTAAGCTGAGCTCCATAAAACATCTCTCAGTCTTTGTAAAACTTTATAAAACGCTGTGTATCTTGGTTCTTAGTGTCAGCACTTAATTAGTGGCTAACACACAAAGTCTGCCCAGAGACAGATAAGTGCCCTTCAAAGGGGCCGTACAACAAGATGGTAACTGTGGTTTCCATGTGTTTATCTTCCAACTGCACAACACCCTGACAAATCTCATACTATGTAGAGGGCCGTCTGCCACCTCACAGGTTATGACCCTGTCGCGGTCCTACAGCTGTCCACGTCTTTGGGATTCCTAAAGGCCTGCTGCCCCCCTGAGGACTGAGCAAGTCTCCCCATTCTCTTGAGAATTAATTCACAGACATCATTAACTATGGCACGAGCTGAATAACTTTTGCAACTTCAGTAAAAATGAACAATCACCTCTGCGACATGTGAAGCTTTCAGCGCCGAACATCCTGCCGGTCAGCTACTGTACGAGTGAATCCATGAGAACAGTTGAGCCTCAACGTCAAAGTGCAGGTTAAGTGCGATAAGCGAAATGAGCATATGCCAGGGGGAAGATAATGACTAAAAATGACTTTCCATCTCCGTTACACAAAGAGAGACAGGTACAGGGGCACAGCTGCTGCGGAAGATTAATGGTGCTGCCAGATGTAGAGACTCTGGAGAGGGTGACCAGCCCATAGTGCTCTTCATCCACGCTGAAAGAGGACAAAGCAGCCATCAGAGGAGCATGGGAAAGACACAAGCAGGGATGTTGATTCATCACTGCACGCAGAGTATAAGATTACATGACAGCAATGAGCAAAAGCTGCCAGAGATGACAAGCTGAAGGTGTGTAAAGGTTCTAATAATGATGTTTTTGCTGGCATTGATACCTTAAAAGCTCTGCCTAAATCTCTAAAATACACATAATAATCCTTAAATAATGAATCATCGTGCAATGATGATACCCTGCCAGCGATGCAAAACGCATTTTTAAAGATTAACTTCTATTCCAAACGTCATTTTGCGTGATGTGAGGGAACTACCAAAAAGCAGAGCGTTGTCGTTGGAGTCAAAGATATTAAAGAAATTTAGGGAGAGGGAAAATAGACAGGGGAGTCATTCAGCAAAGCACAGTGCCGCCTCTCTTCCTCTTCAGAGTCACCTCTGACTCACCTCCAGGTCACCTGAGCGAACGACATGCCATCAGTGCACAGTGTCAATACTGCAATTTGTTTTTCTATTTCCTCCCTTATCAAGGTTAAACGGGACAAATCAATCATCTTAGCTGCCGCGAAAGGGGGAGAAGAAGAAGAAAAAAAAAAAAGCACAGTTCTTGTCAGAAAATAAGGTTATAAATAATACGGCAGCAGAAACCAAACACTTGCGATACAAATTTCTCAAAAAGGCAATTAACTCTGGGGAGGGGAGGGAGAGAAGAAGAAGAGAAACCTGAAACAAATGCCTTCTGAAAGCCCTTCTGCCAAATCTCAGATGTGGGGACACCGGTTCCTTGTTCTCAGTACAGAGAGAGTTTCAATTACATGCAGTTTGCCCTTGGTTGGGCTATTTCAATATTTTATGTTGATACATTACCACTGCAACATGCCTACATTCATTTTCATTCGGGAGAAGGAGCTTTGAGCAAAAATAGACTCTTTGTCAGGCCGCGCTCGGTGTTATATTATTGTGTCTATCTGGATAGAAAATAGATCATAGAAAAGACAGACTGCCTTATATAAAAATGAGAAATCCACAATTACATTTCGTATGGATTCATGCGGAGCCAAGACTGGCATTGAGATTGCTCTTGCATAGCTCACGCTATATCAGTGACATGTCTCGTGAATGTTAGCATGTAATTGGTTCAACCAAACACGCGCAGTGATACATCAAGGGTGTTTTTTTTTTCTTTTTGGCGTGTGTGCGATTTTGCACAACACACACGGGTTGGCTGACACAATGCGTGACGTTCATAAAGCAGATAATAGAGAAAGGCATTTACAATACACTGGGGGGGATCGCTTTCAAATGGGCACAAACATCATGTGGTACCAAGGTTTGCCGAGGAGGTCAGCACGCGCGCCGTACGACTTCCTCAGACAACGTGACATTTTCACGCGCACGCCACTCGGCGAGCTGTGACAGATATGCGAGCGCGGGCCTCTCGTGACCTTTACGGCACATTTAAAAACTCGTTCCAAGAATTTCAGCTGTAGTGCCCGGCCTCGACTTGTCTGTGAGTGAAGGCCAGAGTGAGGGTTAATATGTCCCGTATCTTTGCATGCAGGCTATATTGTCCAGACCCTCTGTTTCCCACCCAAGGTTTCATTAAGCTCCTTAGCAGGGAAGGCAGCGAGATTGATTGGCTGCTGGTATTTATTGGGCACTGATGGCCCAGGTGCTGTGGAACACAAGCATCAAGCTTTGTTTTTATATCTGGTTTATAGCACAGCTGTTTCTGCTGAGCTAACGCTGCGCACATAATCACTGCGAAGACACTCAAATCATCATCAAAAGCTCCTGAAATGCAAATAAAAATGGGAAAAGGGGAAAGAAAAAGAAAAAAAAGAAACGTGGAGCTGTTCCCATGGCACTGAAGGATAAAGGTCAAGAAGACGTCTCGGGAGAAGTTTGGTGTGCAGTCCAAACTCGATGGGATCCCTCCTGCAACTCTCAAAAGTTTGTGTCTCATAACAGGAATTGGCTCATTAAAAATATTACGCGCCCACCCGACCCACCCCCCCCTTCCACGCCGACACCTTGCTCAGGAGCTGTGTCCTCTAGAAACATTATTGGAGCGTGTGGCAGGTCCACTGGAGTGCCACTCTAATCATTGTAATGCATCTCTGTTCTTTTAATTAAGGGATAATGTCCAATTTCATGACGTTTATGAGGTTATAACATCCATTAGCCTGCAACAGATGCTGTGGCTGAATAGCTAACTAGCCCCGAGCTGAGCCGCACAGGTCCTCCTTCAGGCCAGGAAGCCACACCGTCCAGCACTTAATGGTGAAAGACATTCACTCTTCCTCTCTCTCCTCCCTCCTTCTTTTTTGGGGGGGTGCTAATTTCACGTACTTTTGTCCCTTATTCTCTCTGTATCCATTCCCTCTCGCTGCCTCCTAGCAGAAATTGGAAGGAGATTTAAAGAGTATAGCTATTGAACTTTAAACAGCTTATAGCCATGGAACATAAAACTGGCATTTAAAATTTGTGATTGCAATTAAACGCAAGTTATTCGCAACGAGAATGTCAAAAGCAGTTCTAATCATTTTTATTGTGCCGCTTAATTATTGCATTGCACTTTTTCCTCACCCGAGCCAAATGCTTTCTGGGTGCATAATTTCAACCTTTAGCTCCTCTTCTCACGCTTATGCCAACAGCAAGATGAGCAGTCTGCTCGGTAGCCCCTCAATTCCAACAAAATGAGTCTGCCTGAACCTCTCCAGCACTCTATATTTTTTGGGCCTACAGCCAGCCCTCCTCTCAGTGGTGACCTCAATTTTCTTATAAATACCTTTCTTACCCATCCCAGTGAAGGGTGAAGGACACAGCATACTCAAAGCATCAATTGAGATATTATTAGTCTGCTGTGGCACCAAACTATGAAATATTTATATCCATATTGGGAATTAACAGTAGTCGAAAGCTAAACTGGTGGCTGGTGCATATTCAGTGGCAGGAAACCAACCAAATCTTTGAGGGGATATATTGTGCTCCTTGACTGGTTGCATAACTGTGTTGAGTGTTCAGTCAGTCAAAGCTGAAGGTTTTGGGATAACTTTATAGGTCATCGTAGTCATTAATTTCCTTCCAGACAGAGATCCTGTGACAAATGAAGAAAACCTGTCCCCCCCGTGTTTGACGGTTGAGGGTGAACCATCATAACTCCCAGGGGCGGACTAGAATTGGCAACATTGGTGCCAGGCCTCGCGTCCAGGGTTGGAGGACAGGGGGAGTGAGATAGACGGCTGTCCCCAGGGCAGGGTGAGGGTCTGCTGGGCAGCTGTCCGGTAATTAGTCCCCTCCCTTGCGCTTGCCCCCTGGCATCTGTCGGAGCAGCGGCTAACAGTGCACGTGGCCCTCATCCAGCTCTCAGGACGCAGTTCAGTTAGAACCATTAGGCTTTATTTAATCACATACACCTGCAGTTAAACACACACCTGGTCAATTTGCGTGATGGATGTGGCGACGTGCATCAATATAAACACAATGATATTGTGCATGAACGTTGGCAAAAGTGCGCTTGCGCGACCTCTACTTTTTTTTCTCCTTTGGCCCTTCGTGCAGTTTGACCAAGTTTCTAAATATAAGCCATGTGGGACATGGTCTTCAACTCGAAAACCTTCTCATTATGAATAGCTCCAGTGGGAATTCGACATTGGATTGCGTCATGCTCTGCTTACCGAGCTCCAGAGCACCTCCACGAACATTTCCTCCCGCAACATTAAACTTTACAAAACGGCGGGGGGGGGGGGGGGGGGGGGGGGGCAGCTTTTCCCTTGAGTCCAGTTCCTCAGAAGTGTTTTTAAAAGAGTCCCCTGAATGAAACGGATGCCATGCGCCATCAATATCTCAATATGGATATGCTGTAAAACATGCTGTAAGACAACAAAAGCACTTTACTTTTACTGCACTTTGTGTGGCCCTGCCTCTGGCTTTCATAAAGCAGTTAGTGTTTACCACACTTGGCTGAGTAATAACCCTGTCGTAGGACAAACACAACTGTACCCCCAAGATATAACTCCGGCAACCTATGCTGGTCAAGTCTCTATACATCCTTCTCTTCCTGCTCTTCCCTTTTTCACTCTCTTTGTGCTCCCTCCTGTATCACTTATACACAACACTCTCGTTCAGAGGATCTTACACGGCCTTACTCACTTATCTTCCTGCATCCTCCACTCCTGTCAGTGTACTTGGTTATCCTCTCCTCTACTGCCCGAAGCGGTCTTTCTCCACACACTGCATCCCTCTCCTCTAATTTTCCTTCTCTTCGTGTCCACATGTAAATCCCGCTTCAGCGGTCTAAATACTCATCTCGAACTTCAGCGTCATACGGCGTTGGCTTAAATTGGAAAAATGGACATTTTCTTACGGACGTTACGTTCTGACAGATAAATCAACCTGTCTGTTTTCTATGAAGCTGCTTTTGGACAGGTCTCTAGTCTCTCCAGCATGCTCTACTGCTCTTTTCTTCTCTTGGTGTCAGTCTCAACTCCCTCCCTCCTTCCACGGTGCATCAGCCGGCCTCAGTCGCACTTGGAGAGAGAGCCTAAGTGTCCTTGGGTGAAGGGGGTTCCCGAGGAGCTAATGGTTAGCGCGGTATGACTAATGGGGAAAAAGCGTGACAAAATAAGACAAATGGTTTGGACCAACTTCATTACCTAAGTGACAGCTTGACGGCCCCGCTGTATAATATGGTATTTTTCATCTGTGACTCATTTGGCAAAAGAAAATGACGGCGAGAGCAGGGACTAACTTTTTTATGACATCAAAGCGCCCGCTGATTTTATACCTGCCTGAGCAGCAGAACTAGTTGGGGAAGTTTGGAATTTTTTAAAGGTGTTGTGTGCTTTGAAAAACAAGCATACAGTACGCAGAGCGAATTTTGGATTCGCGGCAGTGATACAGTATTCTGATGCATTGGAGAGTGTCTTAGGTTTTCCGACATCAAACTACCAGGCAGATTGGCACCTACAGGCTAGCACTGGCAGACTGTTTACTCACCAACCTCCCTTTTTTGTATTATACATCTATGGACAAGTTCTCAGTGGAGACAGAAAGCGCAATGGCACATGGAAAGCTTTATAATGCATCAGTATTCAACAGACTAAGACTAAGAAATAAGGCAGCAGGCAGGAAATTTACGGTTATCAGCCCAGCCATTAAAATTTGCTTCAAATTATTTGAATGTTAATAACCACTGTATTTACCACCCTGTTTGGTGATAAAACTCAGCGCCTCAGTTCTCACTGGAGGTTTTCACTAAATAAAGCCTCATCTGCTCAATATCAGACCTCTTAATTTTTCATGAAAGGAAAGGTCGTGTGGTCCGCTGTAATCTCAAGTCTCAGTCGCTGTGTATCAGCAGCTGCCTGTCTTATGCTGTAGCATACATTATTCAACAAATACTTGAGCTCTTCTAGAGGAATACTGCGCTTCGCCTCACTGTCTCCCTTTGAATTTCACAAATTCCACTACGATATTGCAAAGGTGGCCTAAATAATTCACCGTTTGCTTTCCCTTTCTTTGAGTGGAGGCTAAAAAGACAAAAGAAAAGTTGCCAAGCAGTTCATGGACAATTGATAACAGACATCAAAACAAAGCAGATAGCCTTCCAAGTCTACTTCAGTCTTTACACAAAGTCACCGATGTGTTGGACCAGTTGTTTTTAATTGTGATGGACTGCATTCCTCCAGACAGTGAAGATCAACCTCTGCTCATGTGGTTGATATGAGAGGCCTCCAAAACCTAAATCTAAACTCGCTATACCTCAAACATGCTGGGAAGCTGCCTAATTTAAATTTGTTCAGAGTTTCAGATGAATTAGAATATTTTACATCATCCATGTTGTATTAAATCAAACTCGGCTGAGTTACACGGAATCTCTCTTTTTTTTGGTGGGGTGGGGGGGGGTCTCCTGAATGTATTCTACCTTCAATGGTATATCTCCCAGACTCATTCCTGTGTAAACGCTGCTGGGCCTCGGCTTGCTGCACGCTGCATTAAAGCCAAGAAGTCATTGCCTCTTCTGAGGGGAAGAAACCATCAAAACCACTAGGGAATAAGCTAGGTAGAGCAGCTGTCTCCCAGTAAGGAAAAGTGGCAGAGTTGCAGATTATGTGTTATTGTTGAGCTTTCAGTCCTTACTTTCACTCTCGTAGCCCCCCTCCCCCTTCCCAAACTCCGACTGTACTTTGCTATTTTTGTCTGCAGTCCCATCTTTATTACTATGGAAAACATTGCTTGAGCCATTACACATCACTTTAAACTATATTCCACTGCAAATAGCAGTTTCGTTTTTTCGAGAGGCGGAGAAAAAAAAATAAATCTAAAATTAAGACGGAATCGTAAAAATCAGGATTAATATTAAACAGAGTTACAATTTCTGGCAAGACACGACAGAAGCTTCCCACTAGCAGGTCATTATGAGGTAAGGATGCTGACAGTTTTAGGTGTTATTAGTCCGCTCTCAAAGTGATCCACCTGCCTTTCAGGCACAGCTAACAAGGTGTTTTCTAAAAAAGGAGAATGGAATCAGAGTCGAGGAGCAGGCCACAATGGAGGAGGTGTAAAATGAATTATTCTGAGGTCGTCCTCCAGTCCCCTGGACTAGACAGGGCGGACAAATCCAGCAGGTGTTCCGAACGTGTCTGTCCATGCCAAAGAAAGTGATTTTCTCTCTCCCTCACTTGCTTTCTCCTTACATCTCTTTTTTCCTGTTCACAGCTCGAGACATCCACAAAGATTTATGAATTAAAGCTTGAACTTAGCATCGCGCTCGCCCACTCCGCCGCCCTCCCTGCGGCTTCGGCTGAGTGAAGTCTGGACTTTTCAGAAAAGCAGACGGGTCACTGCCCATACGCCTATCTGCCTGCCCTCGCAGGCCAGACCCCAGTGTGAGCTGGGGAAAAGAATCCTTTGAAAAGACAAGCACTGAGGACTACAATGTGTACACAGTCTCAATGTGTAAACATCCTTTCAGAGGCCTTCCCTGAGATGATGAAGGCACTCACCTGGGACCGGAGAGGAGGAGACAGGAGGTTCAACAAGATAGCCCAGAATTTCTATTATCACATCCAAGAGACGGGTCAGCATAAAATAAAAAGTCAACCTCGACGATAAAGTGCGCTCTACACGTGTGAACATGTGATGCAATTTCTCGGAGGTCCCAGAACGTTTCAAACAAAACTGGAAGAAGTCAAAGAAGGAGGGAGGCGGCGGTGATGAAGCAGATGTTTCATCTCTGTATCCCTGTGGGGAAATCAGGAAGAAATTGCTTTTATGAAGCAAAGCAGCACATCAATGTACTTCTGAGGAACTGAATGGAATTCATCTATGACTGCTGGTTTTGGGGAAGCAGTACGTTTTCATTTGAGAGAGCACGAGTAAGAATGATAAATGTGACCTCGGCGATATCTTTGATGATTTATAAAAATTACAAACTGGTTTCATGAAAGGCGAAAAAAGAAAGAAAAAAGATTCTGTGTTTACTCTTTGCACAGAGCACCTCATGCGCGGAGGTTCCTCGTTCCACATTGATCCCCGCGTTCATGACTCTGTTCTGCATGACAACTTTTGGCCATTATCATCTCCCTGACCTGTCCCACATTGCATAATTGCCACAGATAGGCTAAATTCTCCCCTTCTGCCTATTTCAGCGCGGCCTTGTCTTCCGCATGGCTGCCCAGACCTACATTTCCTGCATAATTGCCGTAGATCACTGTATTTTATGAATTGATGACGGGTTAACATCGCCACACTGCATAGAGTCATAAATACATGCATACAAAGCTTTAGTATGGACTACATTTTCATTATTTAATATGGCACGCATGACTTGCCATCTTGCTGCTGTCTAGGGATGCGTGTTTACATGCTTTACTTACTACTTAAAGTAGGAATAACACAGTAAATATTACAGCATAAAAAAGGCATTTGGAATCTCACCCAAAGCTGCTTAAATCAATATTTCTGTATTGACAATGGCTCAAATTACTGCATGTAATTTGAAAGGGGTCACTTGTTGTGATGAACTTACAGGGTGCCATCAGGAGACTCCCTCTACAGAGAGATTCAGCGTTTCACGGCTCTCTTTCTTTCTTTTTCTTATGACCTCGTAATTTCACGGTTTTCATTCAGCCTCACTACTCTCGTCGTCTAAAAACCTGCTGTTCACTACCTGCACGACACCGAACCACAGATCTACAAAGTTAGCAGCTAACCCGAGAACACGGTGGATCGTGATGAGCCACATCTTTTCCTCAGTAGTTGGCGGATTGAAAAATAGAGCTAAAAAGGAGAATGATGGACCTCAATTACACCTTAGGCTCAATCGCACTGCGCGCGGTCGCGATGCCTTCCGGCTGTCCCGAGGCCAGCAGTCTGCCGCCGATCGCGCCCGTTCTAGAAAATGATTGTGATCCCACCAGAGGTGCTGCGGCGCGTTTCCGAAGAGTCCCAGAAGCTGTTCTATTTTTGACAGATGCCATGAGCAGCCGCATCAAGCAGCAGAGAGCACATCGAGCTGGTTGGAAGACACAAAAAACGACGGAGAATCCGGTCAGTTTTCAAAATCAAACACGACGTGCATACTCCTGATTGTGAAAACAGACAATATGGGAATTGAACTACATAGCCTACGAAAAAAGACCAAATCTGATCAGGTTAAAGTCTGGGACAGACATCTGAAACACTCCTGGTTGGATATAAATGCGCATGGACGCATGTCACAGTGTCACGTATGGCTTAACGTACACGCAATCCTAGGAGAGTCATATTAAAAACATTTTGTCTAGTGGAAAAAAAACAACAACACAGCATTCCCCTAGTATAAAATGGAAATAGTCTGGACTTTAGTTCACTACTTCAATAAATGTACTTAGTTAATATCCACCACTGCACATCGGGAGTGCATCAGGAATGCTGAGAGCAAATTGCATTTCTTTTATCTCTGCTTTTTCACCTCCACAATTAAGAAGACGTCTTTAATGGAGAACTTGGCGGGAAGTGAAACACATCAACATCAATAATTAAGGAGACAAAAGCATAACAGTAAGATGGAGTGATCAAGAAGCCGCTTCAAATGTTCAGACGGCTTTTTATTTCTTTGCTGGTTAAAGAGGTCATCAGATTGGGACAACCTCATCTGAATGTCTGAGCCTCCGCACTGAAGTGCTTTTTTAATCACTCTCCCACGGTGAGGCAGCTGAACGTGCTTCCTTCCGACTCTGCCTACCTTCAGCGTACCCCGATGACCCGGCGTCGGGGTAGACTGAAGGGAACCGAACAAGAGGATTCACGAGAGGAACGCCGTATCCGTCGCTGATGATATTCAGCTATCTGTGTCACCATCTCCACACAACTGTCCTCTTTCTTTCTGTTTTTTTTTTTTCCAAGAGCAAAAACAAACCCCAGCGAATTCACCGAGAGCGCACTGTGCATCTACAGTCACTTCGATGCAGCTCAGCACTCAAAAACAAACACGGCGCACAGACACATTTCATACCAGGGGAATACAAATTAACCTGAGATGCCATCAGCAATTAAGCCTAATTTCAATAACGTTCAACATTTTATATTCGTGTGTGCTTTCCCATTAGCGTAATCAAGCGACAACAAATGTTTCCCTGCATGATAATGGCATGCTGCCTCCTCTGTGTGTGGACAAATTAAGGAAAACATACAAGTGCTGATTAAATTTGGCCCATCGGGAGAAAGAATTGGGGTGAGGGGTTGCGCCCCTTCAAGACGGCAAATCCCCGTCACCCTGATCTAATAGAAGACAAACAGAGGTATCCTGAAATGCGCACATTCAGCTAACCTTGAACTTTGCCAAACCCCAGGATCAATCACTATTCAGAGAGGCGCCACTGTTAATGATGTTATTCCACTGATGAAGTGACGTTGCTGTTAAGAGTTGCTTAACATTAATATTCAGTAGTACTCTTGGTGGGATGGAGCAAGGCAGGCGTAATTAGAGTTGATGGGCTTCATAAGCATTAATATTGTAGCGCATCAGCAATGTGGGCCTCTCGCAGCAGCCTCTGGAGCGCTCAATTCCCCGCTGGGACACCTCACTTTTTTGAGCGTTTTCAGATTAGTCAAGAGGAACGCAGCTGATAATTAACATTAAAAAAAAAAAAAAAAAGCTTGTGCATTGTTACACCAGTGAAATCTTGGACAAAACATCTAATCATAAGCTACTTTTACCTGATTACAGGTTAACGCTCCCTAACTACTGCGCAAAAAAAAAGATGAGTCAGCAGAGCCAAAAACGTCCTCCTCCTCCTCCTCCTCCTAAACCTCCCCTGACAGGAGCGCATGTAAACACGAACACAACATGAGATGCGGGGACAGAAATAGCCCCTCTGATAGGTGCTGACTGCATTGTATCTGCAGCCGGAGCACCAGCTCGTTCCCAGGTATTGATGTCAATTACAGAGACGTCCATTAGCTCGGGAGTATTATGAGGAGAGTCAATTTTGGTCATGCCAGGCAGTTCAGTTTCACATTGAGGAATGACCCTGGGAGCCAGCTGGATTCAGCTAGCACTGGGGCTAATGGCCCTAATGCATGATACAATAAACATGTGCCTTTATAAACCAGCCGGAACCTCTTACTGTGACAGTGGGCTCTCAAATGACACACACTCAACATTAAGCCTGGCCCATAAGAGTGTGTAGCATAGTGTGATTACATTAGCAATATGCTCTATACTGTGCAGTATAGCTCAACGAGGTGATGCCGGGATCGTAATTACTGCCATTCCACTTTGTGCCTGTGTTGTACAATGAGGGGAAAACAGCTGGTTCTGGGGTCACCTATCCAGTCTTGGTGAATTTGTCCATCATAGGCGCACATTAAATCTTTAAAAAAATAAAAAGAAAACGCCCCATTGTAACGGCGGTCTGGTGTGATACCCTCGAATGGCAGCACTTGCAGAATTCTTACACATAAATATATACCGCGCCACAATCTGCTTTTAGCTACACCGCGGAGATAAAAAAAAAAAAAAAAGAAGCTCTGACCTATCTCACGAGGCATGATATATTGACCTGAGTGTATCTC
Organism: Nibea albiflora; assembly: GCA_014281875.1. NCBI lineage: Eukaryota > Metazoa > Chordata > Actinopteri > Sciaenidae > Nibea > Nibea albiflora. Next base: position 10,882,734 of record CM024809.1, read on the forward strand.
CAGCCAGGTGTACACACGGAGGGGGGAACTGATACGGTGTCATAAAGTATTTCAGCCAAACGGCAAGTCAACCCTTCTGCCAAAGTCTGTGCAATGATGGAGAGCGCGCCGGAATATTTCACTCAAGTTTAAGTAAACGTGCTCGGATAAAAAAGTAGAAAGGCGTGGGTGTGAAGACAAAATGTTATGTGATATATGATAAACCAATTAAACGAGGAAACACCTTGAGGCTACACAAAATGGGAACTAGAAATATACAGCCACCTCCTCAGTCTAGAATTAACCAGGAAGACGACAAAAGTCAGACAAGCTAACAAAAATGGAGCAGCATTAAGCTACTTAGATTAAATATACTATTTAATTTAAATATAATATTTAATATATAGTAGTAGTTGTGGTAGTATGCTGTAGTAGTATAATGTAGTAGGATAAAGCATCACCAGACAGAGATACACGGAATACAAATTCCATAAAGAGACAATATTAAAGCAACGAGGACGCATTGCAAAGTGCGCACACGTCAGGCAGAGTGGAAGTTGTCGGCGTTCTCTGGAGAACACAGCCATCAGGAGTTTGCCGTCGCGCTCACCTGTCTGAACCTGTGTTCTGATTCCCGCGCACTTGCAAAGTCCTCCGCAAACCGCCCCTAGGTTCAACTTATTATTCGCTCTCGACGCATAACACTCTCAGTCCCACAGCGCGACTCAAAGTTTCGAGCTGGAGGAGCTGCAGTCACAGCTGTAGCAGGGAGGCCTCGCACACTTCATTGGAAGGAAAAAAATTCCTAAGCGAGCGGGAAAAAAGTCACCAGTGGAGGATCAACTGTGAGCATTTTAGCATTTAGTCAGACCCAGCATGCATCTGTTGATTATGCACCTTTGTGGGCGGTTGATTTGCCTCACTTAAAGGGATAGTTTGGGTATTTCCAAGTGGGGTTGCATGAGGTACTTATGCATAGCCAGTGTATAGACAGTGATTAGCACACCGCCGGTTTGGAGCAGCAGCAGCAGCAGACAGGGATCCTGGCACACAGAAGCAGAGCAATGCACATTTCTGGACGGGGTGGGTAGAAAAACATATTTCAGCCGCATAAAAAAGGCCCACCTCAAAAAAAAAAAAAAAAAATCTGTTTAAGCGTACGCTATTTTAGGAATATTTCACCACCGTGCTGTCAGACAGCTTTTCCTTTTGATATTTCGAGGTGAGTTACAGCTGAGTTTATGCACAGGAAAATGGATGTTATACAATCACTTTAACACGCTCGCCAAATAGAGATTAGAACAGAAATGATTTAAAGTTACACGTAAACTTTAAGAAAAAAAGAACATAATGCTGAAATACAATAAAGCTAATCCTTGATCTATCCTGTATTTCCTTAATTTGATTGCATTGTTGTGCAGCAGTGTCACCGCTCTGTCCTCCGGTGGCCACGGGCACAAGTGAAGCTTCTTCTCCAATGCAGCTGCTGGTTTGGCTCCTTCCATTCTGACACAGTTTACTCCGACTTTTGTCACGCGAATCTTGTTTCTCCAACTTGAAATGTAGCTTAGTAAAAGACTTAAAACTGCAGTGTGGGACATGCAAATAAATCAACATCCGTTCCATTCGAGCCTTTGCCAAATGAGTTTGCACAGTGCTGCTAATTAAGCCAATCACCTCGTAGTCAATCTCTCTGTATTGCCACCATACAGATGTTTTCAGATCTGGGGTCTGTGGTGACATTCCTGTGTTACTCTCACTGCTAGAAGGAGGAGACAAAAAGTTCCGCACTGCAGGTTCAACTTAGGCGAAATTCCTGATTTGTAACCGCACAAAAAATGACTTTGTAAAATGTAATTCATTACTTCGACCCGAGTAGGATGAAGGATGGAGCGGGGCTGATATTATCAAACTGGAAGCATGGTCAGTATTAATGCACGTGGTGTACAGCGGGGCTGATTGAGTAAAGCTGAAATACGAGATGCTGCTTTGAAGGACAAAATGCCTGCTGGAGCTCTGGGGAGTGGTAGCGGTGAGTGCATGTGTGTGTGGATGTGTGTGTCAGTGGGTGGATGGTGTGTGAGCTGGTGGGTGTGTGCGAGCCGGTGGGTGGTTGGGTGGGTGTCTGCATGGGTGTGTAAATGAAGAGGTAATCTCAGGAGTGAATGCCTGGCAAAGAGCTAAGAGATGACCTCTCCAAGGAGGAAATCGGAAGAAGAGGGAAAGGACTATAAAAACGAGAATGCGCTCAAGTAAAGGAAGAGGAAGAAATAAGGTAAAAGCTATCAGAAAGAGGAGAGGTCAAGAGGACAGCAGAACAGAGGGCGGAAAGAGGAGCAGGACGGGATTGGTCTGTGATGAGGACAGTCCGACTCGCGGCTCTGATTAGAGACTTTCCGGAAAGCTGTAAGACTTGCAAGACAGACTTCAAGTTGCCCACAGTTGGCTTTTTCTCTCACCAACAGCGAGGCACCTCTGTCCTCTAAATCCCAGGGGAGAGTACCTCTATTGTCCCGTGTCAGGACGGACAGGTCTCTGGCTTTTTAGCTCAGGTAGTGGCATAGCTGTAGGGATGGCAATGTGGGCTTGTCCAGTTGACCACATTTATCCAGATTGACTTGTCTTTATTTGACTCTGGTGATCCTTTATTATTCCTGTAGTGCCAAATTTGATGAGGTTTTATATCTCAACATCCACTGGATGGACGGGGACATCATTTGGTCCATTTGGACATTCATGGTACCCGAGCAATACATCTTCATGACTGGTGATCCCGTGGATCCTTGCATTGCGCCATCATCATGTTCACGCCTGTCTTTTTTTAGCCAAAGACGCAGCAAGCTACCAGATGTGTTGCCATGAAATTTGGTACAAACATTCATGATGAACTGCAACAATTCTGCTGATCTCATTAGCAAATGTTAGCAAGCTAACGCGCTCAAATGAGATAGTGTTCGGCACATCTTGGTTTGGTGCTTTGAGCTAAGTGATAAATACAGCCTCACAGAGCCGTTAGCATGGATTTAGACTCTTAACCTTGTTAAATGAGGTCAGACTGGACCGATTATCAGCTCTTAAATTTGGTCCCGAAGCAGGACAGTTAGGCAACGTCTTGTTGCCGTGCGCATAAATTTCTACAAGAACTAGAGTCTCTCATAGAGAGAGCTTGCCGTGGGGTGCATCTGTTTGAGTTATGGACGTGCTGCAGTTGTAGAACAAGATCCCGCAGGAGTGAGTAAAAAATGAAGTGGACAGAGAACAAACGGGCTGGTTAAGATGAATTTTTAGTGCAAACATAATAGTGGGGCGTAAATACACTTTAGTTTCGATAAGGCACCATTTCGGAAAAATTGCACATAGGCAATTTTCATATATTAATAAGCACCAATGTTTAGATGACTTTCGATGAAAAAAATCCGAGATTGGGCCAAAAGCAAATAACTGCAATGCTCCATACGCAAACGTACAGTATGAACACTGGTAATCGCCAGTGAAATGGAAAACATGCAAAGGCTTACAATATGTATATTTCTCCGATAGTTTGCAACAGGAACAAAATTGTGCAGTGTTATGCATAATTGGGATGCACAGCAGCATGCATAATCAGGCCTTTTTTTATAGGTCTACTGTGACCCGGTTAGTGCACTCAATTTCACATAAACACAGAAATCCTGCTCTGACATCTTCCAAAAATGTTTGCTGTGGCCAAGACGAGCCTTCTAATGTCTCCCAGTAGGGCGTCACATGCATGTCCACATGCAGCCTTCACTATCTGAATTCCAATGTTGCCACGAGGTCCATTTGTCGGAATAAAAAAAGAAGACTTCTGTACACAGTCCTCATGAATATAACATCTTCCTGATCCAGGTGAACTGTGGTGAAGCGACACCACTATAAAAAGATGACTCCGAACATGGCATGCCTCGCAAACACGCAGTCTAATCATAAACTGTACATGCAAACCAGGATGGGAAGCTGCGCAGACTTATTCAGGCACGGAGAGACACGGCGAGCGGAAAGATCTATACTGAGAAACGACAGGGTATGCCAAAAACCATTAATAATGAACACTGACCAAACAGGAGAAAAATAAAGACAACTGGGAGGAGAGAGTGGGGATCACTGCATTTGTGCAAGTGCTCAAAAGCATCCTCTGTAATCACACGTTGCTTTCGCCCTCCCCTCTCCTATCTAGGAACCTGAATGCATTAAGCGGAAGGAGTCAAAGAGAAGATTATGAATACGAAAGTACCGCCGTTGATTATGCGTTTTCGGCGCACGAATACAATTTACAGCTATCAGGTCCTGTGATGATTGAATGTCGTCTGTTGCCCCCTGGTAGTTGAATGGGGTTGGAAATGAAGAGTGGCGTGCAGAGAGGGAAGACGGCGCTTTCAGAGGAGGAGAAACTGTACACCAGACTATCATTTCTGGTCCTGTTTACCTTCCAATGTGATCCATCAGTCAAGCAACTGACGAATCCCTTATGGCTAGATTACACAGTGGCCCAGCTTTGTTGAACGCATAATATTTATAGTACCATTAGGGTCTGTGCATTAGATTATGTGCTGCAGGTCCATAGAGGGAATCACAGAGGAACCGTCTTGTGTATTACTTGATTATCATGAAATGAGAATAAGGCCTCGTGATTGAACAAAAGTCTACTTCAAGGAAGCGAGCGCATGAAGTTTCCATTTCAAAGGCTTCGACTCACAAGCCACTGTAACAACATAAACAGAGCGGCGCATGATACCTGTTGTGGGAGAGGGCTCGAGAAGGGAGGGTAAGCGACGGAGAAGGATTCAGAGAGAACATTAAAAGGCCGGGCATAATTCATGTACACATCACGCTTTTAGCTCTTATCTGTTCCAAACAACACATCTGTTCAAAACAACGGCATATGAAAAACACACCATTTGAAGAATGCAATCAGAGATGGTTAGGTTCCCGTGACAGCGAGGCGCCCCTTCATCTCTCTCCGTGCAAACAGAATCCTTCTTCCGCGTGGCGGGAGGCGAGCGGTGGTGGCAGCTGCGATTTTCGCGAGGCCCTGCCTCGACGGCGCGCCAGTGCTTTGTGGAGTTCACAATTATTGGCGCCCATGTGTGACAATATGATGTTTGTTGAGGGCTGCTACAAGTGTCTTCAGTAATAAGATGGCATGTGGCAGAAAGAAAGCGGCGCTGCCTGAGTAAACAGACAAAGTTATCTCTGATGAAATACTAAACGCACAGCAGGAGGCAGCGCGCAGGCAAACTCCAAACCATCTGAGATCCTCTGTTTAATGTAAATTACTTTTGGGACAATTTGAATTTCATATATGCACGCTTATTTTTAAATGTCACTTTCAATCCCAGACCACCCAAAGAAATAACATTAATGTCATGCTTCGGTCGGTATCTCACAACTTTTGAGAGACTTTTGAAGATTTTTCAATTTTGCGCTTTTAATGCCTCAAATATAAGTGAAATGATTCAACATGACTGAAAATAAAGGATGAGTCAACTCTACCTGACCTCAGTTACTCTTGACGCTACAGCAGCAAAGACATTTAGCAGAAAACAATCATCTGAAACATAGTACGGTGTTGTGTAGTAGTAAATTTGGTTCTGTTTGTTGGTAGCCGTGATCCTAGGAAATGCCATGAATCTACATTGTGGAGATAAAATATGATTACATGCAAATGAAATGTAATCAGAGGATGGCAAGGGCCTGTCAAAATAATTGTGTTGCCATGGATACAGTGCTGAATTAACTAGTTTAGATCCCTGAAGAAATGATCTCAGATTTCGGTGTGTGAGAGTTGTTGGAATCTATGTTTTTGGTGGATTCGTTTTCGGCTTAATTGGGTCTTTAATCAATCTCTTCTCGATTAAATGTAGATCAAGACGGTTTGTTGTTGTTGTTGTTGTTGTTGTGTTGCATTGGATGATGTGGTGGACATTTTCTTAAAAGGCAATTTATCAACTCAAACATATTTAGCCGTTATGAAAGCGAGTAATTGCAGAGGCTGATAACTAGTAAGATAACACCATTTTTGAAAAATTAACAAAGAATGTAGAAGACACAGCCCGACACTACTGACTGGGACAAAATTGCAGTAATTACATTAAAGCTTGCTGTTGTCATATCAACACTAATTATTAATCACATCTAATTTGGTCTCGTTAATGAGCAAAGCGAATGGATGATGTATTCAAAAAGTAGAATTATGTTTTGACCAATTAACGTTCCAAATTATCAAATCTTTAATTTGACACTGTAGAAACTGCCCATCTCTAATAAGCGATATTCGAGTGCCGGTGAACAGGCCCCTCATGCCATAATGATCATAACCAATTACAAATCCTCCAATCGCGCTGAGGATAATGCGGCAAAGTTGGTGCTCGGCCCTGCCCAGGATAGCCGAAGACAAATTTCACGCTAGACTAATGCTGGCCAATTGTATGCCACTTTCAATTAAGTTCATTTTCTCCTCGCGAAAGCTCGCGATTGAGATATTTTGACGGGCTTTAAAGCCAACCAAGCAGTGACTTTCATATCTTGATTCAAACCGGGTTGTGACAGCAGAGGTTAGTCCACCCCGGAACCCTCCGGAACGCCACGATGATTGAAATCAAATTAGCCATTTGCTTACACTCGCAGATTGCGTGTTTAGCATTCAATCAATATTTGGTGTTGTGGCACGATAACTTTTTGAAAACGCAATTAGCTTCATGGCGTGGGGAGATGTATGTAAAGTATTTCGGCATGAACAGACTTGATTCAGGTTGTCCAGTGCAATTATCTGCTGAGGAGAAAGTGGCTAACAGAGTGGCAATTTGGCCCCGGCTCGCACACACTGTACTGTTATGATTACCTTTATAGTCCCCATTGATTTCCTGATGACATTATGACTTGTAATTTTCACAAGCAATCTCCATGAGAAGAAGCTTGCTGTTCATTTGAAAGTCATGATTTCTGTTCTCTCCTTCACCCTGGGTATATAGTGTTCTGTCTTTCCTGCTCTCTCATCCTTTACTCTCCCCCCTCCCTCTCCATCCTCCCACTCCCTACACACACACACACACACACACACAAACAGATGGGAATTTCGAAGAAATTAAAATCCCATTTTTGGCTCCAGTTCAATCCTTTTCTCTTTTTAGTCTCCCCCAAAGCTTCTGGCACAGAAATGGCCAATTCATGACAGCAGAGCTGAGTGAGCACACTAGTGCACACATTTACCCGTGGCAATTTCTTCTAACAAGATGAGGTGTTTCCCGTCTCATGTTTGATGTGATACACATATGGATGTTACCTTTCTAAGCCCCGACAAGCGCATTGTAATATCCCTCTAGACTAAACACTCTAGCATGACCATCCTCTGGAAAAGAGAGCATAAGAGAAGGTGATATCAGGAGGGGAAATGAAAGGGCAGTCACTTCAGTTCAAGGTAATGCGCTGCAGTATTTCCTCTGCCACTTTTCTGAAGCATTCTGCTTATCTTGAGTTAAATAGACGCCCTTCTTCATAACATACAAGATATGAGAAGGGGTTGGGTGATAACCTCCATCTCCCGCCCCTTTCCTTATAATCAAAGTCACTCGCCACTGCCAGTGTTGCACTTGCGGCGCGATTCGCTTCTCGATAGCCCACCATCCCTCTAGCAATTACAGTTCTGACAGCTCCACTAAGACACGCTTCCCCGCTATAATTACCCATGGCGTATTTATCCAGGGTGGGTATGTAAGTGTGTATGTGTGTGTGTGTGTGCGCGAGCGTGCCAGGCCGAGGGGGTTTGGACTCGTAATAATGATCATCGGGGAACCTGATCGTCTAACAGGGTGGCATGTTTGTGCTAAATAGAAAGGGAGATCCCCATTATGTCCCCTTCACTTCTGTGAAGTCTGCCTACCGTGTGATTATAAAGCGCTGGATAGCGGCATGTCCCAATGCAGAGAGCGCGCTCTTTATTTCTATTCATCGCTGAGAAGTTTCTCCTGTTGATGAATGCAATTTGGGCGTCATCATCAAAAAAAACAAAAGACAAGAAGTCGTGGCAGCTTTTTGATGAAGACGGAAGGCTTGACTGCGCTGATGAGGGTCAAGCGTTGCGCCGCAGTGCAGGAAATAAAATTCCTAAAAGCTACCTCTTGTGATCGAAATATATGATGAGATAAAGAAGACAGAGCGCTTCTGGGCAAATAGGTGAGGTCCCTCCCTGCCTTTCCTTGCTTGCGACCCTGTCTGATGAGATCACAGTTTGGGCTGATGATTCAGTCAGTCCCCCCTTAGCGAAAAAAAAAATATGATTGGAGCATATTCACTCAAGGCATTTGCAAAAGATATCAGAGTGGTAAAGTCACCATTTTCTTCTGCAGGTCTTGGAACATTCGGCTGATTGAAGTACGTGTTATAATTAAGATTTTTCTGGTTTACTTGTTCTTACAGCAATACAAAAAGACGACGGGACGCCTTTGAATACGGCAGCTGCGCTGGCACGTTAAGTCAGCTAGATGACGCAAATGTATTTTAGCATTTCACAGAAGAAGAGCATCAAAAAAGATAGTCACACACCCCCCCCTGGTACAACATTCGGACTGTGTTTCCTATGGAATACAAGTATCAAAGTAGGATGTCCATTTGCAATGTGTATTACTCCCGAGATCCATAATATGATTCATCTTTACGCCATCTCATTCCGTCACTTTACCGTGTGATCATTTGTCGGGTTGCCTCGAATTTTCAGCACCCGTCCCCTCTGCTGTGCTAATTTTGCCACATTAAAAAAAAGAAAACACACACACACACACACACACACACACAGAGGGAAGGTACTGTTCTGACAAATTGTTATTTTGTTATCCTCAAAGCTCCGTGGCAACTGGAGGTTCGTATTTACATTTGCCAAGCATGTAAGTATAAGTCTTAAGCATACCATTGACAGAAAGCTGACAAGTTTCTTTTTCTTTTTTAAGAGAGAGAGAGCGAGAAATGGAAGGGACTTCGACTTTGTTTGCAGTTTTTCCTGCTGCTATTTTAGCTTGGAACGTTGTCTGCATCATGACAACAAATGATGGTAGTGCAGTTTTTGGTGTTTGTGGAGGTGGGGGCTGCTTTTTCCCCCTCTGACTGGCTGTCACTGTGGTTCTAAATCAGGCATCATAGCCTCCTCTCATTAAAAATCATCCATTAGACACATGGCCCTGAAAGCCATCCAAACAGAGCGTGTTTTGACCCTTTTACATCCCTTTTGCTTCATGTGCCAGCGAGATGAGCAGAAAACTAGTCTGCAGCTGGTACACGATTGACAAGGTAATTTTAGATGCTCTACTGCGGGACCTTCTGCTGCATTTTCCCGCTGTGGAAAAAAATACGAGTATATACATATATTTGAGATTTTTCTAATCCCTGCAATTTTCATCCTACAGACTGGCTCTAATGCGGCGTTTCAGTCTCAATTACATTTAATGGGTGGATTAGACATCCAGCCTATTCAGTTTGCATGTTATGCAGTTGAGCATGTGAATTGGGTTGGAACTGCAAGGGAACAGTGCTTGTTTTCTGGGGACCAGCCACTGAGGTGTACTAGGCCTGGCTGCCAAAACAGGCGATGTTTGCCTCCATCAAAATTCCCCAAAGTTAACCTTGTAGCAAGTAAGGTGGAAAAACCGACATGTCTTGCATCTTTGCACAACAGCTCAAGACATGTCATACTTCTTTCCCTCGGCTTCGATGTTCTTAGCTTCTTGAAGAGAATTATATGAAGAAGAAAAAAAGAAAAAAAGCAATGCTGCCAAAGTGCTGAAGTTGAGTCCTTTTGTGCCTGAGGATGAAAGACTCATTTTCCCACAATACCCACAAAAGCCATACGCTTCTGTTTATCCTCTGTTCCAACAGGAACTTCCAAATCTTGAGTCATATAATTAATAATCCCGAGACAGACACGTTACTAAAACACTTGCCAAGTGTTGAGGGTGTCTTTCTATTTTTAAGCTGCTGTGTTGATCGTACATGTAATTCAAGAGCAATGTAACGCGCGACTGAACGAGCAGTCAGTTGCCAAGAGTTCGATTGGACGATATCACCCATGTTTGTATGGTAAATATACGGTTAGCTTAGCACAAAGACTGGAGACAAGAGGAAACAGTCAGCCTAGTTCTGTCCAAAGGGAACACCATCTGCCTATCAGTGTCTCTAAAGCTCACTGATTTACACATTATATCTTTTTAGTTTAATCCGTACAAAACCCAAAGCTCTAAGAACAACAATATGTATTTTACAGGGGCCTATGTGCCAGACTATTTCTTGGCTGGGACCATTAACTTCCTGGAGGCTCCGCTGGTTGCCTGGTCCAAGACAAGAAATAGTCTGGCACAGAGCCACCTATAAAACACCCAATTGTCATTTTAACACTGGACTTTGATCATGCAGACATGAGCTGTATCAATCTTTTCATCCAAATGTTGGCAAGAAAGTGAAAGTACAGTGCGGTACGATCTACAATACTGAACCACTGAAGTTCTGCACGTAACGACATGGTGCATCCATCAGTATCATCACCCTGGTGCTGGACACATCTTTTGGATGAGCACCAACAAAAGGCGCACAAAAAACCTCCGCAAAAGCGGCACAATTTCTCAGACAAACCAGTTTGTTTACTTCCACTGATAACTAATGTCTACAACTTGCAGAAAAGTGAAAAAAAAAAAAAAAAAAGCAACTGACATCACTTTTTAAGCTGCATATGATCAAAGCGCAGCAACATTTTGAACATCAAATGGAAAATCTTAAAAGGCCGGGTAATGAACAGTCAGGTCTTTTGGGGCATTTTGGTGTGGACACACATTCATTATGTAGCGTGGTGAGAGATGTGCAAGCAGGACACGCTGCAAGGTCTGTAAACTGACTGAATAGACATTTACTCGTGCTCACGTCTTTTTTTCTTTCTTTTTTTTTATAATCAGTCTTTTGTGGGGTGGCTTTTACAGTCATGGCGCTAAGAACCACACACCATCCTGGCCCCATGTTAGTAAATGCCACATGAAACAAGTTGAAAATTCAAGGATGTATAAAGTGAATTACTAACAAATACAACCGAGGCAGATCTGCCACATGGAAAAAAAATAAATAAAATGAGGTGACTTTCAGTGTAACCCTTTTAATTTGTTTCATTCTGGGATGGGAGGAGGTTGGGGGGGGGGGGGGGGGGGGGTTGTTATCATTCCAATTCGAGTAATTAAAACATCACTCTGCATGTGCCAAAGAACTGCTGTTTTTCTCTTTTTTTTGTGCCTCTGCACAGGGTCTCCAAAGCATCAGCACATTACAAACCAATTTCCCTATATCAGCTTATATTCACATTTGATTCTGTCGCAGTGCTGATGGGAGTTGGAACACGGGTCTCTGTACACAGGAATCTAAATAACGTTATGAAGCCTGGCGCAGACCTCATTTATAATCCAATGCCTTGGCTGAATTCCATTATGAGTTTTTCCCCCTCCTTTATTTGTGGGAAATAAGGGAAAACTGAGATTATAAAAACGGCATCAACATACAGTCGCTGCTTGGAAGCGGTGGCTCCAGTGTAAAAGCGACTATGTGCACAAAAGGTAGCCGAGGACAAGGTTTTATAAATTATCCTCCCTTTGGGGACAGCAACAATATATCAGCTATGCTTGCTGAACTTTTATCATAGGCTATTGATACTTGATACCCACAGGTCCTATTTTGAATTCGTGTCCAACTGCGTCATGCAAGACAGAGAGGGTGTGTGAGGGGGAGGAAAAAAAAAGAAAGAAGCTGAAATTACATCTTTCTCTATGGTGCAAGCATCCAAGCCGGGGAAGCGAACAACAGAAATTCATCTACAAACAAAACATGTTTGCAGCTGCCTTTATCACAAACACCTCAAACACCTGCGAGCCAAATCAACATCTGGAACAAAACTGATAAAGCATTTTTCCTAGTGCAGAAGCTACAAGCAAAAAAAAAAAAAAAAAAACAGTTTTGAGATACTCTGAACTTCGCGGGAAAAGTTATTTGAGAGACTCTGGGTGTCACGAACGCGATGTCGGGGTAGCGATTTGGCGACGGCGGCCCCTGCAACGCGTCCAGAAACCTTGGAACATCTGGAAAATCCCTTGGTGAGCGACTGGCAGCCGGGCTGGGAGAAGGTGTCAGACCTGAGTGACACACAGATGTGTGGCCTCTTGCCCGTCCGAGGCTACGAGGCTGGGATAGCTCATTAATCAGAGGACCCTGCCAGCCGGAGGGTGCTACCGCCGCCAAGTGTTTCCCTGCACACTGCCACCACAGCTCACAGACATAAACACATTACGACCTGCAATGCATACTGTATATTAATTGACGTGCTGCATATATTTCCTGTTCCTTTCTGTCACATTCTCGGCCTGAAACTCTTCGATAATTGGCACAAATGACCACAACTGACAAATACTAATGCAATCCTCTGCTGCAACCACAAAATATGATCTATTCCCTTTATAGTATCAGACACAAAACAACAAGCTCTGTGCTGTATATCATCATTACAGAGCTACTCTACACAGGGGGGAATGACAAAGAGTTACCTGTCACCTTGTCTTGGGTAAAGGGTATTTAATTACTTATCAAATAGCCTTCAATGTCAACAGACTAAATCTGTTTCATAAACGTGCAAGTAACAATTTTTGACTTTTTCCACTTCCCAAGGGGAGGAAAATCAATTTTAATCTAAAGTCCTCAAGCCCTTCCATATGTATGTCCCAGTGCAGCATACTGTACATCATCTGAGGCAATAAATGGCTGCGTGACAGAAGAGGGGGGAGAGGGGGGGGGGGGGAAGAAGAAGAAGGGAAAAAAAAAAAACATAATTGAAGTTGTTGTTTGCATTGCTTAGTGAGGCACTTTTTGCTGAGCGGTGCCAGAGTCATGTTATATTGTATTGTCAACATTCCTAATGATTTGCTCTTATAATTTAGGAGCTGGCCAGGTGATGAAAGATGGAAGGAAAAAAGGTGATGAGATATATATATAATATATACACACACATACATACATACACACAAACGAGAAGCCATGTTGCTGGATGATTACAGCAACTGACCCCCCCCTTTGCTTTGAAACAACCCACTCGTTCTCATGTGTTTCTGTACATCACTCCAAAAGCTCTCCACAACACTTGATTTATATATAGTGACGCTATGCAAATGTGAGATTGCCAGTGCCCCCCCCTCCCCTCTCCTCTGTGTGTATGACACCGAGGTTGCTTCCCTTAAATTCAACTCGGATTGCATTTTCTGACCCCCCCGAATCCTGACAATGGCATTCGGAGGGAGGATTTCACATCCAGTTAAAATACATATATATTAATAGAGAGTATGAATTTGTTTATTTCTGTCCAAATGCTAAAGGGGCTGACTCCTTTCATCACCAGTTGGATTCTTGGCAGGCACAATCCCAACAAATTAGCTGGAATGACAACTCAGCCTTAAGCATCGGAGGAAACTCGTTTGAGGCCACCATCTAGAGACTAATCTATTTATCACACTTGGCATTAACTCGACCGAACGGCTCAGACCAATGCATCAAAACATTTGTTGGTTGTTACGTATTGAATCACTGCGTTACACAAAGCGGGCTTTTTTTTTTGTGCTTTTTTATACATTTTCATTTTTTTTCCTCCCCCCAGTGATAGAAAGTCAGGCATGTTTATACATGAAATGCCCAGAGAATATTTGCTCTGAAGGGTTTCCTCCGTGAATCACAATAGCCTTCTTAGGGAGGAGGGGGGAGAAGAGAGGGGGAGAGAGGGGGTGGAGGGGGAGAGGATGGACAAATCTGCTTACTTTGGAGCTTATTGAGCAGAATGAGTCATGCACAGAGATGAAACGTGACTGCAAAGCAAAAGGTAAGGAAAAGCCTGACGAGAACAGAGGAGCGAGGAGATGAGACGGTGAGAGAGAGAGAGAGAGAGAGAGAGAGGAGGGTACGGAGAGGTGAGACAGACAGGAGAGAAACATAGACACACGGAGACAAAGGTGGGGGTGGGAGGCATGAGAGGGGGTGGGAGTAAAGAAAAGGAGGCATAAATATGTGTATGTATGTGTGTGTGTGTGTGTGTGTGGGATTGGGATGGGTGAGTGGAAGACGGGAGGGACAGGAACATTAAAGGCCAGATGAAATTAGTTCCATCAGGCCACTCTGATTGTTCTTTTTATAGTGTGACCTGCCACCGGGGGAGCCGCTGCCTTCTGGGAGTGTCACAGGCAGGGTTGCTGACACACAGCACTTTCAATATCACTGACTGAATTGTTCAAGGTGTCACTATTGATAGTGACACAGCCCACTGAAAAGGAGCCAGCCTTCACATTTTGTTTTTTGCTCCTTCCGTCTCCGCCTCTCCCGCCCTCGCCTCTGCTGCGATGTAGTTGTTTTGGCTCTCTCCGTTTTAAAAATAACTGTAAAAGCGGCGAGGTGGGGGCAGAGGGGGCTGTCTGAGAAGGTGGCATCCTCTCTCTTTAGCTTTTTTTTTTGTGTGTGGACAGCGTGAGTGTGGGGAGCAAATCCGTCAAGCCTTTCCCTCCACCTGTCAATGTCATGACCCAACCGTGGCAAACCTCAAGCCTGCATTGGATTTCCTCTCATTCAAAAAGGAACAATGCTAAAGGGGTTTCCAGGCTACTTGAACATTAATGACTCAGGGGCCTTTAATTGTCAATGGGGACCAAGTCTCAGGCACAATAGACCGGAGACGGGGGAGCTCTTTTTAATGCAATCGATTATTTATCCTGACCTTCAGCCATGAAAGGAGGAGAAGGCAACAGAGAAAGGGAATGTTTCCTGACCAGCTCCAACATCTCTGTCTCTGTTTCTCCATCTTTTATATAGTACTACCCCCCCCCCTCCCTGTTTTATCCTATCCTTAAGCCCAGCTGCCTCTCCCTCTCTTCTTCCCACTGTAGTCTTTAAAGCTCGTCCAAAAGAGTAATCCCCATAACTAAACCAAAAGAAAAAGAAGTCCAAGTCCAACAGGATGAGGTAGCCAAAGCACTGGCTTGATAGCAAACAACAACCCCTCTTTCTTCAGGACCACTGTGTGGGATTATCGTGTACATGGAAAATGAACATCACTTAATAATTCCTGAATAGCGACTAAAAATAGAGCGCTTGTGCTGCAGTGGTCCACTGTATTGAGCAAAATAACCATTAAGTTCCAATCATGTTTGGGCTGGAATGAAAATGTAAAAAAAAAAAAGCAAACATTAATCAGCTGTTATTTTCATGAAATCTATCATCGACGTTGAGGCTACACTTTGGAAAAGGGGCCGCGTGTATCATCGCTTCAACCATATGTTTAAGAAAACAGGAACTCGCACAACCATCAGGGGAATTACAAAGAGAGAGAGGCAAGTTTCAAAGCCAGCAGTTAAGCTTGTTGACACATTTTAATCTTGGAAAGCCAGACGTGCGCCTCCCAACCCATGACTTTGTGGGGAGATGTAAAGGCTGGAGTGTGCTTGAAACAGATGTTAGGCCTTTTTTCCCCCCCCCCCTCGTCCCTCTGAGTGTGATATGGATGCCATCAACATCACGGGATGCATTCATAACAGCGTTATTGTACCTGGGTTCGGCTCAATTGGAATTCACCGCCACGCCACGCTGTTAAGGCTCTATCTTAAAACATGCACCTGGCTACGTATGGAAAATAAGCTTGTTACCCGCTGGAGGGAGATGAGGAACCCCACTGGCTCTCAGCAAACTCACCTTGATGGCCAAAAGGCTTTTTTTGGGAAACAAAGTCTCTGTATTTTCTGGAAAAAACGTGAAATGCAATTGATCTTTGATTTGCATAATCCATTTGTGATTACATGGCTAATTTTCACCTCAGGTTTATCGTAACTCTGCCAAACTTTGATATGACCAAACACGAGCGCATAAATATTTATCAAACTAAGCAAAGTCCAATTTCAAATTAAAAGTTCTTATTGCACTAGGCTGGATTTTTTTTTTTAATAATTGAAAACCATGCAGAATATCAGAAACTCCTTTTTTAT
The DNA here is from genome assembly GCA_014281875.1 of Nibea albiflora. NCBI lineage: Eukaryota > Metazoa > Chordata > Actinopteri > Sciaenidae > Nibea > Nibea albiflora. Next base: position 10,898,753 of record CM024809.1, read on the forward strand.
ATATATATATATATATATATATATATATATATATATATATATATATCGTGAGGCAACTCACAACAAGAAACAATGTTGTGTTTGGCTATTATCCAGTCAAATAATTCCTTCCCGAGTTGATACAAAGGAAGGCTGGAGAATATAACAAAGAGCCCGAGAACATCAATAAATATAAAAATATCAGTACATCTAAGTGGGACAGCGTTTGCCTTAAAAGGTGACACTACATGAATCTACATCAAACCCTGGCATCTCTGTTCCCCCGAATTACTTGTAGTCGCGAATCCCTCAAATGACTGCTGTGAACCAACCTCAAATCAACAGCTAAATTAGCATCGTGTCAATTAACAGAAAGTGATCAAAGCTGATTTTCATAACAGTCTACGCGAGTAGGACAGCTCCTGTCTAATTGTCCTGGTGGCTGCTGGGACTGAGTGTTCCCTTATGCAACGACTACAATGACAAACAGTGATATTACTGTAGGGGGGTTAAAAAAAACAAACTAGGAAAAACCAATAGAGCTCTCTGTGGAATTTCCAGGCTGGAGATCACACCGGCAATTGAAGTAATATGTCAGTTAAATAAAAGTTGAAGAGAAATGTTTGGTGCCAGAGACTTCCGTGCAGGATGCATAATGGCCAAGGTTTGCTTGTGGGGTAAATAAAATACTGTCGAGGGTTATAGATTGCGCCGCGGTATCGGCGACCTTGTCTCACACCTTTTCTCCATCCAAAACGCATATTTATTGCCAATATTTAACAGGCAGTCATGTCTGACCAATGAAAATCTCCAAGCCTTACAAAAGCTGGCCACTTCTTGATTATATTGGTAGTCTTTTTGGTCATTGGTCAAAGTTTTCAAGGCGAAGGGTCCACTGAATTCTGCCTTTATTCCCCCCAAAAACCTAGAAGCTTCTTGATAATGATTTGAAACATTATCAGTCATCTCTTCCAAAACCATGTTCAGGGTCAGTGAAGTCTCTAAAAGCTTCTTCCAGCTTGCTCCACAATCAAACACCAATTCAGATATTGAACTGTCATACAGGAGCTTATGCGGCGCACATCTCCGCACCGCTTAAGTTATACATAAACATCGCTGCCATGGAGCCAGATAAGCAATAGGCATGCCTTGGGGAGATAGTGGAGGTCAGTCCCCCTTTGTCCATTCATATTCTTCTCTCCCTCTCTCTCCCCCGCTGGCCTTTCATGCTAATTATAAGATTTAGCTGTAATCCTGCACAGAGCCGCAATCTACCGTACAGGAAATATTCATACTCCTGCAAACAGGGAGCTGCTCTTATACAGTGCGTACTGTACATTCCCTTCACTTAATGGTTTTACGGGATCTCTTCTCACCCCCGCTTGGCAGGGGTCGCACACTTACACGGTTACACGGACTTATGCAAATATGGTCAGCTCACCTGTGGTGTTTGCGTGTGAGGCGACGCGTGCAGTGTGGAATCATCGGCATAGCAGGAGGGTGGACCGGAAATCGCAGTGGAGGTTTAACTCCCAGCAGGACAGGTTAACAGAGTAACACAGCCTGAAGGTCAATCACTCGAACTCATTTGTTTGTTTAGGGCTGAGCGGTTCTGCTTTATCAAGGCTAGCCTTGAGATACTCGGATATTTGCCCTTAACGGCCCACACAAGGTAGCTTCCTCTCAACAATTGATTGAACATACACCTGTGCTTACTGAGTAGATGCTTATTACTCAAAAAAAAAAAAAATGGTTGGCTCATCTTCACAGGAACCGTGCAGACCGTGGGTAGGCTCCAGATTCATCAAAGGGGTTTCATTGTCTTTCACACAGAGGAAGATAACTGTCCAGTTCCTGCCAACCAAGGTCTGGGTCCACTAGCTAATGGCGTGGTGCTCCAATTAGAGGTGACAGAGAGGAAGGTCCTGACCCCCATAAACCTTGTCAGTGGAGAGCTGTCAATCAGAGTGGAGCAAAAGGGGAGGACCCATCGCTTGGCAGTTATTGGCATGATGGGCGAAACTGGGTCCGTTCTGATGAGGTCGACATTGACCTGCGTGCTTATCTCCGATCAAACATCTGCTGCCGATACAGGCGCAGGAGGGAGGTGCTGGGGCGGAGTTGAATGAAGCCAGCATCAGTTATGGCTTAAGAACGTGATGGCAGGGATGAATGGGTGGCTGTTCAATTAGAGGTCACCTGGACACTTCCCATTGTCATGCACATGTGAGATTCAATTTCCCGATTGCCCGAGTCTGTCCTCATGCCTCCGTATGGTGGGAGCGACACATTTCCGTGCGAGGTTCATTTCATCTAGGAGAAGAATGTGAAAGTGCCGTTTCTTCCGCGAATTTATCTACCGTGTTTCGAAACAGTTCCATACTGGGGGTAAAAAAAAAAAAAAAAATGTTGAGCAGAAGGTATTACATCAGTCTGTGAAGGAGTTGTCATTTATTCAAACCCCATTTTAAAATGTATGAGATGCAGGAACAAACAACAAATCTAAATGGAGATGATTTCTTAGCTCTGAGATGTTTTGACAGCAATAAGGCGATTTCACATATAACAGGAGACAATCAGGGAAACATGAAATACCATGCTGTGGGATTAAGCGCCGTTTCTTTCTCTCTCTTTTTTTTTTCCTTTTTGGAGGGAAAAAGTTGAAAGAAATCAACCACAACAACCACAAAGGGAGCGGTCCTTTGTGGGCACAGTGAATGTGATCACTCAAATATCACAATGAAAAGCAAAGAGCATTTTTTTTCCTCCGTCCCCTTTGGCATTAAAAGATTGATCGAGACATACTGTACTTGTCATTAAAACCTGCCCCGTGAGCCCATTTGCTTCAGCACGGGGATATTTTATGTTCACTCAGATAGACTTTTTGCTCTAATTGTTAGCACGACTAAAACTAATTTGAATTGTGTGTTCTGAACGTTGATATGGTTCAATAAAATTATATTCTGACTTCTAAGTCTGAGCTGAGTGTGCCAACGTTTTATTTGGCACAGTCAGCTTTTATATGTTTTGCTGATATGTGTGTATCTAAATTTGGTCAAAACATAATTTATATTTGAACCTTTAAAATTCAGCTGCTTTTCATAGATTATTTCAGTTTGGTAAACTGTAGATAAAAGGTTCCGAAAAACGTAGTCAAAGTGAATCTGTGTACAACTTTTTCAAAAACCGCACTTTCCGAGACAGCCCTCAAAAATCTTTCATGTTGTGCCAGCATTCAGGGTATGTAGGAAAAAATAAAAAAAAACTAGGCTGCAGTAAACAGTCACTGTTGCAACACAGTAACAGAAGCAGAGAACAGTGCCAGTAAAACAAATGCACTTCAAGCTCTCCCTGCCCACTGACCTGCATTTCCCGCGTTCCCTGTACACCTGGCTTCTGGCACAATCTGCTTTCTGAGAGTTGAATTTGAGAGTGTGGATGAATAGGTATGTTAATTTTTGAAAATGTTGTTGAAAATTCCACCTGAATCCCTGAGGAAGGAGAGCTGAGTTCCAAAAATCACCATCTTGCACACATTTTTTTGAGGATGGCTTCAAATTACTGAGGGGTTTTACTTCTGTTAAGTTGCATGCAAAATGCTGTAGTACTTTTGTGTACCGGACAACATTGTCCAGAATGGTGCAATTCCCATGTGAAGGATTACCAAAGTTGCATATAAATATAGTTACTTACTTACTTATAACTACTTATATAAGTATATAAGTATAATTACTTATAAACTGCAATTAACTTATATTAAGTGTGGTTTAATATAAAGTGAAAGTGTCATATTATAGATCGAGTTTGTCATTTCAAGTTGCACTGAAGGAAAGAAGGATGGAAAGACGCGGCATGAAAAATACATAAGGAGTGCACTGAGCCTTCTCTTGTTATTGGATTGGCACAGTGCTTCTCGAGGTTACCAAGACTGATCTCACACTCATTTCAGGCATTTGATCACACTGATTATCATCCCACCTGGGCTGTGTTGTGACTTTCTGCTCCTGCAATATTGTTCGGTCTCACATCCTGGGATAACTCCGACAAGGTGTTGTCACTGACAACACAAACTATCCTCTCCACATTCTCCGCCCCAGACATGTGGAGATTCCTTGACACTGACAACCATGTGGCAGTGCTATGACAACCTGTTAGTAAGGTAACGTGTGTGTGTGTGTGTGTGCGCGTGCGCGCGTGTGTCTGAACACTAGTAAGAGGGTGTTTGATGGAAAGATGATTGAGGGGATGGAACATGGCAAAAGACATGCAGTCCTAGTCGCTGTCATTTTGAGAGGTGTGTGATGAAGTCGGTGTGTCTGCGAGCGACTTGTTTTTCTTTCCGTCTTTAACTCCTAACTGAGCACGCCCTCCCATCCTTTCCCTGCTCCGCTTCTCCTCCTCCTCCTCACCTCGCCATGTCCCAAAGCCCAGCACAATACATCAACGGGTGTCCAGACCGCCGCTCTGTAATAACTCTGCAATCTCTGGAGGAAATACTCCGTCACAATGCATGAGACAACATCTTTTTTTAATCAATTGAGCGAAACAAACAATGCACACTGACAAACGCTGCCAACCAGCGCCGAAAACACGCCGAATGAAGAGTGATACACAAATGGAAAACTAAATTACCGTCACCATTTATCTGAGCACAGATTCAGTATTGGGAAACGGTGAAAAGGGAAGAGAGAAAGAAGACAGTGGAGGGAGGGAGACAGAGAAAAAGTGAAAAAGAAAGAAATGAACACTCAATCATTAAATTATGCCCATTCTAATTTTGTTCCTTTCCATCACTTTCAATTATTAAACACCGCCTTTAAGAATGAGTTACTTTATAACTAGAGAAAGACCAATAGTCCCTAAAGCTGCATGTTACATTAGTAGACTATGTGGAGCGCAAACGACTTTCATTTAGCTTTACAGCTGACTAGCTTTTATGTCCCTCTGAAAACTATCCTCAGAGCCAAACGGTCACGTGGAAGAGAATGAGAGTGGGGGGAGCAGGGGGGTTTAAAGATGGATGTGAGGAGGGAGTATATCAGTCCACAAGTACAATGGCTATAATTAATCACCAGCTATGTTATTTCTTATCAGGAGATTATTTAGGGGAGGAGAGGCTGTGAAATGGGAGGGGGAAGGCGAAGGTGTGCATGGGAAGTGGTGTGGTTGTTGGCTGTCAGGAATGGTTACACTGCAAGAGTGTACGGCTCGCTTTTAACAATGTCACCCAATGATGAAGTCAGTGAAGACACGCTCAGGTATATAGTTTTAGATTCTGACAAATGGAATCAGCGGGCACGGTTAAAATGAATTTTAAACGAGATGAAAACGAGACGCGACGCAACATAAATGCTGGTCATGTGACGATAACTGCAATTAAATAGATAATGCAATATTGTTGGTGATTAAAAACGAGACCAAATGTGGTTTACAACATGGAAACATTGCTAAAATCTCCCTTCGTTTTCGTTGACTAAAACGAGATGAGACGAAATGTTTCGGCCATTGTTTAGAAGATGCAGCTGTGGTGGGTTCGCGTTAATAACAGACAAATGACAGAGAAAGGGGCTGACGGCCGGCCAGCTGGGGTTCATCATTGGGAGAAAAAGTAGTAGCAACATTTGGACACACTTACATTACATAGAAGTGGAAAAGAAAACGGAAATGGATGAATGAATGCATTACATTTTTTCTGCCGATGTCATGTGATGCCATTTTATTTATTTTATTTGTGTGTGTACTTCTAACATGTTTCGTTGGTAAAATAAATATGTTATAAATTCAAATCAGAGCATCTTGCATCTCTGGAAAGGATGTATTCTTGAGTCTAGGTAACATAATATAATAAGACAACCTTGTTTGAACTGTGAAATGGGTTTGGATAAAAGAAAAATTTGGTTCTATCTATACTACTAGGTACTTATACTACAGTGACTGGTAATCGCATTACTAAAAGAGGCTAAAATACAATTTTCATTGACTAAAATGTCGTCAGTTTTCATCGACTAAAACTAGACGAAAATAGTCATGGATAATTCTGACTAAAATAAGACTACAATGCTCAGAAACCTTGACTAGAGTATGAACGTGACTAAAACTAATAAAAACTAAGACTAGACTTTAATGATTTTATCAAAACTTCTCATTTACATCACAATTGAAAAGGTTTTATAATATAACGTGCAGCGTGAAGGCATTACTGTTACTATTATCACCACTCAGCCTGACAAAACATCAGCCACTAGTTACATAACAGGGCTAATTAGATCAGCTCACCCACACAGCACTGGGATCAGCTGTTCATGTTACTGTTCTAACAGTCACAGTGCCAGGTCAGAATGTCCTGTGTTTTATTATGTGGAACAATATGATTTTATAACAGAGTAAGTTGTCCGATTGTGGCTGTTCAAAATGCGTGCAAAATATTTTTTCATCCAAAACACTCAGTGTGATTAGTTGCACTATTAGACACAGTCCAGTTTCCCATGACCGGGGCTTATTATGTGTAGAACGCTAATTATCCAAATTATATTGCCAATGAAATGTGCATTACACTACATAGTTGGGTGAAAAATTGAGGTTCATCAGGTTGATAAATCAGCTTCCAGACCAACAGAGTAAACATAATGTTGTATAGAGATCATTTGTGAATAAAACAATATTTATAACCTGCCTCATTAAAACTAACTGGTAGAGAAAACTGACACTGCTGGCAACAGGATCCATATGGATAGATTATTTGTGTAATGCTGCGTTTGGGGAATGTATGATCACATTTTTTTTACATTTTATGCATCAATGAAAGAAAAACTAAGACAAACTGAAAACATAAAATGAGGGTCACATGGCAACATGATGGTTTGGCCTATCGTCAGCTGTTTTTTGGGGGGCACATACCTTAAAAAAAAAAATCTATCCAGTCTCAGTCTTGTTATCTAGAACCAAGAGCCACAAGTTGATTCCAGGTAATGCAGTGTTTGCTAGCAACTCACTTTTGAGTAAACAACCTTTCTACAATCAAGTTATATGCCTGTTATGAGCTCTGGCCCTCCTGGAAAGAAAGATTTTATTCCTTTACAAGTCATTTTTCCTAACAGGACTTCTTCCAGTTGATGGGGGAAAAAATGTTCTTTGTATACGATGATTTCAAAATGACCACAACAATCACTACGATATATTTATCAGACACACCAGACCTCATCGAGGCTCCTGTGGTCTCAGGCCAAACGCTCCTTGAATAAATGTTGCATTTTGCCCTGGAAAACTAAAATCAATAAATAGCATAGCTACTAAGACCCAGGGAGCTGCTGATGAGTGCCTGTCACCTTTAACTGACCTTTAAGCAGCTTTAATTTGTTGCTTCTATCAAGAGTAGGATTTGCAAGAGGGTGACAAGTCTCCAACAGCTAAGAGGAAGTAATGATTGCTGAGGTATAATCTGAAGTGGTCACATTTAAAATCCACAGAAAGATGAGACTCCTTGTGAGCGAAGGTAAAGAGATATTAGCTGTTTGCGGCGGGGTCCATGGTTGGAGATCTCGGTTTGTTATTCAATTTCTCACGCTCAGGCTCACTTAGTCGTCATAAGCTCTGCTCCAATCTCCCAGTTTGGAAAATCAGCCTAGACACACAGAAGTAACGCCAGAACCTCGGAATCTTTTGGCTAGGCAGCACTTGACTGTTTCACCATCAATATGGGATCAAGTACCCTCTCTAATGACTCTAATATCGATGCCCTGCACTTACAGAGGCACCGAGCCTCCAAAATGTCAACAGTGGCATTTTATGTGCTAATGCCATATGGGTGCAGTGGGCTGGTAAAAAGCTTTTCCTCCTGCACGCTACGCTCAAATGCTAATACCTCGGCACTCTCTGGTCTGCTTCATTTTCAGTCCCCGTTATGCTAGATTAGCGGCTGACGTCTCGCAGCAAGCGGCCAGCTTGCGTTGATACAGAGGAAGTTGTTCGTGGGTGGCCATTCTGACTCAACCCCAACAGATTGGTGTGCGGTACAAAGTGAGTACATTCAGTGCTCTGCCCGGCCACTTTCCAGTTCAGTTTCTGCATGGTGGCAAGGTGAAGGCTGGCCTGGCTGCAACCTGTGCAACTTGCTTCACGGAACGAAAAAAAAAATTATGTAACATCCATATTTTGCACCCAGAAATAGCAACGTGGACCTGGCACAGTGTTGGGGAGCCATGCGTGACAGCGCCCGAGAAGTGTGACAAAACAAAAGCTGCAGGAGACATCAGTCAACCTTAGCATTAGCATCCTGCTTTTTAAATGTGTCTCCCGTTTTAGACCTTTATTACCATTATATCAACAATAAGCATTATATTATTAAACATAAGTTTATTTGTCACAAAAAAAAAAAATCAGAAATCCAGATCCAGTGGTGAAGATAGGTAGAGTGCGATTTGCTCTGATAGCTTTGCTCTTTGACAGGCCTACAGTCCCTTTGTTCCTCATCATACCCTATAACCCAACTGACGGCCATGACTCATTTTGTCACTCATCTCCCACACAAAGGCTGTCCTTGCCTTTTTGCCCTGTCAACTGACTCGCTCTAAATCTTTCTGTAAAGATGGGAATAGCGCCCAGGCTTTGCTCCCAGAATGGATTTGAAATTAGGTAGATAACCCCTGGAGCGCTTACTCTTTCTGCCATGCCTTGCACACTTGTCACGACCTGCAGGTGTGCAAACGCCCCCTCAACCCCCTCCAAACCCGTCCCCCCCCCCCATTCGGCCTGTGATGTGACAGGAACAGAGCATACTGGTTCTCTGCAAATTGCAGAGTGTAAAAAGCGCTGAGGCCCGGAGAACGGCGGTGTTTATCTGCGCCGAGATCTGCAGATGAGCTGACTGATCTAAAGCAAGCAGGGCTTGGGGCAAAATGAGATTTCTAATCCTAAACAAATTCGGAGGCAAGGCAGAACAGAAGAGCAGAGCTCCCTTATTTACATAGGCTGGTATCACAAACACAAAGCGACAGGGAGGCGATCCAGGCAGGCAAAATGTCAACCTTGTTTGAGTGACCTCATAATGCAGATTAATACTGACATAACTTGCCATTTAGACAGGTTTGGGTAATCCTGCAGGTTACGATTATTTGAGTATCAATAGCTTGTAGGCCCGTTCACAGATTCATTAGGGTGACCAACCCTTTAAGAGGAGTGAGAAGCGGGTTTTGTAATGCCCGAAAGCACTGCTGAAATGTCAGTCTAATGCTATCACTGAGATTTGATCGGTTACAGAGCAGTAGCGTCCTGATGTACAGCGCATAAGCCAAAGACGGCCCATCTCCGTTATGTGTACAGGTTGTACATTTTAGTGTGCACGCATTTAATTATTGTCTAAAGTCATTCGCAAAACCCTCCTGTCCACTTTTTCCCCCATCTTGATTAGATAACATGCAATACAATTGTGTTCATTCCCCGCAATTGTCGATCTGCCATTAAATGGTAAAGATAACGTCTGCTTAAACTCACTGTAAGTATCCGAGCGTATCCATCCACGGAGGAAAATTTGGAAACAGTCTAATTCAGATTTTAGAGCTGCATTAATTACAAAAGAGAGAGAGAGGGAGAGAAAAAAAGAATCTGATCTATACCAAATTAATTAGGCCTGGGTGAGTGAATGTAGTGAATGCTGGGGGAGCAACTGGGTAATCAAAGATGGTCTTAAATCATCAGTTGTTCTACAATACCCCCACGGCAAGCCCAATGAAAGACTACGGCAAATTAAAAAAATGACCATCATTTATTGGTCACCGCTTGAAGCCAGCTGCCAGAGCAGGCCTGTTTAGGCCCACGTCCTCGCAGGCCCCCCACAGCCATGCCAAGATTAACAGCCCCCAAACAATTTCAAAACAAAATTACTGGAGGAAAGCCACGGATGTCTCTTTTAAAAACAGTGGATGGATGGGACGGCGCCAGCCTCTAAATAAGTCAAGTGCTTTAAATATCGTAAAAAACAAATAAACACGATTTGAGACAGCCTGTTGCGCCAGGTAAAAAATAAATCTGATAAATCAAGAGTGACTCTGGCTGGTTTCACGTTAAACTTAGCACTTCATTTACATCTGTACTTTCACTGTCATCTAAAACAGAGTAGATTAAAAAAAAAAATAACCAAAATGTCAAAGAGTGACATTTAACACTGACGGAGGAGAGGATCGGTGACATTAAGAGAGCTTCAATAAACTGTTTTAATGTCCTTAGTCTAAGTTGGAACCAACGTCACTGATGCAACCCGTTTCACTGCATTTGCTATTACATTACATCATCACCAGCATCATGTGACACAGCGCTGACGAGCTTTACGACATGCGCAGTTGGATCAGCAATCCAGTTTCGACCTCATGACCTGCAAAAAAAGAAAGAAAAAGAAGCAGCCACTTTTAATTTACATGGACGGGAGTCAGCTGGCACAGTGTCCACGCCACGAGACCTCGCCATGGGCTGCGGGAGCTTCATGCGCTTGCTGGAACTGGCATCAGTCCCCCCCCCCCCCCGAAAGCTATGTAAAGGTCCAGCCGTGACGCAATACGGCAGGAGTATTTTGGGATGAAGTGCGTGGGTTCCCAGAGAGTGACTGGAGATAATTTTAACTGGATGAACACAATTCCTTCCTATTCCAGCATTCCAGTGGAGAAGTTATTTTTGGGGCGATGCTTTACAAGGCACCAGGCACAGCGGAAAGAAATACCACACAGTTGGAAGAAATGGGGGACTGACACATCTAATACTGTATGCGGTCCTGCAGCCAGGGAAAGGTGTTAACACACGTGTATCCTACACACAGTGGAGCTTTTTGGCTGGAGAACAAGTCTAATTTTGAGAGTGTAATATTGTTCCCTGCTTCTAAAAACAGATCAGTTTCACAGCTTCCGACATGTCAAAGTCTTTCAAAACAATCCATGATCATATGATTACGTTACAAACCTTCTCTAATGTTGTAACAAGGAGACTACAGCGCCTATCTGGTTTATTTATACTGAGGAATTAGATTATACCTGTGCGTTTGCGTTTTCTGCATGCGGTGATGAATAACAGGGTGAAATAATCAATGCGAACTGAACAAATAACAGATGCTGGCTCAGGAACGCACTGCAAATATAGATGGACAGCTTTTTTTCCCCTCCACCTTCTAATTCATATCTTCTTCTGCGCAGAGAGACTCATTACATTATCAACACCTTGCTGGGCGTATTGCCACGTCCTAGATTTACAAAGCACACCTTGCACACTTCACTCATGTACTCGGAACAAAGGTAAAGAGAAAAAAAATAGAATAAAGGCGATCATTCCTATAAAAAGGAGCAAAGCGAGTTTTGTCTGTGGTTCGCAAGCTACCAGTTTCCGGGTTTCCTGTTGCAACGCTTTGTGCGGACATTGCATTTCTCTCTGTTCCTGGGTTTCGTGTAAAGCGATCCTGGCACACCACTGTTCCGGACCGTCTCGAGTGATCCATTACTCGCCCATGCCAACTGCACCCTTTTTAGTCTTCCAGCTCTGGCAGCTCGCAGAACGGGCACACAATCAGAAATTTCATCCCGGGTGCTTCTCTTGCAGCGCATGTTTTTATTGCAAATCGGTGATTTTCTTCTTTCCGAGTGCCCGTGTGCATACACATGCTCTAAGCCCCGCAAGAAAGACCTACTCTCAAGTCTCCATCACAGTATTGAAGTCTTTTTGAGGTAGTGTTCAAGGCCACAACAGTGGCCTGTGTGTATCACTCATAATAACCTGTGAGCAAAACAGGTAATTTCACCGTGTGAATATATTCAAATTTATTTGGCCCCAGGCTTTGTAGCACTAAGCCAATGGAGAGTCTGATTGTATTCAGACAAGGACAAATGGGCCCACCGCATTCATTGAAGCTCATGCAATAGGCTAATTAGCTCCCGTCAGGCCCAAGAAAGGTTGACGGTTGAGTACTTGACACATTAAAGTTATAAAGAGGAAGGAGGTGAGGTTCAAGTGTGGAGAGTGACACGAATGCATGTACTCTAATAGTCCTGCTTCTGACATGGTGCTTGTTCAGCGATTAGTGGAAAGTTGACATGGGGTGATCAATGTTTGGATAGGTTATGGAAATAGTTGAAATAACGCTAACCTAGCGTACTTTTACAACCCCCCCCCCCCCACCACTTCCCCCCCCCCCGGGGGACGTGTGTGTGCGTGCGCGCGTGTGTGTGTGTGTGTGTGGTAAGGCCCGGCGCTCCACAGCTCGTTCTCCTAATCGTGCAGAAACCCAGACTACTTACAGGAGCAATGAGGGAGGTAATGAGAAAGTAATTTTTACTAATTTCAGCTAGCTCCACTTCCATTCTGTATGACTGTGTGTGCCGTCTGCATCATTACGGGTAACATCTGCAACGACTTGCCATGCGTACGCCACCAAGAAGGGGTGGGGGGCGGGGGGGCGGCAAGGGAAGGAAGTGGGGAGAGAAGAACGGGAGAAAGACGACAAGCTGGCTGACTGAGTTTTGATGTGGCTCAATGAGAACAAAGCCTGCCAAAGCGCCATGCTCATACTGCCTCCTGTCGTCGGGAGTCTTACCCATCAAGGTGGTTGTGGTCTGAGACAATGAAACCCTCTGCCGAGATGTTTTTCTCCCACCAAGTCTGTCGCCAAACAGCTGCCGCTAATCTCTGTTAGCAGAGCCCCACTAAACAGCTGACTACAGCCTTTAATCTGGTCCCACCACAATCATTACCTCTGGAGCCAGGAGGGAGTGCCTAACACAATTGCGGAAGAGTAAACAAATGAAACCTGATTTGTGTCCATTTGTCTGTCATTCCTCTGGCTTTCATGTAATCACATTTGAATATTTGTCGAGGAGCCAAAGTCGCTATCGTTTCATCGGGCATACGTTGCGGTTTGCCCAGTCCACCTGATTGTCAGAGCCATCTTCTAGACTTTGGCAAAACTTCGAACTCTTTGAGCTTCATGGGCTAATTTAGCGTTATTACACCTCTGACCTCCAGGAGATGCAAGAAGGATGTATGCACACTCTTTCTACAACATGGTTCAACCTCATCTGTGGCCCCTTGTAACTCCCACCGCGGACCGCAGGCCTGTCATAGACTCTTGTTTGCTTTATTATTTTCATGTCATGCCTGTACATCAAACTAGCATACTGGAGATGGCCACTTCGGATGACAAACACGGGCACAAATTTGTCTTTCGTGAGACATGGCTCCACAGGTCACCAGACAAGCTTGTCACATAGCACACATTTCATTTCAAGTCTCTGCCTCAGCGCTTACATGGAAGTCCTGTGGTTTGACTCCGCCATGGCCACACGGGGGAACAGGTGCCCGTGAAATGAAAGTCAGGTGAGGTTTTCAGAAGCGTGGAAGGAAAACGCAGCGATGTCCCTGTGCTTCAGACGGCAGATTACCTCTGTGTGGCATGAGGGCCGCTGGAGAGCTGAGGTAGCCCCCTGTGAGGAGCCCACAGGGAATACGTTACCGGCAACTTGACAATGACATCTGGACATTTTGTTCTTTGCTCCTCTGAGGGGGGAGAAAAAAATGGACTTGTTTGGTGATCACAGGGGTTTTGATGCTTGCCGTGTTATCACAAGATGCAGTGCTTTGCCATTATTGTGCCCCTACGCTTATTATAGATTCCATTAAGATGGCAGTTAAATTGGATGTCCCCATCAGCTCTGGAGCATGTTGTTTGTTTTAGAGAACGGAGTGCTGAGTCACATAAGTATTATTAAGTCTTTCAGAAGATAACAGATGAATTAAAGTGACAAAGCGAGCGAGAGGGTGCTGTCTTTCATTTTCCCCCTACCAGCTTTATTAAGAAAATGAGAAATCAAAACACTGTTAAGCCACAATCCATATTTAAGATGAATTAGTGTTATTCAAATGATTTCTAGTTTAGTGGAAATATCTCAAAGCTCGGGACATGGACGCCTTGAATGTGTGACGTCAAGTTACGCAGCAGAGCACCGATAACGTGCCCAAGCCTGACAATGCGGACACTGGCAGTACTCGAGTGTTCGGGGATGTGAGCACATTATTTTGTCACACTAAAAGTTTAAATAATAAAATCACTACCAAAGCCTACAAATCAGGCAACAGGCACAGAGTGTGTTGCTTAGGGACTTTGTATGTCAACGCAGTCGTGTTGTTGACGAATAAACCCGAAACTTCAGTTCTCTCCGGCTCGATAGAGCATTTCAGCAAATAGTATAGTCTACTAATGGTTACATGCAGACAGACAGACCGTACAAGTTGCTGACTGCAGCGAATAATCATCTACGAAGACTATAAGATAAGGCACTTAATAATATATGGCTTCTTCCAGATATTTCACACTTCTACTTTGAAACTGGGATCCAGCTCAAAGTTTAAAACAATCCTGCACAACCCTCCCACAGCAACAGTTCAAACGCCGAGCACCAAAAATAACCTCTTATGTAATTTTCTTTAACATACCGGATATTTCTTCCCATGAAGCCCAACAACTACTACCAGCGAGCGCACAGTAATCTTGCGGAACTTGCAACCAATCTGTTTTTTTTTTCCACAGCAGCCACTTCGGGCTTTTAGGACATTTTCCTTGCATGGCTGAGGAAGGAGCACATTGTAAATGAAAGATTAGTGCGATTGTGTTACATTATTGTGAGGTTCCCCTCTCAGCTTAGGCTGATTTGTGAGCCCGTTCGACAATGTTTCCGCCGCACTCCCTTTGTAATAGATTCACTGGGCCTTGAATTGTTGTGCAGTGGAAGCAGTTCAATTAATACAGCACCACCATAAAATAACTATTGAGATGACAAACGGGTAAATGAATAAGCATTTGCCTCTGCGGGCGCAGGGAAGGATGTGTGTCTGCTGAAATTTATGCCGGCAAATCAAGCGCTTTTGGGGACGATGATGCAGTCGACTAAATATATCCTGCTGTCGCACACAAGAAGGGGCAGGTAAAAGATGGACCCGTTATCTCTCACACCATCGACTGATGATGGCTCATTTGAATATTTACAGCGGCATCTAAGGTAGATAGAATGATCTCCTATCATTAGACCACAGCCTTTCAGTGCAGCATAAAGATGCATCAAAGATAGCAGTAAATGCAAGGGATGCAAGGGGGCGGGCGGAGGGGGTGGCGGCATACATTGGCCTCAGCTCTCTCGCTCGCAGCAAAGAGGGGAGAGGCCTTAAGGTGGCGGATCCACAAAGTTGACTGCGTGGTGGGATAGAGAACGCTCTCTCGCTCTTGTCAATATTCATTTCCAGCAGCATTGACAAAAAAAGCTACGGGGATAAATATGCATGAAGGCTGAAGGAGGTGGAGGGAGGGAGAGCAAGAACCCCTGGTTTTAGTCAACGAGCCCACAGTGTTCACTGCATGCTGATTAAACACTCAAGTGCAGGATGACTAAGTCGTGTCTGACAACTGCGGGGTGAATTTTTAATTTACACTTTGCCACATCCAGGAGGTTGTCTAGTATTAGTCATGGCTGCTGTTTTTACTCGCTGTAATTGGACTAAGATGTTTTTTGACTCTCCAAAGCTGGTTATTTTTGGTGTCCTAAGCATATTTGGTTGTGGTTGTCTCCTGACATTTCCCAGCGAGACTTTTTTTTTGACTTCGTGGCTATCATGTGCAGGGCTCAGGGTGGCCCAAAAAGGAAAAGATGCAAATTCAGGAAGGGAAATGATCCGGCTTCAAGGGGAGTTAATCCTGGCATCAGTTTCAAAAATTAGATCAAATCGCTTACACGTTTCCCTTTCAGCGGTGGCGCGCCGGAAAATGGATGGTGTCCAGAGTGTAGTTCACATGGGTTTCAATTAGCAGTGTCTAAATGAATTAAGAGGTTTAAAGCCATTGCTGTTCTAGTGGTGGTATTAACCTGGTGCTTCTCATTAGCCACCCCTGGCTGATAAAGAGAGTAAGGGGAGCGGCAGTGCAGACAGACACCTCTTGCTGACAACGGGTGACAGAGTGGATCACACTGCCTCATGAATAGTAATGGCCGCCAACATGTCCCGCTCTCCCCCGTGTGAGGAGTGACGGATTCCTGTGTCAACAGGGCCCATGGCTAGGGAAAAAGGACTGACAACTGACTGAGACATTCTGGAGGGAGGAAGAATTGAGGAGAGCGAGGGGGGGAGAGAGAGAGGGAGAAATCCAGTCCTGACATGAAGGCTGCATCATAAGATTGTTTGTCTGTCAGAGCTGCCTTCATTGCCTCCCTGAGAGTGAGTAAATAAACACTGTTTGCAGGGAAAGGAAGTGAGACTGGATTGTTACCCGGTGCCCTTTGGGTGCACGGAGAGGCGCTGGCGCGTCTCAATAAATCAGGCCGAGCAGCCACTCTTAATGCACTCCCCAAACTATCGATAAGGGAGAGGAGAGGCGAGCGCAGCTTTTCCACGGAGTGATGTCACTGATAACCTGGCAGGCGCACACTCGTCCTGACTGACCAGGTCTTGGCCAATCAATAGCGGCACAATGTCTGGCTTGGCAAATGCACAGGTGAGCAGAATGTCAAATAAGCAGCAAGGGACTCGCGTTGAACAAAGACCAACTTTCTAAATGGAGCCAGAAGTGGCAGCGCTAGCTGTGATGTCCAGTGCTTCAGACAGGAACCACAAAAAGCTATTCTGAGCAGAGCAGTCGGACATCACACCCAGTCTACAGCCTTGAAACAGGGATGGGGTGGAATGGCACCTCTGCTCCCAATTGTCTGGATGGAGCCTTTTTTATTTATTTATTTATCAAAATCTGTTGGTTTTTTTATTGTCATTCCCCGCTAGGAGGGTGGAGCAGGGAGCTGCTGACTGAAATCTGAGCACAGCTGGGTCCATGAATTGTTCATTTGTTCCCTGTGAACTCCCCTGACCCTGAACAGAGTTTAGAACTAGTTGGTACAAAAAAAAAAAAAGGTTATAGGTTCCCACTAATCGAATCTGTCCATAGAGACCAATTACAGAAAAACTGTGTGCAACATGTTCTTGGGGCCTTTTAACACAGCATAGCATGCCATATTATAAAACCTTTCCACCCACTGTCCGTCATCTTATTTTCCAGTTTTTTTCCCGTGGCTCTCAAATTCACATCTGGTTGACTGCACAAGGGGGAGCTGTTTAGTCAGTGTCAGACCAGTTCACCGCATGCCAAACTGGGTCATCTATAGGAAAGCAAAGGAACGGCGGCGCATGTTTAGAGCCATTAGCTCCTCCAGCTAGAGAGACGCAAGTCTGGAACACCTGCTGCAACCTGCGGGTAAGGACTGATTTCTCTATTTATTTAAGTGTAATGGCTATCCTAAGCTAGGTCCAGACCTTCACCACCCATTTCTCTGATTGGTTCAGCAATTCAAGCATCTGAGGTTGTGCCAATTGATAGCTGTTACAATCCGTCCGAGGACTTCTGCCTGCCATATCCACAGCGTCCAGTCCAGTCCAGTCCAGTCATCCTTTACGGTTCTAGGATTTTTGGCACCACCATGTACCACCACCATTAGGACACACTGCCAGCCAGCCTCAAGTCCTCAAAGATTCAGCAACTTTGTATGAACCGTTTGACTGATTCTGTCTCCCGGTTTGGTTTGCACCAATTCCTTATAACAGATATTGTCCAAATCGTAGTAGATATTACCTTGCCTATAAATTGTTCATCGTCATGTCTACATCTGCAATTCGAAATGGTTACTTTCCATGTCAGGTGATAGGCCTGGTTTCAGATGCTTTGCAGCAACAACACTGCCTCTCCATGGTCAGTTCGGGAGGTGTTTATGAGCTGTCCTTTCAAATGGTGAAAAAAAACATTGTTTTGTGTGGCATTTTTACAAATCAAATGGTTAATGGTTAGGTTGTCTACTTCCTAATGAGGTTACACTGTTAAGTAGTAGTCTAAAGTCTAAAGAATAATTTGAGGACCTGGCTAGGGCAGCCTTAGTTCAGAGCCCAAGACAGTCTGCCAGTGATTTTTACATCTTGCTATGACTGCCAGGGATGTCACATCCAAACAGATCTCTTGTGAAAAAACTAGTGTTGTTAATATTGGATCTCCCTCCCACCCTCCAGATTTGTCTTATCAGCGAGGCTGACATGTCATGGTTTGTCAGACAGCCCTCAGATGGAATGCTTTTTTTTTTTCCCTTCCCCTCATCGAACTGAAATGAACTATATTTTCAGGCTATTTGTTGCCACGAACTCAGCCAGTCTTCACACGGATGCCACGCGTGCCAGCTGTCAAAGGCTTACTGGTTTCATGTCTTAAGTGAATGATAAAGTGCACCGCAACAGCTCAAAACTTGTTCTGTTTGGTAAATAAAATGGTTTCAATAGTTACTAAGAACTGTGGCCGCTGAGCAATACTCTTACATAAAGCTTGTGACAAACACCACTGACGCACGCTCCATTAGATAATCTTTGACTTAATTTGTTTCTATATTTATGTTTCTACTCATTTCAGTCAGCGGAATGGAAGGAAAATGTTCCTTTGAATTTGATTTTCACAGCAGAAAAATGAGGGGATGCTAATCTGGGATCTTAAAGACCATATTAAAAGCAATGCTAAGACATTTACTCGGCAGTGTAATTCATCATATGCCATTAATGTTGGATGTTTTTTTTTATTATTTCCACATTAATATGATCGCTGCACCCAGGCAAGTGAGTCACAGCAGCTGATCGTAGGTGTTTGTACACAAATTGAATATTTCGGTGTGTGTGTGTGTGCGTGGGTGTGTGTTGGGGTAAAAGATAAGGGGGGGGTGGGCATCATTACGAATTCTGAAAAGCTGAGCACGATTTCCGGCATCAATTATTCAAGTGTACAGCCTGTTTCTGTAATCGCTTTCCTATTGTCCGCTAAACGTCCCAAATCACCACAGAGTTGACATGGAAGAAGACCGAGTGCCTGCTCAGCAGGAAATGATGGGATGGAGTTTCCTCCGGCACCATTGTTGGGAAAAATTTTTTGAAGGTGGTATGATTTACATCACACTGCTTATCGGATTCAAATCATAAAAAGGTAACACTTGTATGTATTGCTGAAAAATAAATAAACCCATTAAAGGCTGAATCTGTTGAGATATTTCACCGGATAAGTGAAAATTTTGACCTGTTGGTAGCACCAGATCAAAGGTTACAGGACCACCAAAGTCTTTAGTATTCACCATTGGGGCACCATGGATATCTGTACCGTTTTTCAAAGCAATGCAATAGTTGCTGACACAGTTGAATCTGGACGGAAGTGGTGGACCACCTGACAGTGCTCGACTATAGCTAAGAACGGCTAAAAACTAAAAGTAACTAAAAAGGTAACTAATCTCACAAGTTGATACCAATTTCCCAAAATTGTGCAACTGATATCGCCATCATTTACATTTTTGGGTGTAAATGTTCTTTTAGTTTAAAATAAAATATGATTTTGTTCTAGAGATATAATGGATGAAGGACTGAGACTAAACAATCATAATGCTAGAATCATTTGTAACAGGGACTCAACAGCATCAATCCTCAGTTCTTCCATTTAATCACATTGAATCAATCACTCCTGCGATCACTTTTAATCTTGTTTTTTTTGTCACCCACTTTGTTTTGCAGTTGGATTTTAGCCATCGACAGACAACAGTCCTATCATTTATTGTCTGGTTTACAGCAAACATAGAGGTTGATGTTCTTTTCAGGGGGGTTTACTCTTCTCTGGGAGCTGGACGGCTCCTGGTTAAGGAATCAATTTGACTGGACAGCCTTACAAATTGCATAAAGAGACAAAGTTGTCCTTGGAGTGCGCCACAATTGATTGATGGCTCAACACTCTTGCACCGTAAATCCTCCCGACAGAACGGAGGCAAATCAGTCGCCTGCTTCGGCTCCCCACCCTCCCGTGCTATTTACCTACCTTGCCCATCTTCCCTCGCTCTGCCTCTTTTCACACAAAATGCCATAGGATTCAAATTTTATCCAACCTTTATGTTTTGACAGTGAGTTCATGTTGCGAGGCTGCTGCAGAATTTAAAAAGAAGACCGGATGAAGATGAATCCAGCAGCCTTTTGTTTTTGTCAATCAGCTCTGTTGCCATGCTGCGTGATATCTGATGTGAAAAACAAGGCATCGGCAAGTACACAGTTTAAAGCCCAAAGTTAACAGCACTTGGGAGATAAAACAACTTCTCTCGGGGGGGGGGCTTGTGCTGTGCAAAGGAAATGGCAGTCTTCCCTGAGGAGGTCACACCACTGTTTGTTTCTGGAGAAGAACACTACAGGCGTCTTTTTAAAGCACCCCCACTAATCAGAAGTGATCCGTTCACATGTGCGAGCCACTTTCCCTTGGGAAGAACTGGATAAAAAAAAGAAAAGAAAAAAAGAAAAAGTACAGGCTAGTCACAGACACGGGGAAACAATGTTGAAAATAAACACCCAGAGAGGGAAAAGGGGTTGAAACATGAACTCCAAGGAAGACTGGATACTAAATTTGTCCAAAAAACTGCATACTGCCTGTATAAAATTTATATGTGCATGCATTTGTGTACATCAGTGCAAAAATACATGTGCTGCAAACATGCCTTTGCAGAATTCCACGCAGCTGGAATGTAAAAAATGTCCTGGAGAAGAAATGAAACCAACCCACTCTAAAATTATCATCAGCCCTGCACAAGAAAAAAATAAATAAAAAGATTTAACTATTTCTACGCACGCACACACACACACACGCGAGGGCAGAGTGGGCAAACGCTCCCCGCGCCTAATGAACACACTACAACTGGATGATACCATAGCGCCTGGGGTTTGTGTGAGCAAGTGGGCGGGGTGAGCGAGTTTATACTGTAGTTTTAGTGTGTTTTTATTAGAGTGTGTTCATGTCGGCGCGTAGGTGCAAGCAGGTACAACACAAAAAAAGAAGCCATCTGTTCAGATTCCACCGAATGCTGCCGCTCCCGAACCACTGTTACTCGACAGAGTGAAGGATTTGGAGAGAGTTAAAGTCTAAACTGGATACTCAGGGGGGGAAATATTAGATTCCTTCTGCATGCATGTTAGTGTCCTCCCAAATTTCATACCGTAACAGATAGGTATAAATGATTAAGCAGCCCGTTGCCCTGAATAGCCGCAGAGCAAAAGAGAAGAGGGAGGACAGAGGAAAATTAAAGCGATCAGCCGTGCTTGCGGCATTTTAAAGTACCACAACATTGTCATAATTAGTTCCTCTCTCTAGGAATCACCAGGAATTCTTCCTCCTAAGACAAAAGCCTTCTCCGCTCTTCTCCCCCCTTTCTCATAATTAAAACACAGCCTCCGCCGCTGCTTACATGAAGACATAGTACGCGCCGTATTCCTCTGTCACTTTAATGAGAGCGATAAATGCTATGCTAGCTTTGGCTATTTATAAATTTTATGGCACAAATTGTGGCATAAAGGGCACAAATCAGATGAATGACAGACGAAGGACAGCTGCGGCGTCGTCCCTCCATTAAACGCCGCAAATGGCCAACTGTGGCCCGAGCAGTTAATTAGCCAGAGAGGGCCTAATCAGAGTTTTGGAGCTGTGGTCCTCCCCAGGTAACACACTAATAGGAGAAGCTTGTGGAGACACAGATGGAGCAAAGAGCGTGGAAACAGGGTAACTATTGGCTTTGGGCTTCTCATAAGAAAAGCATGGCACCCCCCAACAATAACCTGATTTGACCTGTGTGTAAAAAAAAAAAAAAAAAAAAAAAAGAGACTTCTGGCTGAACTGGTCAGTTTGAGATATTAGGCTATATCTTTATTTAATGAAGTGGTTTTGTATGAAGCGACCTACGGCTGAGAACCAACGATGGACAAATCAGAGGAGGTGCAAGACGATTAGAGGGTTTCTATGCAGACAGTAAGTACTGAAAAATAAAAGGAAAGGATTTTCTGCCACATCACTCTGAACTGCTCACAAAGTACAGACAGAATGTAACCCGTGACAAAAATCTGGAGCATGCGTCGCTTTGCTATAAAAAGCTCTTCATCCAGCTGGTGTGCAGTACAAGGGACTGCTGTGTGACCGAGACAGAGAGTGTCATGGAAGTCGTCTGCCTCTCTCCCCGGCACAAGCAGCGAAGCAGTTGCACCTTGCTGTCAACAGAGGACAGGAGCGAGCACGCCGTCCCCCCCGTTAGCGCGAGGCGGCAGTGGGGGGGGGGGCTCGCACCGAGGCGAGCGCTCGCCGAGATAAGGCGCGCGGATGCCTCGGGCGCCCCGAAGTTAATCAGGAAAGCTTCCTGTATACATATCAAACAGGTCCCCCCCCAAAAAATAAAATCCAGCCTGCTCCTGTTACGTAATCTACTAAACAAATCAGCCAGCTAGCACATCCTGCAGAGGAGAGGGAGGGAAAAGACGAGGAGGAAGAGAGGAGGAGAAAAAAAAATAGCAAAAATAAATGAAAGTCAGGCTGTCCTGACTGATGATGTGATGCTGTAAACAGGGAAGCTTTTTTCTAACAATTAAAGAGCAGGGGCTTATTGATTTCCAATGGTGCTCTCGAGTGACTTGCTGGCTGTCACAATGAGGCCCGCGGTAAGGTGACCATGTCTCTGCTCAACGTGATAAACCTCGCATGTCATCAGGTAGGGAGGACGCGGTGTCCCCCCCCCCCCCCCCCACCCCCCCTTCCCCACCCCCTCTCTCGCCTCGCAGACTGCCACCACAGCATTTATCACCGCGGCGATGTGGAATTATGGGCCGCTTCATTTAGTAATGAAGTCACCAAGGAGTTGGCAAGTGCAGCCGGGCACATACCAGCACGGGAGGAAGTGAGTCAAAAGTTAAGAGCTTCGGAGTACAGGCGTTTAAAAGTTAGGGCGCACAGAAGCACACGCACGCACACATCTGTTTCCCCAAGACGACACCTGGGCAAGCGGAGACAATCGCGCAACTCAACGCGCGACTTTACAAGCATCATGGGGGAAAAAAAAAAAAAATGGTGGCAACCTAGACGAGAGGTCAACTCCAGTCTTACTCCGGCGATAAACAACCATAAATCAGAAGACGGGCTGTCACTCGAGTAGATCCATCATGGGCCAACCCGCGGCGCCTAACACATGCACGCACGCACAAGCGCTCGTACCGCAGCAAGGAAAATAGGGAGGAAAGGCCCATGCAGATTGATTGACTCCTTTAAATGAGTGGCAGTGGGGTTTATGTTGATCGATTCCATGGATAATTGACTGATTCTGGTGTTGTTAGAAGTGGAGTAACGACTACATGTCAAGCGCTGTGATGTGACACCGCCCGCGGGCATCCTGAGTTATAGACGCGGCTTGCAAACTGAGAAAGGAAGTTGACAACGTGCAAAGGAGGCGTCTCTGGATCTCGCGCTCGTCTCGAGCTCTTTCAACGGTGTTGAGCCGGTTTAGCAGGCAGATTGTCGCAAGAGGTCATAACAGTGTGCTTGCCGAAAACTCGGGAAGTGATAGGAAGCCACAGATAAACTTGAAAATTTGGAAAACGAGCTGAAATCCACAAAAGTGATCGTGTTTGCCAAACTAATTTGCGCTGTATTTCAGTAGAGCAGACGCATGCTGCATGTAAATATCCCTTTTTATTATCATTTGAAGTAAAAGTTGATTGGAATTTTTATGGTTGAGAATTAGGCCAAATGGAGACTCTTCTCATCTAGTATTCCTACACCTCCGCCGGCGAGTCGCCATTCTCTCGACTAGACCAATCAATGAATGAACTTGTTACTTTGGGCATTAAAAAAAGGCAAAGCCATGGAGGAGCAGTGGTCTGTATTTGGAAATCTTCCCGCTTTGTGACACAGCAATTCGCAGCTGTTCAGAATTGGCAGCTGGCAGCCGGCAAGTCACAGATGAAAAAAGAAAAAGCGGCAGACTGCACCTTCAAGATTACGAGTTTTCTATAGATTTATGACGAGATACAAGACGGATTCACTTCTGAATCAAGGGCCGCACCGATATGGTAAAATTCAGCCCGCTTTATTATGCCAAGAGGTGGCCACCGAGTGGAGAAAAGGACACTGATGCATAGAATGCAAAGCGACTTTTAATTATTCTTGGGAAAAGAGCACAAGCCCTTGGCTTGTTTACCACTTTACCGGAAACAGCTTATGATTGCTTTGTAATTATCTCCTTGATAATGTAAAATTTACCCCCCACCTCCTCTCCGTCCACTCCTTTCCGTAGAACACCAGGCCAGAAGTGATCAAGCATTCATCATTTGGCCCAAATGTTTTAACTTTTATTCGGGGGAGGTGGAGGGAGGGCTAATAGATTATGGGTAATGAAGCAGCTCCAGCAGTAACACAAATAGGACTTGTTGTGAAAGACACAGGCTAAGGCGCGCCTGTGCTGCGATAATCAGTCTCTTTTGTCTCATGATAAGCCGAGAGCCTAACCTTCACCCAAAGAGCACATCATTTCCCCTATGAGAGACTTAATGAGACATTAGCCATACTAACAAATGGTAGACGAGAAAGTGAAAGTGACTTTCCAGGTAAAGGCCGTTTGCTTGACCATAATCAGTCCCCGAGTGCAGCTAAAAGATGGAAACAACTCCGAGTCTCCGTCTCAACAGCTTGCTGTGGCTTTTATGACGGGCCTCCCAGGGCCCATCGAATGGCATGTAACATCTTAATATCCCTCAAATAGAACAGGTAATCTGCTTTTGTTGTCGGCTAGTCTGCTGTGATACAGACGTTGCAGTTTGTCCATTCGGGCTCTTAATTCTGTTTTGGGTGCAGCACAGAACTCAGAAACAATTGCCTGTCACGTGTACGTGAACACTTGCGGTTTATTCATGGCATTAAAGGCTATTTAATATAGAAATAACACAAACTGGCATTATAGACTTCAGAGAGGCAGAGCGGAGCGCTGCGATCGTAGTTTCGGTTTTTGCATTTTGGCTCACATCCATATGCATCCGGAATCATTGTTCAGACACCGAATCGCGCATTGATGGTACTTTTTTCCTTTTGTGCAGCACAGAGTGGTTTGGGGATGTGGGACTGAAAAGACACAGTGGTGGATGGATAAAGAAAGGAAGTGACGAGCTGGTGCGTGAAGGGGCCCTGTTCCCCGCCGGGCCTCCCAGCTCAATTAGCTCGGCTCATCCCGGCTTTCTGCTGATGGGGAAAATCAGCCACGCCACGCTGTACCGTACAGTCCGGGGAGTCTAGCCTGTTAGTGAGTGAATGAGTGAGTCAGTGTGCACATTATGCGTCTGTTCATGTCTCACATGCAGATTTTGCATTTGTGTGTATCTGTGTGTGTGTGTGTGTGTGTGTGTGTGTGTGTGTGGGCTGTCTCATCTCTGTTAGACTGCGGCCCCACAGTGCTCTCTGTATCAAAACACCTGAACCAATTAGGCTACACAGGCCAAAAATAAATAAATAGACCAACATTTTTTAGCCTGTGCGGCCCCAAAGCCACTTACAGTCATGTCATAAACAGTCATGCAAAACTTAAGTTATGAGAGAAGTTTTTTCTGGATTCACTTATTGGGATGAAAATAACAATAATAATAATAAAAAGGATGAACTGGAGAGAGACCAAGACCAAGAATTCAGAGGTATGGATTATGAAACTCCCGCCAGAGATTAGAAAGGTTATATTCCAACACTTTTCTGCCAACAACTCCAGGCTAAAAAAAAGAAACTTCTTCATGTCTAAATGTTGAACTCTCAGTCAGCACCAACACCAGAAGAAGGAGATGAAAAAAAAAAAAAAAAAGATTAAAACTTTTTTCTTTACTCCTGTGGCGGTCGAACTCCCGAGAACATTTTAGCACAGTGTTGTCCAAACTGTGAAGGTACTGTAGATGGTCTGCATGTGAGATGTAGCGTATAAATCATTGAGATGGCTCCTGGATGCGCTTCCAGGATGTCCTAAAGAGAGAAAAAAAAAAAGAGGCCAAGGTCTGAGGGAGGCGGTCCATTGCTTTATGACAGCGTTTGGAGGCAGGGGCTGGGACCTTTTCAGAGACGTGATGCACATGCGTGTCTCAAAGGCAGAGTGAGATGGAAAAGAGCACTCTGTGTTAGGGGGGTGGGGGGGAAGGAAAAACGTGACTGAAATTGCTTGGCCAGCACAACTCAAGGCCAAAATCTACTTAATCATGGAATAAGGACAGTTCCGGCGCAACACTCCTGCATAAAAACTCGCGCGGACACTTTATGGCGCGCGGCGCGTCCACCCGAAACCGCGCGCTCGTCTCATCCGCCGCTCGAGGCCTTCCTAGAAATGAATACACCTCTCACGCATGCTCGGCCTGCCTCAAAAATGTAGACAAGAATGCTGCAGTGCACCAAGTGACTCGCTAAACAAACAAAGTAAATACACTGATAATGCCGACGATAAGATCCGAGGCGAAATGAAAGGATGAAGGTCAGTAATTGAGAGAAGGTGGGGGAGATAGAAGCGCGGTGTGGTTTGTTTTTCTCCTGGCAGGGGTCCATCTGGGCGCGTGCGGCGGGCTCCGGGGCGGTGTTGGAGCACGTCTGTGCAGAGGTTAAGAAAAGCAATTAATCCACAGCGGAGATAATCAAAAGGAACCTCCCCCTCTAGACACCTTGGTGCGGGAGGAAGAGAGAGAGAGAGAGAGAGTGGGGAGAGACAGACGGGGAGGAAGATGGGAAAATACTTGTTTACAGGCACCGCTGGCGCGATCAAAAGCGGAGGGGTTCAGCTCTGCCACCGGGGCCCTCCGTTTCAGGTGGAATTGATAACACTTCAGATGTACAATTCAATGTTTGTGAGAGTACTTTTACCTCCCGGTGAGAAGGCAAGGATTTTTCACAGTCTAAGCTGCGCTTCCTTTCATCTAAGATTTTTTGCGAGGTATCAACAGATTGTCAATGGCGAGGAAGACGTTTTCCCACACATAATCAGAAGAATGCAGTCTGGAAACGCCTGCACTCCTTCGGCTGTGACGCTGGCGCGCAGTGCGAGGAAGGCTCGAAAACAAGATTCATATCGCCGGGAAACTAATATTGTGATTACATTAATTTGCTGTGAAACAAGCACATCACAGGGACACGGAGACTGAAAACTGGGCTGAAAGATATTCCATCAACACCATTTGTAGTCTCTCTCTCTCCCTCTCTCTTTCTCGATTACCATACAGTATATGTTGTGGCCAGGGTGATGCAGTAAAAAGGACCTCTTCTTTTACCTTACCTTTGACTAATGACATGACTAATTTTAGCACCCTGGGAAATCAAAGCTTGTTGCTCCCTCTGGTGGTTCACAACTCCCTTTGGAATTAATATAACAGGGCGCTTTGGGAACATTTGTGTCTATGATATAGTCACAGCCCCCGCTTTAGTCTCTGCTCAGCCACCCTGCCTCCCTCCTCTCCTCTGTGCGCCTACTGCACTGCTGAATTTTTAAAAGTGACTGACAGAGCTACAATCAAGGAAAGGCTCACGCGCGTCAGTATACGCGCCGCTATGATACGATTGTTTGAATTATTAAAACGACATGTATGTTTAACGTGTACGACAGTTCGGTGTCAGTTCCCACGTAATCCTTCCGCCGACATGCTACAGCTGCCAAAATGTGTTCAATATAGGGTATGTAAACATCTTGCAGCGAAAACTCTGGCAGACGGTTAGCAGGTCAGCAGTGAGCAAGTGGCGGCACTTTCTTGATTAGATAATTACCCATCCATATCTTGGCAATATGTTGCAAGGGGAACAACACGCTTCTCATTAAGCTGCAGACAGGCCCTGCTCCTGTGGGCTGGTATCAAAAGCAAGGTGTTCAGCAGGCGTACACTTGTTGATGTAAAAGAAAAGGGAGGGAAAAAAAAAAAAAAAAAGATGTGCCAACGTGGAAATTAGATGCACTCCTTCGGGGGTGGTTGTAAGAGGTGTGGTTCTAGAGGTGCACTGAGCAAATCGCGGACTGAGAGCATGACAAACAGTAAATGAGTTTCTGGGATTCGGGGAAGGTAATTAGGCTTTCTGTCAAGTGCTGCCTGTCTTACATTTCTCAATTTTAATCCTAATTTGGACAACCAGTCCACCTCAAACTACATTCAAGTCCCCTTTGGGAGAAAACGATGAGTCTCTTCTGATAAACACCAACCCACTGTCCGCTACATAGGGTGTCGCGTCACTAGTCCGTTGGGTCGACTCAACAAAAGGCTCACTAACTGGTATGAACACTGAACTTATGTCAGACCTGTCTTGCGTGAAAGGCGCCGTGAAACGGCAAACCACCAGTCACCAATCACCACAACAGCATGACCCCTTACCGGCTTCTTGCTCAGAGTTGGCACCAACTGCGAGTGAAGTGGAGGAGTCTGAAGAGTGTCTGCAGTGTGAGTAGTTTGATTATTTTCACCAACATGTTGTTTAGTTTTCAAATCAGCTGATCATCTGGTGTATTCAACGCTTAAAAACGATATTAGTCCAATGCAATGTCCTCAAAAGTCTGACCCAAAATCACAAACTCAATCAACTTTATCATCCATTTTAAAACTGGGAGGGCAAGGATAGAAAAGCAGTGTTGTCATCGGTCCCAGTACAACTTTTCAGAATCAAAACACATTAGTCTCCGTCTTAGAGAGGAGTCTGGATTTTATGGTCAAGACCACAACTGCAGGGATGTCACTAAATTACCTGAGCATTGTCTGATTTATCACCATTACTGTGATTGGAGTGCCGAACTTCCAACGCAACCAATAACTTGACTCATTTCTAATTTTAAACTTTTGTTGCAGTTAACGGCTGTCACCACTCCCCCCTCCTCCTTCACACGCACTCCAAGAAAGTGAATACAGGATAGAGACAGGATAAGATAAGTAGCTGTGGCTGTCTGGGGGGGAGATGAAAGTCTTCTGTAATAAAATTTGGCTACCTAAACCACAAAGAGTTCATCTGCGGAGCAGCCTCCTAAAGAATGTAAATGCTGCAGCGCAACGCTTCCTCAGACAGCTGGGACCGCGTCAAACTTTTAACAGGGCGGAAGCGTAAAGAGAGGTGCACTAACTCGAAGTGACGATACAAAGCCAGATAATGTTAGCACTGTGCCTCTGCACCACGACACGTCAGAAATCTCTTCACCCTTCGCCCAAAGAGACGGCATATAAATAAAAAATTGTAACTTTTCACTGCCCTGTCAATCAACACGGAGCACACCAGACTAAACTCAAACAAAATTAAGTGAGTCTACCTCTCAGCTCGGCCTGTGATCTGCAGAGAAACACATATTCAAGAAGTGAGTCGCGTGGATCAAATACTGTACATAAGAGCGCACACAAAGGAGCTTTCATTTAACCAAGCCACTGAGTGAGGGGTAACGTAACTTGAGCCTTGCTGTGATGAAACATGCTGTAGGCAGAGGCAGACACATAAAAAAAAAAAATAAAAAAAATGCATTAGTCCTTACTGCTTCTGAGAGCACGCTGTGTTACCTGCAGCTTTTTTTTCCAAACGTCTTGAATGATAGGCTTCACCCTTTTTGAGCTGCACTGCCAAGCGCTGGCACGCTTTTTGTCGAGACAAACTGAATACATTGCTTTTGAAGAGCGACGAGGGCCCGGGCGGGGATTGGAGCCTGGAATTCTAAAAAAGACATGCACAAAATGTGTGATGAAACTTTCAGCACCGCGGACAGCAGCCTTCAAGAAGCCTGACGGAGGAGGAGGAGGAGGGGGGCGAGCGGGCGCGAGATGCGGAGAGTGGAAAAAGTCAGAGAGATGGAGTGAAGACGAGGGCATGAGTTCATTTGATAATTAAGCGCAGACTTCCTCTTCCCCATCCCGTGCATTTCAGCCATCCCCGTCTCTGCTCTTACCTCAAAAACACACACACACACACACACACACACACACACACACACTCTTATCCACACGCAAACTCCTGCAGCAGGACCCAGCTTCTCCACAGTCTGCCCCCCCCCCCACCGCCTCCCACCATCTCTGTGTCTGAGGCTGAATAATGCAGGGCCTTTACCCAGCGCTCAAGCATGAGTGGATAATCTGGCCACAAGGACAGGTTGTGTCAACATTTCCCTTTACTTCCTTATTTATTTATTTACTCACCCGCCGTAGGACTTGGGGAGGGAGGATATGTGCATGGCTAACAACACGCCGGCTGAGCGGATGACCCGCTTTCAGATGCGTCACTTTGTTTTTATTAGCACCGGGAAGGCTTTTTAAGGCCAAGTGTGTGGACTGTACGAGGAGATTACAGACCGGAGCA
Source organism: Nibea albiflora (assembly GCA_014281875.1). NCBI lineage: Eukaryota > Metazoa > Chordata > Actinopteri > Sciaenidae > Nibea > Nibea albiflora. The sequence goes on from CM024809.1 coordinate 10,928,913, forward strand.
CAGCTTCATTTTAAGTACGCATATAAATAAAGGAAATGTAGGGCCACCGGCGACAATTAACCCAACTATTTCTTTGCACGTCTTCCTTTTAAATGTTGTTCTATTACTTTTAGAAAATGTCAAGACAATGCTTTGATGTTTCACTGAATCCCAAACTGCACGTTTCGTCCGCAAAACATATTCCATTCACGCTGGTACGTAGCTGTGAAAAGCAGCCAACGCTCACATTTGAGAAGATTAAACAAGCCGGCGTTTGGGATTTTTGCTTGATGACTGACTGACTTAAAGATGACTTCTTTAAAAAAAGAAAAATAAATCACTGGACTAAATATATATATATATATAAAAAAGATGTGATGTGTTCAACTGAATTAAAGGCAGGGAAGTTAGGAGCTTTTATCTTTAAACCCTCTGGGTTCAACACACGGGCCGGGTGTGAATCCAGCCAAAATCTACACTGCTTAGTCAATTCTTCGTTGTGGATTTAAGCGACTCAAGGTTATAAAAATCGCGGCTCCCCGGGCTGATGTGCCAGAATCCATTTCGCAACGGAGGCTGCCGAGGCTTAATTGGTGCGCATTCAAAACACCATCGACAATGACTCGGCAATCCTGCATCATGCTTGTCGTGGCCTTTGTTTCCCCGCGTCTAAAACAACTGTTACAATACGACTCTTAGCGCAGCCAATCGCAGGCTCGGGCTTTAAGAGTCTAATCCTCTTTAATTTGCGATTACTTGTAATTCAAAAATGGTAGCCCACTAAACCACGGGAGATTTATTGTTTAAATGTCCTCCGTCACTGTATTGCAACCTGGATGCTGATAACAGAAAGAAATATCCTGTATATAAATATATCCTGAGCTCTCATGGTGGCATTCAAGTAAATTACCGTAAAAAAATCACTGTACAAATATTTTGGCATCAATCATTGTGCATACATTTCTAAATAGCTGGGAGCCCTTTTAGCATTCACGGGGAACGATTTCATTGGCATTCTTGTGGCAGATGACTCTAGCCTCACACATTCCTCGCACAAATTAGAATGTGAGAATTAAGAGGGATTTCATACGGCATGATAAGTGTATTTTAAAGGCAGAACTGATTAAGCTGGAGGGAAGAGGGAGGAATTAGGTAATTATCTCCAAACAGACACCACTGGCTGCTCTTGCTGTGTGAGAACAGGCCCGGCATTCAGTGATCAAAGTGCTCAGCATCAAGTCTATTCTCAACTTTGGAAGATAAAGAGAGAGAGAGAGAGAGAGAGAGAGAGCGAGAGAGAGAGAGAGAGAGTGAAAATCTTTTGAGTTTGCATTACCTGATTTTTAGCACCTACCTGGCAACCCACGGGTCTCAGGACACGGAGATATGAAAGAGGCTGGTGCCTTATGATCTCTGCGTGAAAAGCATCACCCGGTCCACATAATATACCGAAGACGACGCATCTCGGGTTACTTCAAAAGGAATGCTAAGTTTGTGTTTGCTTTTTACTTATTAATACAATTCCTGGCATAAGATTTATTTTGTCTACTAGGTTAATTCATTATTGATTTCAAGGGCAGGATGTTTGAGCCCCCTCGCAGAGAAATGTGGAAGTTCGGGAAGGCAACCTTTCGGAAAACAGTTTGGAGACACCGGGGCGCTTAGTCGGCCACTTTATTCCCCCCAACCAAAAAAAATTATAATTACAGCCGTAATGTCAGGTAACAAAAGTTTGGGACGCAAGAGAAAAATGGAGGAGGGGGGATATCCGGGACCCTCGCGCGGTTAGTTGAATTAAAGTTGCTACCTGCACTCACCTCACGTGCTGACTCACTCCAGAGTATCATTTACAACTTGTTTGACTATTTTTATGTCAACATGTTCGTTAAAGGCAGCAGTAAGGCTGTTTTTTTTATTTGTTTGTTTGTTTGTTTTACCGTAATTGACGCCGGTATGTTGGACAGAGTCGTGTCCTACCTGCTCGTAGCAATTCTCCCAGGTGAGGTTCAGGAGGCAGGAGGAGAACAGCTCATCTTCGGTCCGGGCATAACCGTCCATGGTGTGTGTGTGTGTGTGTGTGCTTGTGCCAGCCGTGTCGGTTGGAGGAGTCTGCGGGAGTTCTTCCGCTGCAAACGGAGATTTTTGTCTTTGAAATATGTCTTCCCTCGACGAGTGTCTCTGTCTGTCTCTCCCTCTCCCTCGCTCTCTGTGCCCCGCTTGCTTCTCCGTCCGGCGCCGTGGAAGCTATCAAACGAACAGCAGCGGTGTGCTGTCTGCTGCTTCTCCCTGTCACGTGGGCGCCCCTTCTCCCAAAAAATAAGAGCGGGATGCTTTCGAGCGAGGTGGTGCCCAAAGTGGGGTCCGCGGGCCGCCCGGAGGTGTCAAACACAGGGTCAAGAGTGTCTCCAACATGATGAGGAGCACTTACATTTTCACTTCATAGCCAACTGATGTAAAAAAAAACAAAAAAAAAACAATGTTATTATCTCTCTCACCAGTCCACACCTGTGGTTCTGGTCCTCATCATAAGCTAACTGCCTTTTCTGTTAATTAGATTCAATAATTCATTGTAATGTATCGACATTTTGGACACATTTATTTGCTTTCACCAATAGGCTGCTGAACTTAAATTTACACAACGCAATGCATAGCGGGGTTTCGAGCAACAAGCTGTGTACATACATATTGGTTTCCCCTGGTCCCGGAGCAGCCCGATATCTGTTTTACTCTATTTTGACCATAAAATAAAGTCAAACTAGCTACTTAGTTAGCTAGTTTATATTTGATATCAGGCTGCTCCGGGACCAGGCGAAACCAGTTTCATTCCATCCCATGTTTAACATGCTGAAATGACAGTAAAACTCTGAATCCTTGAATGTGATCAATACTTTGGTGTGTCTGGGCCTGAGTGTCTTGCGCTGACGTCAAGTGGGGTTGTGTTTTTACCGTGTTAACGAGAAGAGTCCACATGAACACCGCTCTCTTGTGGCGTTCACAACGTCCCAACCGGAAGTTTTCCGTCCGAGTTCATACATGACGTCCCACGTCGTAACCGCAAGCCAATGAGTTTCATTTGACGGGAGCGCTGGACTCAAGTTTAAGTACATCTTACTTCTTCATATGTGACACGACAAAAGAAGTGAGACTTTTCTTTGACTTCAGTTGGACTTCAGCCTTTTCATTTGGAATGACTTCCTCCCCGAGCACAAAAATACAAATTCATGTTATTAAAAAGATAAGAGCGCAGTGAATTAACTCTTTTTACTCTCTCCTCATTTACTTTGAATTAAACTTCACTCTTTGGAGGGAAAGATACATTTGTCACGACACACCGGCACAGCGCAGAGGACCTCGGTTTGTAACGTGCACATAAAAACTATGGTGTTGGTCAAGAATGGACGGCAGTATGCAAAACATTCAGCTCGGCACCAAGGCATACTAAATCAATTTACTTTTAAATGTTGAATTAAAAAAAAATAATAAAAGCTCATTTCAGAGTTTAATTCCATTTTTATGTTATGGCAGAAAAGGTAGGGGTGCATTCTGTTTAGTTTATCCAGTTTCTGGTGTACAGGGCATTTAATTGAGATTACATTACATTTATTTAGCTTTTATTCAAAGCAGCTTACAATAAGTGCATTCAGTCATATCAACTTCATCAAATATGCTGAACAGTTTCAAGTGCTACGTTTGGAAACAATAACACAAAGTGTTTTCATGGTCCAAGGTTCAGTCTGAACAGATGAGTTTTCAGTCTGCGACAGAAGATTTGTCGAGTTTCTGCCGTCCTGGTGCCCACGGGAAGCTCGTTCCACCACTGTGGAGCCAGGACAGCAAACCGTTGTGATTTTGTGGAGCGGTAGCTGGGCCCCCCGCGTAGTCGGAGACTGCTGCATTCAGGATGAGCTTAGAGGAGGATGAAATACCGAAAGTTAAAATGTTAGACCTGTAATTCTTTAAAGAAGTACGCTGAAACGTCCTATCACATCCTGAAAACCACTTTGAGAAGCTATAATAAGTTGTGCCTCTTTCTCTTCTCACTTTATGTGACAGCTCGAAATATAACACAGCCCATTGCACCAGAGATACATATAGCCAGAGGCTAATTTGCATGAAGTTATCCCGAGACCAGGAGCCACTGAAATAGAACAATATAGAGCACAAAACAAATTAAATTGTAAAGTGCTAAGGTCAGTAATATCACACATTATGATAATTTTTACTTGGCAATGCAGTACATCAACTGCATTGTACTAAACTAACCTATGAGGGTGAAACTAAACGTTTGCTTATATTGCAGTTGGTCAATTGTGCCATAGTCCCACACAGCTACAGAGGCCTCAATGCAGCTTTAGAAGGCGAGCCCTACTGGTTTTCTTGTAGCCATGTAGCCTTCAAGGCTGATTTACATCTGAGCCGCCAGGTGAATGCAGTAAACTAGCTGCTGGGAGAGAAAAGCAGCAGAACCACTGAGCCAGGACAACCACTGCTGTAATAGAAGGAGCTGTCTGTCCACATTTCAATAGGACAGAGGCGTCCCATCTGGAGGAAGACTTCACTGAGTCGAGGAAACTGGTGGAGAAGTTCTCTACAACCGTATAATGTCCCGATTGGCGTCTTTTTCTTCCGACATCTCATTCTCTTCTGCAGTTCTGCAGTTTTGCTTTGAAGTTTGAAAAACTTGCAACGATGGAAAGTAAACCGCAGGAAAATACTGTCTTCAGTCTCAGAGTAAAACAAGAACCATCTCCAGAGATCACGGTTAATAAATAGTGTCTACATCTCAGTCAACTGCAGCTGGTTTTGGACAATCTACATGCGAACAAACACATTTCAAATGTAATATGTTTAACGCAAAGGCTGAGCTGCGGAAGACTTCATACCAAACGCTTCAACACTTATTACTTCACTGGATTTATATTGTCGGACCAAAGGGTGGCACAAAGTGTCCCTTATATTACCGTAATGCCATTCCATTACAGTATCTACAGTATGCGATGAGGGGCAGGGAGTACCTCCGTTCATAAACCTACTAAAGCATGACATTATCGACACTTCATTTATAATAATGGGGCTTATGCGTGGAACAGGATAACATCATGTAATATGTAAATATTAAAATCAGTGCAGGGGGGCAAATTATGCTGTAAAAGTGAGGTTTCCACGCAGAATTTGCCTTTTAAATTTTGTCTTGAACGCAGCACTTGATTGCATTTTAATTGTTTTATAAGTCACGTAGATTACGACAGACTACGAGGTGCAAGTTTTAATCAAGCCCATTATGATGGATAAAAATGGAAAGCCTGCCTGATTAAAGTGAAATTATATGCCTATATCTTTAGACAAAAACTAGAAGTTTGAGTATGTCAGCCATTAGAATGATTATAAGCCATCGTAGAAACGCTCCCTCCTTCAGAACAAAAACTGCTTTATTGTGCTTCAGAATTTGTTATCCACGTGCAGCCATGCCGAGCACGGAACATGTTTCAATTCACTGCGGAGTGTATGGAGGAGGGCTGCTAGCAGCAGAGCTCATTCGGAGAGAGCTGTCTTTTAGCACGCTATTTATTGTGATGGGAGAGACCCGTGCAGTGAGACGGGGCCTTTTTTGTTCATCAGCTTTCTTTGCTGGCCTCCTTGTTTGATCAGATGCGTTTGCCACGCATGATCTGCACCCGTCTGAAGTGTGGTCAATTGGCACAGCGCTGTGCGTTTTTCTTTTTTTTTCCTTCCGGGAGAAATTGTCAAGAATTCACAGCGGCAGTGAGAGTTTCGAAATCCAGAAAATGACAGTGAATATCCCCCCATAACGCAGCCTACACATTTCATCTAATTAATTCTCACGAGGCTTTGTTAGCCGCGTCGATACTGCAAATTGCGGAATAAAAATGCATTAAAATGACTTCAGACTGCAACAAAATGTTTGTTTTTTTTTGAGTGTTCTGTGACACTCGCAGGTCTGAGTGAGTTTTCATATTCTGATTATTGTGCTGTGTATTTTAATGGAAATGCATTACTGAAATATGGTTAACCAAAAAAACCCTGCTGCCTGGAAAGAGGCCCTGAACTGGAGGTAAAGAGAAAGAATGATGCGCGTGTGAAGAGCAGTTTGTTCTTTCGCCTTTATCTGTCACCATCGACCATAATCTGTCCTGTGCTGTAGATTCATTTAAAGATTATAGAGCGCCATACATTTGCCAAGGCACAAGAGAAATCACAAACCGTATAGGCAGCTCCACTCTGAATATATGGCGCGGCTCAGCTTGTTCGTATTCCGGTGCCTGTAGCTTCCACTGATCTGCTCCCTCTTCCTCTGCCCAGTGACACATGAAAGCTTTTCACGGGAATCAAATCAACAGCCCGAGATAATTCAGTGCGACAATGTAACAATTGTGTTAGTGCGGATTTTTATGTGGGGATATTTCTATCATTCACACGTATCTCATAAAGGCTGCGGCAGTGAAATCGGGTGAAAGTTCAGGACGGCTACCGATCCGCCAGCGTCGCGGAGGAATAAATGAGGTCAAATCAAATATTGTTTCCCCTCTTCCTACAGGTAGCGGCTGCACATTTCTGCGCAGGTGCCTTCAGTAGTAGATTCATTTCAAACTGGCAGCCCATTTTAAACATGCAGTCTACATGCCACATCTCCCCTACATAACCAATTTATCAAGTCTAACCCGGCGGTACGTGCATATACTCCCATATCACAGAGAAGGCTGGAAAGCAACTGTCATAGATGGCATGATTGAATTGTTCCCTTGCACTGTCACCAGAGGGGCTATTACTTCAAATTAGCATACAAATTCAAACCAGGACAGATGGATTTGTCACATTCCAGTCGCCATCTTCCTGGAAGATTGGCTGTGCTTGTGCTGTGTGATGGAGATAAGACACCTGTCTCGGCTCCGATTGGTGGCGGCATTGGTGGGGGGGGGGGGATTGGAGCAACCGGCGTGGGATGGGAGGAGGACCGGGCGTGGGGATGGATATCCTGAAACGCTGAGGTGTTCTGCAATAAACTTCCCTACCCCACAGTCTCAAATGATGATGAGGCACCATCCTGGACTCGGTGGGTGGTAGGAGATTGAGCTGTAGCGAGGTGGTGATTCACACTGTTTGGAAGCACGCTGAACAATAGCTGTCTGGTATTTGTTTGTGTTTGCTACTTTTGGTGAGTTACTGTCAAAGAGCCGCATAAAATGGCCCCTAACGTCGGCACGGGGCGCGGGGATGGGCGCGCCACGGACACCCGTGCGCGGGCAACGTATAGCGCATCCTTGACCTCGAGCTACTTTTCAGCTTGAACAGCGAAACAAAAGGTGAACTACAAAAAAAAAAATCTCATTCCGACCCAACTCAGTTTTTAATATTAGAATTCCTCCGTGAGAACATGGGAGGGAAGCGGCACCGCATGCAAGCGTCGTGTGCCCTCGCATCAGACACAACAAAATACAAGTCGGAGACATAATGATTTTCATTTGTAATTATGGCAGCGTTGAATCAATGGGAAGTATTGAGCATGAAAAACTGTCCTTACCTCAGGATCAATTCCATATAATTTCCAGATCAGCTCAAACTAATGGGTTTTCTATTGGCTTCACTTTGGGAGGTTAGACTAATCTCTCTGGCACCATTTTGTGGTTCTGTGTACGTTCCCGAGCAAAGGGCCATCCACTTAAAAACTTGTCTCCCAACAGTCCAAAAATATTAAAGCACACATGCTAATTTCCTGACTTAGCATATTACACAATCTGCAGGCTTAATTTAAAACTCCCTTAGCAGGTCTGCTATCTCTGCCTGCCTACTTCCAGACACTACAGAGATTGTGAAAAATGCTTACTGGTTCATTTCTGCCTCTATCCTCAGGTCAATGTTATGTATATTCCCTTACAATTGACGTAAAGTCGAGATGCAGAACAGAGGAAACCAAGGTTATGCTATCATAAAAGCTCGCGTGTACCCGAACGGAAAGACATCTGGATTAGAAGCAGTTAAATAAATTGCTTTTTTCTTAAAAAAAAAAAAAAAAAAGGTGAAGCAAAAGACAAAGTCAGAAGTAAAATGGGTGTCTTTGATTTGCATTTGTCATTGTGCCCAGACAAGGTATACCTCGAGCTTCGTTGATAAAAGAATATTGCTTTTTTGTGTGCTTCCAACTCCTCCACACAGAGCAGCCGCTCCAGCTGGAGAAAAGCTGAAACAGTAAGTTGATAAATAGATTAGTCAGCCAACTATTTATCATTTTTTTTGTCAATTTCCAAGCCAAAACATCAAACATTTGCTGGATGCTGCTCATTGAAATTTAAGATTTGCAGTTCTTTTTTTCACAATGCGGCTTGATTTTTTTTTGGGGGGGGGGGGGTTGTTATCTCAGTAGTGACTAACGTAGCCTCGAGTTGCTAGCCTTAAGTAGAGATGCAGAGTGGGCTGGAGAGGTCTAGTGAGTTCACTTCTTCCTTACTCCGCACCCCCAGGATTTTTTTTTTTTCTCATTTTCAAACTTCGAAGTCTTCGGCCCCAGCTGACACAGAGTCACGTGACATCACTTGAGGCACTTTATGAATTTAAATTTGAAAAAAAAAGAAAAAGAAAGAAAGAAGACAACTTCAACGATGACTGCGTGACGTGAAGTGAGCCAGTTTCAGACCTCTGGTGTTTTGCTTATTCACTGACAGGGCTTCCTGTGACACTTAATGGTATGGAGCCATTGTTAATGTTAGTTAGACCATATTCTGCTTTGATGAGACAAAATGTCTACTCTAAAAATGATCGATGAGACATAGCAGACTTCTTTAAAGTCTGTCTAAAGGCGATTTCTTTCAAAATACATTAAATATGTTGCTGAAAAAGTGAAAGGCTTTGAATGACAGATTACGGAAATGTGGAGTTGGGGGTTAAAACAGTTTTCCTTTTGTGGGCGGTCCTTATAGGTGGCTCGATGACACGCTGAGGCCACCCTGAGCATACCCCTGCACCTCTAGCAGAGAGATAGAGACAAATTCATCTCGCTCAGTGTTTCAAAGTTAGTCACGTCATTTTCTGAACTCATCTGACACGTTTCAGTCGCTTCCAACTTGCTGCTTAACTGCTCCCACGAGTGTGCGCGGCTTCATTATTCTGCTGTTGCTTAAGGTTCTTTTACAGGCAGCGTAGCAGTGCTCATGACTAATAAATTAAGTGATGCCCATGGAAAGTGTGAACACCTTACCAGTGGTATGTTTTTAGTTCGAAAAAAGCAAAACGATCATTTGGTTACTTACTACACACATATACTGCCGGCTGCTACATCGTAGTAATCAGTCTTTAGGAGTGGGAAGATCAGGATACTCCCCGAGTGCACTAACCTTATCCTCCCAGCCCCTACATCTTCACAGGCCTCTCATGAGTCTCCCAAATCAAACTCCTTGTAGAATTCACGCTCCGCCACTCGCGGGCAGCTTGCCTCGTTTAAGTTGTTGACCCAGAGAATGAGAGGGGAAAGCTTCCCGAGAAAGTTTTTCCACTTCAAACTTTCTCTGTTGCGAACGAATTCTTACAAGTTTGGTGCCGGATGCTGCGTTTAACCCGATGAGATAATCGTGGTTCGACTACAGCGAAACGAAATACACTTAAGAGTTACGTTACTGACCGTTATTCTGCTTTTTTTTCTCTTCCCCCCTCCTTACATCACTGCGGTGCTTAGAATTCAGGCGTCTCCCGACTGCAGGCTTTACCTTCCACATTAGAGAGGCGCTGACACAAAGCAGTACAGCCAGAACAGGCTCCAGCACAGCGGGGATTTCACACTGATCTTGTTCTGAAACATTTGTAATTAACATTCCCCCTCACTCCAACTGTTTCTGAAGCTATCAATATCCCAGTAAGAAGATTTAACTTTCCCTGAAGAGCCAGGAAACGAGCTGGATTTGGCAGGTCAAAACGTGATTGCTCTGTGCGCGCGCGCGTCAAGTGAAAAGTTTATGCACAGATTATCCTGTTATTTTAACGCTGACACTGGAAAAATGTTTTATAACAAAGTCATTTTTATTAAGTTTGAACAGCGACAGGAAATGTGACCAGGGTGCCCCTCTTAGTATCTCCGTGACAAGGGAACAATGCATTATGCCTGCATCAAAACACAGTATAAATTACATGTGATCCAAAGCTTCTCTCCGTGGGCTGTTCCAACAGCAGGAGCGGCCGAGAATCCCGAGCTGTGGCTAAGTGTGAATGTCTTTAAGAGGAATGTTGAAATTTACATGAAACATCTTTGAACTGACATGGTTCATGACTCATAATCGGCCATTTACAGTACAATTACAGAAGTGCTTGGCCCTCTTGGCTTCAAAGAGAAGACGCAAGGTGGCCCTCAAAAGTAACGCAACACAATTCAGTCATGAAAATACATTACACACAGCGAGACAGATAGAATTCAAAAAGGAGCTTGTCGTGGAGGTTTAACATTAAAAAAAAATATAGACCCGTCGAATGAGTTCAGGTTTTCCTTTGTACAGATACTGAGGATGTCGCCGCAGCTCATGCAGACCTTCTTAGTACTGAGTGTATTCCTTGGATGAGACTTTTGCAATGATACGCTCCAACTGTCTCTTTGCTTCACACTGGGGGAAGTTACTCATCTCGTAGTACTGCGGGGCAATTTTCACCAGCCTAGAAAAAAGAAAGCAAGCAAACATTAGTCACAAAAATGGTCTTGGCTGTTTACCTGTGGGAGAACTCTGTTCCTCCATATTCACGCGGTGACTACCGGAGCAAGCTCGACAAATTTGATCCTTAATTGTACAAGGTCACAGAGGGCAAAGAAACACGGGTAGCGGGCTTATTAAAGTACAAGTGTGTGACAAGTTTCATTTTCAATCGTTTGTGTCGACTCCGTGTGCCGGCTCGCTGCATTAGCAACAACAAATACAAGGGCTAACTTTTAGCTTTAATGTTTGCACCCACCAGCAACCTCACGTCGCGCGACATCGCTGACGTCTGTGGTGCGCACTGGACGTGCTGCACACACAAACAGTATTTACGCGAGGAGTGTGCTCGCGGGTCGATCCTGTGGATCTTTGTCAAGCCGTCTCTTTCCACACGTTGACTGTCAAATAAAAGGCCAATAAATAAAAACTAAAAAGTCGTCAGGGTGCTGTAGACATTTTGTGCAGATCCGGAGACAGCTGCTTTTCTGAGGCAGTGAAGCATGCGGGCGCTAATGGTGTGTGTACACAGAAAGCATTTCGGACGCATTTTTCAGTCATCCATCTCACGTGTGTCTGATGGAACAGATGCGCTTAATCAGTCAGCTGTCTTCGCGGGCCCACGTAACGGCTCACGTATCGCTGAAGCTGCGATACGCGCTTATGAACGCGACCTGCATCGCATATTCGCGCTTCCAGTCTATTGTCCTCAGCTTTATGCAGGCAACTTGGGCTTTGCCAAAACACGGGTGTCCTGAACGCACCCCGTATTCGGTACGCATCGAGCACTCAAGATGCCGCTCACATCACGCCTCCCGTGTAGACACGGTGTAAGGAGCAGGACCGTGATGCATCCTGACACGGCGGGCGTCGGAGATGCCACCGGTGTTTCCGCACAGAACAACAAGTGTGGGTGTTGACGTTTGTCATGCGCTGCCCATTAGGGCATTTCTATTCATGCTGGGTGAACGGTGGAGGATTCGTACCCTCTTGCAGAAGAGCAAAATGTTTCGGATGCATTATATTTTTCATAAGTCTCCTCTCGCCAACCAAGTTTTACAGATGTGATGCACACAGAGACATAAAGACACGAGCAATTCAAAAGAAAAATGGATCTCTGAAGCAATTCTGAGGAAAAATATATATATATAAAAACACACACAAAAGAGTGTGCAGAAATCCATGATATTTCACACACAGACATCAGACGGCATTATTCAGACAAACCACAAAGTGTTTGTTAAAAACAATTCATTACAAAGAAATAACCAACATTTCTACCTGTTAATTATCTTCCTAACGTCTAATTTCTAGTAAAAAAAACGGAGCCGTGGCTGAAACTCACCACTCCGGTTTGATGTCGGTGCACGTGCGGATGTAATTCTTGGTGGTGAGCACAAACTCGTTGTAGAGCACCCACTCCGGCTTGTGGTCCAGCACAGTGGAGGGGTGCAGCTGTACGACCTGGTTGTCTTTCACCGTCAGGTAATGGCCCGTGCGCTCCAGGTGAGCGACCTGTTCACGCCGCAGGGAGAGAAGAAAAAAAAAAAAAGATTGCTGCTAAATTCCATTTTTGTCCGTCACAATCTGACACTGAAGCAGCCTGAAGTTAAAGACAAACTTGTTTGTTAGCGGGCGCTGAGTGATTTTTCCCTACTTTGCAGGTACAAGGGAGCGGCAGTGGCTGTTGTGATTAACTAAAGGCAATCAGTCTCAATAAAGGCCTTTCCCAACAAAGACATGATCTCGAATGCTGTGAAAGCTCCAACATGAGCCGCAAATTTGTCTCCAAGATAAAGGTTAATGTTGACAAATATTTAAATATTAACGCCATAATTCAACTTGTCAGCTTGCTTGTTTCAGGTAACCCTGAAAATGGCTTCTCGCGAAATGCCATTTGTTTCCTTGAGCGAGGAGCAAATTGACTTGATTTCTTTTTATGCGTTTAAAACAAAGCAGCTCTGTGTGTGTGTGTGTGTGTTTAAAGGGGGGTTATCTGAGCTGCGTTTTAGTCATTATCAGGTTAAGTAAAAAAAACATTTTCTGATGATCAAACTCAAGGGCATGTCAGGACAGCAGTGCAGATGTTTGCATACATAACAGACGAAGCAAAACAGAGAGGAAAGAAACTGAGGTATAATTATTCATGAGGAAGTAATGGGAGAATAAATAGCTATTGATAGCAAGTTCAAAACTTGGAATACAACACGCCTCTGCGGGCAAAGAGCTTCACTCAAAGACTCTGACGTGACTGACCTGCATGAAGAAGCCGGTGACCAGCGCTCGGCGGATGTTGGTGTAGTAGTCTCTGCTGCTGAACTCGGTGCTCCGCCGTGGCAGGCTGAAGCGGTCCATGATCCTGGACAGCTGCTGGCGCACGTTGTCCGCCGACATCAGCGAGCGGTAGTTGACGAAATTGTCGTAGCACCACTGGGTGGACTCGTGGTCTGCGTGAGGCAAAGCGCACATTTTTGGGGTTAGGTCCGAACAGAGGCAACGGGGAAAGCCACACAACGGGTGCGCGCACGGCGAGGCTCACTTTGCTTGAAGGCGTGGTAGACGTTGAGCAGGGTCATGTGGTCTCCGTCGATGTGGGCGAAGCGCATCTTGGACTCGTCGGCCACCTTCTTAGCCTCCGTGGGTCGGACGAAGCACTGTGGGACTAAACAAGGTTGGTATAGGCCCCAACACAGCCGCCCATAGGGATAAGTTAAGCAAATCCCACAGAGAGGAACAAGGCCTCAGCTCATGGAGAGGCACAGAGCACTTCACAGGGCACACTGTATTTGCCAAGTGTTTACGGTGGGAACGGAAAAGGAGGAGGGTCAAAGAGGAGGGGAGAAGGATGAGTCTCTCTGTCCAAAAAAAAAACACAATGGAGTTTACCCAGAGAACTGGCTCAGGTTCTGGCGCCTCCCCTCCGTGAACTCGCTCTGAGTTGCTTAACGTCAAACCTGCCTGATTGTGGCTTTAATGAGTAAAAGCTGCGCTTATTGAGCTTTCGTGCTCGGGTTGCTGTGGCGGCACCGCTCTCAGGTGTACTTGCGTTGCTTACTCTAATGAACTCAGCAAAAACCTGCCATCCTGAAAACACCTGCTTTAAGTGCACACCACGTCCAAACAGCTAGTTAAATCCATTTCCCCGCTCTCAAAGACCCTCGCGCTCCCTTCAAAGGCGCCAAGATTCATCTCAATGAGCAGCATTCTGCTTTGGCAAGCCTAAAGTGCAATTACTGCTGTAGCATGCTGGTGCTTCTCCAGCTACACCTATACATTTTGTACAGACATGTATTTTCCCTCTTCCACACAAATAATAGCTGACACCCCTGACTTTATCCTGTACGTGCCTTGTAGTCAAGTTCAATAAGTATACATTACATTTAGTAGCTTTCGACTTCTGGGGGTCTATATATTGTTTAAGCCGTGAGTAAAATGTGTCAAATAATGCTTGTAACGGCTGCAGTTAGCTAATTAAATTCCTCACATCCACACACACAAATAAAGAGAGGAGTCAAAGAATGGACACACTTGGAAGATAAAGAAGCTGCTCTGTAGACTTCCTTTAAGCTCATTGGTCATTTCTGAAGCACGGTCCGCGAGCACAGGAAATGGAAAGAGTAGCAGCTCAGACCCACGCAGTGGGCCAGCCCTGAGCATTACCTGACAGCATGGCAGTGATGGAGAGGATCTCGTTGGAGCAGTTGAATTCACAGCTGGCGATGACCATCTTGGCCAGCTGGGGGTCCAGGGGGAACTCCGCCATCATGGAGCCCAGCTCCGTCAGGTCACCGTCGTCATTGAGCGCTGCCAGGTAGTTCAGCAACTCCAGGGCTCGCATCAGGGTCTCCGGGGCTGGAAGGGGACGGAACGGGAGAGGCGGGCCATTAACCGGGTTCCAAGCCCATGGGCAAAACGCGCACGCACGAGGCAGAGAGAACAATTTGCAAAACTGTCTTTTTTTTTTTTTCTTCCTCCCATCGCAGCAAAACCTGAGAACAATTTGGAGCCATTTCACACACCTGTGTCAGGAGTGATTAATACTCTTGTACTGCATGTTTACTTTTAGAGGTGAAATGAAGTCAACTGAACTATTTCAATAATTATTTCATAGTTTCAAGTCTTTTTTTTTCCAAGCAGAAATATGAACAATTCTGATTTCAGCAACTTAAATGTGACAACTTGCTGCATTTTGGTCACATCTGCAACGGGTTAGGATAAAAATGTGATTGTATATCCACTTCTCCAGGCATGTATAATAGAATGATCGAGTTTTGCTGGTTGTTTGGGGCTCAGGGATATTATAGTGGATCATTTTGAAGATAAATGGCAGATTAATCAGTCGTGAAAATAACCGTTAGCTGCAGCCTGATTTAGGTCTGCGGTCCAGCACAGATTGACTCGGTTGTACTCGTCAGGTAAAAGTAATCTCCACAGTCACACTAAATAATGTGTTTGTCTACTCTTGCATTAGATCAAACTATTTCAGGGATGGTCTGACACCGTTTGCTGATGAAATTGAAGATTTATCTTTGATTTGGCTGGTTGGCTGGCACTTACAAATTAAGCTTTATTACACCCAAAACAAACGGCTAAAAATGAGTACTTCATAAAGACGTAGAGGCAATGTGCAAATGTTGACTGCCAAGAAACTAAATATCATATATTGATTTTCTTCTAAGGACAGAATTCTAAAAGGAACGTTTGTTTCAGTTGCTTCCTGGCTCAGTCGTGGAGGAAGTCTGCAACATGATCAACCTAATTTGGGGAAAGAGTTGCGGCACCTGCTGTACTCAGACCTTTAATAGAAGACAAGTGCGAGTAAAAAAAAAAAAATAAGACAGTCAAATAAAGGGAATCTATTGTGGGGTTTGGTGGCAGGGAGCATGAGGTCAATCAAAAGGAGAAGGCTGTGTGTGTGTGTGACGGCCAGAGTTACGCTAGACAGCAACTTAGCGGAGAAGTAATCATGGCGGAGCTCATTTTTCATCCTGGACTCAGGCAATCCTTAACAACAAATGCAATTACACGGGAACTTTCTACTTAATGCTTCAACACAAAAGGCTTCCACCGTTTGGTTAAAAGATTTTTCCTCCAGATGCAATTATTGACCTTTGGCTCCTGAGAGCTGGAGCCTAATGACCAGTTGCATGTTAACTGAAAATTAGCTTCAAGCGCTCGCCGCGCTGCTCGTTCACTTTCATTCAAGTGTTCTAAAAAAAAAAGGGAAAAAAATTCAATTTCAAACAGCAGGGAGGCATTTTTTTATGATTAAAAAAATTGATTCGGGGGCATCAAAGCTACTTTTTTTTTTAAACACAAAGTGAGCGCCGGCCACATTACTTACCACACCAATGGCTTACGCGGGGCTCAACAAAAGGTGAAAATCTGATTTCCAAGTCCTGCTAGCATGATGAACCAGTGTGGAAATGCAATCTATACACAACGCGGCTCATCAGAAAGCAAGTATTGACTGCCTCAACACACAAGAATCTGATATATTAACCAAGGGCCAAATCAATGAGACGAAAGGCTAAAGGTACATTAAACCACATTGGCTTCGAAAGGTACTTCTTTGGAAATGTCACGAGGCAAATGAATCCCACCCAGCCAAGTCCTTGTGTAAATCGTAACTGATTTCTTTTGGATTTTCCATTTGGTTGGCTGGCTCACGCTGTCGCTCCTGTGTTTAGTGAGCGAGGAGCGAGGTGGGCAAAGAGAGAAATAAACTAGATATTCAAGCATTTCACGGTAAAGGGGAAAAATCGGCTCTCATTGAGGTGTGGACGAGCTCAGATGGAAACAGGCACTGGCTTTTGTGGCTGATTATTGTTGATGATCAGAGAGACCCAACATCTAAACTCAAATTCATCTGACTTCAAGAAACAACAACACAAACTATTATAACTATATATTTCAGCTATTTTTCACAGGAGACACTTCTGTTGATTTACTCCGAGTCAGGCCTTTGACACAGCATATCAAAATTGATCCGCTGTATCTAGAGGTTTCAAAGCTCCTGTCGAGAAACTCTCATTCATTGCACTGAACTAGCTCAGGAGCTAGGTTAGGAGAAACCTTCTGCCACGTGTGGATCAAATAAATAAAAAGGTAATCCCTCCCCCTTTCCCTTCACCCCATAGCTCCCAGTTAGACTCGGTAGACAAGGCCAATCCCATATGTTGACGCTTACCCCTTGCGTTTTGTGAGAAATGTGGGGGTGGCGGTGGAGGTCAGTCACGTTTCACTGGGGGAATATAAAGGGAAGGCAATAGCTAAGGTGATAGCGCTGCTATTGATGTAACCAATTTCATTCTCAAAATGGCGTTTGCCACAGTGGACGGGGAGAGATGGGTTTAATCTCAGAGGTGAGATGAAAACTATATTATGGTGAGAAAAGGGGGGGGGGGGGTTAAGGATGAGGAGAGGAGCGGTGGTCTGCTGAGGAAGGATGTAGGAACACGCGCTCTCCTGGAGAACGCCGTATCTTGGCGCACTCGATGAGACTAGGGCTGCTTTTTGGCCTCGATCCAGCATGATTCAGATGTACAAGTAAGAAATAGAGACAGAAACAGAGATTGAGTGATCAGCCCGAGCACCAACTCCACACATCACACTCTCTCCACTCACCCACTTTGAACAGCGATAATCTAAACTTAAAGTAGACTGCTCATAAAAACTGCACAACACTGCTGTGCAGCCCGCGTCTGTCAGAGCACTTGCACTCAAATCTCCAAACGTTCAGTATGCGCACGGTTTGATATGTGCTGGGATCATTTTATCTTTGCTTTGTCATTTTTCCCAAGCGACACAGGCAACCCAGATACATGAAACAACCACGGTTCAACTAATGTAGATTTTAAAGCACTTGGTAGCTGCATTTGTACCAATTCAGACGGCACTGATCAAAATCAAGAAGCGAGTATATTTTGATACGTTTCAGATGTCAGTCATGGTCTGGTGACACCTGTGGTGCAGTTTAAAACTGCAGAAAGCTTTTGTTAGACCGAAAAGTCACATCCCACAGACGTAGCTTTCAACCACGCCTGTAGCCCGTGTCGTAGGTCCGCACAGGATGAGGACAGCTCTGGTTTGGACCAATGACGGACCTGAGGCGGGCCGAATGACGCCTGGGTGCTCTCATAAGCCATCTGTGATGGCACTTACCTGTCAATAAAGCGGTCAGGCTGTTAATTATGTGCAACTGTAAGCCTCTTCTCTAAGGGTGAGTTAAAAAATATAAATAAATCACCCCCATACAGTTGTCATGAACAGGGACATTAGGTCTAGAGACCAAAACCATCTGTACCATTATTTCTGCTGTGAAATTGGCCATTTTAATACAGCAACTTCTGGAGATTACAGTTTGTAGCACTTCCGTATTGGCTTCATTTGCCACCACCGGAGGTTGCCGCGTGGTTTGGACGCAGGCGCATAGCTTGAAGCCTCGCAAGATGGATCCTGTGTGATTTTGCGAGTCCAGCCGTTTATGCTTACAGTGGCAGGCGAACGAAATGTTGTTTTAATGAAGTCAATTAATAAATAATTTCATGCTGCACGAGTAGATAATCCAAAATAAAATATCAGTCAGCCTTTGTTTTGTTTAAATATGTTGTGCACATGAAGGAAATTTGAATCCAGGAAATGGCGTACCACGCCACCAACAAAAAAAAAATGCTGATAAAATCTTCTAACTTTAACATAGGCAAAATAAATAATTAAGCATGTTCGTACTAACCTGGTGGGTCCATGAAGTCAAAGTGCACCAGGTCGTCAATGCCCAGTTTCTTCAGCTGCAGCACCACAGAGCCCAGGTTAGACCTCAGAATCTCTGGATACGTGTTGTCCTGTGCCAGTGAAAAAAGGTTCGAGAGAAACCCAAGGAACAATTCAAAATGAATTAGTCGGGGTGCTTATTATCTCCTCATGCGCTGCTCATATGTCAACTTGAACAGGGACCGGCAGTCGAGGGCATTTGAAGGGCTATTTAACTTGTTTAAAACAATTCCCTTTGCCACTCAGCGTGACGTGAAAGAATTAGCCTGTTAACGTGGAGGACTGGGCCTCAGCAGGTTCATTTGTCACGAGGTGGCTGTTTCGTTTGCACAGGTTATGAGGAAGGGCGGAAACAGCGTGGGTTTTAGCGCCAAGCTCTTGGAATTATAATTTAGCTGAACTTGGAATCGTGGAGTTCAAGGTGCAAATATTGCACGAGTGAGAGCTTTTTCCAGCTAGAGGGACGGGGGAAGTGCTCGTGGCATTGAAATATTTGAGCATCTAACATTCGGATGGAAATGCTGACATTATCTGACTGCCCTGTTTCTTACCTGCATTTCTGTCTTGTACGCTTTCTCCGTGTAAAGGCGGAAACACTTTCCTGGGCGCGTCCGCCCGGCACGACCTGCCCTCTGCTGGGCTGAGGCCTTGCTGATGGCCGTAACCAAAAGGGATTCCACTCTGATACGCGGGTTATACACCTGATAGGAGAGGGAAAGGACAGATTTCAGGTAAGTATTAAGAGCTCAAACTACGGTGATGTAGCTTTTACACCCACAATAATCTACTATATGCACAAGCAGCTAACAAAAACATACAACAACACAGACGCACAATCTACCCTAGTGCATATATAATCTCTTTTTGCACCGTGTGTATGACTTGGCTCCAGGCTGGTGAAATGTCAGAGGAATAAATAAGTGGCTTTTCCATCTTTGCCGCTGTCAGGTGGGCACTGCTGTGTTTATCTGGGGATTCTCAGGCAACAGACGCAGATGATCGCCGCAGATAAAGAGCGGTGGGAGAAGATGGGCTTAGTGGGGAGAAGGTGGGTGTTGGTGGTGGGGGCGGCTAACCTTTTGCTTGGCAAATCCGGGATCGATTACAAACACCACGCCGTCAATGGTGAGGGACGTCTCTGCGATGTTTGTTGACACGACAACCTGTGGAAGGGAGAACAGATGGGTTAAGAGATGATCCACCCAGTATTTGGAGTTGACTAATGAGACCTCAGACTCTGATGCAGCAAGCTGCAGCACTCCTACAGTGGAGAAGTTCAGAAATCCTTCCTAAGCACATGTAAGACAGTGCATGTATGAGCTTTACTTTGACTTGAAAACTATTCCCTGATGGGAGTCCGTTGACTGAGGAAGCTTGTAGAGCTGCCGCTTTAGTTCACCGTGCACATGCTGTCTAATGCAACCCAACAGGGGAGTAACACAACAGCTTCTGCAATCAAGATCAATGCGCCATCAATGTATTTGTGGCGAGGGCTGGCGTGGTGCTTGGTGTTCCATCCAAATGCATTACCTCCGTCTGTATGTGTGCGCGTCAGGATGGGGGTTCTGTCCCCGACTGTCCACAGCATGCCGCTGGTTTTGTTGAGATGTCAGCTTCCCTCTCTTGTAGAGTTCTCCCGTAAAAATCACAGAAAATGGTTGATGTAATGGTTCCTCTCGGGCGGCGTGCTTTTCAACACACTCAGAGCTACAACAGGTCTGAGGAGATTTTCCTTCCCCCGCCCCAAATAAGAGCTGCTGTAGCCACCTCGTGTGAATCCTGGGCGTCTTGATAAATTCGGAACACTGCTGTCTGCGGACGTGCCAAGTGTGGAGCTCATTGTCGCCGATTCTCCAAAAAGGTGCGCTTCAAACACAGCAGCGCTACGAATGTTTGCACTGTGTTCAGTTTGGAATATCTGAAAAATCACTGAGCTTGTTGCTGGAAAGACATTAGTCCTTCCGTATTGGGTCATTATTTGTTATGATATTTGTGTTACAATAAAAGGCTACACTTGGATTGGTTTGTGAAATGTGTAGGAAAAACCAACTCAGAGCAGACCACCCACACATGCAAGGGGTTAACAGGAGTCCTTCCGTAGATAGCTACAGTGTACGTTTTGATTTATAGTTCAGCACTGGATTTCCCCTGATAACACCACCACATCATATTATATATATTGTATGTGATCAGGCCATATTGTGCTCCAATTATGTATATTCCCTGCAGTAACTGTGTTTACGTTCTTTGATTTACTTGCTGATATAGAGCCACGGTGGACTGTGCATCTCGTTATTGAGCTGGAGTTACATCCTTGTTACTTATTTTTGCTTTGTCTCGTTACTGAACGAGAGAATATTGCAAATACTACGAACGTTTTAAAAAGATCAGCGCGAGTTGTGCCACATTTTCTACCGTTCTGGCCAAAAATGACGCACGCTAATGCAGGTAAGGTCGGCCGATGATTGAGGAATGCAGCGGCGGTGATGATGCAAGAGGTTCGTGGGAGCACTCTCGCGCCATCTCCCAGTCTGAGAAGTTTTTCTATTAGAAATATCTCCCATAGCAAAGAAATGACAGCTGATTCAGAGCATAAAATAAATAAATAATCAAATGAGTCACCCTATGGGTCTCTTGCTGTCAGCATATACACAAACAGGGGTGGGTGGGGAAGAGTGGAGGAGAGGGAGACAGATTTGCAGCTGCTCTCATGCAAACCTTGACCATCGCCAGGATGAGTTCTCTTTATATAACAGCTGAAACAGGCCTGGATGGAGAAACGCTTTAGATTCATCATGGCACTTGAGACTGTGGTGGCCGGGTCACGGCCCACTCTACTGGCAACTGACACTCCAGTGTCGTAGCTTAATATACAAGTGGGTGTGTGGAAAAATGCCTCTCCACACTTCAGGATCTTTTCCTCGCTCGCTTGCTCGACATCCGCCAAGACGGGAACAGGCTCCAGGCATCCCTCAGCAGGCATTTGGTGGTAGTTGTCTGCTTTCTTGGTAGTTCTCGTGATCAAATGCCAAATAGAAAACCAAACAGTTCTCTGTAGTCTGATACACGTCCACAGAACCAATTCTGCACACTTGACACACTTCTTTTGTAGCTGCGCTTCTTCGGCTGTCTTCAAGCTGTGAGCCTTACAGACTTTTAAATCCCACCTTTTAAGTGAGGATTTCTCTCCAGCCTGCGAGCGCCTGATTGTTTAGTTATTAATGCCCCCCTCAATCAGCCCTCAATCTCGGGCAATTCACATGTCGAAAGGCGCGTTCCCCCTTAGCAGTCAAGAGGAGGAATGACGAGATGGCAATAAAACGCCCATATGAAACTGATCAGACGGCAGTATCTGGCAAATACTTGGGTTGTTATTCATGCATTTCTTGGATGAATGGCTGTCTGGATCTGATTGACATGAGCACTCCATGACAAATTTGAGTTGCTTCATTTTGATAGACAACTGAAAATAACACGGGCTGCAGAAATGGAGCCAAGTGGGGTTCCATCAAGACCAGCTTGGTTCGAAGGTATGAGGTACACTCCTAGCCCTTTTTCCATAGTAGGAACTTAATGAAGTGGAATATAAAACGTAGCCATTATCATGAGTTCTGCTTTTGTTTCCACCGTTCTACATCTTCTTAGAAGTTCCTGAAACTGAACTTCCAATAAGTAAACAGCCAAATTCAAGGAGTAGTTTCAGGGGTTGCAACAATCAATCATGACTGGTCAAACGGATGTATCGTCACATCACAGCACAGAAGAATACAAAAACACAAGAAAACATCATTACTGCTGCAGAAAAGAACAACAACAGAGGACGCCTGAGGAGAGCAGCCGAAGCGAGGTGGAGTGTGTGGTTAAAAAACACTAAATGGTGTACCAACTAACCGAGATAATAATATAATATGTGATAATATGGCAAAAAGGGTGCGTGTGCAGCGAAACAAACGGAAAAAGGATGAAATGGTTTGACATGCTGGACACTGTTTTCACTTTAAAATGAGAAAGAAAAACCAGCACCCGCAGCCTCATACCAAACAGCATATAAAAATGACTTCCTTCCCCCCTTTTGCCTTTTTAATGGCATATATCCAGAATGTCTCAGATTGTAAAATAAGAGTGGAAAATCTAGTGCCCAACACACGCGGTTCCTAAAAGTTTCGTTTATGGGAAGCCCAGGTAACGGGTTGTTAAGTTCCTGCAGCGCAAAAGGGACACGGGCGGCCCAAAGGTACATAGGAATCACAGCTTTAAGAAACCAATTAGCCACACTGTGGCAGTCTGAAATTAAAGTGGTTGGCCAAAAAAAAAAAAAAAAAGAGAGACCGGGCTATCAGACAGTGTCTCATGACAGACACTATATGCCAGCGACCAACTTCCCAGCAAGGAATGACAGGCGTGGAATACTTCAAAGTCCAGTTTTTTTTTAAAATGGGACCAGGTGAGGTTGTCCTACGTGTTGGGACACAGCGGGTGCTCCGGCAGATGCCACACATGACACCCTCTCACATTTCATGATCATATGGGTGGCCTCATTGACTGCATTGATTCTGAAGGATTATCCGGGCTAGGGCCATTACACTGAACATAGGCTGGCTCCTTCCAGTCTGTTGCTGCACTGGATAATCCTGGCCTTCTTCATCAGTAATATCATTAGAGCATCATCTCTGCATGTTATTTCTGGGTTATTACCTGCAGGAGAGCGAGTGCTATGGCCAACACGACCCATCTTTCACATTCCCTGCTCGGGGAAACGCAGCCTCGTTGACAAATAAAGCCTCCCCTCCTGACTGGGGAAAAAAAGGAGAGCGTGCCTCAGGCAGCAGCGACGCGCTCACATAAAAGGCTCATTGAAATGGATACGTGGCGCAATCACGAGTGACATTTGAGGGAATGTTCCAAACGTGACAAAGCTAAAAACAAACCCAACGCTCATCGCAGCACTTCTGCAAGAGGCAATCTTTGAGACGCTGGAAACCAAAGCGAGATTATAATATTTGTTGGTAATTAGTCAATTGCTGCCTTGGCTCTACATGATTAAACCGTTCAAAACTGGAAGATCATTGGCTTTCCTGGAGAAGCAGAGCGATGACGAGCTAGCGCTTTATGTTAATTGAGGGGTGCCTAATGCAGTCATTAGCATGCGCAGCGGCAGACGTGCCGAACCTTAATTCTTTTTCACTACTTCCTCTTGGGCTGGCTTGGATGACATCTCTGCGTTTTTCACTTGATGAGTTGCTCAAGTCATTCATGGAGAAGCACATTCACTTCAAGCACGGCACCTCCACGGATTCAACAAGCACCTAACAAATTGATCGACCAAAAAAAAAAAAAAAGAAAAGAGGGGGCACGACTGTGCAGTTCTGAAAAAGCTTAAAAGGAGGTTGCTGGGTTGACAGTTCAGAGGTCAGTGTGTCACCACGCTTTAATTTCCTGTATTATCTAAGTTGCTGCAAGGTGCTCATCAAGGGAAGACTGTTACTGAGCAATCCCCTTCGATTTCCGTCATGTCTGGCCAACGGATGCAAACTTGCAGGGCTGTGCCGGTACCATTGCTAGAGCCATGTAATATTTAAACCTGTCCCTATGCAACCAAGGCCCCGTTTCATGTCAGCACCTCTTTGAACAGCAGAGGCAAACACAGGGAATGATATTTGAACTTTTGAAAAAGATCTTATCCAACGCTGGCTGATCAAACTACTAAGAATGCTGAGCCTCTTAAACCTGTGCAACACACACACACACACACACACACACATTATTCAAACAGAAAGTTGGAAGAGATGAAACTATAAAACTCGAGACAGTAAAGAAAGATGGTGCTATAATGTTTGATCCAAACCTTGTGGGGAACCCTCAGCCTGCGCCACTCCGTAAATGTAAACTTAATAACACACTTGATCCCCCGCTTTCTTGGCACGCCTTACACTTACGTGATTAATTCAGATTGTGAGGAATTCAATATACCCAAAATCCAGCATGAATTGAGCGTTTCTTAAAATATTGGAACGTGTTTAACGTTGACAGCCCATAAATATTTCTCGCTGCTCATATGTCAGCCTGATCTGCCTCAATTAGAGGGGTTGTAGCGATGAGTCATTCATCAACATCGTCCCCTATCAGATGCTGGGGGTGAATGCTTGCTCATTCACTGGCGGCGATGATATTCTGATATTCTGTCAGATCCCTGGCCAACAGTGTGGCAGCGCAGGTGGTGCTGCTACTCTGGTGATGAGCCCAGCTGAATAGAAAGTGTCACACAAAAGAGAGGAATTGTCTCTGCGTCTGTATCAATAAGAGGATCAGCCACTCCTCTGAGATTAAGGCGATTTGAGGAAGAAGATGACTATGTATGAGTGAGAACAGTCTCGTTTTTTCCCTTTTTTGATCAGCACCTTTCGCGTGCTTTCGGACGCCGGGGTTTCTTAGGCCTCCTCTGAGCAGCAGCGGGGCCTTGTGCAAATGTAGTGGAAAGATAAAAATGACTGAGAATGCAGTACTTTCCTCAGGCTCAGAGGGCGTGAGTAATACCCCAGTTATAATTTAGAGCAGAGAATCGCATGCTGACAAAAGCAGCATATGTTGTGTGAGTCAGTTCTGCGCTAAAGCTGAGAAAGGGAAAAAAAAAAGTTTCAGTCCCTACCTTCCAGCTCTCTTCCTTTACCCACCGTATTCCCCATCTGGCCTTTCTACATCAACCCCACTCCTTTCCTCTTTTGCTTACCCCTCTCCCTCAAACTCCTGACGTCAACCCCCGCCCTCCCCGCCTCTGAGTGTTTTTATAGCAACAAGGCAGTTATACCTTCCTTCCGATGGCACCGTTGGGTTTATTGGGCGGTGGTGGCTCGAAGATCCTCTGCTGCTGCTGTGGAGGCAACGTTGAGTACAGGGGGATGATTTTAATGTCGCCGACTTCGGGCCCCAGGTCGTCGACCTCCCTCTTGATTCGCTTGCAGGCTTCGTCGATTTCCTGAAAGATGGGAAAGCGCGGGAATTAATCCGGGCGCCGCTTGAGTATGCAAACAGCAAAAATCAAAACGGATTCTGAACAACACCTGGATAAACAATGGCGGCGGATCTGGGTGATGGGGCATGGCGAGGGGAGGTGGCCAGGGGAAACTGTGGTTCCCCGCTACAGTACATTTGTTCTAACTATCGCTCCATCTGACAGAGGAAATTAAACCTGGACTGCAGTATGCTTTGCCGTGCTCCCCGTGGCTCTGTTGTCAAACGCAGCAATCATGGAAAACACGGACGCGCCCGCCCGCACGCGCGCGCGCACATAGCGAGGCAGACTCAAACGGGGTTCATTATTCCACAGTGCAGCATTGTAGAGGGGAATGTGAGATGAGACTGCAGCACTGATGCATAACCAGCGGCAAATCATGGCAGAACAGTTTAGTGAAGCTGAACGTTCTAGAGCCGGTGGGCTGGCAGACAGAGGACCTGAGTAGCGCCAGGAATAAGAAAGCATGATAGTGCGCACATGGCTAGGGCCTATTCTCTAAAGGCCTATTAGAATACACTAATAAATGTACAGGCGTTCACATTCCACATGCACCCCGTGGCCTTATTCTACCTACCCCGATTCACACACACACACACACACACACAGACGTTTAATAGATCACATTTGAAGTATTCTCTCACATGGCCTAGAACAACACATGACAGCTTTTCATTTCTACACGACTCCCCGCTGTTCCAAACCGTTTTCTTTGTTTTGCTAACAACAATCATTTAATCCTCAAGAAGCAGCAGCGAGTACACGTGTCACCTTACAGCCTATGCTGTTGCACCACCTGCAGGCCCATGGGAGCAGTGCAGCCATGAGAGGAGTCATGAGGCCCTGATGAACAGGAACGCCGACTCCCTGAAAGGATTTCACTGCTACTTAAAAAAGGCACATAATTGGGCGACACCGGAGTTTATTTATTATGTCGTCGGCCAACAGCACAACCGGTAAAACTTCCCAGACATGTTTGTTTCCTTTTTCTAAAAGCGCACTGTGCTTAAATTAGTTTAAGCGTGACTGAAAGTGGCTTGATTTGCATCGCCGTGTGAAGCCTGTAACACTCGCCTTGACATGAGAAAGCACCACGGTGATGTTTGCCTGTTTTCCTTCTGGACTGCGAGTGTGTTATTAGCCCCGTTTGTCCCCTTGTTCATCGCATTTAGTCAAACCCCGCTGATGGCCATGTGCCTCTTAATCAACACACTGACAAGTGGAAAACGGTAAATCTGAATGGATTGGTAAAATTAGCCTGGGTATTAATAGCCTATCAAGCCTCTGGATGCAGCAGCTGCCATGGAGGGGGAAAAAAATGGCCCTCATTGCCAAAGTGCTGGAAGCAAGCTGGCTGTCTATCCCTTAGGGACATCAAGACACAGTGTGTGTATGTGTGTGCTGCGTGTGCTCACACACTCACACACACACGTAGGGGCAGTTGGCCAGTGTTGGGAACCTGTCCACCAGCTCTCCCTGCGACCCCGGAAGCAACAATCTCCAGCCAAGCTAATAACCGACACATTTAGGCACTCCTCTTGACTGGCAAACAACCCCCCTTGCCAATCCCCACGTTTTGATGTTAGCTGCTGAGGGGGAAGCTTAAATATTAGGACTTATCTTTGCTCAACAGCTGTGATAAGTTTCGACTTTCTTGTTCGGAGTTGGTGCTTCAGCTTTGTTTGTTTGCGGACGCGGAATATCTCGCAGTAAAACTAAGAGGGAGGAAGAAGGGGCCGCGTGCGCTCTCGCTTTCGTCTGATAGAAATTAAACAGTCAGATAAGAAAAAAAAAAAAAAAAGAGAGAGAGAGAGAGAGTCTATGGCTTTGCCATGGATCTGCCTCCCAATCATTAGTCTACATCAAAGTTGCAGGGAGGCTGAAGAGGTTAAGAAGCGCTCGAGGGATGCGCTGCAGCACCCTTTGAACACCCATCTCTGCCAGACCTACTGCACATTAACTTCTTTAACCCAATTAGGAGGAGGTGATAATGAACTCACCGTGGGAGTGCTCTCAGTAATGCTTTAGCTTGACACCGCGTGGGGGGTGGGGTTGAATATAAATCAACAAATTACACCGAACTGCGGAAAAAGTGTAGCGTGTCGCGTACAAGTATCCGAGACTGTTCTGCACACTCGCGGGAGAGACTTTTGGTGTTTGTGGCCGTCGGAGCGGCCGGGACACCACTAGATCTAAAATCAATTACCGACCCTCGTTTGAGACCACTTCAAACGCCGTGCCCTCCAATGACTTCATCCCCCCTTGTAACAATTGATCCCGCTCTGGCAAATGAAAACTGACGTTGGTGGACTGCCACGGTCGAGCCGCCGTTGAGTGAAAAATAATTACCGCTAATAAACAACCTGTCACAGGGTGTGATCGGGGAAGCCGGAAAGACACGACGACACGAGAGCTTTTTAAAGATTCCTTGTAGATGAAAAATTGCTACTGTGTCCAACATGTCATTTAAATCTCCAGAGCAATTTGTGTTGTATTTACAGCGGTTACATTCTCCTTTACAGCCGAAGGCAATCACATGGTCTCCGGCACCATTTCGCCGGAGTGCTGAGAGAAAAATCGGACCAGCGCAGGCACCGTCGGCTCTGACAGGCTTCTCCTGTCCAATGATCAGGACGCTGAAACATTTGTTGGTGCTTTCCTGAGAGTGTGTGTGTGTGTGTGTGAGTGTGTGTCCACCCTGCTGTGACCAAATTCATCATTTTGGGCATGAACCCTGCCCTCCATTACACATCAGTGGACAACATTTGCAGTGAGGGGGGGAAAAATAATAAATGACTTAATTTCAGAGATTTGTGGGAAGGGCAGAATCTGGGTCACTCTGAGGTTGTTCTTTTTTTTCTCCCCCCTCCATTCGCCGTGTAAATCCTGGAGGTTCCCAAGCAGGCACACTCACATGCATTAACAGCTATCAATCGGGAAATTAATCATTTCCTCTGCATGTGCTTGTGCGTGTGCTAACGACACTGCATGTGAGTAACTCATCTGTGTAATTAGATTAATATGCACACTCTTAACTTTGGAGATGAACAAATCTTTGCACAAGTTTATTGCCTTCTTCATTTGGACAAAAATAGCAGTATTATTATCAGTGTATCTAGAGCTGAAACAATTAAATCAACTAATTTACTGCTTTTCTCTGCTTGGTATCAAAGTGTATCGACTCGATTTGTGTTTTAGGATGTTTGTCTGACAGAACGCAATTTGAAAATCTCATGTTTGGGTCTAGATAATTGCGAACAGGCCAACGACTGACATTTTAAGGATTCTTTGGAGGAGGAGGATTCTTTGAAAAATGACAGGAACTATTAGCTCCAGCCCTGCATGTATCTGCTAAAATACAGGCAATCTTTGAGGCATTAAAGGCCCTGTGGAGTCGTACCTCTTGTCCGGTGAGGAAGAGCAGAGCGTCCCCTTCATCTGCCTCGCACATGTGGATCTGGATCACAGTGCGGATTGCCGCCTCCAGGTAGTCCCGCTCCGGTTCCGGCGTGTAGAAGATCTCCACGGGGTGCGTGCGTCCGGGGATGGTCAGCAGTGGGCAGCTGTCAAAGTACACCTGGAACTTGCCGGCGTCGAGCGTGGCGCTCATGACGATGACCTGGGCAGAGAAAGGACGCAGGGATAAGAGGAGCCACATCCGCGAGGGACAACGTGAAAAAGAGGTGAAAGGAAAAATGAAGCTAGAAGTCAAGACAGAGGAGGGTGAACGGCTGTGGTGATTAGGGGCGCGGGCACTCAAGTGTAGAATGAGTTAACATTTTATATGGCTTGATGATAATAGGGGATAAGGACACATGCTAATTGGATGAGGGAACAACTAAACACAGAATAGATGAAGAGTGCAAAAAGCTGTACGGGCTGGACGGCGCGGTGAATCAGAATTTAGGATGAGGGCGCTGGCACAAACCCAAGATGGTGTCCATAGTGTAGGACTTGGCATTACACTCCAAGTCACTGACCTACACGGAGCTATGACAGTCCTTGTTCCTGATGTTGGGTACACAATGTTCTCTCCAGAGCCATTAGATGGAGCGCATTAGGATTCTGATGGGAAACGCGTCTCCCATTTTCAATCTCAAACATTTTCAGGGGCCAGTGTCTCGGCATTTCGCTTTACGCTCTGCGAGACATCATAATTGCTCTTAATCAAGGCAAATTAAACTTTCAAATTTGGTAGGGGATAGGAATGAAGGAGATAGAGGGGTGTGGGTGGATGATCATTCCCAATAACCTAGACCTCATTTAACAGTCCGCGAACAACAATCTAACCTTTGATTCTACGCTGACAAACAACTAGTCATTATCCATCTGCTTTATGAGAATGATGTCTGGCACACTCTGCCTATAAAACTTCTGCCTGCCTCCCATCAGCGCCGACACGTTGCTGCCCCCCCCCACCCCTCCCTCCCCTCGGTTGATTGGCTTAAAATGGGGCTGACTCGGGGAGCAATCTCCGCTAGCGCTGCGGTGCAGAGTAGATGTGCATTTATGAGCCCAAGAGCAGCGTTTTCGCTTTTCCTCAACAGATACACGGCTGTCAGACACGGGGACAGTGTCAGGGAAAAAATGTGACAATGGGGAGGAATGACAGAAGAGGGACGCTAACACTGGCTGTCACTGAACCCTCGGGGGAAGTAATATTTAGAGCTTTAACTGTGTTTTGTAGGCATTAAGTGGGACATATTTGTAGGAACAAATCGGACTACTGTCAAGGGTGCTTTCAACACTAAGCTGAGAGATAAGGCAAAATATAAGTGAGGCAGACCTGAGTTTCCGGGAGTAAACAGTAAATGTAGGTGGTGGATAAATGTATCACTCCCTTTAAAATGAACCCACCTACTATCAAAGGCAGCACCTGATCCTGAAACTAAGCCGACTGTTCTGTGAAATACACTCAATGTATGCAGCGTAATCTGAAGAACTGTTTTTACCTTGAGGTCAGGCCTCTGGCGGACCACCTCCTTCAGGACCCCCATGAGGATGTCGGTAGCTAACGTGCGTTCGTGTGCCTCGTCCAGGATGATTACGCCGTAGCGCTCCAGCAGAGGATCGTTCATGGCCTCCCGCAGCAACATTCCATCTGTCATGTACCTGTGTGAGCAGGAGACGTGCGGGCTTTATAATCATACGCAATAGCATTATCTGAATAAAACCCTGCTTTGAATGGACGTCATGAGCGCAGCGTTCCCCAGAGGAGAAAGCCCGTCTTCAAAGTACTGGTGGGAGAACATGAAGAAAGGGAGGGAAGTAGAAAATCAAGATGGATCTGTACAAAGTCAAACTCCTTTATCAAGAAACAGACAATTTAATCATCTCCGTCCATGAACTAAAAACTTCAGCTCGCTGCACAAATTCTGTAAGTTTTTACATCATTTTTTTTTAAGAACAGCCCATAAGACTGCTCGCTTTTTTAAAACTCCTTTTAATATCAGCCAATAAATCTGGAGGTTTGTCGTGTTGGATTTCAAAACAAAAAGCCGATGGAAATGTTTTTAACTAGCCTTCTTACTTGAGTACCGTCTTGGCGGAGCTGCAGTCCTCGAACCTGATGGAGTAGCCCACCTCTTGGCCCAGCATCACATCCATCTCATCGGCGACCCTCTGGGCGACACTCATGGCCGCTACCCTCCGGGGCTGGGTGCAGGCCACTGCTCTCTTCGGCCCCGGCATTGACCGCACCATGTCAACGCACCACTGAGGGATCTGAGGGAAGAGGGAGGACAATTCAAATTCTATTTGAGTTGAGTTGCTATAGTTTTCTGTGTCCTGCAAAACAAATATGTATGAAAGTCATGCCTGCCAACTATATTTTTCTGCGTAGAGCTTAAAAAAAACCCCCAAAAAACAGAAGCAGCTTGCCAAGAGACACTGAACGAAGATCTATTAAAGCTTGAGGTTCAGATGAGTGGTAAGATCTGAATCATCTCTAAAAGGGCAGTCTTGGAAATGTCACCCAATCAGAAGAACAAAAAAATACCAATGACAGGTTTGGAAGAGAAACATTTCACAGGCAGTACTAAAATCTGTTATTAGTACTTACAGGACCTGACCTTAATCATCAGGATATGTTTGGCGGAATGCTGAGTAGGGCTGCGTGATTAATTGTATTACAATTGCTATTTCAATTGATACCTGTGTGCAACCTCATTTGCGCAGACAGCAATTTGGGTTTCATTTGCATTAAGTGAATGCAGTATTTTTTTGGGGGGGGGCAGGTTGTCCCTGAAAAGTAGGAGAAAGTCTCAGAGTCTTAATTCAAAGTGAGGAAACTGCAGCCGTAATGCCGAGGTAGTCTGCATTCTCCTCTGATCTTTTCTTATTTTAATTTGACTGAATACAACGCTGAATGTTCAAGAAAGCGTCAAGAAAACCGCGTAATTATTAAGCGTACATGCATCGCTGATTATTTTTCCCCTTCTACATTTCAAGAGCAATAACCATGGACTCCAATGTGTAGAATATAAATGTTTTCTAGTGTCATCAGGCCAGAAAGCACTGACAAAATTACACCACTTTATTTAAGGAGTGCTTGGAAGATAGTTTATATTCCCCTCAGGAGGAAGCAAAGGCTCTACCAGTGATTTACTCTAATCTTCTCTCTTGCAAAAACAAAAAAATTAAATAAAAAAATAGACCACCCAACGTTTTCGAGAACTTAAAATAAACTTAACAACCACACACTGCGAATCAGCTCCACAGAGAAACTGTTTAAAATGCATCATCTGTTTATTGCACCCTGGATTTTGTAATATTATTACACCAATTATAGTTTTCAATTTTACATTTTTATTTAATCTGTCACATTTCAGTCAGTTCAGGGGCCAATTACAAATCGAGTGCATCTTTATGTGCCCAGATTTCAAACATTCAGCTTTTTACCTGTGTGGTCTTTCCAGAGCCCGTCTCTCCCACCAACACAAAAGACTGGTTGCGCATCAGGATGTCGGTGAAGCTCTCTCTGTACTCCCAGACGGGCAGCTGCAGACGCTTCTTCAGGATCTCGTAGTAGCGTGGCGTGTGGGGCAGGTTGGTGAAAGGGTTGATCTGCTGCTGAATGGGGGGTTGCTTATAGAAGCCTCCACTGGTAGGAGGCGGGATGCTTGGCACAGCGGATGACTTGACATCCCGGTCCCTGTCGTAGTCTCGGTCTCGATTGCGATCGCGGTCCCTGTCCCTCGGCCGTTCATCGCGGCCTCTGTCTCTGTCCCGGTCACGCCTGCAAGACGAAGATGCTTTTGGTTAAAATTTGGTGAAGCATCGCCACACAAACTTACCACAGAGACAGACAGCTAACTCGAAAGTGTTGACACTAAACCAAGCATAAAGAGCTCAGCATGGAACAAATGTTAGCCACGATAAAGTTACTGCACATGCTCATTCACGGCTGCAGGAAGCACGGCCTACTCAAGTGCAGCATGCAAAGGTCACGAATAAACTAAATCACCACAATCCGCACTAAGCAAGTTTGTTCCACTATTGCAGAAAGATGAATGTATTTAACTGCTCCAGGCCAGAATGTGAAACATTTACAACCCCCCATTAGCTGAGCACTATGTTGACTTTAACATGGCCTGGAGGCAGGCATTTAGTAGGACCTGTGTGTGTGTGTGCGGGTGTGTTAGCGACACCAAGAAAAAGCCATCTAGCGATAAATTAAGGCAAATTATCTTGATGTAGCTGCAAGTAATTTCAGGCATATTCCACTTTGAACTGATCAATTATGCGTCTACGACACTACTTAATTACCTATTAATAATGTGCTAATTACAATGAGGTTATGTCTGTGTACAGTGTAGCAGGAATGAGCTGAAAACAAAAGTGATGGAGGTTTGTTTCATCTAGTCTGACACCCAGCAGCCTCTCTAGCATCCGTGTCCTTGACTGTGGAGAAGCTGCAGCATGCATATCAGGTGATGCTCTGCTCTGTTGTTTGCAGTGACCCTGAACGTTACTCTCTGTGACTTTGACAACTGACAAGGTTCAGTCTGAGTCATTTACTTCTTCGGGGCTCTCTGGGCTTGTCGACACTCATATGAACGACCAAGACCTTTTAATATTGCTCCAAGAGTCGACTAGCACTGACAGAGCATCTCATTTACGCTAAGCGGCTAGCATTAGCCCGGCTAAGGCTCGTATGTGTTACTTAAAAGCAGCTTCCACGTGTCGTCTTGTAAAACCAACATGCCATAAGAACACAGAGTTCAACACGACATGTTGACTTTGTGTCATGAAATGTGTGGACCCTTCTACTTAAAAAGGCACAGCATTTAACTTCAGCTCGAGCTAGTTAGCGTGTAGCCACGTGCAGAGCAGCCCAGGCTGGTGGCTCCTCTTGTTTGCTAACTTAGCTAACGTCACGCTAGCCGCTTTGTTGCGCACACTTTGACGTCCAACAGCAGCCCAGCGCCGCTAGCTAGGTACCGCGTTCAACGCCACCTGTGCTCACCTGCAAGCTAAACAAGCAAGCAAAGAGCTAACGCTAGCAAGCTAGTTAGCAACGGGACCACAACAACAAAAACCGCCCGCGGCATTTAACGTAACGCTAACGTTACGTACCCGTCGGAGGGTCTCTTTTTACTCGACGAATAGTCTTCGCCCAAATCTAAGCGAGTTCGCTTGGACATCTTCCGTCCAAACAGCAGCGTTAGCCGCTAATTAGTCCATGCAGAACCGTTAAAACACCGGCAAAATGGCGACCGGAAGCTCTTACCTCATCATTATTATCCTTCACCAAATTGATCCGAAAGCGGCGTTTTTACCGAGAGACCGAGCGAGCCCGCCGCAGAGAAACCGTCCCGGCGTTAAAACTGAGCCCCGCACATGATGCTGGCTGTCCGTGTAAAGCCTGTCGCGGTGCCTGCGGACACAATGCGGTGTTTTTTCTTTTTTTCTTTCTTTTTTCTTTTTTTTTTTTAGGGATGCGGGGGGAGGATGCAGGAGGTCCGCTGCCTCTTCTTCTTGGTCGGGTCGGGGATTGGTGATGTGCCCGCCAAACAACGCACACACAGAGGCACTAGTGTTGCCTCGCCCCCTTCAGTCTCACTGCAGCACAGGCAGGTACCTGTGTTTAGTCTGAAAGCAACGCGGGACCCGTCTGAAAATATTTGCTCTTATACATATGAATGGACAGGACGGTGAGCTCAGAATATCAAGTTGTCCTTTAGGGGAAACTAAACACAGCATCATTGCTGCAGGAGCTTCCTCATGGACCCGTGACATACACTGTGACACGCAACTACTGTATATGTATGTGTCTTATTTCAAATATACTGCGTACAATGTGATATAACCAACCATTTAACCATTAAATTAATTCACAGCAGCCATCTTGGCATGCGATAGTAAGGTAAGCACAGGTGTTACCAATGAGACTAATTAAGGTCCCGTTCCATTCAGGTCAAACAGAGTCAGGGAGCTGCTGTGGTGCCTGTTGGCCCACTGGAAAGTCTCTGCTGCAATAAATGGAACTGGGCCGTAATTTGTATCATTGGAAACACCTGTGTCCACCCTACTATTTTTATGTCAAAATGGCTGCTGTGAAAAAAAAACCTGTTACATGACATGTCTTCGTTATTTTATCT
The DNA here is from genome assembly GCA_014281875.1 of Nibea albiflora. Lineage (NCBI taxonomy): Eukaryota > Metazoa > Chordata > Actinopteri > Sciaenidae > Nibea > Nibea albiflora. The sequence goes on from CM024809.1 coordinate 10,963,961, forward strand.
AAATATAATATGCTATCAGACACGATAAAATAAAGCTGGCTCCTGACAGCCTTCATCGCAACGTGTCTTGGCGCATCAGCACCAAATTTAACTTTTATCAACTAGCCTATTATCATCATCCATCATCAGCCCACAGATATGCAACGTCTACAACTGATCCAACTACTATAGGATCACCTTCTATCTATCCATACCGTATGGAACCGGAAGATGACAGACATCCTTATGTATAAATAAAATAATGAATAAATACATGCAATTCTACTGATATAATGAATAACATGGATTAATATTTGTCGTAATATTAGTATTGATCTTGTTTTATCAGGACTGTAGTTTACAGGACTCTGCAGATCACACTTGATGCCTGGGAGGTACAGCCAGGAAGAGACGAGCATGAAAATGTGTACTTCTGTGCTCTGTTAGAAGAGCTAAGCCCTTATTTCAACCTCTACAATTATAAAGTGATGAATACTCTGTCACTGAAGACAATCATTGCCGTGACACAGGTAATTACACAGCCTGGACATTGCTAACAAGCTGCATAATGGCAAATGGCTCATTGCTTATAGATGGGGGATTGATGGTGATGGTTAAGGAGAAGTCAACGTTACAACAAAGTCATAATGCTCTAATATTCAAGGATAATTTAAAATACTGGGGATTTTCCACCTTTCTGTCTGTCTCTTTTTCACAGGCTATTAAGTAGCAGTCCAATTGCGTATGAAATAGCTTTGGCAAACATAGCTACAGAGCTGGCGGTGAGACTGTGGACAATGCTGGGGTCCAATCATTTAGAATAGTGCAACATGAACTCAAACTGCCACCCCCAGCTTTAAAGAAGTGGACAGAAAAAGACAGCGATAACTTAAATCTGTCCTGAGTAGAACCTGTGATTGAGAGGGAATGTTGTTATCATGCTTTCAATTGGATGGAATCTAATCTAATATTTGTTTTTGTTGATTTTTCATTCATATCACAGCCACACGGCATGAGGATACAGTAACATTTCATTCAGATACAGCACCAGATAGTGCTGTCTCACGTGCAGAATGTCTCTAGAGGACGCACAAAATGACCACAAAAGGACTCGAAGAGATGCAAGGCAGCCACAAACAAACAAACTGACTACAAAGAGATGCGAAACAACACTAAAGAGAATTAAAAGGGCTACAAAGACATATAAAACCAACACAAAGAGACACAACCACAAAGAGATTCCAAACGAATACAAGGAGACGTGAAGAGAATTAAAAGGACTAAAAAGAGACACAAAATTGGCATGACAAGACACAGAACATTGTGCAAATACCAGAGACACCAACCAAGAGACTCCAAAGAGATGCAAAATGACATTTGTCATTTTGATTTCCGCTCCTTCAGTCTGGATGTCTCGGTTCTATGCAGGATGGATGAAGGGGACTTGTAATGTTTACATCTTTGTGAAGGAGCACATTCAAACAACACGATAAAAATAACTTTAGCTGACCATCAGGAGAGATTTGAGGAGCACTAAAACATGCACTAAAATGTATTCATCACTGGATAATTACTATTTTCATTAATAATTCTGCATTATATTTTCTTCTACATTCTGTGTTTTTAATATTATCATACTGGTTGCAGTTATTTCAGTCATACCCCACACATAGGTGCTGGGATCAGATGCTGTTATAGAGAGTCTACAATAACTGCCTGGGGTCAGCCAGAGTTGTAAGGACCTAGGTCCTTTCTAAATAGGTCTCTGGTAAAATACAGAGGATGATACTGATAAAAGAGGAACAGGAAGGGAAAACAATTATGGGGGGTGTAGGCCAGAGAACTGTCTGTTACCGAAGTAAACGGGTTCAACTTAGAAAATTCAGCAAAGTGTTGCTAGAACTCTTCTGAGAAAAACAAACTGTAAGAGCGCCATAAGTGTTATCTCGAGATATCATGCGAGAGGAAATGTTGAACGACTCTTGAACTTTGATGAAATACTAAACTAACTTACTTTTCTTTTCATTAGTGTCTCCTTCTCTGCACTTCTTTCTTTCTTTCTTTCTTTTTTTGTGCCTTGCAACGGCGGTGCAAGATTACATAATAAAAGGATTCCTGTGTGGACGAGATTAAAGAACATAATCTTTCAAACCAAGTGAAATCAAGAAAAGATACTTTGCTGTTCTCTAAAACTCTTCCAACAATGATGAATTGCAGGAAGCTGTAATAATTACACTGTATATGGTACCAAAACTCAACCAACTTCCATTTAGGTTTAAATGTTTAGAAGTTATATCATTTTACTCAAGAGAGATTTATATATGGGTCTTACGAATATTGTAATACAGAACCCTTTTAAACGTCAAAATGTTTCCATATTGATTATTTTCTCGAATTGCCCGAGTACTGTGAAATTTGAATCAAGATAATTTAGGATTACCTCCTTATACCAACGTCCAGGACAATTTTAGCTCAACCCTGTTGGTTGGGGACAGTGGCATTTGCTGCTGGTGCCCCATCACTGATATCACATCACTAGGTTCTGTCAGCTCTTATCACACTGGCCCACAATCTCCTATCTTAATAGAGATCTGACTGTATGCCGTGGCTACGTGCTGACCCTTGGCGTGGTCTTTATGCTTATCGGTCGTCCACAAGCTCACGCTCCTCCAACATCCTGTGACTTTGCTGGCCTCGCTTCCCTGCAGGGCCTTGGGAGCCATGTTGTTGTTGTTGTTGTTGCAGCAGTCGGTTTCAGTTTTGCCTCCAAGAAATCTGGAAACTACTGAGGTGGGTCACAGGGGATAAAATACCTTAGGCAGCTTCTGTGATCAAGAAAAATTCGAAATGAATATGAGGGCTGGTAGCAGTTCCAGAGTATTTACAATCTTTCTGAAATTTAAGCTAAGCTAATTTTGAGCTGAGCTATTCGAGGACATGCCAATTTGGAAGTTGCTTTACAAAGAAAATGTTTGTTTGCTTGTTTTCTTGCCAAGTGTTGGATGAAAACATCTATGCTATATCTATAGTCTCATATCTGTGCGGTAAATGTAAAGCCTGTTAGCTTAGCTTAGCATTAAGACGTGAAACAGGGGAAACTGTTAGCCTGGTTCTAGAGTCTAGAGACTATTTAAGGCCTCCACAGTGTCACTTCCACAGTAACATCTAATGTTACTTTTAGGTAGAGCCAGGTGAGCTGATTCATCCTACATCTTGGATTTATGCTAAGCTAGCTAGCTATGGTTTCATATTCAACGTACAGATATACAGTATATGAAGTACAAAAAACGTAAATGAGTATCCAAAGTGGAGTAAAGATTTAGGCTGCAACTGACTCTAACATATTCATGTTTGACACACAGTGCACGCAGTAACTGCAAAGATACCAAATCCATATAAGAGCACAAACCGAGCAAACGATGCATATCATCTTCATAATACATCAGAATTATTAACTCCACGTGAAACAAGCAGGAAAAAGATGACTGACATATTTTGGCTGTTTCTTTCTTTTTTTCCTTTCCTCTATTATCTCAGATAATAACAGTCTCGTCAGCAACAGAGCAGAAAGTTACACTCCTCAAAATGAGCACCCGGGGAGCAAACCCGCGGGGCTCTGCGAGCGTCTCAGAGGCGGCGCATGATAAAACTCAGGTAAGCGTAAAAAAAGCAAGGTGAGCGAATGAAGCATGGATCATAAGGGCACTGACCATCACTGGAAGGGGCTTCTGGTTGGTATAGTAATTAACCCTGCTGAGTGGTTGGCCTGGAAACTGCTGGCTCCACATGCCCCTGTCCACCTCCATCCTTCAAACCTTTGGAGGACCCAGAGATGATGGAGTGTCAAACCCTCCCCGGTCACACTTATTAGAGCCGGTGAGCACTGCTGTGACCCGACTTGTCTCTCGCACTATCCAGGCTCCAGGGTTGGATAAGTGGAGGGCTGGGAATCAGAACAAAGCAAGTTGATACTGTGATAAGATTAGCGGTCTATATGATATGGTACAACTCATCTCAACATCTAAAACATGGAAAGGTAGCAGCTAAATACAAAGCTACATGTGTGCACGCACACATACAAATTATTCCTACCTTGATCTATCTTTCAAGTACAAATACAGACAGGCACTTGAGTGATTTAAACAGCATGGGACCATTTGAAGCTCTTTGTAATGCACATTTTTTTTACTTGGCCTCTCGTGGGGGGATGTCGCTGTCACAGATAAGAGGCTAAGATTAGTTTTGGCACGGGCTAGTTGCTGGTACCGTAGCCTCATTTTATCTGTAGTGGTGATGATTGGCTACAACAGCTCTCAGCTATCCTTTTTTTTTTTTTGCTCTCCGGGGTCTGGAGAGGCAGCCTGAATCTTTCAGCTGTGTGACAAGACCAAATTCTGGCCAATGATACCCTGGCAGGCAATGGGTCAGAGGGGCAACGTCGCTCATGTATCTTTAGCAAATAAAAATATTCACCAACTAAAAAATCTGGGGAGTTTTCTGGTACAGCCCGCCTGATTTACAAGGCTAATGCCAACTTCAATATAGAATTTAAGAAATCCACTAATGATGTAGTCATAGGGGTCATTTTTAATAATCAGCAGCAACAACAACAAAATGTTCATAAGATGATGATAAAAAACAAGTTGTAACTGAGTGTTGAGAGTGGTTAACGTGATGGCTAATGGTTGAGGAAAGAAGGCAGTGTAGATTTAAAAAAAAAAAAAAGATATTGTCAACTTTGATCCATGTCAAACGTGTAATCGTCCTGCAAGAGCAGCCAACATGGCTCAGTTCTTCCACAGTCACGTCTTCCCGAGTCTGACAATGCCTCTGCATACTTCAGCAAAGCACACTAATATCTTCGAGGCATTCATACGCATGCAAGAATCCAAAATTGGTCGACGACTTCATGAGGAACCCAATGGCAAGCTGGAATCATCTTGCAATTTCATTAGTTCTGAATCCATCTGGTTTATAAACTTAACAAACTGTTTGGAGGAAAAAAAAAAAAAAAAAGGGCCCGCTGCAGTGTGCCAAATCAGCTGCCTGGCACGGGGCCGACACTGGGTACAGACCATGGCTCCCGAGCTCGAATTCTTTCTCTCTCCTCGCCTCTATTTTGTGTCAGAGATTAAAAATAGCAAGTGGCCTTCTGCAGAATAAGCAGTTCATGGATTCTGGCTTTGACGCTGTGTTTGCCTGGAGAGGCCAGCTGTCACCTGCATGCAGGAAGAGTAGGCCTCACCACTGATTCTCAATACACAGTGGGCTCTGGACTTTGGCTGCAAGACAAAATGGGTGTGTCTGTGCATCCATTTTACATCGCTGGAAAACTTTGTTGTCTTTAACTTTGTTTTTTATTTGTTTGTTTTTTAACTCATACAATCATGCTGAGGCGCTTACTCTGCGTGTATTGTCATTTATGTACATCATATGTGTGTAGGATTAACAGAATATGGTAGAAATGGAATATAACATGCCTAACTATGTTTTCATTAATGTATAATCACCCAGAGATAAGATTTTTCTTATGTTTTTGGTACCTTAGAATGAAACATTTATATTTTTTATACACAGATGCTGCAGGTCCTCTCTTCCATGAACGGCCATGTTTCTACAGTAGCTCAGAATGGACAAACTTACCACTTTCTCCTTTACTCCAAGAAGGTCAGGGTGAAGAGAGGTGGTTGCAATCCATAATTAGACCACTAGAGGCCAGTAAATCATACACTGCTCCTTTAAAATAAAAATAAAAATATGATAGACATATTAAATGACTTGACTAAATATACAAATTTGAAGATAGCTATGATTTCAGTCAACTTAATGTAGATTTGTGATGCCGGAACAACTCTCTCCAAAGGCTGGAAATAAGAGAGGAGTTAAGCTGCTCTAATCTGCAAAACAATCAAAAGACTGATGCGGCTGCGTTCAGAATTAATGAGAGACCAACCTTGTGAACACTTTTAGAACAGAAATTAGCCAGAGCGATTTTCTGTGGATATTTTCTCATTTTCTGGTTCAGAACATTACTATTAAACAAACCTCATTTGTGTGCGAAAGCTCAAACAAACGCGGCATTAAGTTCACAAAGTCAGCCTCAGTGTCAAGAGTCGGAAGTTTTGATCAGATGGATTTTTTTATTTTAAGAGTTATTAAAATGGGAAATTGTTAAAGTGCTGTTCTCACACAACTGGCATATCAACGTTTAGGTCAGGGTGGTCAGGTTTGTTTCTACATTTATTCATTATATTTAGATCTCAATTCGAATCTGATTATGATTTTAACCAGTAGCAAGGTCAGCGTTGAGCAAGGTCTATAATTCTTTAGCTAAATCTATTAACCATTATTTTTACTGTCTATTTTTTAATTAGCTGAGCTCCTCCGCGACCTTACCGTGAACACCCTGTGGTCAAAGTATCCCCGCTTGGGAATCACTGCACTAGACAGATTTTTGTGTTTGTGTGTGGGTTGGGAAAAAAAAAGTGAAGTCATAATGCATTTGTTTAGGCATTTATATTAATAAATATCAGTGAATCCTTCCACATATAAGGCACATGTAGTCTCATCCGAACATCAACGTCTAAATGAGGAAAAATACAAACTGTTTGATTGGAAACATTCACCCATACAGATGAATCGACATCAATAAAATCTCTAACATTCACATTATTAATATGCGCATATGTACAAAACATTCAGTACAAATTTTGGCACGTATCTGGACCCCCTTACAACAGAATGCAGCATTCAACTTATTGGCATCCCTTAGGAAGATGAAGAAAGCAAACAATTGGGATTATCCTATCGCTGGGGAAAGGAAGAAGGGGAACGTGGAGCACGGGAGCTGAGGCTGCCATATTTGTTATTTTCCCAGCTAATTTTTTTCCCTCCAGGGCAGAAAGTTTGTAACTCCATTGATTTCAAGATTGTCTGTTCTTGCGCAGCAACAAGACTGCCGAGACACAAAGCGCACCTCCGGCTCCGTCATCAGTGGCTGGAAAAGTGTTTTCTGTTTAACGGACTAAGCTGAGTTAGCGAGCAACGTTGTGAGAATGCAGCTGTGGGTGATTAATGTAACTATCAATGAGGACGATGTGGATTTAAATAAGCTCTTGAATCTTTCAGTGATGTCAGATCATGCCATGTTGTCACTAGGTGTCACTGTTCAGATTGACATTGAACATGCCACTCCCCCGTGCTCGACGTCTCTGTGTCCGGGATCTCTGGAGCTGATATCGGTGCCTCTACGTGTTCAGGTGCATTGTGAGATCCATCGTCCTGGGATTCGCAGGGCTGGTGACCCACGTCTGAGTGATCAACGGAGGGTTGCTTCATTGGAAGCCATGAAAGGTCTGATTCAGTGGCCGGGAAACCCAGCGCCAGAGCTGCCTCTTCTCCTTCCTCCACCGTTGAACCCAGCTCTTCATCTTCAACTCCCTCTACCTCATGGCCCGCCTCTTCCACTGGACTCTGCCCCTCCTCCAGCTCCAAAGCAGCCCCGTCTTCCATCAGGGTCACGATTTCCCCCCCTCTCCTGTCAATCCCATTCGTCTCCACCCCCACTAGAGGCTCCAGGCTGTTGAGCAGTGCAGGTGTGTCTTCCCTGCTGACGCCATCTGTGCCAAGGTCGCTGCCAGCGGTGTGGCATTCCCACAATGATTCATGTGAACTTCTGTCGTCTGACACAACTGGGAAAGGGAAGATGAGACAACTGGTCATTTTAATTACTCACTTGATCTGAAGCCACGGTTACATCAGAAAACAAGTTCTTTTGCCCTGCTCTGTTCCCTCCGAAGGAAAGCTGACCGCTGAATTGTGTCAGCTGGCAACAACAACAACGCGACACCCGCCTCGGCTGTTCCTTTGGGCTGAAACAAACACTTCCATTTGTCACTGACGCGTCTCCATTTATTTTCCAATTCATTTATTAATCGCTTAGTCTATAAAAAGTCGTGAAAAAGGCTCAAAATATTTTCATATTTCAAGCTGACAACTTTAAATTGCTTGTTTTGTTTGACAAACAGATGAAAGCCCAATATTCGCCGCAAAATTGTTGTTGCAGATTAATTTGCGGTGTGTTGACACAAATTAAAGTGATGAATCGACCAGTCATTTCGAATAACACAACTATAGTAATGAGTGGCAGCATTTTAACCTAAAATTGAATTGACGTCAGAGTAAACAATTATTATTATTTTTTTGCACAAGTTAGGAAGAATAAAGTGACAAGAAACAGCAGAAGACGTGGAGAAGTTCCCCAGTTAGACTGAATCTAGACACTCTGTGTTTAAGGCCCTAGACTGGATGCCTGAATCCATTTCTGCTGATGACATGACAGACAAAGTTGTTGATGTGAAGCCCTTTTGCAGAGAGGAGAAGGAAAAAAAGCTTTGTTGATTCTCAGGGCAGACGGGTATGTTCAAACCTGCTGCATTGACAAACACACCTATAATGTCATTTTTTTTTTATGTGAATAAATTATGATCGGGTGGGGGGAAAAAATGCTTTCGGATCAAAACATAAGGAAACATACTTTCCTCTTTTGGATTTGGACAACTGTGTCAATGTAGAAAGTTATTTCAATTACTTATGTGGCTGAAGTGCTTCCATGGCAACAGGCTAAATATAGCAGCAGTGCCCCAGACAAGGGGACGCAAGACAAGTGTGACGCCCCGCATCTCGGCAATAGCAACAGCTTAGTTCTGCCTCTTCGCCAAAATATGCTCTCACTTTGGGGATTACTGACCCATATTTGTGGAAGTGCAGGCAAAAAGGTTAAAGACTGCACATAGAGTCTCAGCCACCTTTTCCCACACACACACGCACACACACACACACAGGAAGAAAAGCAACATTACTTGAACTGGCATCCATATTTATGCCCCCCCCCCCGTCCCCTTTCAAAGAGAACACGGCAGAAGTTTCTGAATGTCAGCGGGCGAGAATTTGCTTCACATTTCCAAAATGCCATGGCATTTGGGCAGCTTGCACCAATGAGAAGCAGAGATGAGTGGAGGCGGGAAGGAAAAGGACTTGGGTTAAACGTGGAAGATAGCAAGGAGTGCTAATTGCTGTGTTTATGCCGTTAGCTGTTGGCGCTCTTATCAATGGGCGCAGTTTACACACTCACCTTTGGGTGGCTGCGCTCTGTTTGGTTGAGATATGGCACGTGTTGGATGAAGCTCCGGTTGAAGGTTTTCATTTAGCGCGGTGTTGTCTCGTGCCCCTGTAAGACCACCATGAAGGAACAAACACTCCCGTTACTCTCGCGCCCAGATGACAACAAACAAACGGTAAATAAGCGGTGTGAAGAGTTCTGAAAAGGTCTGAGCATGTGAGGATGGGATGGAGCTCGTTCGGACACGTGTGCGGTGCGGCGCCGTGGGCGCTTTCACGCCGCATGCAAACATACAGGCACATATGCATTGCGGTGCTCACAAGAAGTGGCTTCAGTTCGCTGTCATCTGTCTTCATTAGTGATGGCTGCACGCCTCTTAGGCTGACACCATATGCTACTTATAGGAGTCTGTGCACTATAAACCAGACATCGCAAATACACACACAGAACTGTGTTCACATAGACGCATGCATACACTCAAGCCTGTAAATGTGCACATCAGCCTTTGCCTTCACAGGAAAAAAAACAAAACAAACCCTGTGAATAGGCCCGTTTCTCTGACTATTCAAGTGTGAGGCACAAAGACAAACAGAAGAATGAGAAAATGGATGGCTGGGTGACACGATGCGTGAGAATCATGAATGGTGAACGGAGACCATATTGTTATGAATGCAGTCCATATTGTTATGGATGCTCAGTGTTGACACTGATGTGGGAACAGCGAGCGAGGGAAGGTTGGGTGAGCTGTTTGGATCCTCTATATACAAACCGGAGGTGTGAAGGGAAGAAAGTCGCCGGTTATCTTAAAAGTTCCTTTACTTCCTTTAAGCATGGCTCTAGTGTTGGCAATGTTGGTCTGGTTGTGACATTCATGATGAATCCCGTTCTTTTAGCACCAAAATGAGATTGACGTTTGTAGTTTTGATTGGAAAGTCTACCATAAAGTTGGTACAAACAATCGTGCCCCCCTCAGGATGAATTATAATAACTTTGGTGATCCAAAGTTTTAATTTGTTCATTACGTAGCCTTGGCTGTACTTTGTGTTTAGTTCTAATCAACAAATGTTAGCATGCTAACAACTCTGAACATTAAACATTAGCATGTTAGCATCACTGTGCAGCAGCCATTTTGACTCAATGGCAAGTCTCTGCTGCAATAAATGGAACAGAACCTTAATTAGTATCACTGGAATCACCTGTATTGACCCATCTATTTCCTGTCAAAATGGCTGCTGGGAAAAAGGTCTATTGCATGCTGATGTTAGCATTTAGCTTCAAGTGCCGCTGAACCTAGGTACAATCTCACAGAGCCACTAGCACGGATGTATACTCTTAGTTTTGGTTCTCCTAAACTTACCTTTTAATTCATAGTTCATCTACCTACTATAACTTAGGTGTGGGCGATACTATAATAGTTCATGGTATATGTAAATTTATGCTGTTAATAAATCACAAAAAGAATTTCCTGAAAACTGATTATAGGTAAAATGACAAGATAGCAATTGTTGTTTTTGGCTAATCCAAAAATCAATGTTACATGACATGAATAAAATATCTTGTGAATTAAATATTGATGAAGTAGTCGTGCTCATTGACTTGCAACGCTGCCCGCAACGACCCCAGTACAACCAGAGATATCAATCATCTCAGCTGTACAGAAAAATCAGACCTCAATATACAGTATGATATATAATAATTTCTCCTCTCTGGACATTGCTTGTATTAATTTTGTGAAGAACAAAAACTGATTCTTAAAGTTGTAGTATCATACAGCTGTCAAAAGACAAAAGAGTCAGCAGTTCTTTGGAGGAGAAATATCTTCCTGATTAAGCTCAGATAGCCGGCCTGCAGCTTTAGGACTCTACTGCTTCTTCATCCAAGAGCAGTCTTCAAGTTTGGAGAGAGGAGCCTTAGAGGAGTTCTGCAGACTGCCTTTTAAAGCCAATAATAAGGTGGTGTCAAGCACGGCAGCGTGTCTCCAAGAGCCAGGCAGCACTCAGGAGGAGGCAGGAGGCACCAGCGACTTCCTTTAAACCTTACTGGCAGCTGCCTATCCAGCCGTCTCTCTCTCTCCCCCTCACACACACACACAGGCGCGCATACAACATCCCGTATTTGCATATGCATCCACCCTGCACGGATAGCAAGCTCTCCTCTGTGATAGGATATACTCCAACATACTGGATCATATACTCTATATCACAAATAAGGAGACATGTCTGTCAGACAATCACACGGTTAAACCCTACACTGGGATGCTGTGCTGTCTAGCTCTAGGGTGACAAGGAAATGCCTTCCTCTCAACTGGAAAGTGTCTGTCACTGGACCAAAACAGAACGATATGGGTGCATTCTGTATCCACCTCTGTCTTTTCAATAGCTGATGCACACTGACAGGCTTTCACTTGCTGTGTTACATTTCAGCTTGCGCTCATTCAGCGAGGGGGGAGGAGGAGGTGGGGGGGGGGTAGGGTGGACTGCAAGACTGGTGGGGGATCTATCAATCACAACTTTATCTGACTCGCTGCATCAACGTCATTGTTATTGTTTTCGGGCTCTCTTTCACCCGGAGACAACGTAGTCACCTCTAGTGTTCTCCGGGCCTCGGATAGGCAGCCAAGGCCCTCCATCCTATCCTGTTTGCCTTTAATATCCATCAGCCCAACTTCACATAACATCAAGGCCACAGACGCTCACATCTCTCTATATATTTCTGTCTCCCTAACTGTGGTGGACAGCGTGGTCGTCAGGCACTCTGGGCCCTCGCCTACAAATTCCCTAATAACGGCACATTCCCCTAAATGTGTTTGTAATGTGGGCAATCATTTTCAGTAATGGATGCTTGTCAGTTTTATAGCGGTGAGAATGACGGTCTCATGACAGGGCACCTCCATTCAGCCGCAGCCCCTCCGCCTCTCCGCCTCGCAGTCTGGTTCATATGCGGCACAACATCTCCCTCCAGTGGGTGACGCTGGGAACTGTTTTCTAGGTGGGCTATTGTTTCCTGGTCGCATTTGGAAAATCTGCAAATGTGCTATTTTAGACCCGGTTTGGATTGTTTTTGACATATTTTGCAGTTTTTATATTTACGCACCTCTGAGGCTGAAGTTTTAAAAGAGGGGGGCCGTTGGCATTTCATGGAAAAATAATAATGTCAGTTCTTGTTCTCTTTTCTCTCACGACACAGCAAATGACTTACAGTTCAAATACTTGCCGGTGAGACTCTGAACGCTTTTTAAAGTCAAGAAAACAGGAGTGTGTTGCCTTAAAAAGGTCTCTTCTGCCCTTAAAACCAACCCCGGCATCGAGTGTAAAATTCACAGACCGATCCACCAGACCAAAACGATCAGGTGTGTGTGATATCCAAGCAGCTCGTTTCGGTCAGTGGTGTCATGAACAGATACATGAGCGGGTGGTCAATGGAGTCGACACATTGTAAACGGTGGGCATGAGGTGACGCGCTTTCTGGGCGTCTGCCCAGATTTGTCCTGGCATGACATAGCGGAGGGCATGGATGGGCTAAGTGGGGCAGAAGGAATACATACTCCCAATTCCCACGGATACGCGGTAGGTCAAGCCTGAGACGCAGCCAGAGAGAGGGAGAGAAACACACGCCGTTATGAACATAAAACCTTATTAATGTATTCAGATTTTAAAAAGATAACACATCGAGAAGATCCCTGAGTTTTGTTTTTTACCTGTAAAAGACAATTTATCCAAGAGCAACGTATGATTGGGCCTCATGCATGAATTTTTTCTTATTTTTTCCTCATAACATTTTTCTTGTGTTTTCATGAAATAAATCGCTTTTTCATTATAATTATTAATATTTCAACACCAAGTTGCCTTTTATGTGTATTAGCTTACGTGTCTCAAGTCATGCATGAGGCTCAATGTCGGGAAAAATATTATCTTCTCAAATTTCTGTGGCAAATGATTCAACACACACGGTGACACGGTGTGCCAAGAGTTAACTGCAACTTTCTCTAAACACACACACACACACACACAAACACACTCATAGTCACATGGTCATGTTTGCTTATGGTGTGGTAGACTTACAGGTACCCTCCAGTCAAGGCCTGTGCAGAAATACTGATAGACAGACAGTCTTTAAGTCACGCATGGATGCGGTCCTTTGCAGTGAGGTACGGTTAAAGTTCCTGATCATCATATGTTACAGCTTTAAAGCCATTTAACTACAAATGTATATTTTACAATATATTATATATTGCATATTTTTTCAAACCATGACAAATGACTGTTTAATAAGAGGAAATATATTCAAATGTATTACCAGTTGTTTGTTTTCATGTTCTAAAGTCTGAAAGTCTTAATGTTAGATTCACACAACACCTGGTCTTAAGACCCACCTGGAAGACTCCACAGTCCTGAAACCTCCAGCGTCTTTAGCTTCCTTTCCAAATCGGCAACTCTGTTTCCCAGAATCCTGCAGACAGAGCACGACGGGTCAGGCTGAATGGCAGAGACGAACAGCGTTTGCCTTGCGGGTGGAGTAGGATTCTCCGAACAGGAAGGCAAACATTCTAAGTGTGTTACCTGTTGGTGTGCCTCTGGTGCTGGATGACCAGGTTCTTCTCGTGGATGGTCTCCAGCAGAGCCGTAGCCAGGGACTTGAGGTCGGAGATGGACTGAGGCGTGGCTGGCAGGCTGCAGCCCTGCTCTTCCAGCAGCATCTCCTGGACTAAAAAAAACAGAGGGGGAGAGGAAAAATAGGGGTGATAGCAGATAAAAGAAAGCGAGGCAGGAGGAGAATAGAAGCCATATGTTTAAATGACACCATCGCTGAAAAGACGGCCTCGTATACTGAAGATATGTTGGGTACTAACCTACACCCGACAATGCACAATGAAATAAAACTTTCACAAACTTGAAAAATAGATTTTAAAAAAAGGCAATGTGGTGATCCGGCAAGAGACGGGGAAAACAGCATGACAAGAGCAAGACAGAGATGGAGAGTTAGAAACAGCTGTCTACTAGGTGACACTCTCCTAACTTTAACTCCGGAGCCCACTGTGCTGCTTCTGCCAGCAACTGTCAGTCATCATGGCAGGCTCATTTCCCTGCCAGTGGTGCTCTCCACCACTCAGAATACAATTAGTAACCCAGCTGGTGTCCGGGCGGTGGCTTGAAGGATCGGCAAAAAAAAAAAAAAAAGAAGAAGCGCTTATTAAATAATGCAATGAGGCGCGGCTAGAAGCTGATTTGTTATACTGAAGGGAGAATCGCTCGCGCAGTTTCTGACCAAAAGCGTCGGAGTTTAAGGAGAATTCAGAGTGAGCCGAAGAGTTTGTGTATTCACCTTGCTTGGCTGAGAGGACTCCAGTGAGGGGACTGCTGTTTGATTTCCCATATGAGGTGGAGTTTTTCCTCCTCTCAAGAGCTGTCTGTGGGGAGGGGGGGGGGGAAAGAAACAAGAGAACAAAGCGCGCCGTGCCACGTTTGATGAGCGTTTTGAATACAAGCAACCTCTTGTACTCGCAGCGTGTATGCATGAGAATGTAAATTTAGCGAAACCGACTGAATTTCATCAGGGTTCATAAGCCTCGAAATCAGATTTACATTTTGACAAAAGCGTTCCATCTGTACCTTGTACTTCATGATGTTAGATTTCAGCAGGTTCACCTCCTCTTGTAGTTGGCCGAAACGGTCATGCAAATACCTGCACGAAGAGTCAGTAAGTTCAAGTCGAGGCTCTGAATATGAAACTTGGAAAAAAAGTCATCAAAATGAGTTCAGATGTGTGTAGAATTTACACGCTGTTTTAGTACATATCGTCCCCAAGCGGCAACCTCCGTGGCTGAGGAATGAAGCCAAGGCAAAGTGCCAAAAACTGCAGTCCCTTTAACGGCCACTTGAGGCTGGCTACCGAACGAGCTAATCTGCATAAGCCCCCATATTAAAATGTGACATTTTAAGTGTGACAAGTGTACTGAGGTGTAACGACCATGTGTTATACTGTCTATGATTGTCCCCCATGACCAAAAAAAATAAAAAATGTATGTTTGTTATTGTGTTATTGATTTAAATACTAATTTGTTTTTAATCTAGGCGGAGCTTGGAGAAACCTACCTGTTCTCCATGCAGAGGGCATCGACATCAATGATGCGTGCCTCCCGGTTGCCCAAGACGTGGTTGAGTTCCACGTTGAGTCGGTAGGCCTTCTCCCTGAACGCACTCCGCTCGCCCTTCACGTCCTGTAGCTCGTCTGTCAGAGCTTTAACGTTGTTCTCCATCTCCTCCATCTAGATGAAAGGCAAACAGGCCAAATGTGTTTGTAGGAGAAGCCACTGAAAGATATTTGTTCACTAAAGTAAGTGTTTGTCCAGAGCGTATACGCCGAGTTCACTCATCAGCCACTCGCACAAGCTGTTTTCAGCTGAATGAGTGGCTCCTCCACCGGAGCATGTTGACGTTAAGGGCCTCGATCAAGAACGCCTCAACAGCCGGTTTAAAAAGGAGGCGAAAGCACTGTTACCTCAAAATAATAAAATTGAATACAACAACACTACAACCTCAAAAAAAAGAGTGAACACTGTAAGCCTCATAATGAAGAGTGAGCGTAGTAGCGGGGTGAGAATCTGAGGCAATTGTACTGAGGAAATCCATGACTGATTTCTCTCTGTGTCACGAGTCCCTTTTCTACCCAACAGTCCCAGAAACTTCGGAGCAACAGGAACCAAAACAGGAACAAACAGAAAGTCCCGTTTGAGATTAGGCTAATTAGTCCGATAATGGATTAAAAACATTTATATAAACGAGGAAACATCAGCAGTCATTGTACTATTCTGTGTATTTACCGTGGAACGACTCGGATGTGATAAACTTATCGGAACCAGACGAGCAAAAAGTGGAAGAGGAGACCTCCGGAGTTCTGATTATTGCCTTTCTGCTTTTGAGCATAAACGCAAAGAAACAAAAAGCAGAGTATGATTCCTTTCTCTCAAATCGCTCGCCTGTTCTTCCTCACCGCTGCTCGTTGGCTCGTTCACACAGACCCGCGCACTCCACCTCCTTTTTTTTAGTCCAGTCAGCAATCTGACAGCATGACTTTGCGTTTTCACATCAATTAACTTAACAAGAAATGGCCGCCTCTTGTTCAAACTGATACCAGGGCTGAGGAGTTTAATCCTTTAAGTCCAAATGGTAAAGTAAGGTTCCTTAGTTCCAAAACGTGGCTCCTGGGCCCTTGGAAAAGTCCCTGCAGTTGAATCAGGCGAATTCGAATCAATATAAGCTTTTCATCTTTGGCTCTGACAGGCAAAACTAAGCGTTAATGTAATGGAGTTGTGTGTTTTTTAGATGATGATTTTTTTTAAAGAGAAAAAGGGGAAATGCATCCACCTGTAGCCCGGCTCTTTCCAGCTGGTGAACTAGATCCTCCCGTTCATGGGCGGGGAAATGTCGTGCCCCCACCTCCTCATCGCCCAGCCTCTGTCGAGTTATGGTCATCCTCAGGAGCTGCAGAGAAAAACATGTTGAATTCACCGACACTCCCTCGAGCCCATCTCATTTATGTACCGGATCGAGTGAGCTGGTCACTTTCAACGCCGTCTGTGCGTGTGTGTTGCGCGCTGCTGGTGGTAACCTTACCTTGTTATCCCCCTGGGCCTCCGTGAGCCTCTGAGTCAGCTCCTTCACCTCCTCGGTGAGCTGCTTCACACGTTCTCTCGAGTCTCTCAAGAGCTGAGCCAGGTTCACCTGAGGAGAAGGTGGAGAAGAGGAGTGACTGACGTGGAGGAGAAAGATGCAGAGCATGGTCTAAAAATCGTCAAATGACAGACTACTTGATTCATCATGGAGAGGGGCCACATCGAAATACCAAATGTTAGCAGGAGCTACAAGAAAAAAGAATTTTAAATCACCACTAAAAAGAACTAGACACCCTCTCAGTCATTTCGTCTGTTGATTTTTAAGCATCCCATCTCATCGGCATGTCGACATCATTCAGACACCGATGTCTGTTTGTTTGTCCTCTCAAGAGTCTCATTTTATAACGCGATTCTGCAGCCAACTGCGTCCTTGAAAGCACCAGGAGTCCTACAGGACTCCCCCACACAAGACACACCCGTCCTAACATTCATCCTAAACCATAATTATCAGACAAATGTTGCATCATTTGTCGTATAAGAAGTCTGGAAACAGTTTTGTACATTTACACTCGAGGCAATGAGAGTTACTTACTTGATTGCGCTTTTCTGGCGGCAAAGACGGGTCCCCATCCTAAAATATAAAGTTTTGCAATTGAAATAATCAAAGTTAGTATATTATATTGTGCACAATGTTACTTATACATTGTATATACTCCCATTTAATTCACTGACAGCCTCCTACTAACAACTTGCATAAACTATGTTGCGCACGTGGACAAATAAAAATCACCTTGAAGGTTTGAACCACTCACAATGAGCTCCCTGTACTTTTTCTTCAGTCCCTGGTGGCGCTCCCTCAGCTGGTTGGCCATCAGCTTGTACTGGTCTCTCTCCTGCTGACAGGTATCCAGCTCTTTGGACAGGATGAGCAGCGCCTCTTTCTTACTCTCCAGCTTGCGCTTACACACCAGGAACTGCAACAAACGCCACACACACGGGAGGGAACAGGGAGCGGCTGCATTATGAGATGCATCACTGTGGTTATATCAGCGGCCCTGTGTGTTAATTCCACCTATCGCGGCGCCTACTATAATAATCTGACTTGTTCTTGGCTTTTAAAATGTCCTGCATGCCCTATCTTGAAACGGAAATGGTCATATTGCTTCACTGCGACTGACCAATTCCCCCCGGGTGGAAAAACACACACTGGAGCCAAAGTGTTTAAAGTGTAGATAAGACACATCAGGAGGTAAACCCTGATAGCCGTCAGACCAGCTCATAAGCAAATTAAACCGCAGCTGCTGCCGTGGAGCTGAATGTGCAGCGGTGTGGAGTAAAAACCTGAAACGTAGTGCGCACGATTTGTAACTCAACAGCGCGGATCCTTCATGTAAAGCTGCGACTCATGATTGATGAATCTGACAATTGAGTTTGGTGTACAGAACATCAGAAAACAGTGGGAAATGTCCAATTCTCCAGTCTTTTGGTGTGAGTTTTTTTCTCTCTCTCTCTACCAGCACTGGAAAATATAAACATGCTTAGTTCAGCATCATATATAACAAAGAAAAGAAGCAAACCATTAAACTTTTTTAGTAGTATTGCTTGAAAACATTTATTTAAATCAGCCTTTATTGTGACTCAGATTATCAGCCAGCCACAGCCCCCTCAAACAGGATATCAGTTCCTTCTTACTCACAGCTACATAAACAAGGCTGCAAGAATGTGTGAATAAACTACAGTCACGTCTATTTTACATAACATGCACACACGTTGCTCAGTAGGCTAAAAATAAGGGCACGCTAAGTGACTGCAGCCCACAGGTGGGATAAACCTGGTCTCCAGCGTTGGAGCATCATGCGTGCTAAAGAGGTGGGCAGGAGCGTCGCTGCGTTTCCAACCCAGCCGCTCGGAGAAAGATGCTGTCGGCCTGACAGAGCAGCGTGCTAGCCTGCCACTATCATCAAATCTTTTAGCCTATCAAGCCAAAGACGACAAAGGAGAAGAGTTTTCCGTGCGGTGTTCAACAGCCCATCCGTCTATGAAGCAGAGAGACCGAAGCTCGTGCCATATGGACTGAGAGAGGGGGCTCCTGTAAAAACACACTCCGGCTCCGCAACAGCTGCTCGCGGTCTCCTCGGCTCTCTTACCTCGCTGACGAGCCCCTGCCAGTCACTCTCGCTCCGCTTGGAAGACTGCATGATGCGAAATAATGTGACAAAATGCTCAGGGTACAGGCAGCCTCCACTGACTCAGTCCGAGCCGCCTCTCCTCCGTTTGTTTATCCTGCAACGTCACTTCTTTCTTTCTTTTTTTTTTTCCCTCCCTTTGCTGTCAAGTTGCTCGAAATGAAAAAGTCACGACTTCCGGTTCATCGTTTACATTAAAAAAATAGATATGTCGCTAAAGAAAATGTGTTTAGTCATTTAAAAAGGTGTAATTATTCTCAATTTAATTCAAAAGAATTAAAACGTGAAACAATAGATAGCCTACATTATTCTGAAATAAATAACTGGACCGCTCCTGAGGAGGAATTAGCAAACTGAAGATTCCTTCACATAAAAGCCCTAGTATATATATAAGGCCCATATAGATTATATATATATATATATATATATATATATATCATTATATATATATATATATATATATAATATATTTATTTTTCCAGGCTTTATTGTATAGAGACAGCTGGAAAAAAATTTATATATATATATAAAACATTTTCCCAGCTGTCTCTATACAATAAAGCCTGAAAAATTGCAGAAATACAATAAAGCCTGAAAAATGCCAAAAATATAAAAACAAACAAAAAACCACTTACATACTTAAACTGTATATACGATAAAAAAGTGTCTTTTGTTGAAAAAGTAAAACATCTTACATTACATTGTAGACTTTCAATGACCACAATGAAATAATTCATTATCCTTGATCTCTTACTGATATTGAGCTATAACACACAAACAAACATGATGAAACACATCAAATCTTCGACTTTACACATTTATTAGTCAAAAGAAATACTGAAAACATCGAGAAAGCCGAACAATAAATCACACAAAAAACATTTCTAAAGTTATCAGATTCCATTTCGTTCTAACTTACTTTATTTTTTACATAAGTAGAAGAATTTAGACTTCTGACAGACAGAAACTCTTGCTGCTGTAATGCTATGCTTCAGCAAATTCATTTTTCAGAATATCATGTCTTCTGTCAAATTCATTTACTGGCCTTTGACTTGAGTTGTTTCACTGACAGTGTCAAACTTCCACTGCTTTTAAAAATGATAGTGATACTGAAAGTACAGGTTGCATTGTTTTAATCTTGAAGAGCGAGGCCTCCATTACTCAGAGGCTCACAGATGATACACTTTGAATCCACAGATTGATGACTAAGAATAAGCAAATGTAGAACTTGGGGTAAAAATATAGAAATGTAGCTTGATTTCATTCAGTTTCCTCAGGAGAAACATGTTGAGATTCTTGGACTGACATGCCGAGATGCTCATCAGAGTTTGTGGCTGTCTTTACTGCTCTGGCGGTGGAGTGGTCTCTTGGAAACTCTTTTGTTCTAAACATTTCATTCAGGAGTGGCTCTGAATTCCACCCTTGGCTTTTGGCAAAGTTGTAAGCACATCCAAAGAGATCAGGAAACATTGACACCAGCTCAGCTTTGGCGGCGTCCTCAGGACTGCAGAAAGAGAAATCAAATTGACATCAAAAAGAAAATCTTGACAGTGATCTACAAACATGCCAGTGGTTCCCAAATTTTCCCTTCATAGTTTTTCACTCAGTTTAACTTACTAGTGCGCATAGAGGTTTCGTATAAAGCGCAGTAATCCCAGCATGTCATCAGGGTAGGCTTTCTTCTTCTTCTTGCCCTCCAACTTCTCAACCAACTCTGGTGAAAACTGTAACAAACATTAATATACTTGGGGATTATTTGGAATTCAGAAATACAAACTGGTAGGTAAAGAAAATAAAGTATGTTGCAGTCACCTCTTTTTTCCACTGTTTGAAGGATTCACCCCCAACACATTTTTCCAGCAAAGAAATTAATTCTGGGTCAGCGTTTCGACAGTTCTCCACCTCCTTCAAGTTTCCGACCTTATTCAAGTATTCAACTATCCTGTAAAATTAAATGCAAGTTTAGGGTGCATGCTTGACAAAATACAAACAACGTTTTCTCATATCATATTAGATAAAAATGGTGATATTGATTTGTGATATAAAGAACAAGAGAGGTGTGGCATCAGGTAAATTATTTCACTGACATTATCTTTTGATGCATTAATTTTATTTATTTTTTTACGAACTATGCTGTCAGTCTGTTAGTTGAAACGAAACAAAATTTTATGGCAATCTTGGTAATCCAAGACATATGTGGTTCTGAAAAGTATAATCCTAACTATTCTGCCTTTTTCTCTAGTGCCATCAGGACTAAAAAATTTGTAATTAGTACTACTTGACAGTTATTAGCATGCTATGAGGCTAAACTAATGGTGACGATGGTCAACATTATACCTATTAGCACTGCTACTGTGAGCTTGTTAGCATGATCATGTTATCATTTCAAAAGAAGGAGCCACAGGTCGTGCATTCCAACAGCTGTCAGCTGTATTTATTAGTAATTTCTTATCCACCATGTGTATATAAGCTGCTCTGACAAGTGAATCAGTAAATCAGTTGAACTCATCTGAACTAATTCGCCATGATGAAAGAGATTCTACCTGTCAGTGGTCCAGAAGAAGGGATGACTCAAGCACTCCTCCACTTTTGGTCTGTTCTTTGGTTCTGCATCAATCATCCACTCGATGAGATCCTTTGCCACCACATCTTGAACGTGGTCCAAAGTGTACGTCCCTGTATGAATGTTGTACTCACATACACAGGGTATGTCACCAAAAGGATGGTGTCCTCCAGAGAGGATGTAATAAATCAGCATTCCTGCCACCTGAAAAGCAGAGCAGTTTAGTTACAGGATGATCTTTCACCTGTTTAAAAAGAAAATTTGTGTAGCAGAAAAACAAACCTGTATGTCAGTGCTCGACTTGTATGCTGCTTTACATCGTGTGTCTAAAGTCTCCTTGGCCATCCAGCATTTTGTTCCTGCGCTGCCCGTGACCAGAGTTGTTTGTCCTGTGAGCAATCGTCTGCTTATTCCAAAATCAGCTAATCTCGCTCTCCCGTTGACATCTGCAGGGCAAATGATAGAGAACAATTAAGGAAACAAAATCATATATTGAACAAAAGAATCCAATATTTGTGTATAAATATATATTTTTTACTTCTCGTACCAATCAACACGTTCTGTGGTTTGATATCCCGGTGGAGAATTTGAGGATTTCGACAGTGAAGTGCCATTAAACTATCAAGGACCTGAAAGACCAGCTCCTTTTGACCACCGTCCATTTTTTCAACGTGTTCTTCCAAACTGTATTCACAAAGCTGAAGACCGAGATATCCAAAGTTCTCATCCTCTTCAAAGTCAATGTATCGTACAATAAATGCATCATAAAGCTTTGGAAGTCGTAGAATCCCTTCTTCATTCTTCAGCACTTTATAGTTGCACTTAGACATTCTCTTAATAGCAACTTCAGTGCCATCATCTCTCAGCCCCAAGAAGACCTCAGTACCATCACTTCCTTTTGCTATGCGGAATTCTGCATCATTCACATAAATCATGCTCCCAATTCTGGTCACTTTACTTTCATCAGTGCTCAGAAGCTTCTCTAATTTGTCTTTCCACCTCTTGCTGATTTGTAGCCATTTGTGTGTTATTGACGATATCATCGGTTTTAATGAAGGCTTCACATTTGGAGTAGCAGCTGATGCTTGATCAGTTTCAGCAGTGAAAACTTCATCGTCTGGGTTTTCTGCCTTTTCCTTCTTTTTCTTCTTCTTTTTCTTCTTCTTGGATCCAGGTAAGGCTGTACAGTCCTCACATTCAGAGTTTGGTGAGATGAAATGATTTTTCAGTCGCCTGAGCACTTCTTTCAGCTTGTCATTCATTTTCATGTCTGCAGATGTGAGTACATCCTCAGGCACTGAAGTTACCCCCACTGATGTAAAGATGCCCGCTGCATGTTCAACTGAAAGTAAGTTTGAAAATATGCCGTATGTGTAGAGTCGAAGGTCGGAGGGGAGTTCCTCCTTTACAAAAGGAGCAACTGCTTTGCATAACTTCTTAACAAAGTTGGGATCCCAGACGTTCATGCCTTTTGTTTTCTGTGTTATCACATAGACTGTTGCCAGAACAGTTCCCCATATATCAGGTCTATCTTTTCTGTGAAGCTGGTCCAGTAGTTTAGGGATTATAGCTAGTGCTTGCTCATTTGGTATGTCTTCCATTGTGCAGAGAACTGAATACAGACTAAGAACTGCCCGACTGACATGTTCCTGGGGAATGTTTGGGAAGCGACTGCCTGTACCTGTAATGTAGGTGTTCAGATTTCCAGTGTTCTTCAGCCATTTGATACTTTCTTGGCGGTATTTTTCTTCAGTTGGCCCAGTTACAGTAAAGAGAACTTCAATCATGGTCAGATGGGTCTGAGGATCCTCCCGCATCATGTGACTGTCAAAGGTTTTGAACACTTCTTCAAGTGTTTCCCCTCGCACAGCCATTTCCATGTCCATAAAATATTTGACCTTTGAGCATAATTCATCTCCTTTTGATGCAAAGTTCTGCACCATCTGACATATTTTTTTATTGTGAAGAACATGTTCAGGATCAGTGACAGGTAACAATGTAACCAGTGCACCAGCAGAAATGAGCAGTTTGAAGACGTCCTCCCTGTCATTGATGGCAGCAAGTTGCAGTGGTGTGAATCGTTGCAGTTCAATAGGATGAGATCCATTTGGGTTAGCTTTTGCTTCAAGTAGTTCCTTCAAGATATTGACTGGAGCTTTGAATAGCAAGACATAATGCAAAGGTGTTAAGCGATTCTGCGAAAACGTGTTTGGGTCTGCACCCTGATGCAAAAGGAAAGTCAATATATCCGCATTTTGATGTACAATAGCCGCAATCACTGGGGTTATATAGTCCTTCAACTCTCTGCATGGATAAACCTGATTAATGTTGTTGTCCTTTAGTAATTTCTTCAGCTTCTTGAGGTTGTTGTTAGTTATACAGTGTACTATAGGGTGTGTTTCTGTCGGGGGGGTTGTCACCTTCAGCTGTGTGATGATATTCATTTCGTCGTTTCAGGGTAACTGTAAAAAAAAAAAAAGACAAAATTATGACATTACTGTTACATTTAGTGCCATTTTAAACTTTAGACAAGGAGCCCAAAGCTGTCATGGGAAATAATGAATAAAGCTGCATGATGTTTATTTCATTTTCAGGTTTAAATTTTCAAGCTCAAACCAAACTCCATTTCCAAACATTGAATTTGGGTGGCAGATGCTGCAGACCATGTCTATGTACATGCGGTACTGTACACAAAGAGGTGTGGTTGGGTGTGATTCAGACATCCATCATACAAGTAATATCATGTACACAAAAACAAATTCTACAGCTCGAAAGCAATCCGATATTTACTGAATTTGCAGAGAGAGGTCGCCAGAGGTTGAGTGGCGATTCCATTTGGACACAAACACAGCTGAGTGAATGACGAACGCTATTGGTCCTTTTTCAGAGCAGCCATTCTGACATGAAATAGTAGGCAAACACAGGTATTACCAGTGATACTAATTAAAGGTGCTGTTCCCTTCAGGTCAAACAGAGTCAGGCTGCAGACCTTAATGAATATCATTGGAAACACCTGTGTCGACCCAACTGTTTCATATCGAAACGGCTGCTGGGAAAAAGGTCTATTATGAATGTTTGTTGAGATATGACTGTGAGTGCCACATCTGGCCCTCACTGTCTGTTTAGGCTTTAAATCTCCTCATTCAGGTTGACAACCAGAATTCAGCTTTGAACAGGCACAGGTGTGAGATGTTGATAAATTTTTAGCAAATATTGAGGAAACGTTCATGAGGACGACAGCATGGTGCAAGAGATCGATTATGAATTAGAATATGTCCACGTACGTGTTGTTCACTTAAGTGAGCCCACTGATTATTCCACAAGTTTACAGTAAATGTTAGAGGATTATAAGAAAATCAACTCACGATGATGAAGTAGGGTGTCCTCTGTCCATGAACTATATCTATCATAATATTCAGTCTTCACATCGAGCAGTGACACATCCTTTTACTGACAGCCAACTATACTGTGTTACATTATCTGTACATGCAGGGCCGCGAGCAGATCTTGCAGCAGGCCGTCACTGCCCGGTCGATAATACGCATGCGTAACAAAGATGAGAAGGAAGCAAGATGGTTCATTCAAATTATCAGCTCCGGGGGAAAAAGTGCGATATGTTCCGACGAATTACTTCATGTTTGTGATGTAAAATGTTATTATTGTGCCAGCCAAGGCATCATTAATACTTTGGCGCCCCTTATGCTAACATTAGCTAAGTTATTTGCGAAGTCTTCTTGGGTTTCTCCGACATATATGCTCACACAGGAGATGTGGTGAGCTTATGTGTGACCGTATCTTAACAGACTACATCCAAAAGAGGTTAAGACTTGTTTTTAAAAAAAAGTCTTAATCAATAGCATCCTGAAACACGTCGTTTTTTGGTTTTTTTGCGGGGTTGATGATGGAAGTAGCAACGGAGTGAACTCTCTTGCTTCCTTGTTATCTCTGTTTGCACATGCGCAGTACGGATAAGGCTGCGGTTGGGCAGCGGTCAGTGACCGCCGCACAGACGAAATGTCTCTGGAGCTGTGAGAGGCCGAGCACATGTAAATGTTCATGTAAATCCTAAAAATATTTGTCGGCCTGGTGATTCACACAACGTCCAAAATGGTTTAAACACTTCTGCCCCTGTTCAGAGACTTTTGAACGATTTCAGGCGTGAACTAACGCCGATATAATCGACTCATGAACCGAAAAAGTTTACACTCGACACATAAACGAACACTGCTGACACACACAGTGCCATCTTGTCTTCAGGTTGCTACCAAATGGTTTTTTTTTATGTTTTCCCTCAAGACAATAAAAAATAATTAGCGTTTATTTTGGGCTAACTTACATCTTACCCAATTTTTTAATTACATCTTTCTCAAATTCTTAGCTCGGACTTGGAGTAAAGCTGAAAAAAATTATAACTTACGATTATCAAGTATGGTTGTCTTCTTATGGATGACCTCCTCAAACTCAACTCCTGTCTTAAATCCGTTACCATAAAGCAAGCTCTGACTTCAGTGCTCTCCTCTCAGTCTTCTGCTCCAGATCTGTGCTTTCTCCTCTGGCTCCTGCCTCCTCCCATCTACAGTACACTGAATATCCTGTGTGGGGCACGATAGCACTGAGGTCTGTCTGAGTAACCACAGTGTTTATTCTGGGGTAAAAACCAATTTGTGCAGAGTAATTTGCTTTGGAAAGCTGCAGAAGCATTTTATTTTTTTCAAACACAGTTCAGAGAACAGTTCATACTTTTGTTTGACAGACAAGAAGTAGCATTGCATCCGTATTTGATTGTATCTTTCACAGCGTACAAGTCAGCATTACTTTCCAAGAACATGGAAGTTTAGGTCTAAGATTAAAATTACTATTAAAAAAAAGAAGAAGAAAGGCATTCAAAAGGCTACTTGTCCCAACTCTTGGGATAAATGAAGCAAAGTGAAAGTGGAATGATGGTAACGATGATGGTCAAGTAAAAGTGTAAAAACTCAAAATACAAATACAATGAAGTGAAAGTCCCTTAAGATTATAGGTTGCTACAGAAGATTTTTGAAATGAAATAATTCATCACACTTGATCTTTGACTGATATTGAGCTATAACCCGCAAAACAAACATGATAAAACACATTAAATGAGATTCTAAACTGATAAAATACAGCTTACCAGTTATAGTGACATAACATCATAACAAAAATTATTACACAATCACTGTGGGTGTGTTGAATGCAGTGAAACTGCTACTAATACAGTGAATGAATGAGGCACAGACTTAATTTCAACATAATGCTGGTATAATCATAAGCTCACAATGTAGAAGTAATGCTTTACTGTCTTTGCCCGACACATGCTACTCGGGATCACTTCATGTTGCAATTTCAGGTAGTTTTCCTCAGGCTTGAACGATGACGGGGCTGCTGCGCCACATCACCGGCAGGTTAAATTGGTGCTCTAATGCCAGCTGAGGAAAACAGCGAGAGTTGGAAAGAGGGATGCAGCAATGATGCCTCTTGCCTGAAAACGACGGTTTGTCTGTATCTTCCTTCTGCAGGTAAAAAGGGATGACTGGCAGCTACATCGCCATCTGGTAATGAGCATGGTGTAGCTTTGCAGTTTCCTCAGGAGAAACCTGTTGAGTTTCTTGAACTGGGATGCTGAGAACATCAGAGATTGTGGCTCTCTTTATGGCTCTGGTTCTGAAGTCGTGTCCTGGAAACTCTTTTGTTCTAAACATCCCCTTTAGGAGTGGCTCTGAATTCCACCCTTGGCTTTTGGCAAACTTATAAGCACATCCAAAGAGATCAGGAAACATTGACACTAGATCAACTTTGGCGGCGTCCTCACGACTGCAGAGAGAGAAATCAAATTGTAATACAAAGAAAATCAGTCATCTACAACATGACAGTAGTTCCCAACCGTTTCCCATATATGAAGGCACTTTATAATTTTTCACTCAGTTTAACTTACTAGTGTGCATAGAGGTTTCGTATGAAGCGCAGTAATCCCAGCATGTCATCAGGGTAGGCGTTCTTCTTCTTCTTGCCCTCCAACTTCTTAACCAACTCTGGTGAAAACTGTAACACCAAACATTAATATACTTGGGGATTATTTGGAATTCAGAAATACAAACCAGTGGGTAAAGAAAATAAAGTATGTTGCAGTCACCTCTTTTTTCCACTGTTTGAAGGATTCACCCCCAACACATTTTTCCAGCAAAGAAATTAATTTTGGGTCAGCGTTTCGACAGTTCTCCACCTCCTTCAAGTTTCCAACCTTATTCAAGTATTCAACTATCCTGTAAAATTAAATGCAAGTTTAGGGTGCATGTAACCCAACCCTTTTCTGTAGTACCATCATCCTGTCAAATTTATGACCGAACAACTGAAATGCGTGTTTAGTAGTGATTAACAAATATTAGCATGCTATATAGTATAATGTTTAGAATGTGAAGTATACATTTGTTGTCACATTTTAATATGTGATCAGCACCCTTTTTGCAGTGGATAGTTTGTAATGTAACAGGAGTGAAAGTATAAGACAATCAAAAAAGCAGTATAAAAGGCTGAAACTCAATTGTGTGAAACAAGAAAACAGAGGTGAGGTAGGAAACTATTGCTATTCTAGCTACAAAATAAGTCAACAAATCAGTTGAATTCATCTGAACTAATTCGCCATGATGAAAGAGATTCTACCTGTCAGTGGTCCAGAAGAAGGGATGACTCAAGCACTCCTCCACTTTTGGTCTGTTCTTTGGTTCTGCATCAATCATCCACTCGATGAGATCCTTTGCCACCACATCTTGAACGTGGTCCAAAGTGTACGTCCCTGTATGAATGTTGTACTCACATACACAGGGTATGTCACCAAAAGGATGGTGTCCTCCAGAGAGGATGTAATAAATCAGCATTCCTGCCACCTGAAAAGCAGAGCAGTTTAGTTACAGGATGATCTTTCACCAATTTAAAAAGAAAATTTGTGTAGCAGAAAAACAAACCTGTATGTCAGTGCTCGACTTGTATGCTGCTGTAGATCGTGTGTCTAAAGTCTCCTTGGCCATCCAGCATTTTGTTCCTGCGCTGCCCGTGACCAGAGTTGTTTGTCCTGTGAGCAATCGTCTGCTTATTCCAAAATCAGCTAATCTCGCTCTCCCGTTGACATCTGCAGGGCAAATGATAGAGAACAATTAAGGAAACAAAATCATATATTGAACAAAAGAATCCAATATTTGTGTATAAATATATATTTTTTACTTTTCTTACCAATCAACACGTCCTGTGGTTTGATATCCCGGTGGAGAATTTGAGGATTTCGACAGTGAAGTGCCATTAAACTATCAAGGACCTGTAAGACCAGCTCCTTTTGACCACCGTCCATTGTTTTAACGTGTTCCTCCAAAGTGTATTCACAAAGCTGAAGACCGAGATATCCAAAGTACTCATCCTCTTCAAAGTCAATGTATCGTACAATAAATGCATCATAAAGCTTTGGAAGTCGTAGAATTCCCTCCTCGTTTTTTAGCTCCTGATAGTTGCACTTAGACATTCTCTTAATAGCAACTTCAGTGCCATCATCTCTCAACCCTAAGAAGACCTCAGTACCATGACTTCCCTTTGCTATGCGGAATTCTGCATCATTCACATAAATCATGCTCCCTATGCTGGTCACTAGACTTTCATCACTGCTCAGAAGCTTTTCGAACTTCTGTCTCCACCTCTTGCTGATTTGTAGCCATTTTCTTGATGATATCCCCAGCTTACAAAGTGGCTTCACGTTTGAAGGAGACACCATAATAGGAACTGAAGTGTTATCAGAGTTTGGTTTGCTGAAATGATTTTTCAGTCGTCTGAGCACTTCTTTCAGCTTGTCATTCATTTTCATGCCTGCAGAGATCAGTATGTCCTCAGGCACTGAAGTTACCCCCACTGATGTAAAGATGCTCACTGCATGTTCAACTGAAAGTAAGTTTGCAAATATGCCGTACGTGTAGACTCTAATGTCAAAGGAGTGTTGTTCTTCGACAAAAGGGACAACTGTATTGCATAACTTCTCAACAAAGTTAGGGTCCCAGCCGTTCATGCCTTTTGTTTTCTGTGTTATCACATAGAGTGTCTGCAGAACAGTGTCCCATATTTTAGGCCTCTCTTTTCTGTAAAGCTGGTCCAGCAGCTGGGGGATTATAGCCAGTGCTCGCTCATCTGCAATGTCTTCCATTGTACAGAGAACTGCATTTATGGTCTGAACTTCACTTGTTATTGATGTCTCAGGGATATTTGGAAAGTCACTAAAAACTCTTGTAATGTAAGTGTCTAGATTTCCAGTGTTCCTTAGCCATTTGATACATTCTACCATGGTCAGATGAGTCTGAGGATACTCTTGCAGCATGTGACTGTTTAACACTTTGAACACTTCTTCGAGTGATTCGACTTGCAAACGAAGGTCCATGCAAGGTCCAAGGTCTTGCTTCAGAGTAACTGTGAGACAAGATAGAGAGAAACATTCATTGCTGTTACACTGGGGGTCATTTTAAACTTCAGACAAGTAGCCCAAAGCTGCCATTAAAATTTAAGCTTTGGAATGTCACTGGCAGGCTCTCTATTATGTCTAAGCAGGCAGCACCGGAGTTCTTCAACCCTGGCCCCCACAGTGTTGAGACAGACTGGCACCTACTGTTCCCAATCAAAGCCAAACAATTAATACTGCTGAGGACCTCAAGGCCAACACGTGACCTCGTGTAACCTATGGATAGAAAATTCCATAACTCTGTCTGTCTGTCTATCTAAAATGTATTTAGGGGAGTACATTTCAACCACAACTGAAACCTGAGTACAACTCTGACAACTTCAGACAGGTAGCCCAGAGCTGGCATTAGAACTTAAGCATTAATCTTCCCATTATTTTTCTGTTTCTTTCTAGTATTTTGAGAAACTCAAACTAGTAAAATTCACTTTTCACTAGCACAGACCACACCATCAACACGACACGTTAGAATTATTTATTCAAATTAGAAAAGTCGGAGTTGTTTGACAAAGTTTGTATATGGTCACAAGGTGAATCAGATAGATAGATAGATAGATAGATAGATAGATAGATAGATAGATAGATAGATAGATAGATAGACTGACTAATTAGACTGTACCTGCTCTCAGTTTTCTGATATCACCTCTTATTGACAATATAATAATGTGAAAACAAGCAAAACTCTCTCGTGCCGGGGAAGGAAGAAAAGAAAAGAAAAGAAGAGGAGGAAAAAAACGAGACAAAGACAGGGGTACAGTAAAGATGATGTCATATGTTTATTTATCTGTTGCAGAACAATAGTGACTTTTAGCCACACACGGTTTGTTAATCATTAGTTAAAGGGATGGAGGGGTCTAACAACTGCTGTGGAAAATAATAATGTAGGTAACTACTCCCACCTTACATTTCTCAGGGTTTGTAAAGGTTAGATCTGTTCAGCAGGTGTTTACATCCGTCTACATTTTTATTGACATGTGGTTATCTAACGTTTGCTCTGCTTGTAATAATCAATCAAAATGCTGTTCATTTTCCACAGCTTCATATATTAGAGTTGTAAGGCTGGTTGTTTGTTGTCTTACAGTTCATATTGTATCTAAAGTGTGTTCATAGTGTTAAACTTTACATCAGTGTGCACATCACTAATGTTAATGCTCCTCTTCTCTCTTCATATGTGCTGTTGAAATATCTGGATTTCCCACAGTCACCAGTTATCTCCGCTTCAGCAACATCAAGCGATTGATATTGAAGAGTGAACATTTCTATCCCAAAAAAGTTTTCAATTTTACAAAACTTTAACATAAATATAAACTTATAAACTCCAAATCATTTTTATTCAAAAACACAAAAAAAACTTGTGTGTGTGTTTATGTGTGTCTAAATATGTCTTCTCTCTTTTCTTTTAGGGTCATGGGTTAGGTAGGAGGAACTCCTGGATGATGCAAGGTTGCCACAAAGGGGTGCATCTTGCTGAACGTCCACAAACCATCTTCATGGTGCTGTCTCAGACTAAAATGTGACCTTAGAGGTGTTTTTAGGAGCTTTTATACCCATCAAAGACAAACGCACGTTTACACACCTCTAACTTTGACGTCGTCTGTGTTGGCGTGTGCGTGTGTGTGCGTGAGTAGATGTATGTAGGTGTGTGTGTGTGTTATGCGAGTATGTGTGCATTATATGTGCTGTGTGTTGTAATCCAATAAGTTTTCTGGGGTCAATCCTGGCCCGGGGAGAACACAAGTCTTCTAAAATTCAATCAAATACCCAAAATTAAAACATTATTTTATGTACCATAGCAACGTTATAGCAATGTTATTTTAGTTAAATTAGATGCCATAATGCCATATTTATGCCGTATTCTATATTTTTGACATAAACAACATTGAAATGGGCTTAAAAAAAAATGACCCCAACACATTATGAGGGTTAAGTTACATCTTTCCTAGGACGCCAGATGTACCGTATTCATCAGGTTGACTCGTAGTTACAAAAAAAAAAACAACCCAAAAAACCCATTCAAGTCAAGACTGGACGTAAAGACCAACACACAACAACAACAACAACTTACGTCGTAAAAATGAAGCGTCCTCTGTCGAATATTTCTGTCAAAACTTAATGCGCCGCACTTTTTCGTCGAGTTTTTCAGCTTTCCGCTTCTTCTGATTGACTTTTCCTGGTTTTAGTCCTCCTACTAGGAAATGACGTGTAGGGAAGAAATGGGCTGGGTTTCTACAGGACATGACAAGACATGTCCCTCTTCTCTCTCTCTCTCTCTCTCTCTCTCTCTCTCTCACACAACACACACACACACACACACACACACACACACACACACGCAGGAGGAGACAGTCTGGGCTGAGGTGGGCCGGACCCGGCCGGCTGCACCGTTATGTTGTGTGAATGTTGACTCTTGGTTTTTACGTATTGTCAAATACTCGCGAAAGTAAAATGTAGACTTTAAATGTATTTCTTTGGTTTTATTACATTGCATGTGTTTTATTACAATAAAAATGTGTAATTCTGCAAAAATGAATGTATAAAGACAAAATAGAGACAGATAACACATACATGGAAAAGCTTTTATTTTACAGTCACACTGATACAGTAAACACAGCTTACAATGCTTTTATTTTGACACTGTAACTGTCACATTGAATATGATTAAAACCAAATCGTACTCAAGTATCTGCATTTTTAAAGCTTTTCCTGAGTTGTTTGATGCACGTTTTGCAGAGAAATGCCCATCACCTGTATTTCTCTGATGGTCTTTCTGAAATGGCAGTACTTCTGAGAGGCTAAGACAACAGGTAATGAGACAAGGCCAGTGGTACAATCAAGAACAACTGAAGAAACTATAATGATTCAAAACGCTACTGCCCCAGCTCAAGAAAAAAATCAACATAGGATTTAATATCACTCTAAATTCTCTGTAGGAATATCATGCGAAATATCGAGAAGAAATGTTTTATTTTATTTAATGTTTGATGATAAAAACAAAACTACAGCTGTAAAACTATATAAGCAGTTAAATGCAGACAAAGAATTAAAAGTAGAAGTGTATTCTTCCTTTTCAGGATTATGGTCTAGTCAAAGTATAAAATCTCTAAAAGTCAGAGCTGTTTCTTGCTATGTGCTGACTATATGGATGCACAGACCCCTGCAGCCACCAGGGGGCCCCAAGCCCCAAGTTCAGCAAGCAAAAGCAAAACTGAGCTGCTATGATAGAGAAGCTGTGACTTGTGTTTGCGGCGTAATTCAGTATAAAAGTACAACATAACTATTATTCTTATTGTTGGTTTGTTTTCATTTGAACTTTAAAAAAGGGATTCTTGTATTTTTTTCCAGGGAATAGCTTTTGCAGATTTTTGTTGATCCTGTGCAGTGGCCTAAACCTGTGCTTTTCCCATTTATGATAAATTTCACAATGTCAATTGTGAAAAGCCTGTATTCATTTTTGTCTCTTTTTATGAGACTCTTGAGTTGTTTTTTGAAGTCCTTAATCCATTTTGAAGTCGACTTCACTTCATGTCACTGGGTTGACTCTTGAACTGGGACACCCAGGTGCTCCTCAAACTTTGTGGATGGCATCACAAAGCTGGTGGTGAAGCGTTCTCTCTGAAACATTTCCTTCAAAGGAGTCTCTGAATTCCACCCTTGGGTCTTGGCAACTTTGTAAACACATCCAAAGAGATCAGGAAATAAGGCCATCACATCAACCTGGGCTGCATCCTTAGCACTACAATCAAAAATGAACATATTATTATGAAGTATTAAAACCCAGCATGCAAATCTTTAACATTCATCTACTTTGTTTATGACCACATGAATAAAATGTTTTCTCTTTCTTGTCCTGTAAACTTGATGACTGATGCACAGTTTTGTTTGTCATGTTTCATCTACTGCTAAACCATTTTATAATAATAAAAGTACAAGTGGTCAACTGACCAGAGGTCTGTGCTTTTCACCATTTAATAACTGGTTGACAAATGTTGCTTTTTAGTGATATTTTAAAGCCTTGCATGACTTTCAAGTCAGTTTCACTCACTAATGCTCATGAAGGTTTCGTATGAAGCGCAGTAATCCCAGTGTGTGGTCAGGGTAGGCTTTGTTCTTGCCATCCATCTTCTGGACCAACTCTGGTGGAAACTGCAACACCAAAATAATAATTAGTCATGAAATTTAAATTAGGAATAGAGAAGGAAGAGTTGTTACGTTGCAGTCACCTTATCTTTCCACTGTTTGAAGGATACATCGCCGGCACATTCTTCCAGAGAAGAAATTAATTTCGGGTCAGCATTTCGACAGTTTGCCACCTCCTTCCTGTTACCTATCCTTCTCAAGTATTCCACTCTGAAAAAAAGCCCTTATTTTAGGATATATGAATTGCAGAATAAACAGAATGTTAAAGTTGCCCAATAATAGCTTAACAACACTAAATCAGCATGACAGTCCTGATATGGATTCCCCCATGTGCCAAAGCAGTATACGGGATTGATAATTATAAAAACATTAGCACAACTGTCACGTTATGTCAGCTGTAAACTTTAGACTACCTTGCTAACTAGCTACCTAATTCTAACATTAATTCCACAGCCAGGAAACAGAGTTGTTTTCACCTATTCTATGGAATATCTCAATGTCCCCTGGGTACAATGGCTCAAAATTTTGTTCAGAGATCATGGTTCCTATTGGATGAATTATAATGACTTTGGTGATTTGTATATTTGAGTGAAATGCATTAAAAACTACTAGATAATAGAAAGTTGACAAGGATTCATCTCATCAATTCATCAATCAGTAGTTTCTTCCTTACCTGTCAGTGGTCCAGAAGAAGGGATGACTCAAGCATTCTTCAACTTTTGGTCTGTTCTTTGGTTCTGCATCAATCATCCACTCAACAAGATCCTTTGCCACCACATCTTGAACGTGGTCCAAAGTGTATATCCCTTCATGGATGTTGCTCTCACATTTATAAGACTTGTCACCAAAAGGATGGTGTCCTCCAGAGAGGGTATAATAAATCAGCATGCCTGCCACCTTAAGAATTAACAGAACATTTTTGTAATTAAGGAAGTATTTTTCGCCAAGTCATTAGTTAAGGTTAAGTTGAAGAAAAGCTGACCTGTACATCAGTACTCGGTTTGTATGGGATGTCATCTTCTTCTGCTAAAGTCTCCTTGGCCATCCAGCATTTCGTTCCTGCGCTGCCTGTGCGATAAGTTGTTTGGCCTTTAAGTAACCGTCTACTTATGCCAAAATCAGCTAATCTTGCCCTCCCGTTAACATCTGCAGGACAAATCAGGTAGACAAACTCAGGAAACAAATGATTTATGTTAATTATAAATTGAAATATTCAGGATATATTTCACGTTTCTTACCAATCAAAACATTCTGTGGTTTGAGATCCCGGTGGAGAATTGGAGGATTTTGACAGTGAAGCACCCTTAAACTCTCGAGAATCTGATAGACAAGTTTCTTTTTTAACAGACCATCATCGTTGTTTCTGATACATTCCTCCAAAGTGTATTCACAAAGCTGAAGACCGAGATATCCAAAGTTCTCATCCTCTGCAGCATCAACATATCGACAATAGATGGATGATCAAGCTCTGGAAGTCGTAGAATCCCTTCTTCATTCTTCAGCACTTTATAGTTGCACTTAGACATTCTCTTAATAGCAACTTCAGTGCCATCATCTCTCAGCCCCAAGAAGACCTCAGTACCATCACTTCCCTTTGCTATGCGGAATTCTGCATCATTCACATAAATCATGCTCCCAATTCTGGTCACTTTACTTTCATCAGTGCTCAGAAGCTTCTCTAATTTGTCTTTCCACCTTTTGCTGATTTGTAGCCATTTGTGTGTTGTTGATGATATAGTTGGGTTGGAGTGAAGTGAAGGCTTCACATTTGGAATAGGAGCTGATGTTTGATCAGTTGTAGCAGTGAACATTCGGTCAATATCAACATCGTTTGGGTTTTCTGCCTTTTCCTTCTTTTTCTTCTTCTTTTTCTTCTTCTTCTTGGATCCAGGTAAAGCTGTACAATCCTCACATTCCGAGTTCGGTTTGCTGAAATGATTTTTCAGTCGTCTGAGCAGTTCTTTCAGCTTGTCATTCATTTTCATATCTGCAGATGTCAGTATGCCCTCAGGCACTGAAGTTACCCCCACTGATGTAAAGATGCTCACTGCATGTTCAACTGAAAGTAAGTTTGCAAATATGCCGTATGCGAAGCCTCTAATGTCAGAGGAGTGTTGTTCCTCTACAAAGGGAGCCACTGTTTTGCATAACTTCTCAACAAAGTCGGGGTCCCAGCCATTCATGTCTTTTGTTTTCTGTGTTATCACATAGAGTGTTTGTAGTACAGCTTCCCAAATTTTAGGCCTCTCTTTTTGTTAAAGCTGGTCCAGTAGTTTGTCAATAATAGCTAGTGCTTGCTCATTTGGTATGTCTTTCATTGTGCAGAGAACTGCACGTAAGCTATGAACTACACATGTTATAAGCTCAGGGACATCAGGGATATTTGGAAAGCGACTAACAAACCCTGAAATGTAGTTATTCATATTTTCAGTGATCTTCAGCCATTTGATACTTTCCTGACGGTATTTTTCTGCATTCAGCCCAGTTGAATTAAAGAGAACTTCAATCATGGTCAGATGGGCCCGAGGATCCTCCAGCAGCATGTGACTGTCAAAAGTTTTGAACACTTCTTCAGGTGGTTTCACTCGCACAGCAATGTCCATGTCCAGAAAGTATTTGATTTTCGAGCATAATTCATCTCCTTTCGATGCAAGGCCATGAACCATCTTAGATATTTTTTCATTGGAACTAACATGCTGAAGACCATTGACAAATAAGAATGTAACCTGTGCACCAGCAGAGATGAGCTCCTTCATGACATCCTCTCTGTCA
This sequence comes from Nibea albiflora, assembly GCA_014281875.1. NCBI lineage: Eukaryota > Metazoa > Chordata > Actinopteri > Sciaenidae > Nibea > Nibea albiflora. Next base: position 11,000,834 of record CM024809.1, read on the forward strand.
TAGATAGCAGCAAATTGCACTGCTGTGACTTTCTGTAGATCCCATACATTTGGATTAGCGTTTGCTTCGAGCAGTTTCTCAACAAAGATAATTGGAGCGTTGGATAGTGAGACATAATGCAAAGGTGTTAGGCCAGTTTGGGAATCACAGTTTGGGTCTGCACCTTCGCGCAAAAGGAAACTACAAATATCCGCATTGTGTTTTACAACAGCAGCAATCAGTGGGGTTATATAGTCTTCCACCTGTCTGCATGGGTACGTTTGATTCAATGTCATTGTCCTTCAGCAATTTTTTGAGCTTCTTGAGGTTGTTGTTAAGTACACACTGTATTATAGGATGTGTGTCTCTTGGTGGGACAAATGTGTGTAACTCTGCGATGATGTTCATTTCTTTGTTTCAGAGGAACTGTGAAAAAGAGAAAATTATCATATGTTATAAATAAATATGTCATATAGCACACGTATATAATATGTTATACACTGTGTTCCAAATTATTATGCATATACTGTTTTTGTAATTTTTTTCCCCTCGATAATCTATATAATTGGCAGAACATAGGATTTTTTTTTATTCCTCAACAATCATATCATAATCTGGATTTTATTCAACAAAATTAGGAATGATGACATTGGCATTTTTTAAAATAAAAATCATTAGTTTCTAAAGGACTGAAAACAGAAATCAGTTGTACTTTTTGCATTAGGGGGTTAATCTCTCAAATCAAAGCTGTTTCAATCATAAACAAACAATTTACAGATTAACATAGGAGCCCTTCTTTGATATTACCTTAACAACTCTCTCATCCATTGAATTTGTAAGTCCATGTACAGTTTCAGGTGATTCTGCCTGTATTTCCTTTGAGGACTGTTAGGACGATGGTACTTTTTGCAGCATGGGACATTTACACCTTCAGGTACTTTAAAGGGGCCTACCAACTCAGCTCCTATGATTCCAACCCAAAGCATCACTCCACCACTTCCTTGCTGATGTTGTAGCCTTATTGGGACATACTGATCATCCACCAACCATCCAGAACTCCATCCATCTGGACCATCCAGTGTAGCATGGCATTGATCGGTGAATAAAACTGTTGAAAATTCGTCATCAAGTATCTTTTTTCCTCGTGGGAATTGTTTAAGGGTGGCCGAAATACAGTTTTATGCAATTTTATGCCTCTGGAGTATCCAGCACCGAGGAGGTTTTGGGGACTCCCGAGGCACCAGCAGCTTCAAATACCTGGCTTTTTCACACCTGCTCTCTTAATACGATACCTTTGCCTTACAGAAACTTTCCTCAACACGCGTTTATCTGCATCCGCACTCTGAATCAGACAGAAATCCTCTCACAGTACGATGATCTCTCTTAGGTTTTTGTGAAGTATCCTGTGTTGCAATACCTTTTGCAAGATACTGCACACTTGAACACTCGAAGCTAATCATGCTAATGATTCAGTGTTTTATGTTCTAAACACACACAAAGTCCCACGCCAAGCCTTCACTGACTGTTCAGGTTGACAACTAGAATTTACCTTCAAACTAAATTAACTTACTGTGTCGTAATAGGGTGTCCTTTTTGGAGTAACTCAACGTTCCTCTGTCTGTTCCTTGTTTTTCTCTGTTGTAGTGTGTGTGTGTGTATTAGACAGGAAGAGACACATTAGAAATGGGCTGGGCTTCTCCAAGAGGACATGCACTTCCTCTGAGATCTCCCTAAACAATGTTATTTAATTGTACAGTCACCCGCCATAGACCAACCCAGAACCCAACTGGGCATGTCTCTGTCGCGTGGCGCATGCGACTCTGTTTTGGTCGGTCCTGCACGTGACTTCAAAGTGTTTAGCCCGCCACACTTTGTTTAGTTGCTCACATGTGGTCACTCTCTGGGTTTATGTGCTTCTAAACATGCTTCTAAATGCGTTAATATGCTACGCAGTGAATTCGTTTCGCTTTTGTCTGTTTTTACGACCGGCAGTTTGCACGGGGTATTTTATTTTGAAAATCAAGCTCCGTGTAAACTGCTGTTCACGGGCCGGTCTCTCGTCTCCCAGCACCGTCCCGAAGCGCCGCCAGAGGGACGTACTCCACACAGAGTCCAGAACCCGGGTTGCGGTCCATGTTCAGTGTATTCAGTGTTGTTGCACAAGCATTGTTCCCACGCTCTGTAATACATATATGTCCAGGCACGTGCAGAGGGTGCTGTCAAATGTTCAGCATCAGACCGAAGAAGTACACTTGACTAGATCACGATTCATCTCAATACATCATTTTGTCAACAAATCATTTAAACCTAAATCTTGTTGATTGTATGGTCCATGCTAGTGAAACCAGGGTTATATCCATAACTCTAAGTTTGTTTCTAAGTGAGAGTCACGGAGAACAAGTATTCAGTATATAAGTATAGTAGTTAAGATAGTATAGAAAGTAGTATTGTGTGTATTGTGGTGGTGAAGTATGACTGGGGATTGATTTAAAAAGGAAACATTTAAAAATATGTACATGTGGCATAATTCACAGTGATCAATGAATGATGAACAGTAGCATCTTCCCTGATAACAAAGAAAGATTATTTTTAAGATTGATAAAAGGAATGTTAAAAATTGCTGTGGATTAGAAGTCGAGATCTTGAGACAGAGATTCGACATCTGCAACACAAACAAACAATAAACTGAATCTAATCTTCAAAAAAGGCACCAGACATCTTCAAAGTTGAATGCAGCAGAGTTTCATTCTCTTCACAGAAAACAAAAGTCCATTCAAGAAGGGAACTGATTTCTTAGCTCTTTTATAGTTTCACAGACACCGTGTTCATTTCTCTTCCAATCAAACATAATAGCATCTAAAAATCAAAATGACCAATGCACTCATTTTCATTTGGGACCATGCAAAATAATAAAAATTAATTAATAATCACAAGGATAATGGTCAAGTAAAAGTACAAATACTAAAGTGATTTGAAGAAGTGCCTTAAAATTATAGTACAGAACATTATCGTACAATCTACTTCCTGTTACTGTCAGCTTTTTGGAAATACTTAGAATTGTACTGACAATACATATGCAAAACCTTGCAGGACTCTTTTACCAAAGACATTTTGACATATCACAGGAGGAAAATGTCAATTGTGAAAAGGCCTGCTGAACTTTTAATTCTTAAGTCCTTAATCCATTCTGAAGTCAACTTCACTTCATGTCACTGGGTTGAGACTCTTGAACTGGGACACCCAGGTGCTCCTCAAACTTTGTGGATGGCATCGCAAAGCTGGTGGTGAAGCGTTCTCTCTGAAACATTTCCTTCAAAGGAGTCTCTGAATTCCACCCTTGGGTCTTGGCAACTTTGTAAACACATCCAAAGAGATCAGGAAATAAGGCTATCACATCAACCTGGGCTGCATCCTTAGCACTGCAATCAAAGATAAATATTGTATTATGAAGTATTAAAAACCCAGCTTTAACAGTCATCTAATTTACTCATGACAGTCATGACCACTGTGAAATCATTTTATAATAACAAAAGGACAAGTAGTCGAGTGGCCAGAAATTTAATTAGTCACTTATGGCTTCAAATGAGGTAAACACTTCAGCATAATGATTACTATTAGATCTTTGTACAGAAAGTTACCAGTAATATACAATCAACTATTTAAGTAATGTCAAAAATGGCTATGTAAAAACTGAGTATACAGGTGCACAGTATTAGCAAGAACAAAATATATAGTCTGCACATTATTCTTAAGACTTACATTGTATTTAAGTGTATAATTATTGTTTCAGTGTTGATAAATGTTGCTTTTTAGTGACATTTTAAAGCGTTGCATGACTTTCAAGTCAGTTTCACTCACTAATGTTCATGAAGGTTTCGTATGAAGCGCAGTAATCCCAGTGTGTGGTCAGGGTAGGCTTTGTTCTTGCCATCCATCTTCTGGACCAACTCTGCTGGAAACTGCAACACCAAAATAATAATTAGTCATGAAATTTAAATTAGGAATAGAGAAGGAAGAGTTGTTACGTTGCAGTCACCTTATCTTTCCACTGTTTCCACTGTTTGAAGGATACATCACCAGCACATTCTTCAAGTGAAGAAATTAATTTCAGACCAGCATTTCGACAGTTTGCCACCTCCTCCCTGTTACCTATCCTTCTCAAGTATTCAACTCTGAAAAAACAGTTTATTTTAGGATATATGAACTGTAGAATAAACAGAACATTAAGTATCATATCATACTGAAACAACAGTTGCCCAATCATAACTCAACAACTCTAAATTAGCACGACAGACCTGGTATGGATTTCATGATTGATAAAATGCCAACCTGTTGGTGTGGCTAGATGAAAAGAGGATCACCAATCATTAAAATCGTCTATGAACGATGAATGTTTGAACCACATTTTGTGCCATTTCATCCAATAAAGGCATAAATTGACAGTTGAGAGTTGACAAGGATTCATCTCATCAATTCATCAATCACTAGTTTCTTCCTTACCTGTCAGTGGTCCAGAAGAAGGGATGACTCAAGCATTCTTCAACTTTTGGTCTGTTCTTTGGTTCTGCATCAATCATCCACTCAACAAGATCCTTTGCAACCACATCTTGAACGTGGTCCAAAGTGTATATCCCTTCATGGATGTTGCTCTCACATTTATAGGACTTGTCACCAAAAGGATGGTGTCCTCCAGAGAGGGTATAATAAATCAGCATGCCTGCCACCTTAAGAATTAACAGAACATTTTTGTAATTAAGGAAGTGTTTTTTGCCAAGTCATTAGTTAAGTTTAAGTCAAAGAAAAACTGACCTGAACATCAGTAGTTCGGTTTGTATGGGATGTCATCTTCGTCTGCTAAAGTCTCCTTGGCCATCCAGCATTTTGTTCCTGCACAGCCTGTGCGATAAGTTGTTTGGCCTTTAAGTAACCGTCTACTTATGCCAAAATCAGCTAATCTTGCCCTCCCGTTAACATCTGCAGGACAAATCAGGTAGACAAACTCAGGAAACAAATGATTTATGTTAATTATAAATTCAAAGATTCAGGATATATTTCACGTTTCTTACCAATCAAAACATTCTGTGGTTTGAGATCCCGGTGGAGAATTGGAGGATTTTGACAGTGAAGCACCCTTAAACTCTCGAGAATCTGATAGCCAAGTTTCTTTTTTAACAGACCATCATCGTTGCTTTTGATACATTCCTCCAAAGTGTATTCACAAAGCTGAAGACCGAGATATCCAAAGTTCTCATCCTCTGCAGCATCAACATATCGAACAATAGATGGATGATCAAGCTCTGGAAGTCGTAGAATTCCCTCCTCATTCTTCAGCACTTGATAGTTGCACTTAGACATTCTCTTAATAGCGACTTCAGTGCCATCATCTCTCAGCCCCAAGAAGACCTCAGTACCATCACTTCCCTTTGCTATGCGGAATTCTGCATCATTCACATAAATCATGCTCCCAATTCTGGTCACTTTACTTTCATCAGTGCTCAGAAGCTTCTCTAATTTGTCTTTCCACCTCTTGCTGATTTGTAGCCATTTGTGTGTTATTGATGATATCATCGGTTTTAGTAAAGGCTTCACATTTGGAGTAGGAACTGATGTTTGATCAGTTGTAGCAGTGAAAACTTCATCCTTTGGGTTTCCTGCCTTTTCCTTCTTTTTCGTCTTCTTTTTCTTCTTCTTGGATCCAGGTAAGGCTGTACCGTCCTCACATTCAGAGTTTGGTTTGCTGAAATGATTTTTCAGTCGCCTGAGCACTTCTTTCAGCTTCTCATTCATTTTCATGTCTGCAGATGTCAGTATGTCCTCAGGCACTGAAGTTACCCCCACTGATGTAAAGATGCTTGCTGCATGTTCAACTGAAAGTAAGTTTGCAAATATGCCGTATGTGTAGAGTCGAAGGTCAGAGGGGACTTGGTCCTTTACAAAAGGAGCAACTGCTTTGCATAACTTCTCAACAAAGTTAGGGTCCCAGATGTTCATGTCTTTTGTTTTCTGTGTTATCACATAGAGTGTTGCCAGAACAGCTCCCCATATATCAGGTCTATCTTTTCTGTAAAACTGGTCCAGTAGTTTGTCAATAATAGCTCGTGCTTGCTCATTTGGTATGTCTTCCACTGTGCAGAGAACTGCACGTAAGCTGTGAAGTACACCTGTTATCCATGGCTCAGGGATATTTGGAAAGCGACTAACAGTGTTTAAAATGTAGGTGTTCACGTTTTCAGTGTCTTTCAGCCATTTCACACTTCCCTCTCTGTATTTTTCTGCACCCCGCACCAGTAACATTAAAGAGAACTTCAATTATGGTAACATGCCTCCGAGGATCCTCCAGCAGCATGTGACTGTCAAAAGTTTTGAACACTTCTTCAGGTGATTTCACTTGCAGAGCAATGTTCATGTCCAGAAAGTATTTGATTTTTGAGCATAATTCATCTCCTTTTGATGCAAGGTTATGAACCATCTGAGATAATTGTTCACTGTGCGTAATAAGTTCAGGATCGTTGACAGGAAACGGTGTTACCTGTGCACGAGCAGCGATGAGCTCCTCCATAACATCTTCCCTGTTACAGATAGCAGCAAGTTGCAGTGGTGTGATTTGTTGTAGATCCCATACATTTGGGTTAGCATTTGCTTCCAGCAGTTTCTCAACAAAGACAAGTGGAGCGTTGGATAGTGAGACATGATGCAAAGGTGTTAGGCCAGTTTGGGAACTACAGTTTGGGTCTGCACCTTCATCTAAAAGGAAACTACAAATGTCCATATTGTGTTTTACAACAGCAGCAATCAGTGGGGTTATATAGTCCTTCACCTGTCTGCATGGGTACGTTTGATTAATGTCATTGTCCTTCAGCAATTTTTTGAGCTTCTTGAGGTTGTTGTTAAGTACACACTGTATTATAGGATGTGTGTGTTTTGGTGGGACAAATTTTAACTCTGTGATGATGTTCATTGTTTTATTTCTGAGTAACTGTGAAAAAGAAAAAAATACGATATTTTTGTTAAACATTAGACATCTTGACCACATACAGGTGTGCAAAATACTTTAAACTAAAACTATATATGCCATATGTACTGTATTTGCAAGGTTGAGCAGTAATTTCATTTGGACAAAGAAAATTCACGGTCAACACTGGACGCTAGAAGTGCTCATGCTAAACATTCAATATTTTGTTGTTATGTTTTATACACACACAAAGTGTCACACCTTGCGCTCACTGAGGAAGCTTTTCACTTCCTGCTCAGACTGTTAACCAGAATTCAACTTTGAACACGTGCAGCTTTGAAATGTTTTTTGGTCAAAGCTGGGACAAGGATGAAGAATTGTGTTTGCAAGTAAATGTTTATGATTGATTATGATGGCAAATATCTATAAAAAAAAGAATAGATCACGTATACGGGCAGACCTATAGTGTTGTTCTAGCACTGATCATTTTACAACAAAATTTGAAGATGAATGTTGGAGGACTGAAGGAAAATTAACTTACATTGTCAAAGTGAAGTGTCCTCAGTAGCGAAACTTAATATGCCGCGCTTTTTCTCTATTCCTGTCTGCCGCTTTTTCTCTCTGACTTTTCCTCTCGATGTCGGCCCTCCCACTCAGAGCCAGAGCCGCTGGACGGGACAGGAAATGATGTGTACGGTGAAATGGGTTGGGTTTCTACCAGGCACGAGATTACGTGCAACATCAGCTCACAGTTATAGTATTGTTATATATCTGGCAGAATTAGACTAAACCGTGTTTTCCGGGGCTGATTCTTTGTGTCTGTACAACCAATCAATGCCCGAGTTTCGCTTGTTTAAATTTGGGCGGGAGGCAGCCGGACTGCACCCGGAAGCTCTGCACCGAAGTCTCTAAATACCCGCTGCTATGGAAAGCCAGTGTAAACATGACATTCAACACGTTGTTAATGCGTTATTTACGCGTTGTTTAGCACGTAGACGGCGCGTTCATTTCACTCGTTCTGGATGCTAAACTGCATTTTGTTGTCTTATGATAAAACTGCCTCCTTTTGCCTCACTGCTGCCCCGACACTCCACTTTTGTGGTCAACAGTCATATAGATGAATCTCAGGCTTTAACACCATTAGTTCATCATCATTACAAAATATATATGGACAGCTGTATGGGTGCAAATTTACAGATGTGACCAGCTCAATGCTGGGTTAGGAGAGACAATTTGAATGTAATTTAAGGTTATGACCAGCTGGGGGCATACTAAAATACATTCCTTATGATGTGGTAAAACAATGACAGACTTTTTCACTCCACTACATCATATAAAAATAGGCAAAGACAAAGAAATAAGAGGATCATGAGCATTTTAAAAAGTGTATCAGGAAACCCTGAGGCACAGAGAAATGGGTTCACCCTAATGCTCATCAGACAAGGGGAACTTACGACACTCTGAACTGGCCGAGCAGCCCAGAAATATGTGAGATTAATGCCCAAGATCACACGTTGTCAACATGTTAACGACATGTCAACTTTGATTACATGCAACCTGAAGCATTCAGTACTGTTACAGTTCAAGCTTGTGGATAGAGTGCACTGTAATATTTTGCAAGCAGATCAACCAATATCTCTGTTATTCATGGTAGATTTATAAGATATGAACATTTATTGACAGATTACCTCTGTTGACACTTTTGTAATAAGATTTAAAAGGCTGTTGATTTAAAGAACCTTATTGTCTGTTTGAAATAACATAACGCTGCTGTTATTTAAAAAATAATCAGCGAAGCCGTGAGCTTGACGCTCTCCTCCCTCGTTATCCACTTGAACGACAGAAAAAACTCCACAGGATTCCTTCGTTTCTTTTTATCGTTTACTCCAAAAAAATAAGGCAAAATGCAATAGTCCAGCATTATGAAAATAAAAAAGGCAAGAGCCAAAGACAGCAAAAATGTGGTCTAAAGCTGAAGTCAAGTGCAAAGAGAGAGACAGGGAGAGGGAGAGGGAGTGACACAGACCTGACTGCCTGTTTTTACATCAACAACATACAGTTGTTGTATTATTAATCAACATACAGTCCTCTGCATTAAAGGTTACGTGTGTGATTTTTAAACCTACAAACATCCACATATTTTTAAGTGAAATGAATTAAGTACTAACTTATTAATATGAACTGTCCACCTGTAAATCACTGTTTTTCAACCCTGGTCCTCGGGGAACACTGCCCTGCATGTTTGAGATGTTTCCTGCTCCAATACACCTGATTCAGCTCATCATCAAGCTCGTCATCAAGCTCTGCAGTGGCCTGATAACGAGTCACTCATTTGAATCAGGTGTGTTGGAGCAGGAAACCTCTAAAACATGCAGGGCAGTGTTCCCCGAGGACCAGGGTTGAAAAACACTGCTGTAAATAATGTAAATAACCTCTTTTTTAAATCAAAATGAACTATTTTTTTCACATATCAACTTAAATTATTAGTCAAAAAATAGCATTCAGGCTCCTATAAATGATATTCAGCTATCTACATTTCATAAATTCCCTGAGTTGTTTAATGTACATTTTGCAGCTTATATGTCAACATTTATTTCAAAGAGCATAAATGCCCATCCTCTTTATTCCTCTCACAGTCTTTCTGAAATAGCAGTACTTCTGAGAGGCTATGACAACAAGTAATGAGACAAGGCCAGTAGGACAATCAAGAACAACTGAAGAAACTATAATGACTCAAAACACTACTGTCCCAGCTCAAGAAAAAAACAAACAAAAAACATTTGTCATTACTCTTATTTCTCTTGCGATGATTGCTAATTCTTACAATGTAGGAATATCATGCAAAAATGCATTTTAAAAACAGACAAAAACAAAACTACAGCTGTATCAAGTCATTTTTCCAAGTCCTTAATCCATTCTGAAGTCATCTTCACTTCATGTCACTGGGTTGAGACTCTTGAACTGGGACACCCAGGTGCTCCTCAAACTTTGTGGATGGCATCACAAAGCTGGTGGTGAAGCGTTCTCTCTGAAACATTTCCTTCAAAGGAGTCTCTGAATTCCACCCTTGGGTCTTGGCAAATTTGTAAACACATCCAAAGAGATCAGGAAATAAGGCCATCACATCAACCTGGGCTGCATCCTTAGCACTGCCAACAAAGATAAATATTGTATTATGAAGCATTAAAACCCAGCATGCAAATTTTTAACAGTCATCTACTTTGTTTATGACAGCCATGGCCACATGAATAAAATGTTTATACTGTATACTTAATGACTGATGCATCAGCAAGAACAAAATGTATGGTCTGTACAGACTTACATTGTATTTAAGTGTATAATTATTGTTTCAGTGTTGATAAATGTTGCTTTTTAGTGACATTTTTAAAGCCTTGCATGACTTTCAAGTCAGTTTCACTCACTAATGTTCATGAAGGTTTCGTATGAAGCGCAGTAATCCCAGTGTGTGGTCAGGGTAGGCTTTGTTCTTGGCATCCATCTTCTGGACCAACTCTGGTGGAAACTGCAACACCAAAACTAATAATTAGTCATGAAGTTTAAATTAGGAATAGAGAAGGAAGAGTTGTTACGTTGCAGTCACCTTATCTTTCCACTGTTTGAAGGATACATCGCCAGCACATTCTTTCAGCGAAGAAATTAATTTCGGGTCAGAATTTCGACAGTTTGCCACCTCCTCCCTGTTACCTATCCTTCTCAAGTATTCCACTCTGAAAAAAAGTTTATTTTAGGATATATGAATTGTAGAATAAACAGAACATTAAAAAGTATCATATCATACTGAAACAACAGTTGCCCAATCATAGCTCAACAACTCTAAATCAGCACGACAGACCTGGTATGGATTTCACAATTGCTAAAATGCCTGTTGGTGTGGCTAGATGAAAAGAGGATCACCAATCATTAAATCGTCTATGAACGATGAATGTTTTGAACCAACATTTTGTGCCATTTCAATCAATAAAGGCATACATTGACAGTTGAGAGTTGACAAGGATTCATCTCATCAATTCATCAATCAGTAGTTTTCTCCTTACCTGTCAGTGGTCCAGAAGAAGGGATGACTCAAGCATTCTTCAACTTTGGTCTGTTCTTTGGTTCTGCAATCGATCATCCACTCAACAAGATCCTTTTGCAACCAACATCTTGAACGTGGTCCAAAGTGTACTATCCCATCTTCAGATGTTGCTCTCACATCTATAGGACTTGTCACCAAAAGGATGGTGTCCTCCAGAGAGGGTATAATAAATCAGCATGCCTGCCACCTTAAGAATTAACAGAACATTTTTGTAATTAAGGAAGTGTTTTTTGCCCAAGTCATTAGTTAAGTTTAAGTCAAAGAAAAGCTGACCTGAACATCAGTACTCGGTTTGTATGGGATGTCATCTTCGTCTGCTAAAGTCTCCTTGGCCATCCAGCATTTTGTTCCTGCACAGCCTGTGCGATAAGTTGTTTGGCCTTTAAGTAACCGTCTACTTATGCCAAAATCAGCTAATCTTGCTCTCCCGTTAACATCTGCAGGACAAATCAGGTAGACAAACTCAGGAAACAAATGATTTATGTTAATTATAAATTGAAATATTCAGGATATATTTCACGTTTCTTACCAATCAAAACATTCTGTGGTTTGAGATCCCGGTGGAGAATTGGAGGATTTTGACAGTGAAGCACCCTTAAACTCTCGAGAATCTGATAGACAAGTTTCTTTTTTAACAGACCATCATCGTTGTTTCTGATACATTCCTCCAAAGTGTATTCACAAAGTTGAAGACCGAGATATCCAAAGTTCTCATCCTCTGCAGCATCAACATATCGAACAATAGATGGATGATCAAGCTCTGGAAGTCGTAGAATCCCTTCTTCATTCTTCAGCACTTGATAGTTGCACTTAGACATTCTCTTAATAGCAACTTCAGTGCCATCATCTCTCAGCCCCAAGAAGACCTCAGTACCATCACTTCCCTTTGCTATGCGAAATTCTGCATCATTCACATAAATCATGCTCCCAATTCTGGTCACTTTACTTTCATCAGTGCTCAGAAGCTTCTCTAATTTGTCTTTCCACCTCTTGCTGATTTCGTGGCCATTTGTGTGTTATTGATGATATCATTAGGTTTTAGTGAAGGCTTCACATTTGGAGTAAGAAGCTGATGTTCTTGATCAGTTGTAGCAGTGAAAACTTCATCGTCTGGGTTTTTCGCCTTTTCCTTCCTTTTTCTTCTTCTTTTTCTTCTTCTTGGATCCAGGTAAGGCTGTACCAGTCCTCACATTCAGAGTTTGGTGAGATGAAATGATTTTTTCAGTCGTCTGAGCACTTCTTTTCAGCTTGTCATTCATTTTCATTCTGCAGATGTCAGTATATCCTCAGGCACTGAAGTTACCCCCACTGACTGTAAAGATGCTCAGCTGCATGTTCAACTGAAGTAAGTTTGCAAATATGCCGTAGTGTAAGACTCTAATGTCAGAGGAGTGTTGTTCCTCTGACAAAGGGAGCCACTGATTTGCATAACTCTCAACAAAGTCGGGTGGGTCCCAGCCAGTCATGCTCTTTTGTTTTCTGTGTTATCACATAGAGCTGTTTGCAGAACAGTCGTCCCATATATCAGGTCTATCTTTTCTGTGAAGCTGGTCCAGTAGTTTAGGGATTATAGCTACTGCTTGCTCATTCGGTATGTCTTCCACAGTACACAAAACTGCATACAGACTAAGAATTGCCCGTCTGACATGTTCCTGGGGAATGGTTGGGAAGCGACTGCCTGTTCCTGTAATGTAGGTGTTCATATTTCCAGTGTTCTTCAGCCATTTGATACTTTCTTGGCGGTATTTTTCTTCATTTGGCCCAGTTACATTAAAGAGAACTTCAATCATGGTCAGGTGGGCCTGTGGATGCTCCCGCATCATGTGACTGTCAAAGGTTTTGAACACTTCTTCAGGTGATTTCACTCGCACAGCAATGTCCATGTCCAGAAAATATTTGACTTTCAAGCATAATTCATCTCCTTTTGATGCAAGGTTATGAACCATCTGAGATAATTTTTCATTGTGCGTAATTTGTTCTCTATCATTGACAGGAAACAACATTATCTGTGCACCAGCAGAGATGAGCTCCTTCATAACATCTTCCCTGTTACAGATAGCAGCAAGTTGCAGTGGTGTGATTTGAAGTAGACTACATACATTTGGATTGGCGTTTGCTTCGAGCAGTTTCTCAACAAAGACAAGTGGAGCGTCGGATAGTGAGACATTATGCAAAGGTGTTAGGCCAGTTTGGGAACTACAGTTTGGGTCTGCACCTTCATCTAAAAGGAAACTACAAATGTCCATTTTGTGTTTTACAACAGCAGCAATCAGTGGGGTTATATAGTCCTCTGCCTGTCTGCATGGGTATATTTGATTAATGTCATTGTCCTTCAGCAATTTTTTGAGCTTCTTGAGGTTATTATTGATTACACACTGTATTATAGGATGTGTGTGTCTTGGTGGGACAAATTTTAACTCTGTGATGAAGTCCATTGTTTTGTTTCAGAGTAACTGTGAAAAAAACAAATAAAATACTTTTAACTAAAACTCTATATGCTATATGTACTGTATTTGCCAGGTTGAGCAGTAATTTCATTTGGACATTCACGGTCAACACTGGACGCTAGAAGTGCTCATGCTTAACATTCAATATTTTATGTTTTATACACACACAAAGTGTCACACCTGGCGCTCACTGATTGTTTAAGCTTTTCACTTCCTTCGTCCTGTTGAACAGGACAAGAAATGACATGTAGGGAGAAATGGGTTGGGTTTGAACAGCACTGAACTTCATCAGTTATGCCTCTCAAGCTACTTTTTTGCTCTCTGAAAAGTAATGTTAGTTCCAGTGATAATGTTGAAGTCTGTTTGAGTATAAAAACACTTTGAGCTGTTGCACTTTCTACCTCTGTTTGTCTCTCTGTCACTTTTATTTTATGAGACTAACCTTTGTTGATCTAACTGATGAATAAGCACATTGGCATGTCATCATTGTAACCATGCCGTTTGTTTCAAAATGCATTACCCAAATCTTAAATCTTAAATCTTAAATCTTGCACCTTGAATTGCCTTGTGTCTGTGTAATTGAAAACTACTGACTTTATTTGTTATTTTGTCTCACTGACACTGATGCATTTAGTTTGTAAATGTTCATAATGATCAGTTTCATCACTTGTCGGATGAAACAGAGGACAGGTAACTATGATCAAGGACATAATTTCCCAGAGATGAGGGAGTTGTTGTCGTGCAGTCTTGAGATGGAACAAATACTACTGCAACAGGTTTTCTATTTATACACTAAAAGGGTGGGGCCATGCCCTTCTTCAAGATATTAGCCAAGACACAGCTCTGTCTATATACTATTACAAGGACTGTGTCTTTTGTTAAGTTAAGTAATTCATTCTGAGAGAGGAGACTTACACACAGTATATTTTGAGAGTCACATTTTGTTTTAACAAAATCAGAGAAAAACTCATTTCATTTGGACACAAATACATTCAAGTGGTCATAAATAGAATGCTAATGATTTAATGTTTTATGGCTATGAGTGGCTGAGTGCCATGACTTCACTGTTTAGACTTTGAACTTCCTCATTCAGGCTGAAAACCAGAAATTCAACTTTGCACAACTGTGAAAATGTGAAAAGTCTAGTCTGAAAAGTCAGTGACTATCCATTATAATGACATCAAATAATAATAATACTAAAAAAATAATTACAAATAACAATAGCACTATAATTTTACAGTAGTACATTAGTGGACTTACATTGTTGAAGTCAGGTGTCTTCTATATAGTATCAACTAAATCTGTCAGAAGTCAACTTGCCGGGCCTTTTCTGGATTTCTCTCTGTCACTGCCGCTGTCTGTTCCTCTCTTTCTCTTAACTCTCCTAATTACAGCTAAATATCGAACGATACAGGAAGAGACCTGTTGGTAGAAATGGGTTGGGCTCCCACAAGACATGGCGGACACGCCCCTCTTCACTTTTGTTGTTTCAGATTGAAAGCTCTGTTCTTTTACTGTTCAGTCACATTGTTTATCCTCTCACAAAATTAACCTCCGTTAAGAGGTCATCTCCATCTAATGAATGCATGTCAAGCTTTTTTGACCTTACTGGTTATGGTTGCTGGAGCTGTATGCAGCCAGAAGGAATAAGTGCGGACACTTTTCATGGCTTTAAAAAGGACAGGATCAGTTCAGACTTTTGTGTGACAGACGGCATTGCAGTCCTTGATTTATGTACATTTTGTTGTTCGTAAGTCAACATTCAGTATTTTCAAAGAACGGAAAGACAGACTGAAAAAGCCTCTCAACTTGAGTGGATAAAATTATACTTTTGTTGTTAATAGGAAATGATTGCCACAGGGAATGTAGTGTACTTTCTTATATGCCTTCTATAGTATTTCATTGATCTCTCCTAAGATTACAGCTGAATATGAAGTGCATCTTGTAATGGAATTTTCTATTCTCGTGGTGTTCTGAGTGACACATACATACTTTTAAATGGAATATAATAAAAGCACAAACACACAGACATTATACAAGGTTACATGAAGTCACATGTGGGCCTTGAGGTCCTCAGCAGTATTAGCTGTTTGTCTTTGGCTGGCAGTAGCGGGGGCTGTCGTATCTCAACACTGTTGTTAAAGTCTATCCACCAGCATGAGTTGGGCAGAATGTGAGACCGACTCAGGCACTTCTGATGCTTTATGAGAATGTCTCTAATTTTCCTTGATCAAGTGCTAATAAATAACACAGCATAAGACATCAGAGGCTCCTGAACACTTTCTTTCTTCCCGACCTCACCACTGACCTTTGGCTTCAGCAATTTCTCCACAACACATCTGAAGTGCATATTTGTAAGAACTTGCAGAAGTCTGTTTGAGTATGAAAACACTTTCTACCTCTGTTTGTCTCGCTGTCACTTTTATTTATTTACAACAGTCAAATCTGTACTGTTATGTTGCTGAACAGGTTAGACTAACCTTTGTTGATCTGACTGATGAATAAGCACATTGGCATGTCATCATTGTAACCATGTCATATTTTTCAAATTGTATTACCCAAATCTGGGTTGCACTTTGAATTGCCTGTGTAATTGAAAACTACTGACTTTATTTATTTTGTCTCACTGACACTGTTGCATTTAGTTTGTAAATGTTCATAATGATCAGTTTCATCACTTGTCGGATGAAACAGGAGGACAGGTAACTCTGATCAGGAACATCATTTCCCAGAAATGAGGGAGTTGTTGTCGTGCACGCTGGCTTGCTATGTAAGATACACGGTATTAGGTTAAGCCACTTAAGCTTGGTCTTATATCTATAATAGATTAACTGATGTTAATTATGATCAGGCACATCATTTCCCAGAAAAGGAGGAGTTGTTGCAAATACTGCAGCAACAGGTTTTCTATTATCTGTACAATAAAAGGGAAGGGCCAATTATTACTATGAGCTCCTTGAAGATACATAAACACGATGAAACACATCTTACAACATACTTTTATACATACAGTATTTTGAGACTCACATTCAGTATGATTAAAATAAAATCATACTCAAGTATTTACATTTTCTATTTATCTATTTATTTTTCATATACAAATATATACTGTATATATACGTTTATCTAAAAAGAATTTGGCAAAGACCCTTTTTCAAAATTGTGCTTTTGCAAAGTGCCGAAACATTTTCTTTTAAGTGCAAAGATCAGGTCATAATATCCTATGACATGTATGTATTTTGCAACTTATAAGTCAACATTCACTTCAAAGAACATAACAAATGCCCAGCTTCTTTTTTCCTCTCACACTTTCTGAAATGTCAGTACTTCTGAGAGGCTAGTCCAGTGTAAAAGTCAAAAAACTGTATAAACTTAGAAACTGTTCTGTGATAAAAAAAAAACAAAAAAACAAAAAACAAAAACAAAGCTATAACTGTAAAACCGTATCAACTGACTAAATCCACACAAAGAATTGAAAATAGAAGTATACTTAGATGTAGTACTATACTCAATTTCAGGGCTTTTTCAGGTAATATTGATACAACCGTCTGTGAAAAGAATTAGAATTCTGCCATCTACCTAGATGGGTGATTTAGCTCTAAAAAGATATGCTGTCAGTATATAACACAATATAAACATCGAAGCACTGTGCTAATCATTATGCTAATAGTCATGCTAACACTAAAACATTTGCTGATAACTGGAAATATTTTAAAGTCTTTCAACTTCATTCTTGTCACAAGTTCCATGACTGGGTTTGATGAAGAACAACTTCATTCCTTGTTTCTTGAAGTTACCTGAGGAGGAGGCTTTTTCAGTGATAGCCTAAAAAAGGTTACATTGTCTAAATGTAGTATTTTTGCTATACAGTGCACTTTTCACTGTATGTTCAAAGTTTTAGGGCAGTGATTTACAACCTCCCAGCTTCAGGTCTTGTTGCCTAAGGCAGTTAATTCACATCAACTTTGTTGTGTCGCCTTACTTCTAAGTAAAGATTGCTAAATCGAGAAAATGTAGCAGAGACAAGTCTGATGTTATTTTGCAGTTGCATCAGGAGAAACATGTTGAGATTCTTGGACTGACAAGCCGAGATGCCCATCAGAGTTTGTGTCTGTCTTTACTGCTCTGGCGGTGGAGTGGTGTCTTGGAAACTCTTTTGTTCTAAACATTTCATTCAGGACTGGCTCTGAATTCCACCCTTGGCTTTTGGCAAACATGTAAGTACATCCAAAGAGATCAGGAAACATTGACACCAGATCGCCTATGGTGTCGTTTTTAGGACTGCAGAAAGAGAAATAAAGTTGTAATACGAATAAAATCTTGACAGTCATCTGCAATATGCCAGTGGTTCCCAACCATTTCCCAAAATATCAAGGCCCTTTTTTAAAAAAAAAACTTACTGAGCGTAGAAGTTTCGTATGAAGCGTAGTAATCCCAGCATGTTATCTGGGTAGGGCGACTTCCTCTTTTTCTCCAACCTCTTAACCAACTCTGTTGAAAACTGTAATGGAAAACATAAAAATATAATAACAATAACCATAACAACAACAATGCTGCTACTACCAGAAAAAAGAAAGAAAATAAATGTATGTCACCTCTTTTTTCCACTGTTTGAAGGATTCATCCCCACCACATTCTTTCAGTGAAGAAATTAATTTCTGGTCAGCATTTCCACAGTTTTCCACCTCCTCCCTGTTTCCAACACCTTTCAAGTACTCAAGTATCCTGGGAAATTAAATGAATTCATTTTTTTTACACATCATGTTGATAAAAAATGGGGATTGAGTTGTTATTTTAGATGTCGCAGAGGTGCTATGTTAGCAGCTATATAAACGGTTATGTTATGCTTTTAGGATGAACTGATATAGTGATGATTGACTGTGCCTTTTAAAACAACATCAAAGAGCCAGTGTTGTGTGCAATCCCTTCTTAAAAGTGTCGGACATGAAGCCAATTTGACACAGTTGCCAGTCTATGTAATGACAGCAATGGCATCCATCATGTGATGCACACTGGCCCAAAAATACTTTTTCCTATAAGGAAGGATGATATACTCTTTTTTGGAGCATCACATCCCCTACAAATTGACTTTATTTATTTATTTCACTAGAAGCTCGACAGAACAACATTAATTCAGTCCAGTAAAGTTTGAGAAAAGACATTTGAGAACAACATATCAGTAGGTCATGGAAATTACTAATTCGCCATAATGAAAGAGATTCTACCTGTCAGTGGTCCAGAAGAAGGGATGACTCAAGCACTCCTCCACCTTTGGTCTGTTCTTTGGTTCTGCATCAATCATCCGCTCGATGAGATCCTTTGCCACCACATCTTGAACGTGGTCCAAAGTGTATATCCCTTCATGGATGTTGCTCTCACATTTATAGGACTTGTCACCAAAAGGATGGTGTCCTCCAGAGAGGATGTAATAAATCAGCATGCCTGCCACCTGAAAAGCAGATCAGTTTAGTTACAGGATGATCTTTCACCAATTTAAAAAGAAAATATGTGTAGCAGAAAAACAAACCTGTATGTCAGTGCTCGACTTGTATGCTGCTTTACATCGTGTGTCTAAAGTCTCCTTGGCCATCCAGCATTTTGTTCCTGCGCTGCCCGTGACCAGAGTTGTTTGTCCTGTGAGCAATTGTCTACTTATTCCAAAATCAGCTAATCTCGCTCTCCCGTTGACATCTGCAGGGCAAATGATAGAGAACAATTAAGGAAACAAAATCATATATTGAACAAAAGAATCCAATATTTGTGTATAAATATATATTTTTTACTTTTCTTACCAATCAACACGTTCTGTGGTTTGATATCCCGGTGGAGAATTTGAGGATTTTGACAGTGAAGTGCCATTAAACTATCAAGGACCTGAAAGACCAGCTCCTTTTGACCACTGTCCATTTTTTCAACGTGTTCTTCCAAACTGTATTCACAAAGCTGAAGACCGAGATATCCAAAGTACTCATCCTCTTCAAAGTCAATGTATCGTACAATAAATGCATCATAAAGCTCTGGAAGTCGTAGAATCCCTTCTTCATTCTTCAGCACTTGATAGTTGCACTTAGACATTCTCTTAATAGCAACTTCAGTGCCATCATCTCTCAGCCCCAAGAAGACCTCAGTACCATCACTTCCCTTTGCTATGCGGAATTCTGCATCATTCAAATAAATCATGCTCCCAATTCTGGTCACTTTACTTTCATCAGTGCTCAGAAGCTTCTCTAATTTGTCTTTCCACCTCTTGCTGATTTGTAGCCATTTGTGTGTTATTGATGATATCATCGGTTTTAATGAAGGCTTCACATTTGGAGTAGCAGCTGATGTTTGATCAGTTTCAGCAGTGAAAACTTCATCGTCTGGGTTTTCTGCCTTTTCCTTCTTTTTCTTCTTCTTTTTCTTCTTCTTCTTCTTGGATCCAGGTAAAGCTGTACAGTCCTCACATTCAGAGTTTGGTTTGCTGAAATGATTTTCCAGTCGTCTGAGTAGTTTTTTCAGATGCTCATTAATGTTCATATCTGCTAATGTCAGTACATCCTCAGGCACTGAAGTTACCCCCACTGATGTAAAGATGCTCGCTGCATGTTCAACTGAAAGTAAGTTTGCAAATATGCCGTACGTGTAGAGTCGAAGGTCGGAGGGGAGTTCCTCCTTTACAAAAGGAGCAACTACTTTGCATAACTTCTCAACAAAGTTGGGGTCCCAGACGTTCATGCCTTTTGTTTTCTGTGTTATCACATAGAGTGTTTTCAGAACAGCTCCCCATATATCAGGTCTATCTTTTCTGTGAAGCTGGTCCAGTAGTTTAGGGATTATAGCTACTGCTTGCTCATCTGCAATGTCTTCCACAGTACACAAAACTGCATACAGACTAAGAATTGCCCGACTGACATGTTCCTGGGGAATGGTTGGGAAGCGACTGCCTGTACCTGTAATGTAGGTGTTCAGATTTCCAGTGTTCTTCAGCCATTTGATACTTTCTTGGCGGTATTTTTCTTCAGTTGGCCCAGTTACAGTAAAGAGAACTTCAATCATGGTCAGATGGGTCTGAGGATGCTCCAGCAGCATGTGACTGTCAAAGGTTTTGAACACTTCTTCATGTGATTTCACTGGCACAGCAATTTCCATGTCCAGAAAATATTTGACCTTTGAGCATAATTTATGTCCTTTTGATGCAAAGTTATGAACCATCTGAGATATTTTTTTATTGTGAGGAACATGTTCAGGATCAGTGACAGGTAACAATGTAACCAGTGCACCAGCAGAAATGAGCAGTTTGAAGACGTCCTCCCTGTCATTGATGGCAGCAAGTTGCAGTGGTCTGAATCGTTGCCGTTCAATAGGATGAGATCCATTTGGGTTAGCTTTTGCTTCAAGTAGTTCCTTCACGATATTGACTGGAGCTTTGAATAGTGGTACATAATGCAAAGGTGTGAAGCCGCTTTGTGACACCTGGTTTTGGTCTGCACCCTGATGCAAAAGCAAACTACAAATCTCTCTGTTGTGATTTACAATAGCGGCAATCAGTGGGGTTACATAGTCATTCAACTCTTTGTATGGATAAACTTGATTAATGTTGTTTTCCTTTAGTATTTTCTTGAGCTCCTTCCGCTTGTTGTTTATTATACACTGTATGATAGGATGTGTTTCTGTTGGGGGGGGTGTCACCTTCAGCTGTGTGAAGATATTCATTTCTTTGTTTCAAACTGAAAAAAACCCACAAAGTTATGATATTAGTGTTACACTGGGTGTGATTTCAAAATTTAGATATGCAGATAAAAGCTAATATAAGAATTTAAGCCTGTATATTCATCATGTTTTTTCTTTTTATCAATACTTTGAGAAACTTGCAAGCAAAACACTATTTGTTAACACTGTATTTCGGTGAGTACAACTGATTTAGAAAGCCTCTGCATATTTACATACAGAGTATTTTACAAGTAATTACATTTACCAGCCATTCTGTGATTCACATTCCACTCAGACAAATGCCAAAATGTACAGATATAAAAATAATAATTGATAGAACTTTAAAAAACAACTATTTTTTATTAATTTGCACATAAATAGAATGCTAATGATTATGAGTGGCTGAGTGCCACACCTCACTTCACTGACCTTCGAACTTCCTCATTCAGGCTGGAAACCAGAATTCAACTTTTAACATGCACAACTGCGAAAAGTGTATAAATGATTTTATAGACATTTCACATTTAAGATCAAATATTGTGTTTGTCAGTGAATATCTATTATAATCACATCAAATAAAAAAAGAAAAAGTTAATTACAAATAACAATAGGTCTATAACTTTACGGTAAATATTAGTGGATTGTAGGAAAATCAACTTACATCGTCGAGGTCAGGTGTCTTCTGTATAGAATCAACTAAATCTGTCAGAAGTCAACACGCTGGGCCTTTTCTGGATTTCTCTCTGTCACTGCCTCTGTCTGTTCCTCTCGCTCTCTCTCTCTCTCTCTCAGTTCTCCCAATCGCAGCTAAATATCGAACGATACAGGAAGAGACCTGTTGGTAGAAATGGGTTGGGCTCCCACAAGACATGGAGGACACGCCCCTCTTCACTTTTGTTGTTTCAGATTGAAAGCTCTGTTCTTTTACTGTTCAGTCACATTGTTTATCCTCTCACAAACTTAACCTCTGTTAAGAGGTCATCTCCATCTAATGAATGCATGTCAAGCTTTTTGTATACACACAGACTGACTTATTGGTTAAGGTTGCTGTGGCTGTATGCAGCCAGAAGGAATAAGTGTGGACACTTTTCATGGCTTTAAAAAGGACACACCACTCACTTTTTTGAGGAAATAAATATTTCCATTCATAGTTTCCTTGAACGATGCTCAAACTATGGTCAGATAAGCTAGTAAATTTCAAAGCTAAAATTATCTAGCAGAAAGTATCAGGATTACATGGAATTTGTTTTTGTTTGTTTTAAAGGTAAAATAACCAATTTTATCATATTAAATTACATGCATACAAATGGAGAGTATGCAAGCATTTTTTAAATCATTTTATTGGCTTTACTGAAACTAAACCTACGCCCTTGCCTGTACTATAAAGATAACACAGGAAGACAAAGGCTAATCTCTGATCACAGTTCAAAGTCCAAAGCTGTGTCAATTTGCTGTGGCATGTTTCTGCTGCTCCTGCTGTCACATTCTGATTGGTCATTTGAACCAGTAGAGTCACTAAATACAACTAAATACATACAGTGTGGATATGAAGCCTGCGGAGTTGTCTAATGTTGAAGTGTGTAGCTTTATTAAACGAAGACATATTATTTACATCTGTAATATGTACCTGCACATGTGATGAGGGTATATAATGTTGAGTCTTTAGCAGGTGCTATCATGGATATGTTCATGGGTAAGCCAGTATAGCCAGTATAGCATATAGATTAATGCTGTCACAACCTGATATAATACACACAGTGTGATACCAAAATAGAGATTAGCCTTTGGTATAACACTGCAGTATATAACAGTGGACTGGGGCTTTACATGAATCCTCACTTTAAATCACAGCATGGAGGATGGTGACGTCATATTTCTTTTTTTGCTTTTTGGCTGAAAACATCCAGCTGCTGCAGCTGGATACAGAGTTGATGACAACACTGATCCAAAATAATAAAGCTGTGGCCTGTAAAACCAAAAAACAAGGAGCTGAAAGATGCTTTCATTTGCACTGGATCAGCTTATTGCCACAGATTTTTTTCCCCCACCGCTCCAGAACATTTGATGTTTTGATTACTGTCGGGATTTAAAGAGGACTTCAACACACAGCGCTTCTTCTTCATGGGGCAATTTAGAACCACCCATTAAAGATTAAGTGCATATTTTTGGACTGTGGGAGGAAGCAGTACCTGGAGAGAACCCACACAGACACGGGGAGAACATGCAAACTCCACACAGAAAGGCGTCAGCCGGGATTCCAACAAGCGCTGCGCCACCAACGTCCAAAGTCTCTAAAAGAAAAAGTTCAAAGTTCAAAATTCATTGTGAGTGATATTGGCAGTGACATAATCCACACAGATCGATGAAGGATAAAACACATCTTAGAATCGTACTTTTACACATTTATTTTGACACCCAACTGACTAAATTTACAGTATATTTTGAGAGTAACATTCAATATGCTTCAAACAAAATCATAGAAAAGAATCTGCATTTTGTAAAGCTTGCATATTCCATTGTTTTTGTTTTGTTTATTATTTGCAATACCATTCGCTTAATGAGGAGAAGCACTTTCAGACTTCTGAGTTTCGTAGGTTCATCGAAAAAGAATTTGGCAAACACCCTTTTTTGAATGTCATGCTCTTGCAAGCTGCAGTAACATTTCTTTTTTTTTTTTTAAAGTAAGTGCAAAGATCAGTTCAGAGTTTTGTGTGACAGACGGCATTGCAGTCCTCGATTTATGTACATTTTGTTGTTTGTAAGTCAACATTCAGTATTTTCAAAGAACGGAAAGACGGACTGAAAAAGCCTCTCAACTTGAGTGGATATATTTACATGAACATTTTTTTTCTCCCTTCAATACTGGACAAACAAATGATGTCCTCTTATCAAATGTATTCACGAGTGCACTGACTTCTGCCGTGAGGAGTCTTTTTATTTTATTTTTTAGTTCTAATCTAAAAACAAAAGTTAAATTATGTCAGTAGTCCAACACCTGTAGCTATTTATTTCAAACTTGTAACTAGGTTTAATTTCCCTGACATCACCTAAACACAGGTCATTTCCACTACATGGATAAAAGAGCTTCTATCTGCTTTGCCACTTATAGTTCCTCTGAACTAAAAGGTAAATCTAAAGGTAAATGGGGATTTTCCATTCATATGTATTCGTCTAAAAAGGCATTAGCTATATCCAGTCCTGAATATTTCACTGCTGAAAACACCAAAACGCTTCTTCGGTTTTTGTTTTTTTTGTCTTTACTGTACGCAATATAATCTATAGCACCTACAGTAAGATTTTTCCACTTAACAACTACACTCTAAGGGCTGGGGTCTCAGCTATGATAATTAAAGGTTTGTGCTTTCAAGACATTCCCTGTATGGAATAAGCAAAGGGGTGTGATACTTTATCACGGCCAGAGGGAGGCACTGTGGGCCCGTCAGAGCACAGAACCCCAGTGCTGATAAGGCAACATACTGTACATTACCACAGGGTAAGAGGACATGAGGTAAGTGGCAACCACACCTTTTATACCCTCAGTAGTAAAATTATCTTTCTCTCAGGTCCTGGTGTATGTTTTCGGGGGGTACAAAACCATTAACACAGGGGTTGTTAAACTGAAATCTATACATCCAAATACATGAAATTTGATTTTAAATCTTTCCACCCTCAGCTGGATTTTTAGCAGAATTATCAGCTGCGTCATAAAACTGTCCCCTTACTTGACTCTCCCTCTCACACCTTGTGAAATGGTAGTATCTCTGAAAGTCTGAGAGGCCATGAGAAAAAAAGAATAAGAGATAAAAGGCCATTGAGAAATAGTCAAGACACCTTAAGAAACTAAAAGGATTCCAAACACTACCTGACCCAGCTCTTATTTGTAACAGAAAACTATGTAGGAAGTTATATTTGACAGTTCATTAAGTCTCTTCTCGTCTTTTCTTTTCCCTTCACAAATGTATGTTTTTAGTGGAAGACGTTCGATTGCAGGACGGGCAATAAGGCACAGCCCCTCACAAGCTCAAGTCAATGATGATGTGCTCAAAGATCTGTGTGTTTCCCTTGAAGCTCGAGGTGAAGATGAAGTCCCTGCGGTCAGTGGAAACCACAGTGAAGGAGCGCGGTGCCTGGATGTACACCTCCTTGAAGCGGTCAAAGAGTTTCTTTTCATCATCCCACAGGTAGATCTGCGAGAAGGTGTAATCACTTCCCAGGGCCAGGTAGTAACGGTCTTTGAAAGAGAACGGCTGGAGAATCATGGAGCCTCGTGAGGGCAAGGCCTGGATCTCTGCAAACTGTTTGGCACCCCAACGCAGAACCTTTGAGTCTCCAATATAGCGTGTCATAGCCAGGTAGAGTTCCTCCTTGATCCGAAAGTGCTTTACAGCTACAACATCCTCCATGTTGGGGATCTCGCCCTGCAGGACAAACTTCTGGTTGCTCCGGCTCCACTGGTAGATCACGGGCACCTGCGAGCGGCTTGCCAAAATAAGGTGGGCCTTCCCATCCAAGTCCAAGAATTCTGCATCTGTGTCGCGGTACCACTCATGCAGTGACTGGTATGAATAAAAACCCTTATCGTTCCATTTGTAGAGGGTGGACAAGCCCGCTTTTGAACTGTCAGCAATCACAAAGAACCAGTCAGAACCAATCTGGAACGCCTCAATGTCATTCGGCTTGGAGATCTTGGACACCTCAATGTCCTGGAACTTGCTGAACCTGCTTTGGTCCTCATCAAACTTGTAGATGTGGGAACCGCCAAAGAGCTGTGCCACGATGACAAACACCTGGTCCTGGATGACAACTGACTTGCACCCCACAATCGACTGACCTGAGAGGCAGGGAATAAACAGATTAGTGTAAAACTCAGTCAGAGTGTTATGAAGCGGTTTGTTGAGGCATTGCCGTACCTGTGATGTTATCATACGTCCTGAAGTTCATTTCTATGTGGTCCCATTGGAAAACCATACAGCTGTCTGTGCTGGGAGCAGCAATAGTCACATAGACATCATTCTTGTAACTGAATGTGTCGACAGACAGAGACTCCGACGCCACGGACTGATGGAGGGTGAAATCTGTGGAAAGGCACATTCAGAATTGAAATTCTCTACAAACTAACACCAAACCAAGAAAACTACACTTTTGCCTTTACTTTACATATCTTCAGATGACCGGATTGGGTTGCCTGATACAGATGCCAGTTAGACTAAAGCCAGCTGACTCAGGTTTGCTCACCCGTTGAGATGCATTCATTGTGTAGACTAGTCATATCATTGAGGCGCTTGTCCTTCATGTCCTCTGGTCCAGCACACACGACATCCGACACTGTGGCATTGGTGTTCTTCAGCCACATCATCAGCCACTTGGCACGGCAGTCACACTCAAAGGCATTGCCTCGGAGGTCCCTGCAGAAGACAAGCACTGTATGTGATTGCAGGGAAACAAAGTAGCCAAGCTAGAAGGCATCTTAAGAGAGAGAAAAAAGGGAGATAGAGATATTTAAGATATTCTAAACAGAGGACGCTATTTCCCACAACACATGCAACTTATAGTGACCAACTTACAGCTCTATCAGTGAGTCCAAGTCAATGAAGATGTCCCTCGGCAAAGACTTAATGTTATTGTTTGCCAAAGACCTAAAAACAACACCAATGAAAAACAATTATTACTTCAAGAAAATGAAAAACAAGATGCAAATATATTGAGCACAAGTCAAAATAGAGGTTGGACAATGCAAATAAACACTTTCACATTGTTTTGTCTTTGTTTCGGAATCATTTTAAAGGTTCGAACATACAAGTGAGTCAAGTCCCTGAGTCCTCTGAAGGCATATTTGGATGCAGTCTCAATCTTATTACTCTCAATGAACCTGTGGAAGATAACAAAGAAACATGTTGGACATAGTATTCACTTTAGAAATGGTGGCTGTTAAAAGTGCAAAAGAAAAATGGCACACGGCTCTATATAGAAACAGTGTTTACTTCACTACTGTCAAAATGGTAGTTCAACATGGCCGACTTACGAGGAACCACAGCATCTGTACATCTAAAAGGCTCATTCTAACAGTAACAATGTAAACAGTGTACATAGAGCCCACCAAAAACTGTACACACCTGACCTTTAAGTAAAAATTGAGGAAAAATAAAATCATTGTGTATAAGAAATATTGCAATTGTACACTTCGTACATAAGTATTTTACATGAACACTGTCACATGTAGCCATAGTACACAAAGTGCAAATATAATTGCAAATGTTAATGCATGTCCATATTTGATGAACAGCAATAAAACTGCTGTCATATCTGTTTCACAAAGTGTAATTGGCTCAGTTATTCAGCATTACAGTTGAACTTGATAGTGGATAAGTGAATAAAGATTCTGTTCTGGCCCACATTGAACCACTAGATGGTGTACGGGTGATATTTTCCTACCTAACTCCAACTTCCAACCACATAACCTCATGCATGTAACCACATGTCTAGAAAATGATTTTATCATGCTAGATTAAATGGTCCCATTTCATCCAACTGGTTAAATGAATGCCGATGACATGTTGTGCAGCTCACGTGATGATTCACTCAATGTCTTTCATAGAAAACAATAGAACTTACAAATATTCCAGATGTGGAAGGCCTGAGAATGCATCATCCCGTACAGTTGTGAGAGAATTTGAATTCAAAAGCCTGTAATTAACAATTAAAAAAACACATATTTAGGTCTGATAAACATCCCAATCTAAATTCTTAGATTGTGATTTAGCATGTTAAAAACAACAAAGTCGACCCAGTGTCAAAAACGGAGCCAAACGCCCGAAAAATCAGATTCTTAATGACAACACAAGTGAAATCAGGAATGGGGCGAGTTATTATATCAGTGTATTTTATGGCATATGTGCCACTGCAGCACACTGTGGTAGTGGGAAAAAACACTTGATTATGCAATTCTGTGTTGTTAGATGACAAATGAATTAACCTTGATAGCGTGAAATCATTGTGTGTGTCATGACTTTGCTTAAATGCTCTATATCTGCCACGCCTTTGTTTATGCTGGCATCACAGCGATCACTGGAGTAACAGAGTAGATTGATGGCCTCTGCTAAGTACATTATGGAATGGGACTGCACTGAGAGCTTAAGACTACTAACCCTTCCCTGCTTTAACGTGCATCAGACTGACTTAGAAGATGTTTTGCTGTATCTATAGTACAGTAATGCACTGCAGAAAGTTACTTTGAGAGCATAAAAACCTTAATTATGTAATGCTGTTGCAGGCCAAAACTACCGTCTATCATGTCTGTGTGTGTATTTCACCTTTAGGCTCTGCAGTCTGATACATTTCACATGTTAAACAGGCATTTCGAAGTAAAACTATCTGCATAACTCTGTCCTATAGGAGCCTTTGCGACAAGGTAAGGCCAACTCATAAAATCTCATTATCCAGAGGAATGGTATGCAGCTGAAGCTGTGCTCTTACAGTAGCTGGAGAGATGGCATGTGGGCAAACATTGCCTCTTTGACCTCGGAGAAAGTCCCATTGACGATACTCCTGGAACGAAAGAGCAAAAAAAAAAGGATGAACACAAAGCGGCCAGAGAAAGAATAAAATAAAATGCTCCATCAGGAGGAGGTGGAGAAAAGTCAGGACTGCATTGCCTTGCAACATCAGCTCTTATTAAGATGGTGTAATATAAAATACAGCCAGAGATGAATGGAATTCAACTTAAAACGCATATGTAGCTGCATATTAAACACGCAGGCATCGCTTAAATACATATGGTTTGGTAAAAAAATATTCATATTCAGAGGCTACTCACAAAGAATTGATGTCGTTGGGGGAAATCCTTGGGACATAGGAGGACCCGACGCAAATGATAGACTCCCTGGAGCAGCTGCATGTTGAAGGACATCGGAAAGCCTTCTTCAAATGACCCGGTTGAGAGAAGAAGCAAAGCGACACAGAAAGCAGTGCCCAAATCTTGAGAGTTGGCAGCATCTTTCTTGCCGGGCTTGCATGTGTGAGGTTTACTGAGAGCACCGATCGAGGCTGATGGCACCGCGCGTTTACACCCTGCACCATGAAATGCTGCACTGGCTCCCTGACATCAGCAAATCAGCTGCAGCTCCCCTCCGTCCACTTTAATTATTTATTAAGTCAGAGCTCCCCGTCGGATAACTGTTGGTTAAACAAGCACGCACCTTATGCCGAGAGGAAAACGGGCATTATGAAGCCGCTGCAGACTATGTGGTTACCTGAACGTCTCACGTGCTTAGCGTTGCTTTGGAGAAAGCATGCAAATGTGGCTGTTTATGAATATTGGGTGACATGTGTCGAATGCAGTTTAATAATTAGCCGATTCTGACGTCAAATTAAAATGACGTCATTTATACACACATATACATTTAATTTTGCCATTTTTTTTTTGGCATAACTGGACTCATACCTCGCTTGTTTCTGCCAGTGTTTTACAATATCATATCAAAGTATATTTGTAAAGCCAAACCGCTTGTCTAAGACGTCATATCTGATGTATTGTTACATAACTATATATATATATATATATTATTTTTTTTACATACAGTAAGCTACAGTACCCCCTCCTCCATACAAAGCCTCTCAGGGGCGCATAACTGCAGCACCATGGACAGCGCCTCTGTGGGTCTATGCAGAGCAAGCTCAGCTGATGAAGCCTCTTAACCAAACCAACCGAGAGGCAGCACATGCAGTCAAAACATCCACCGTGTATGCAGTATGTGTGCAGAGATGGAGAGAGACAGTACTGCAAAGACAAACAGCCATGATCACACCTTCGGTGTCAACCTGAAACTACAGTTCTGGCAAAACATGGAACGATTGATCCTGGATAAATTAAACAAGCCACATGTCACACAGGAGGAAACGTCACCCCCTTTCTGCTTTCCCAAAATCAGTCCATGTATCCCGTTTTCCTCCAGAATATTTCAGAATGTGCAGTCTTCAAAGCATACCGGTTCTTAACACGCTGAAGACCTTAGGCCGCGACACAAAAAAACAAGATGCAACATGTGGATTTAAGGTCCAAATTGTGTGTGATGTGCACATAAAGGCTAAATTGTGATTTTAAAAATGACAATTCCAAACTATTTTTCATCAAACTGGCACATTTATTCTGCACTGTCACTGTGGTACCATATTCTCCAGCTGGGTTTCCTTTTTGCTTCCATCCCAGGCAGATATGAAAATTAGATCTTAGTTTGTAGTTAAATTGACATTTTTGTGACATGCTACTGGAGATATTAGCAATTCCATGAATGAACTAATTAATTTTTCGTGAATTGCATATTTAAAAGAAAGGGAAAGGTTACATCCTAGCAGATGATTGGCTATTCCTCCTCTGACATGTTGAATCATGAGATTCCCTAATGGTTACTCTGACACTTTGCTGTGATAAATACAGGTTAGAATATTATATAACTCTGAAGTTGAGGACCGGTTTGTCGCACTGGCACCAGCCTGGAAATCCACGACTCTGCTGGTCGTGTGGTAAACCATGGCCCTCTTTGGTGCCGGTCTGTTAATCTACGGCCCTGTTTGTGTCTCTGGCACTCCGTCATCAATGAACCCTACCTGGCAGCTGCTGAGAGCCAGGAGCGAAGGGCCATTTGTTATCCAGCAACATCCCTGGGGTACTTAGTCTGATGATTGAGTGTGCGGAGTGCAGATTCAGGAGGATTATTTTTAAAAGCAGTCTATTTTGGTGAGGAAGGTAAACAGGCATCTGGCTTAAAGGGGAAGATTGAGGAAAACACTTCAGTCCTGACGGATAGGCGACCTTACTTGGGCCACAACGTGACCCGTTCTTTTCAGTTTGATTCACATAAGCGGTTTCCTCTTTGCAAAGCTTGACACTATCTCAATGATGACTGGATCAGGGGGAAAAAAAAGAGAGAGAGAGGCCCTGTTCAAGTTTCTCGGTGGCAGCCCTTTTCTGATTTACACACTGCAGCAGACCTGATCAATAGAGGGGAGGGGAGGGGGGTTCTTTAAAACTGGCGAGCACAAAAAAAAAGTGTGTCTGACTCTCGGTCCCCACAGCAACTCTGCGACATCAGCAAAACAGACGGGGGGAAACCTAGAAAACCAGTGACGAGGAATAGAAAGAAGAGGACGACGACTCCGGACGGGAGAACATTTGAGGGTTTTTTTTTTTTTTTTTTGGCGAATGCCACCTTCCTGCTTTTCAAAGTGCTGCGCTGTACCGGCGCTGTCACCGCGCGCACAGTGTTTTTCCACTATATTTTGTTAATGGTTCAAAGTACAGCTCGGGAACAGTGGAAGTGTGCTGATACAGCACCCTTATCTGTCTGACTCCAGCCCACTTTTCCAAACGCTTGCTGGGGTGGATTGGTTCTGCTGTTCAGACCTGCATTACTAATTGCAGTCGGGGTGGGGAGGGGAAAAAAAAAAAGAAAGAAAATGACACGTGCTGACTGTTCATCGCTACGCCCAGGCACACCTGGGCCCGGCACAGATGCGGGGAGAATGATTTGTGTTTGAGCTACGGAACATGCAACGACATCTACTTCACATGCACACGAGTTTTTCTAAGAGCAATTAATCTTGATAATCCGCAGCAGATGAAGGGGGGGGGGCACAGGAAGAACTTGGACAGTGCGGTATCGAAATATAGATTAGTCATCAGTCAGTGAGGCTTCAGTAGGAGTCTATTTTTGTGCCTCAGGGCACCACCAGCTCGGCTTCCTAATGATTTGAGAGCAGAGGGGATGAGACAAAAGACTTAAGAAAGCCTCTGAAATGTGCAAACGCAGAGGAGACTTGTGTGGTTAAAGACCAAATCCCCTGGCGACGCTCTGACCGAAATCTAAATTCGTCCCACGACGCGTGACGGTAAAGTGCCGTCTAACAGTTACTACGTGTGCCTCGGCAATGAACGCCTCCTTCCCCAAAACGCGGGAGCGATCTGTGCATCTGCTCCGCACCGATTAGCTGTTCCTTGCGATCCGTTCCGCGGCCTCCGAGTCGATGGAAAACGCTGCGTGGGAGTTAATGGCTCAGCAGCGCTTGTATCGCATTACAACGCGGCGCAGAGGACATGGCATACGACGTATGACGTTATATAAAGCCGCATCGCTTCATATATCAGGAGTCCTTATGTATTCCCAGAACAGAACGCCAGCACCGCTTTCAACCCTAAAGACTAAACCGGTAATAGCACTGAGGAGAAAAATGACACACACAGCACATAGAGGTCGTTATAAATTGTAGATCCAGAATCTATTTGGAGTCCAAAATCCATTATGAAGCATTTTCATGATACACAGACAGCAGTGCAACAGTCTTCGCAGACGCTTTGGTCTGATTTTAGCTCACATGCTCCAGAGAAGCATTTGTATACAGCTTGTGTCCTGACTACATCTGCTAATTAGCACACCTTCACAGAGGTGGGGATTCATCGGTGACACGAGCTTCCTGTTCCTGATGATGAACACACAGTTTCATCATGACCTGTTGCTGCAGAGTTCAAGGCATTGTCTAGATTGATGATCCAGCAGCACGCACGCACGCAGAGTTCAAATCAGGTAATTATTAAGCGCAGCCAGGCGCACGCCAAGTAGAAATCACTTAGCCTGTTGAAATGTTCTTATTTCTGCTCAGTCATTCTTCACCGGCGTCCTCCTGGCACGGCGGAGGTACCGGCGAGCTGCTTTTTGCCGCACTCCCCTCTTTCTTCAGGGTCTTCAGGCACTTGTCGAGCCTTTTGATGCACAGCGTCACGTCTTCGCGCGCGACGCCCACGGCTGAGGCCGCGTTGAGGTAAGGGCACGGGTACGCCTCCGAGTGCGACATGAAGCCGCGGAACGTGTGTCCGCTCACGGTCTGCTCCTTGCCCAGCGGTATGACCCTGGAACATGGGTGGAAAAACAAGGATAATGTAGAGCGGGGACGATCATTCAACACGCCAAGAAACAAACAGTGGTCAGTAAAATCCTCCTGTAAATGTTATACTACAATCTATATTTTATAATAAAAACGGTTTCAGTATATTTATATATTTCAGTTTTACATTTGTAAAATTAAACCTGCGACAACAGATGTTTTCCAGTGAAATCAGGCTGAAAATGATACTGACAGATTGTCAATGTTTAAGTGTACCTGAATTTTATTTATTTATTTATTTTTAAGAAACTTTATTAATCACGTTGAACGTGAAATTACTTCTCCGCATTTAACGCATCCAGGCTGCCACCTGTTGGAACACACACAGGGTCACACACTCAAATTGACAGATGTCAGGTTCAATGGAGGTTCAACTCCTGCGCCTGTATATCATAATTACACATCCAGACACAGAGAAACATTAGCATTCATTCATTTGGAGTCCTGTTTCTGGCCATCTGACCACTGTAAGTCCAGTATTTACTCTTCTTTCAGCTCAGTTTTGGTCTCCACCACACTCTGAGGGAGATATCTGGCTATTCAAGCTGCTAAATGTTACACAATATATTATTTCTTTATACGCACCAACTAGTTGCAAAGTTGCGTCACTCGGAAAACTAAATTCCTTTACAAAGTCGACTGTTGCGCTCGACATAATGCAACCAGGTGTGCTTTCAGAGGTGGATACTCGAGGCGAGGAACTGTTAAACCGTTGAGCTGTAGTTGGTTTCCAAGTGTCAAACTCCGCATGGCTGTAAGCAATACGCATTCCCCTGAAACGCGGCCAGGCTTCACCACTGTCAGCACAGTTAAGGCTCACTTTAATGTGAAATCAATTACTGGCTAGCTATTAGGACTGCGTGTGCGAGAGACCGCCGGTGGAGAAACGCATCGTAATAAGATGGAGATCTCTGAACCGGTTTCACCGATTAGAGAGAACAGCTCATTGTTAAGGTGGGAGAAAAAAAACAAACAGCCCTCCCACTGTAAACACTGGATTGATTAAACATGCATCATATGTACAAGCGAGAAATTAAAAAGACTAATGTGTCACCACAAACAATAGAAAATCAATGCATCTCATTCAGAATGCGATTTAGATACAAGAAAGGAGCACACAAGAAATAAAGAGAGGAAGGACGGAAAATGTTCTGCATGTGCATTTGTTTTGGCATGAGTGCATTCAGGTCTGAGAATCAAACATGACAGATTGACCCAATTTAATCATTAATTTGTTTGGGAGGTTTAAAATATTTAGATGGGCCTCCACGTTTGGAAAAAAAACATTCTTCCTTGAAGGAAACTGAAGAAATATAAACACCAGCAGTGGGTGTGAGAACATGGCCGTTAAAGCTGCATGCAGACATTGTTCTGTGGACGGAAACGCAAACATCCTGTTAAACCAGGAGGCAGCCCCTGATAGGACGGCCAGTCTAATCATCTAAAGTAGCTTTGGCAGATCCATCCGGCTGATTGCGAAGTTCTCCTGGCCGCTTTCACTCGGCAACGCGCGGCTCGTCCTCTCCATGTTTGAGGACGTGGCCTGAACCCAAACCTCTGACTCTTTGTGACACGTCAACACACACCCTCATTTTTTGTTTTCTCCTCCCCTCCCCATGTTTCCATCTCAAGGCCAGTTTGCGGTCACGCCCTTTGAAAGTTTTCATACCTGGCTCCTGACACTTGCCGGGTGAACAACATGGAGCCGAGGTGAGTCACCGCCTTGTCGCTCTCGGCCTGGAGACCGTCCAGAGACATGGCTGGAGGAGAGAGGTGCCACGCCCAGCACGAACACACCCACACACACACACACACACCCACACACACACAGTGATGACATTAAAAACCCGTACAGATATGGGGGTCATGTCTGTAGCGGCTCTAAAATAAACGTGGACAAAATGGTTCTGTAGCAGTACAGTGAGCTCACCCAGTGAAATGGGGTTATGTGGGGTGTGGAGCAATCTCTCCCCGTGTGTGGAGGCCAGAGTCTTCAGCTCCTGAGCCAGGAACGAATAAATCTCCTGCAGGACATGCACACACAGAGAAAAGGCATGGAGAAACAGAACTGGAGGGGGGGGGGGCAGGGGCCATACGAAAGAACTATAAATAGTAACACAATGCTCCTTTCACACTCTGTCACAGCCTTTTTTTTTTTAGCAGTACCAGCAGCAGCCTTGGTGTTTTTTTTTTATTGCTAATCAAGCAAATATATTCAAAAACAGGCCGTCCATGTCCTAACCTCTCTCTCCCTCCCCCCCCCCGCCTGACTGCGTGAGTTTCCCTTCCAAGTGTCAGCACGAGCAATGCATCCACTTCCTCTTTACTCGCGTCACACACATCCACCTCTGGGATCAATTAGGGAGGCAGGAGATGTGGAGACGCGCTTTTTTTTCCTCCATCCTGAGATTTCAACACACGCACATGTTTCAAAAAAAGTGCTGACAAGGGGGTGTTTGAGTCGAGAGTCTCAGGGCAGCGTGTCCTTAGACGGGGGGCGATGGGAGCTCTGGACACGGATGTTAAAGAGCCCCCGAGCCAGGTGGAGAAGCTGCACGGCGAGAAATCGCAGAGTGCGTGTTTTTTTTCTTTCTGGTTGTTGCTGGCTACTGGCGCCAGATTCCCCAGCGAAGCGTCGCACATTAAAAAGGATCTACTCTCTGCAACAGTGGGTGTGTGTGTGTGTGTGTGTGTCAGCGTACTCTGCTGACTCATACTTTCCTAATTTGAAAGCATCAAGAAGGAAAATATTTTCTCTGTCATGACTCAAACACAAGCAGCCTTTCGATGATGTCAAGTGTCTCTAAGTGTCCCCTTGTTCTCCGGTAACAATGGGTGACTTTATCATGCCCGGAGAGGAGGGGTGCAAAGTGGTGGAGAGAGTGCATGGCAACGTCTCCGCGGACAATAAGTGCGTGTGTGTGTGTGTGTGATGACTAAACCCGACAAAATAAGAAAAAAAAACATCTTCTGCTTCTTTTCGATGTGTGGGTATTTTCTAAAACGGCTGCATCGGGCTGTGAGTGAATCTCAACAGATGAAATGTCTGAATTATTGAAAGCGTTTGACCCCCGGAGGGTTGTGAGGAAATCACTCAGTTCTGCAGACAATATGGAAAACTGGTCCTGTACATTAATTATGCATAGTGTGGACCGGGAGAAATCGATAAGCCCTGATGGCCTCGGGTCATGCGAGAGGCCAGAGGTATTTCCTAGATGTATATTTCTGCTCTGGAGTCACTTTTACGCTAATGCATTTTAAGTATTGTCTGTCATGAGCTTTGTTTTCAATCACAGGGCAGAAACATTAGGCCTTGACGTGATCATCCTCGCCTCGCCGTCGGAGACTCAAATGAGAGGCGCTTATTTCTGAAGCTTCCTCAAAACGGCCCGGCGCGTTTGCAGCGTGTTTACCGAGCAGCACTTCTGAGGTGGGAGAATGCTGCAGTGCCTTACCGGTTGAAGAGAGAGAGAGAGAAAGAGAGAGAGAGGGAGGATGCTGCATTGTGAGCAACTCTGCTTTAAAAGCGGCGAGCCGCCAGGGGACGGTTCCTCAAACTTCTGGATCAATTTTATCTCTCGCTATAGCATACTGCCCCCTCCTACAACGCTCACTGCTCGCTCGAGTCTCATGCAGGTGAAGCGCAGAGCTACACACACACACACGCACACGCAGGCATAACATGTGATCTGCTGCAATTCAATACAACTTATGTAAGTGTGTTTTGTTTTTTTTTTGTCTTCAGGGGAAAAGGAACGGCACGCACAGAAACACATTCAGACCGACACGACTGCGGCGTTTCTTTTGTTTTTAATATGAATAGATTTAAATATTCACAACATAACGTGGGCATGCTCTCACCTTCCTTTCTGACAGGAGTTTCTTGTAGCCGCTGGCCCCCAGAGTGAGAAGGGTGATGAGGACGTCGAGGGAAGGTGAGGCCGACGCTCGACCTGGTCGGACGGGGCCAAGAAGTGACTTTGTTAAGCAGCTACAGAAAGAATCTAATTACAAGGTATAAATACTCAGAGTGGCTGTAAAAGGTGAAGCATCCTCATGCATGTCTATGGCAGACCGGCTATCATTTTTCTATCACTTGTTTGTATGAATCCTGCTCGGAACTGACCTGCCAAAAAAAAAAAAAGAATAACTGAAACTGTATAGCCGTGGATGAGCTAGTGCTGGGTATCGGATCTCAGTACGGACAGTCAGTCACAAAGACTGTGCGCTCAAAATAACAAATCGCATCACTGAGCCACCCTTGTTCCTTCATTTGGATGAAACCACTAATGCTGTCAACACTCAAGCCTACCAAATCTGCTGCAGAAAACAGTGCAAATAAGAAAATGGGAAAGGTGCTGAGCAACAAACGAGGCTGAGGTATTGAGAGGCGGATGGTTGGTTTGGGATGCGTTGGGCCTTGCGATGGCCTTCAGATCTAGATTTCGTTTACAGAATATGGCATGCACAACTACAGTATGTGGCTTCGTCAGATTAGAACGAGCCTTTCGCACTTAAAGACGCCGTGGATCATTTTACACACAGTCTGCCTCTTTCTACAGTAGCCCAGAAGGGACAAATTAAACACTGCTCCAGGTGGGGCCTTCCACGTTTTTTCCACACATTGTTCGGCCACGGTAGCTTCTCCTTTAAGCCAGGAACGAGAGGGTGAGGCGCGTGGGTTGCAATCAGCAACTACACCACTGGATGCCATGAAAATACTCCTAATTTTTAGACCATAACTCGTCCAAGCAGAGTTCTTATACGGATGTTTTGTGCTAGGACAATAATGAGCGCTGATAAATTTCAGAAAATTGACTTGTTTTTTTAAAATATAAGAATGGTTTTCTAGAAAGAAAGGCTCGCTTAAGTGTACTGTGTGACAGTTGAAAAGAAATTAGTGGTGTGTCATTAATGTGCATTATTGATCATGGATTAATTGTCATATTTTGATGGTTGTAGATGTTTGAAGGGATTATGTAGAGCAGGGGGTTTCAAAGTGCGTGACTGTGGGTCCCCCCTCAGACAAAGCTCCCCTGCCCCGGCTCAGTGTAGTTTCACTCAGTGCCTGGATGCATGTGAGATCACGAATATGTTATTCGATCCCAGAGGCACTCAACAATTGAGTCAAGATATCGTACTATTGCCATTTGACATCAAGTCGGACTACAATAAAAAGTCTGTCGAAGGCACTTAGTGGTTTTCGACTGTGGAAAAGTGGGATGGAATTGTATTATTCCCCCAAAACAACTCAACTATGAACGATCACTTGAACCAAATCACACACATTGAATCTATTCTATGACGATGTGATCTTTGCTGAATGTTTGGAGAGGCCTGCCTCCCACTTAAACCTCCAATAAAGAGAAAAGCGTTCAGAAAATTAGCCCGGTAAGCATTTCATCTCATCCACCAGGAAACACATTAATCTGGCATTTTATCAACCACATCCACGATTTCACCCCACGTAGCTCAGCCATAGTTTCATGAACACTCACCTGGGTACATCTTGCTGATCTCCTGTATGAAGGACTCATCAAAGCCTGCGATTATGGCGCCACCTACTGGAACCATAAAGTTCTTGTCCAAGCTCTGTACGAAGGCGTCGATTCTCCCTACACGAGCGCCCTGATGCGAGACAGTGGGACAAAAAAAAAAAGTGAGCCACCACGATATCCATCTTCAGATGCGAGACACACGGACCGGGGATGAGTGGTACGCACCTGTTGTATAAGGTGCATGCATTTGGACGACTGTACTCCGTACGCGTTGTTAACTATGTGGGGAAGGTCATATTTAGCACACACAGTGGCCAGCTCCTCAAGCCTACAAGAGCAAGGGGGGTCATGATAATCAATGATGAACACGTAATCCTTACTGCTCTATAGCTACCGTGACGTCTAAAAGGGTCTAAGGGGGTAAACGAAAACATTTCTACCTGTCAGGGACGCGTGGGGCGAAACAGGATGTCGTTGAATGAACACACAGGATGTTTTCGGCTCCGAGCTCCTCGATCTTACGCTCAACCGCTTCCAAGTCTGTCCGCAACTCATCGCCCTCGAGGACGTTCTCCACCACCACCGGTTCAAAGCCTGATAAGACAGTCAGACACGAGCATGAGACAGCGAGAGCCTTCAGACGCAACTGCATCTGTTCCTATTCAACAAACTCGACAGACTTTAGAGTATGAAAAACAACTGCTAACACCAGTCCGGTCTGTGAGCAGGATGTGGGGGTGACAGGACATCGGCCGCTGATGTGATCATCACCTGCTGTGATCATGGCTTTGAAACAGGACTTCTGGTCGATACGAGGCCAAATGATGTAGTGAGCTTTGGGTCGCCGATGACGAAGGGTCAGGAAGCACAGTGTCAAGCTCATTCCGGTCGCCATGGGAACGACGAAGCAGCTCGCCGCGCTGCGGACACCTGTTTTCCAGAGGAGACAAGGCAGGCATAGATTTCACACCTGTAAGGGAAGAGAGTTCTCACAGCTTGGACTTAGAACACAAAGCCCACATGACAAACTGGGGTATTCGAAAGAAGTAGGCACCACGGAGGGTCTAATGAAAGACGCTATTTGAGTTGCATTATGGGAAATGTAGGATCTTGCCACCCATACACAAGCATCAGCTTCTGCCACATCTACTTTGACAATTTGTCCCCCAACTTGACAAAAAACAAAAAAATCAAACTTGTG
Source organism: Nibea albiflora (assembly GCA_014281875.1). Lineage (NCBI taxonomy): Eukaryota > Metazoa > Chordata > Actinopteri > Sciaenidae > Nibea > Nibea albiflora. The sequence goes on from CM024809.1 coordinate 11,040,633, forward strand.
AGAAGTGTTTGAGTGATATCATATACATACCTGAGAGCTTTAAGACGTCCAACACAACTGAATTGGTCAGCTTGTTAAGCAGACTGGATCCTGCCGCTTTGGGCTGAACAGCGGCAATGTCACCCGACCGGCCTATGCCATGGATCAGCCTGCAGAAAACAGCTAAATGTCACAACAGGAGCTATTTGAAACTTTGTGAGGCGTGCATATCTGATATTTAGCTTTTAAATATACCGACACATGCGAATGGGAGATTTAACTTTATCATAGATAATTCACCCTTAAAGTAAAAAACAAGTAAGAGGACCTCGAGTTTGTTAGTTTTGGGGTCAGCTTTCAATAACCTTTAATCACAAACTCCAGTTAAAAAGCAGCTGACGCATGTCAATGGAAACTTCTTTTAACTCTAAAATATCCATATCAATCTTGAACCTGTAATGTCGTCTTGCCACAAGGCCGGACGCCACCCGGCCTTCCCTCTCTCCCACGCCGCAGTTGCTGAGGAAATTATTGCTGTCCATCACGGCCAGCTCATTCAGGAAGAGCTCTATGGTGCTCTCGCTCCATCCCTCCTCCGGACACTTACCCTGCGGACATACGCAAACGTGAGAGAAGTGGACGGCTCGGCGCTGACCCAGAGGTGGCGCGAAGGCACCCGCCCTGACTTTACCTGCTCCAGTAAGTGTCTGATGAGCTGCTCATGGCCGCGACGCGCCTGGCTCCCCTGGCGAATGTAGGCGGGCGACACGATCTTCTCACTCAGGCCGAAGTTTTCACTGTTCATGTCTGTCAAACAGCATCATGTTAACAACTCTCAGGCTCGTGTGGAAATATTTGGGAGTGCTTTTTCTGGTTCTTTGTTGGGCACACGGTCTGTAGAAAGTAAGAAGCCCAACAAACAGTCTGTTCTCTTTCAGTATTGCCTGGTTTTAACTTTGGCGTACATGATGGCCAAGAAATTACCCTCACCAGAGAGCACCAGCAAGTTTATTTTGTTATATATTAGTACATCTTTCAAAAAGGTCCAGTTTTATGTTGGGATCATCAAGAAATCCAGTATTCGGCACGTCCTTCTTTTTCTCAGTCGTATAGAACAAAGCTGGAACTGATTTGAGTGAGTCAGAACCTGCTCATTGTGGTTTAAACGTCACAGGAAGACCACACTGACCAGTTCATTGGATTTCTTTTTTTTTAATATATAAAGAAGAACCGGATCATCAAAGATAAAGATCGGTTTACTGGTCAGGAAAAGTTTGACGTGTCTCCCATGTGTCTAGTCAAAAAGGTGTCTCCTCTGCTTGATGAGAAATGTGCTCTTGGACTTTGACCAACAGTCTGGACTGGACTGTCCCTTCAGCCTCTTTACTGCACACACACACACACACACACACACACACGTCTGTCATGACACACCCAAATGAAAATGACTCAAGAGCGTACATGTGTCAGAAATAGGGCAGCAGCAAATTACAACACGTGTTCGGTCAATTGTATCTCGACCAGGACACCCAGTGAGGCCTGGAGAAATAAACTGACACATAACACATGTTTAGTTTCTCAGCTAAGTTAGACTTCTGTCTGCTATCAGAGTTTTTCTCACAAATGTTCGACAGCAGAGCATAAAAAGACAAACAGGGGAACACACGTCGTGCTGCACTGCGGCTAAACAACCACAGGAGTTAGAAATTAGACACTGCTTTCATGAATTAGCGAGCTATTGACAGTTAGCTCCATGTTGTTTACTTTTAGCAGCTCTGCTAAGCTAAGCTTAGCTAAGCTAAGCTAAGCTTGAACAGAGCTGCTCCGGTAAACGGCAGCTGCCACATCGTCTCACCTTACAGCTCTCCTGTGCGGTCAAACCGCCTCCAAACTGACCGAAAAGCACGAAGACAGACAAACAGCAACAGGAGGAGGAGGCGGAGGAGGAAGCGTGGAAGGAGAGGAGCAAGGAGCAGCGAGCACGTTACGTCACGAGATCATGTGACCTAGGTGTGCTGATCATGTGACCAACACTGACTCAGGTCAATGTGGTTTTTTTTAATGGTAAAAACTTAATTACGTGAATATGAAAATTTAATTCGAATTAAATATTACAGTTAATATTAAATATATTTTATTTTATTTTTAATTTACCGCAACAAATAGATAAATAAATCTGAACTGAACTTTTCATTTTTTTAAATTTAAAATGGTTTTATATTTAATCATATCAGTTAATAATAATAATTTAATTCATGTACATTTTCAAAATAAGCCAATGATAGCAATGACTGATTGAGTAAATAAATAAATTAATTAATTAATCATATATCACTTCTGTGAAAAAATTTAAAATTAATTAGATTATAATTTTGATGTTAGAATTAATAAATGATCACACAGTGGCATTTAACTGGAGATCCACACACCTATACACACCATAAAGTTGGAATAATTTTCTTTTCAAACACATTCCTCTTTTTATTCCTACTTATACGCACCAGCTTAATTGTGGTTTAATTTTAACTCTTGGAAGAGGTTGATCAATAAAGTTTTGAGAAGATAAACTTTATCTATCAAGAATAGATCACACTGTCACAATCATATCATGAAGAGGTAAAAATATTGTATTTCAACATTATGGACAGCAGTGTATTATTAATATTAAAACCTCTGGAAATAATTTCACAAAGCAGACCATTGATTTCAGCTCTGGAATCAAATTTATTTGAAGTATTTGCAATATTAGGTGACAAGGCAACATTACATGCAGGGTTGGCAAAGGTGCAGGGCAGTGATGAACATTTATTTAACTTAAAGTAGAAAAAAACTTTCGAATGACTGAAACTAAAGTGAACATTATGTAGACTGACCTCTTTTAGAGTGTTACACTATTTTATTAATATAACCAGTTTAATTCTACAAATAGTATGTGCACAAGATAATACTGCTGAGCACATCAATCTATAACAGTGAATCCATCCATCCATTTTCTGTAACCGCTTATCCTCACCAGGGTCGCGTGGGGGTTGGAGCCTGTCTCAGCTGGCGATTTTATAAATATGGCATACGTTTCAAATGAAAACTTCTCAAACGAAAACTGAAACTGAAAATAACTCACACTGTCACACTGTGAAAGTACAACATCCATCTCTGAAATGTAAAAGAGTACAAAGAAGCCTAAATAAGCCTCAAAATTGCCCTTAGGTAAATGCACTTAATCAATAATAAATAATACTTTTCACAACTGGATAAGGAGTATGTTAAACATGCTCTTCTCCATCTGGAAAAAAAATACAGCCAGCTGTTATTTTGCTTTTTTTTTGTTGTTGTTATCATTATCCAAATATTATGTGTGGCTGGTATTATCAATAGCATCACTGATGCATCACCGTATGTCACATGTGTGCGAAAGAGAGCTGAGTTTAGTGTTACACTCTCTGTTTTGCACCGCATCGGGAAAAAGGTGTGCACAGGTGAAACCAAAAAAAAAACGTTAACACTGTTAAAGTGTTAGTTCCTCAAAATGAGAAAATGATTAAACAACGTATGGTCTTAAAAAGGACAGCAGTATAACACCTTCACACATCACACAACACACACACACACACACGCACACACACACACACACACACACACACACACACACACACACAAACACAGATGATTTGAAAATGGTAAAAATGTTAAGCTCAACTTGACACACACACATTTAAGCAAACATTTAACCAAAAACACTGCAAACAGCACCAGACCAGGCTTCTTGTAAAGTTTGGAGACAGGTAGAGTTGCGTCCGTGGAGAATTTGCTGCAGAGGGGAGAGAAAGATGGCAATTTGATGGCATAGCAGGGCATTCAACTCAACAGCTATGCCAACATCTTGCCTTCCTTCCTGGACCCACGGTTAAAGAGAGTTTGGGTGGTGCAGTCCATTCTTAAATTCAGGCCCGGCCTCATCTTCATCCAGTGGTGCCAGGATAAAAAATCAATATACTGCTGATGATATTTAAGACATATTAGACTTAGAACGTGGAGTGACTGAGACGACGAGTCCAACTCCCAACAGGGTTGTGAGTAATTAAGATTATGACTCCATCTTAAACTTCAGAAATACACACAGTGACATTTTAAAATAAGATATGACTTTTTTTTTTTATAGTCCCACGATTGCCATATTACGAAAACAATCCGGTGAGGAGCAGGAAACACCTTGTGAAAGCTTCAAGCAGGCGAAAAAAGAAAAAAAAAAGACGCGTAAAAACGCAGGTATGTGCTCACATTGAGGGTTCCATTATCGGACGGCCAAAATCCAAAAGTACCTACAAAAAACAGCAACAACAACAACAACAACAAAAACACATTTCAGTGGATGAAATTCAATGTAACAACAGCAGGCCTGCCGATCAACTGCAGGTCCATCCTCGCACCCACCTGTTAAGGTGTGCGAAACTAGAATTCCCTTATCCAGCTCTCTCCCTCGGTCGCTGCGCTTAGATCCATGTGTGTTGGCATCAGGCGTCGGCGGAGTCAAGTAGGTTGTAGGTTGAGAGGGGAAGAGATAAGTCCGCCTTTCGCCGCCCACTTCTACAGTGCATGACTGTCGCAGTTTGCAGTACGGTAGGTGTGTTTGGGGGATTGGCCTGCAAGATCTGCGAGTGACTTCCTGCACCTTTGGGCGCTGACGAGGAATCCCACTGGCCTGACCTGACGTGTCAGGTCTGATGAAGTAACTCTTCAGTAAAATTCAAATGAAAAAAGCCTGAGTTGTCTGACAAGGTTTCCATATGGTCACAAGCTGAATCAGAGATAGATAGATAGATAGATAGATAGATAGATAGATAGATAGATAGATAGATAGATAGATAGACTAATACAGAAATGCTGCTTTCTGTTCATGCACATGACTAAATATGACGTCCATAAAACGAAAATGGTCCCACTCCCAAGTTTACCAGAAAACTTGCTGATCAGCACAAATAAACCATGACAGCGCGATTCGTGCTCATTAATGAATCACACGGAATGATTCAAGAGCTGTCTAGACCAGAGAGCGGTGTGTCCATTCAGGACAGGAAATACAATTTTAGTGACAAAACACTTTACGAGCCTCGCTCATTAGCCCTTCCATAGATGCTGATGCCATGAGTGTCGCTGCGAGCACAGCACACACATTTCCACCCCCCCCCCCATCTCTCTCATATGGAGGAGTAACATTGGATTACAGCTGTTTCACATAGCTGATTCATGATGGGGAACAGTCACCGGCCAGAGGAAAGAGCATCTGTGTCCTGAGGTGGAAAGTTGCGGAAAGTACGTCTAATCGTCACAGCTTTAAGGTGGAATATTTCATTTACGTTACTCTTCTGCAACAACGCTTTCACTTTTCAGATTAAAATCTTGCTGTGTCTACATGAGACACGTCTCCTCCAAACCTCTCAGACGTTGTCATTTAAATCATTTGATCTTCCAAGAAGTAAAACTATATATAAGAAAATATATTTCCATGTGATTTACCTGTAAAATTATCAAATCAAATTTGATTTGCATAGCCCAAAGTCACAAAATACATTTGCCTCAGAGGACTTTATGGTCTGTACAGGGAGTGACCCTGCTATAGGACAGATTTCCTGCATCGTGTACTGTAAGTGCTTCTGGACTGAAATACAATTTTAAATTGTAAATTAAGTTTACTTACTTTACTTACATAATATGGTGTAATAGGTTACTCTTGCTACTTTTACTTTTACCTAAGGAAAGGATCTCAGTACCTCACCCACCACTGCCACACCACACATGTAAATGTAACGTGGCCTGTTCTTCCTTCCACAGATGATGACTGACTTGTTCCCTTCATTTCAGGCAGAGTTGTTCACAGTCACTGATGGGCCCTTTGAGTTAACAGTTTTGAGTTAACACACTGCATATTAAATATATATTTAGTGCAAGGATCTAAGCTGACAATATGACCATCCCAACATTGACTTTAGCACCACTGGCATTGATGACTCACTTCCGAAGGTGTCGACACTGGCCACACCTGTCAACTCCCACAGAACAAATATGTTAACGTAAAAAGACAATTGTGGGAGCTGACAGGGTTAACGTTTCCATTACGCACAGTAAGCATTTGTTTATCATGGTTACTGAGCTGTAAATAGAAATCGAAGCTCGTAATCAGCGTGGATTATTCAAACGTGCTGGTTTGTGTGCTATGGGTTCAGTAAGGTTTTTCACTAAATGTACATCTGAAACATAAATCTGTGCTCTCTAAAATCCAGGAGTGTTCAGAAATCGTCAAGTTACCAATGACGGCTAAATATATAATATATGGACAGCAGTGTATTATTAATTTCACAAAGCAGGCCATTGATTTTCAGCTCTGGAATCAAATTGATTAGAATTATTTGCAATACTAGGTGATCAATAGCAAGGCTCCATTACATGCAGGGTTGGCAAAGGTGCAGGACACTGATGAACGTTTATCTAACTTAAAGTAGAAAAACCTACTGTGTAAATGTATTTTACAGGTAAAAGTCCTGCATTCAACATTTCACCAGTGAAAAAGTGAATCAATAAATCTAAAGCAATAAATATAACACATGATGTAAACACACTGTAAGCTAGTGGCAGACATGTAAACATGCAAACTGCTACCACTTTCACTTTTAGGCCTATAAATGTGTTATCTTTTATTTCTTTTCACTTTTTGATGTTTATTGTTAGGTCAATGTTAAGTATCATGGAGCAATGCCTCAGTGGGCGCAGTATTTAGAGCCTGAGCTAGTGTGTACCGCCTAGTCACAAGATAGACAAACCTCAACAACAGAATACACACAAGAAAACTCAGCTCAGAACAGCGTAAGATGAACGTAAAGCTCAATAGCAAGCACCGGCTCATGTGTGACCGAGCCTGTTTTACGGGAAAAGCAGATGAAATAATCACAAAATAATCGTGGAGCATTTTGAGTAAGGAGTGCCAAAAATACAAAACATGTCTGCCCTAAGAAGACGTGCGTCTGACGTAGTGTATCAGATACTACTACATTAGAATGTGTTATGTCTAAAGAGTCTTATGACATGTGCTGACATATCTGACCTTTAGCGACAACATTTGAAAATTGTGTATGCTAAATGTTCAGTGGTGGAACAAAAGGATAAAGAAATACAATTGCTGACAGTCTATTACTGTTTTAATAATTTTAATTAACTACATTTTTGGTTTACTCTTCATAGCTGTATTTTTTTTAAACATTTGAGTTAATGTAAGTGGTCATAACAGAATTATTTATTTTAAGACATCGCCTTACTTTCTCCTTATTTGGTGTTATTCCACTGCTTTGGTTAGAAATGTCATAATGACATATCAAAGCATGTCAACTTGTATGGCTATTATTGTACATCATTGTCTCCGTGTTACAAACCAAAACCCTCTCACAGACGATTCCCAAGCTGAATCACAGAGCCAGATGTGCAGCAGTTACAATTCAGATCAACACAGACCCTCCTGTGAGTCACGATACGGTCTCAAATCCACTGAGGCCCCCCCTTTTTTTTTCAGTCATGAAAATAACTCCCCACATGAATCCCCCCCTAAAAAAAACAGCAAAACAGGGCACTTTTGGTGATGACTCGCCTCTGTCTGAGATATTTCTGAAACTATTCTCTCACGCTGCAGCCAAAATCTGTCTCAGACTAGTCTCATTGCTGCCACGCTTGTAACAGGATCAAGTGAGTGTGCAGGATTTGGCCTGTCGCCTCCTCCGAGACGTTCTTTTGCTGAGTCAAATGCGAGCACACCCTGTAAGAGCGAGCGGATGAAGTCACTGAGCAAAGTCTGGCCGATAGCGAGCTGACTTGCTGAACGAGGCGCCCCCAGTGCTGCTAATCTTGCCCTCAGAAACATGTGGAGTTTATTAACTTCTGGTGAATGACTTAGAAAGTGACTTAGTCTGTCGTAAAAAGTTTGCTGGAACAGGGAAAATCCCCTACGGACTCTGCCAACGCTGACACTGACTCACAGATTTAAAAGGAATCTTTTTTTTTTTTTTTTTGTGAATCAGTGAAGTGTGTGAAGCTTTTCTGTAACTTACTACTAGTGTTAGTATCAGTGTAATTAGTATTAGTGTATAATGGCTGATATCAAACACATCACAAGCCTCAGAACAAACCGGTTTGCTGTCGCTTGCTTCAACATGAATGAAACAAAGTGAATGAATCGACCTAGACTGACATCAAGCAATAAATGTCTTTACAGTCGGCTACATTTCAATGGTATTCTTTGGAGCACAAGAAGAAATTTAAATGTTACTTAACCAGGTGAATCCTAATGTGGCCTCTTTTGCAGACGAGAAATTAAAAAAAAGCTGTAGATAAAACAATTATCTGCGATTTAAAGTGGAAAAGTGGAATTAACAGTTGAGGATAAGTAAGACAAGCCTTTCTAAATGTAATACATGTTACAGTCTGGGCCTGTCAGATACTTTGTTAGGTATGAATGACTCTGACAGTAATTTAATTGCTGTGGTTATTATGACTACTATACAGATAGAGAAACAGTAAAATGAGACTGCTTTGTCTTAAACTCTTCTAGATATTGTGGATATCAAATCACCGCTGTCATTTAGCTCAGATGAAAAATACTTTGGCATATCCAATCAGGTGATTTATATTACTTGAGTTTTTCCATTGTCGTCCTTGTTAAATGTTAAATGAAAGTAAAAGTTAAATGTCGTCGACGTGTATGCACAACTAAAATATAAAGAAAATATTCTGGGTAATAACAGACATTATACCAACAATACAAACAGACAGATGTAATATTAAACTAAAATTAGTCTACTGGATAAACTACATATCACTCTAGACTGTCACTTAAGGCTAGGACTCATATTTCATGCTTTGATTTATAGTATTTGTTTCCTCGAGTACAAACACCACTAACACCAAAATGACTGGAACAAAACGTAGAGGAAACTATGCAGGAAAACTCATCGTAAATAAACTACCTTTAAAACTGTAAAAAAAAAAAACAACTTACCGTTATTATGTCTGCCTTACACCAGTGAGTGAATCTATGTGTCTGTGACTTCCAGCTAAACAACAGGAGAAAAAGCTCTTCTTCAAATGACTTCATCAGACTTACCTAATCTCAGGTCCACCCAGAAAAATAAAAACAGTTCTCCATAAAAGCCACGGTGTTCCAAAGAGTTATCAGTTAACAGTAACAATGAACGAATCTCTCTGGAGGAAATCCTGATCATTAAAAATGTGCACTCAAATTGGAATGGCTTGACTCACAGGAGTCAGGGCATGAACAATTTCCAGGGAAGGCGCGGGGAAGTAGCAAAAATATACTTAAGAAGAATGATTAAACACACTTCTGAGGAAAACTCAGAGATAGAGTAATTGATAATGGTGGAGTCTGGAAAGTCCTTGAATTCATGCTAATAACCTGGGTACTCTGGGTGTGTAAACCTGTCGTGGGCGAACTAAGTGGGGAAACTGATAAAAATAGCTTTGACATTTATTAGTCAAGTTAGCAGGAATCCTCTGGGGATTTCTACATGATATTACACCACATATAATACTTCTTAAGTTTATCATCAACAGCATTTTGTTAACCATACCTTGAGAGATCTCATGCATGTCTTATCAAGTTTAGGAAACTCAAAAGGCATGCGGTCTCACCCACATCTTACTTTCACATTTGTGTGCCGGGTTGAGAATGACCCCCTTTTCCCCCCCTACCCAGTCAGTGCTGTGCATGATAACCGTGGTTGGCTCATGTCATGGCTCATTTACACAGGTACATACATTCATCCACGTTGGTTGCACATCTGCCGTAATCGTGGAAAAACAAAACAGAGCTTAACATTCAACGTGTACCAACAGGAAATATAAATACAGGCGACAATTTGGGAGAGGTACTTGGACACAGTATGCGGAGCTATTCTAAGGAAAGCCAAAGGTCATATAGTTCAGTAGACCTTTTCAAACTTGATTTCAAACTTGACATTTTTAGGTAGATGGGCCATATCATTGATCTTAAACACAAGTGAAGTGTCAGAGTTTGATCACAAGAGGGCGACCTATTCCAGGACTACTTTTCATACATCCAGGAGCAGGCGCTACAAAAGCTAATCACTTCCCGTCTCCAAAGATGAAATTGTATTTTCATTCTATTTTACAATCCTGATTGATATTTGAGCTTTTATATTGCAGCTGATGTCAGGGAACGCGTTTCCCGCCTTGTTTTTTTTCAAGTATTCATACGACGTTGACTTGATTTTCACTAAATCCCATGAACCCTAGGAATTGGGCAAACAATGGAGAAATCCAAGAAGCTTGTAGGACGACTAAACAATGGGGTGTATTCATTTAACAAATGCGGGGACTGTTTTGTGGAAAATTAAAAGGACAAAAGCTTACCAAAGAATTTTGCAAGCCGGGTGTTTGTCCCCACTGATGATGCATCCAAGCATCCAAACTGAGCTCACGTATGTGTGGGTTGATGTTTTGTAGGAATTTCCAAAATGCAGCTGTTTTTCCATTAGGTCCCACTTCCTTCAGGTCCCACTTCCTTCAAACCCTTATTTTAACGGATCATGTTTCATAATCTTCACAGAAGTCTTATTACACGACTGGGTTCACAGGTATGGAAGGTGTCAAGAATTCTTGTCTACCACTACAATATACTGTACCTTAAAACTTGGCTGACCGTAAGTCTTTTGCCATGTAAGAGACTTCATTTATTGATCTGGTTGTCCAAATCTAAAGTCACCAAAAATGTAATGTGATGTATGAGTACTGACAGTAACCAGCAAGCACGTTGTTGCATATTTGAATTATCATCTTTATTTGTTTTATTATATACTTTGTGTTTTTACATAAAGAGACATATTTCTTTTACACATATAGATTATATGGTTAATTTGTATCTGTATATATGTACACCTTAAATAAATCTTACATCAACACCAAGAAAATAAAACATTTACAGAATGTTCATTAGTGGTCAGCTTTCACAGTCACTTACCCTGGTAAACCACGACCAGTGCCAAGCTCACGTGCTAAACCCATTTGCCTTCTTGATTTTGTTCTTTTTGTTTTTCCTCTCACCATTCATGCTCTCACACAAGAACACCATGAAAACTTTGGAGGAAGGAAAATAATAATGTGTTGCACATGTGACCGTAGTGGTAGAAGGTCAACCAAACTCAAGCAAATGACCTCTTGACCTGTTAAAGATTTTGGGAAATGTGCATATTCTCTTTACACATGAAGGCCGATAGCACTCTCATGTTTGTATGCTAAATATGAAGCTATTACAAGCAAACTATTAGCTTAACTTAGCACAAATGCTAGCAGCAGCTAGCTTGGCCTGCACATAACCCCCCCCATAAAACCAAACCTTCCTGTTTTTACACTGGTTTTTGTACAGATTAAACAAACATGGCTTTAGAGTTACTGGTGGGCAAATTTGGTTACTTTTGGACTGAGCGATGCTAGCTAGTTTCTAGTTTTTGTGCTAATCTAAGCTAACCTGGCTCTAGCCTCATATTTAATGCACAGACATCCACCTCTCAGCAAGAAAGCAAAAAAAAACATGCATTTCCCAAAATGACAAGGTATTATTTCAATGATAGAGGCGAGTAGAAACTGGAGGTGAGGTGTGATCATGTTCACCAGCGTGTGTGGGCGCTCTGAGTTTAATTGCACATGCACACAGGAGAGTTTCACAAAGGACATGAGTCATCGTAGAGGCATTAAATTGACTCTTTGAATCTGGGTTGTGGAAATGTTCAAGGAAACACGCTGCACGCTGCATGAGAGCACACCAAACAGGTGAACATCGCGAGTTTGGTTGATGCAGGGATCATAGTTTCCTTTTTCCCTGTGCATTTGTAACCTTCGCCAAATGTCAGGAAACGTGCTGTCAGCGTCACTAAGCCCCAGTGTTGTCCGAGGAAGCAATATGGTACTTTAAGCCCTCATTTTTCCATGTTTACAGTATAATGTATGCTAATGAGATGTCGTGCAGTCTAAAAATAAAGGCTTGCCTTGTTTTTCACTCAATAATACTATGATTCCTCCTTTTCCATCCACTATTACAAAATATAAATAAATTAAGGTGAATAATGTGAATGTGTGGACCATTTGGTTCTTGCAAAAACTGGTGTTCATATTTACAAAGTAAAATCAATGAGTTCTTGGTGTTTCTCTCCGAATGGATGCATAAAAGTGAACATATATAGTTGGTCTAAGCTCAGCTGTACAGTCAGTGGGTAACCAGCCAAATTCCTTGCATGCATTTTCTCCTCACACATTCAGAGAATCTATTTACTATTATTTTACAGTTAATTCCTACGAAGCTGCTGTACAGAGGCTGTGTTGAGGTAAAGCAGGTGTTTCTGGCCAGCTCTAACAGGAAAGGGAACTGCGGAGGAATGGTCGCCCCGCTTCTTCTCGTCGTTGGGGGTCCGGAGCACGTCAGACAGGAAGGACAGCGGGGTGGGGACTGGACGCATGGAAGGGGGGAGGGTGGGGCGCGATTCTCGACGACGACACACACACGGTATATTGCTGTTAAATCTGTGATTTCCACATTCTATTTAGCTTAGAGAGATTGTGATTATGATTTCTATCTCCAGTATAAAACACAGATCGGTGTATATTCCTTTGCAGTTAGTTGCAAAATACTGGTAGTATAACCTCTAGTCATAGATAAATATAAGGAAATGGTCATTGTGTGATGACTTCAAATGCAGATTGCACACATGCACACAAAAGCACCTTTGATTAGAAAAGAAATTGCACAAGTTTGATAGATATCATTGACCATACATGTTGACATTTTCTACATAGAGACTGAGCAGTGGTTTGCATTAAGAAGTTATGAAACACGTTTCAAAAAGGTATACATTTTAGTATACGACTTCTTAAATGTTGATTGGTATTATTCACCTCCGAGTGTCTATTTTTACATGCAGTTGACTCCTTGAAACTACTACCCCAGGAGCTTGACTAGCCGGTGAGTTGAGCCCAGTTCTACTATGAACAAAGCACTACACATTGACTAATCTAAATCAACCATGACACTTAAACACTGTTAAGTTCTTTTCAAATGTATTATTTTGACATAGTACTCATGCCTATTTTTTTTCCAACCAGTGAAAGATATTGAAGGCTAGCATATATTTCGAGAGGCCGGCTTCGGTTAGAAGCTAACTTCGGGTAGGCGTTTTTTTTTTTTTCCTTGCCTTTGTCAGTCGGTGCGTCTGAAGCATGGAAAGTTCTGTACAATCAGAACGTGGCAAAAGAGAAAAGAAGAAGAAGGGGAAAAAAAAGGGGGGCACGTTGTTAAGATGACTCTGAATGAACTAATACTGCTACAGATCTACGATCTAATGCTACTTCTCTAAATTTCATGAAAATGAACCCAAAAATAAAATAAAAAAAGAAAGAAAAGATGAAGAATCCTCTGAGGAGACATTCAGCTGTGAGAAATGACATCCGGCAGGGAAGAGAGGAAGCTTGAACCCGTCACTCAGACCGAGCGCGTGATGAATTTGCAAATGACAAATAACAAAGAAGAAGTTCGCCTGTCCAGCAAGAGTGTTCGGTCGGTCGCTGTGGATCGTGGGAGAGTCTTTTCGTTCAGTACCATCAGACGGGAAACGCGCTTCGTGGAACGAAAATCTCCATCCACGCGCTTCGCCATTTCCACATCCCGCAAATTCACTCTTGCCGTCGGGTCTCGGCCTGCTGAAAGGGTTTGTGTGTTCAAATATGCTCAGAATTTCAGCTCAGCCACTGCTTTTATTAGGAGTTTATTAAGAGTTGTATATGGTGTATCTCTTGTCCCCCTCCCCCCACCTGAAGTTCGCAGGAGGTCGTTCTCCTCAATCTACCAGGTGTAGTCTCGATTCCAGCTCATCTAGTGACACTAACGGCATGCATAATGCTTCTATATTTGGCTGGTACACCCATAACCCCCCCCCCATCGCCTACCAAATAATAATAGGTATAAATAAAAATCCACTCAGGTTAGGACTACGTTAAACCAGCCAAGCCAAAGTCTTATGCCCTTGTTGGTTTAACCCCTCCCTGTCACCACCTGCTGACTGAAAATATAGGGAAACACCATGTTTTTTTTTAACATTATTCTTTTGTCCAGTCCTCCTTATTCTTCTTTTAGTCCTGGGGTAAAAGGATCACAAGGGTCGGGGGTGAGCAATGGCAGACAGGAAGGATGGTCGTGGTGTTGGTGCTTGCGGTAGTGACGAGGGAGAGGAAACAGCTCCGCGGAGGCCCTCAGATGGACACCGGACAGGTGATGATCCGGTCCTCCAGCATGACGCTGACCACCAGGAAGACGAAATACAGCATGAACATGATGAAGCCCAGCAGCTTGCTCATGCGCCACTTGCAGGCGGCGATGGACATGATGACGAAGAGGAGCATGATGAAGAGGAGCACGATGGCACAGAAGAGGCCGTTGGAGCTGACTTTCACCGGTTGGAGGTCGCTGAAAAAGGACCACATGAGCCAGGGGAACGGCAGTCTGCGAACACACAAACACATGTTACGTGCAGCTCTTGGGGGGATGTCGTGGGACCTTATTTGTCTTTACGATGAGCTACTGAAAGTCAATAAACGGAACTGTAGGTGGAAAGACTTTTATATTTTGGTTAATCATGAAATCAGTTTAAAATGATATCCTGGCTTGCATGGATGAAGTGCGCGGAGCAGGCTTGTAAAGCGTCATGTTTTCGAGACCTCGCTTCCGGCCGCTATCAGGGTGCTCGCGCTCAGCAGAGCACGGCGTAACGCGCACATAGATAATGTGACACTAAGCACGGCACAGTGTGACAACAATAAATGTGTAACTCAGGCAAAAACCAAATTAATGAGCAGGTTGGCGGGCAGCTGAAAACGTTGCTTTTTGCTTACCGACGCTTTCATTTCTCACGTTGCTACGGTGATGTAATGTGAAGGAGATTTATAGCTGCGCGTTAAGGGGTTATGGCATATCTCCGGAGCCTACGCACGTAGCAGCCATATCTACGCTGTCATTACGTTACAGTGTAAATAAAAGAACTCAGCGACTGTGGGAAATATAATTAAAGCGCAATTCAGCCTAATTACATGGTGCATATTGGTCTAGTGGTGATGTTCTGCTATCACCTGATGCTAAACTACACCATAGGTGTTTAATCCTCTTGTGTGTGGAATATAAAGCAAGCTGTAGAGGTGTCATTATAGGGCTCTAAGTTCTTTAACAGTGCCACCATTCCATACTACAGACTCGATTCAGCTGATGCCAGCTCTCGTATGAACGCTTCGCTGCTCGACGCCTCCCGCTCGTGCCAAACTGCTGCCTTGTCTGGTGAAGAACGCCGAAGACGCAGCGGATGCAACGGGAGCCCGTTTCAGAAGAGGGGCCTCTGCTTGTGCGTTCTCCACAGAGGCCGCGCCATTCTAAACAGAGCAGCTCAAGCAGGCTGGAAGCCAGTGCAAACTGCCGCTCGTAAAAAAAACCCAGCCAAAATGGAAACAAATTATTACAAACTATGTAGCATAGTTAACAAAGTCTGGCAGGCAAAATGCTTCTGTTCCGTTCTGTAGGTTTCGTGGCGAACAGACCAAAATAGGAGTTTTGGTGTAACCTGTCATGATATTACCAAATAGGCTGGCCTACCATCCTTGCATTGGTCTCAGTTCCCAAATATGCATAAATCAATCCATGCACAAGACTCAAATCATGCTCAGTTAACCTACCCGACAGTAATATCGAAGATGTTAGAGCCCACGGAGCTGGATACAGCCATATCACCCAGCCCCTTGCGTGCCACAATAACACTGGTGATGAGGTCAGGGATGGAGGTTCCAGCTGCTAATATAGTGAGGCCCATAATCTCCTCTGTAATCCCAATGGTCTCTCCAACCTGGAAAAAGAAGGGAAAAAAAAAAGAGGAAAGTAAGCTTAAATAAAACCTAATCTTTTGTTCCAGCCCGTGCTGCTCGGGAAGTGGTGGAGGTGACGAAACTCCAGCTGTGAAAATCTCTTTGTTTTAAATAAGGCAGCTGTAATTATTTCAGGGTGGGTGGTTTTGTAGAATGTGGTTTCATTTTAAATGATGGAGAAGGGTGGCAAATGGAGAGAAAGGATGACTTGAGTGCTTTGTTTTTTTTGACAAGGATTATGCTTATGTCAGGATTTTATAATGTTCTGGGACTGCGGCCGTGATCACATGATACTAAATTATTTTTAACAGTGTCGTGTCCCAGGGAGTCTCTGAGAGTCGCGTACCTGGTGAGCCCACCACACCATTAGGTAGGAGAAGCATGCAATCCAGCAGATGGCACCCAGGAAGGTGAGGGGAAAGAACTTCTGTGATGACTGTAAGACAAATAAGAGAGCAAACGAGTCGTATAAGGACTTCATCCGGGTAAAACACGAGGACGTGTTCTTTCAAATGCTTTGTGCACGCACCGCTTTCCTGACGTCAGGCAGCGTCAGCCACAGGGGAAGGACTATTGGTATGATTAAGAGGTAGGTGAGGCGCTTGCGGTTGGACTCGGGCCAGGACAAGCTCAGAGGCTGGTCGTCCTCCTCTTCATCCTCAGCCTGAGAGGAGACACCAAAGAACAGAAAGAGGGAAAGGACAGAAAGGTTACAAATAATCATCAGACAATGCAATTTTGATTGAATGATTACTGCTGTTGTTTAATTCACCATCTGGGAGTAAGCACGATAAACACGAGTCACATAGCACGTCGAGTCATTCTTTTTTGCCGAGGTTGAAGGGAAAAATCCATTACAATCCGAGTGTCTCCTTTGGCTTGATAACTTGTCTCATTGGGATACACCTCTCCATAGCAATTATCCAGAGAGGCTGGCAGCTCTGTTGCAACGCAAGCGCTTCAGGAGGGAGAGGACAGCACACAGGTCTGCAGAAACTGACAGCAGGACCTGAACGTGCCTTTGCTCCGCCGTGACCTCAAGACAGAGACACAGTCTGATGACTGTGATTTGGGAGATTGCCGCCGAGGCCCGCAAGGGCTCTGCCTCTCCAGTCATCAGGGGCTCATCACCGCCGATGCGTGCCGCACTGGCAGACCCCCCCCCCCGTGGGTCTGATTGGTCCTGCCACTGGAAAGCCAAGCGAGCCAAAGACTGTCACCTCTCTGCTGATCAGCATCAAACAAGCTGCCAGCGTCTGAGGATGACACATTCTAAGACACCGGAGCCTTGGACAGCTAATTTATCCTTTCACGTATAGCATTAACCTCACCTGTTTGGCTCTTGTGCCTACTTCTGCCAAAGCAAAGTCTCAATTAAACGATTTGGTACCAAACTTTAATGGTACAACAACAAAGCCTTCTGAGAGTGGAGCGTTGCTCGGGTCCCTTTGTATCCAATTATACAGGATGCTACAGAGCCGTGGGGACCTGCAGACAACAGGTCCACACATGCAGATCAGAGCGGAACACACTGATGACCTAGAGGATATCTCTTGTCCTTTTGAGAGTAATGTTAGCTAAGGTGTAGCAAAAATAAAACACGCAGCAAAAGGGTGCAAAAGGCAGGACCGGGGCCGAAGACAAACTAGCCTATGATTAACAGATGACGCTCGGTAAATAATAATAAAGTCAGTCATAACGGCTTCAATCACATCAGCCACATCAGAGGCAGACACCTTTGAAGCCGGCCACTGCACAAATCACGAATCGTACGGAGCTCATCCTGCTGTGACAGCTACTGCTGTTGAGTATTGCCTGGTAACCTTGGTAATCAGAGCTGCCAAACAAAAGGCAGCGTTTGCATCACTTATGCTCAGCATTCGGGTTTCTCCTCCTCTCCATATCCAGATGGCTGCATTGTTGTCTGTTAAAAAGGCCTTAAAACAAAAAAACAAAACAAAAAAAGTGAGGCTTTAGATCAATTCTGAACCAGATCCGCCGATTTCCATATGAGAAGTGAGCGGGGTAGCTTCTTCTTGTGCTCCAGCAAGAAAAAGTTGCGTTACATTTGCCCTGCAGCTCTTTTAAGGGGTATGTTGACTGCATGCAGGTAACTATTTCTGGCTGACACTGCGCACCATGAGTCCTTTCATTTGTCTATTTATGATTTGCTTTCCTTGCTTTATCTGCTAAAGTACCCCCATAGAGCTGGTGCTCCCTTCTCTGAGATGGTTTCCAAATGCCAGCCCCTTGGGGGCCCTTTCCTGCCCTGTGGTGTCTCAGTTGGCAACACTGCCAACTCCGAGCTTAAAGGCACTGACTTTTACCAGGCGCCACGGAGCTGTGAGGGGAGGTGTGACATTTGCTTTTTGCTTTTTTTTTTTTGTTCCCAGAGGGAAGCGTGTGCGTCGGCACCTGGTGTAAGGCAATGCTCACACTTTTTGTGTGGTCGCGCACGCACTGTGAGCACAGCTGCACGCGCATTGCTTTGTTGATGCAACTTTTAGGCCGGACGTAGCGCAGCAATGCACCTGAAGTGATCTTTCCTTGTGTTTATTTTAAGACCCTTTACGACGATTTCCTCAGCACCGTATTAAAAGTGACACGCGGAGGATTCGTCTCTTTTTTTATTTATTTATTTATCTTTTGAACGTGACTCGTCACCGTTAACAGCTGCCATGGCGTAAATATCGACATCTGCTATTTGGATTTTATTTATTTTTTTATCCAGGCTCCATCTGGATATGAAATTCTCTCTATTTAGCAAAAAAAAGAAAAGCAGAGATTCAAATATAATTGTCATTTCTAGGCTGAAACACACGATAAACACATGATAAATAATAATGATTTGATTTGAGAGGAAGTAGGGCGAGTCATAAATTCCCGTCAGTCACGATTTTCTTTAGTTTCCCAGCATGTTATCTAAAAGAAGTGATTACAGGAGCTTTATGTTCTTATAAATGTTCAAAGTGTGTGCTCAGTGTTGACAATCCTGAAAGTCAATTTGCTGTTAGTCATACCCTAAACGTGTTGAATGTTTACTGCGCTTATACACTCACTATATGATGTAAAAATAAACTATTTCTGGTTTGGGCAATATTACGGTTTGCGATCATTTCTCTCAGACAGACCTCGAGGGTTTTGCCAACAAAAACGGGAGCCAGGAAATTGTGCTAGGAGGCTGCTGCAGATTTTAATTTGACCTTAGCAGTCTCCTTATTCCCCAATCTTGGTTACCAAGGCATCCGGGAGGAATTGAACAATTAGTATGACAGAGCCTCTGGCGTCATATGAAGGTGTGAGCTGTTTCCAGCTACTTCCTAGCTGACACAGGCAGGTGCACTGTGGGGCAGACCTCTAAAAATAGAAGCATGTGAGACTTTGGCGTGCCAATAAGACTCCAGCTCCACCAAATTACAACCTGAAAATGTTTTTTTTTGTGTTATTTTGTGTATAGGTTTTTCTGTCTTCACCTCAAAAAGATGTGTTACGACGTGAGCAAAAATATTTTCAGCTTCAGGGCAGTGACGACAGTTTGATCAGTAAACACTATTATTAACCCGAGACTGAGAGATCAATCTAAAAACAACTTGCAGTGAGATAGATCAATACACACATGGTCATGTTGGGAATCTGGGCTCATCTTAAGCAGTTTCTTGTGCAATCTATTCTGAGAAGCTCCTATATGCTTCCACACCGGTTTGTATTTATAGACTACTGTGTCTTACTCAGGGGGCACGCTGTATGTCAAAGTGCTACTGCATCTATTTTTTAAGTGCGGGAAGATCGTATTTTTTTAAAGAATCGTTCAGTCCCTACAACTGAGCACACTAAAGGCAGACTGGGAGATTAAAATCCTTATAGTTCACAAGATCAGTGAGAGAAAATGAAAAAAAAGACTAATATAGTGGGTTAGCAGCTTGAAGGTTAACGGCATCAGATTCACCGACAAGAAATTTGGCCTTGAGAAAAAAGCGATAGGAAATTGGGCGTGGGTGTGTCGAGAAAAAATAATTTTAACAGCACGTTCGAAGCTGATCGAATCGGAGCGCCTTTGTGGCTGAATGTTTACACTGCACGCCACAGTACAACATAACATAACTACAACACACCGGCTGAATTCCATCTAAGGGCATTCGCTGCATGTCATACACCCCCCCGCCATCCACCCTCCATTTCATGTCTACCTCTTTTTATTAACACAGTAGTTGCCTCTTTATATAGTTGTTAGTGGCGGAGTCCGCCCTTCCCACATGCATGGAAAAGGAAATACAAGTCGAACTACAGCAACTTATAAAGTTCATAAAGACACAAAGTTGCATGAGCGGTTTTCTGCCTCCAGCAAGGACTAAGTTTCAAACTTGGAAACTTTTTGCTGGGTGAAAAAGTGGCAGCAGGTTCAGTCTGTCTTGGGGTTACTCTTGATCAAAAAATACAACCAATCAGAACACAGCAGAATGACCGACACACCCATCTCTTTTTTTGCGTTTGCTTGACTTTGATTTGTGGCCCACTTGCCCCAGGACCGTCTGCTAGCCTGGCGGGTTGCTGCTTCCCACCGCCATCGCTCATGCCAGCACGACTGCTGCAGGTGCCATTCTGAGGCTCTGCGCCTGGCCGAGTGTCAAAGACTCTATATGTGTGCGTGCGTGTGTGTTGGAGCACGTGTGCGAGTGTGTTCATTTCGAGCACCCAGCGGCGGGGGAGCAGCGGGTGAGTGAGGAGTGTGATTACAGAACTCAGTGGGAAGAGGCGGGTCTTTGGCAGGTCTGGCTGAAGATGGAGGAACTCGCCCGAGTGCATGCTGGGAAAATATCAGCAGTAGTGACCTGTGCCATAGTCGGTGCAACCTTTGCATCAATCACACTCAAGGTGGAACACAGACACAGACGAGGGGCATAAAATATTCATAAATGTCTCTCTAACTGCGATATCTGTCTCTCAGTTTTGTCGCCTTTTCATAACACGACCCGACCGGTCGGCCCGGCGGATGAAATTAGTATAAACTGCAGGTTTGTCGCGTTGCGTGCCGTGACTTCTTACCGTTTCCCCCTCTTGCCCTGCCGTTCCATTCATGGGTGGTGTCACTTCCACTTCCACGCTGGAGCTGTTTGGAAGGTTCTTGTCTGCGGGAAGTTAGAAGAATCACAAAAGCTGTCAGTGCCTCAAATAGACACGGGAGCGTTAGCTGTTGTGACGAGGAGACAGGTGGGAGCCACTTTGAAATTGAATGGCATTGTTAAAACTTTGGCTCAATATAAAATCATTTATCCATTTATCTTTGTTTTTGTTTTTTTGCATTTGGGTGGTAAGAAAGTGACGACAGTGACGCAAATCTAAGAATCACAGGCCCTATGGAGACTCACTTTAATGCTCAATGTGAGGATCAAACCGCCGCGTTCCCTGTGTACGGACAAGTACATGCGTGTCGGAGGCTGTGTTCGTTATCCGTCTCCCTCATCATATCCCGGTGGCTAATATGACTCCATTTCATTTGATGCTAGACTTACTTGACGGCCTTTATTAAAATACACAGAGCCGAGAGCCGTGTAATCAGACGACAAAACTATAATTGTGGTGGAAATTGCTTTAATCCAAGTGTGGTTGTCACAATTAGGAAGATTGTCAGATAGATGATGTGATTTAATCGTCCGACACATGACCTCGCTCCCTTGATTGGATGCTGTGATAGTTCAGGACAGATTAAGACGGGATATGAATCGCATGCATCACACACTAAACTACACTGACAGCCCACCGTAGATGAAATGTACGATATGTGAGGCCTGAAAGGAAAAGTATGCTGTGACTACAACCAGTCATGCGTTTTGATTAAGATGGTAATATGTTAATGCGGCGCTGTTAGCATAATTTTGCCTTGTGGATAAACATCTATGTCTCGCTTTGATTCTGATGCTGTGACTACACGGTGGCCATGAAAGCGCTTCCTCTGGCCTCCTGTTTGTCCTTTGGTCCAGCGCTCTTTGAAGTGAAAAAACACACATAAATTACACTTGGCAGTGACTGTGATTGATTTAAATACTGCTTGAAGACAACACTTGCAATCGATTTGACGGTTCTTGATAATGTCATGCTTGTTTAACGTCGGATGTGATGCCCATTAACTATTTCAGTGAATCCTAACGACTAATATAAGGAACATGAAGCCGGGTGACGCCTACTCATATTTGTATGGTGAATTTAAAGCTAAAGCTAGCTGATAGTTAGCTTAGTTTAGTTTTTTAGTATTTTGTTTAATCTGAACAAAAACATATGTTATTTTTCGACTTAATCTTTTGTACGGATTAAACAAATGATACGACTTGTTGGTTAGTGAGATTTCAAGGTGTTCTAGCTAAGTGTAAAGAAGAATCATAGCTAGCATACAGAGAAGCACAGATGCTAAAGTGATGAAGGTTTTTATACTGATTATGCACAGGGTGGCCTCAGTGCATCATCGAGCCACCCTTTAGGACCACCCCAAAAATCCGGGACTGAAAATTGGCGAAAAACTGTTTTAACCTCCAACTCCACATTTCAGGAATATATTGCTCAAAGTCTTTTCACAAGTTTTCAGCAACTATCTTACAATATTTTGAAAGAAATTTTACAGGGACTTTAAAGGACTTCTTACCTGAACGGCTTGCTACTCCATTGGCCTTCTCACTGTCCTCTACTTGGCATTTCTTTTTCGCGATCTTGTGAAGGATGGACGCCTTCTCTCGGAATTTACCTGCAAAAGAATCACCGCAATTGTTAAACGCGGTACAGAGAGCTGCCTACCCCGCGGCATCTTCAAAACCTCTCGGCCTCATCCCAGTCAGAGCTCCTTCGTTGTCACCTTTGACCCCATATGGGTCACATTTCAAAAGCACAGTGCACACAGGGTGGTGGCTTGACACAAAACTGCCGCTCAGACAACATCGAGTCAGTATGACGTAGCATATCATATACTGATGATCCTGCAATGTCCTGGTCCTTGGTGGAGGAGAAGCCAGCAGGGAGGGAATCTCTTGTGAAGAGATCTGCCTTCTGGAGGTCAGATCCGCTCCTGTTCTCGTTCTTGTTCTCAGATCAGATCAGAAACTCACAAGAGATGTCAGGGGCCAGCAGGGAACTAAAAGCAACCAAAGGTTTAGCAGGGGACAGCATCACAGCCTATCAAAAATCATAAATTTATAGGTTTGAGATGTTGTATTCAAATATTTTATCAGGACGCATCTGATTTTACCATTATTGTAGCTATTTCAGCATCACTTGTACTGGAGTGCATGTAAGAGACATCTGCTAGCAAGAGAATTCAATCAATATTTTAAAAAATCACTGGTAGTGGTGACTATATTTTTGCTAACGATAACATTTATTGATTCAATTCCACTCATACTGGAAATGCGATGCTGTGACGCAGTGGACTGAACTGAAACCAGTCGTCAATTGAACGACATGACCTTGTGGCTTACGTAAGCAGCGTGCCCTCTTGACATTACACACAACAGTGGCTCACGCAAGGCAATTCTGCGATGACTGGTGATGACTGGCCGCCGGCTTGTGGAACAATGACTTTCCACAAAGTCCCCACGGCCTGAAATCCCCCAACGGCACACACATGAACAACAACACAGCACTTAGACGAGAAGAAATGTGACTACAAACGCACAGAAATTATGTAGTGCAGGTTTTTATGTTCCCACGTGAATGCAAATTATATTTGAAGATTTGATGGTTATGCAGGCTGGGCAACTGTGTTGTAAGAAATGTTGTCTCGTCTATTATTTGGTGCAACAATGGCATTGGAATTAGTGAAGATTTGCTTTCGTAACCCTGCATGGGTAAATTCTGATTACACACAAAGGCCCAAAACACAAGCACACACGTACAGAGGGCTTAGAAACATGCAAATGTGGAGAGACGGTGCCGTGATAGGCTGCGGCGTAGCAGCAGTTTGGAGTTTGGTGCCTTGTTCAAGTGAGCTGGCACCTCTCCTGCTACCAGTCCGCACTCTATGTGACCCATGCTGGACTTGAACCGGCCACCCTCCGGTTCCCAAGTCTCCACAGACACCACATATGTATCCATATCTAATTCCGCTGACTTCCTGCGTGTCAGGATGCATGCACGCCCTGTCTACTCCCAATCAGTCCATTGCAATCAATATGAAAGATTTTCTCTCTCTTTTTTTTTAAAGAGAGCATGGCTGATTTGTCAGTGCTTGACACAGTGATGCGTCAATACATACTCCACCCAACCATGTCAACACTGTCTGTGACCTTCTGGCAAAAATCATTATCCACCCCAAGTCACCGCCGGCCTCCCTCCCCGTCTCTCCTGTCTCGCTCCACATTTCTCCATCGCTTGTTTTTTCCCCTCACTCATCTGTCTTTGACAAACGCCATATTCCTCTCACTTTGTCGTCCATTGTTTGGCAGTGCGGTGCCACTCCCCGCTTCTCTCTCTTTCTCTCTCTCTTTTGGACACACACACGCACACACACAAGCCACACACACACGAACACACCCACATGTACTGTATGTTTTCACAAGATGGCATCGCACACCTTCCTGCCTGCTTTGACGTTACTCACCTTTGGTGGTCACTGTCAGCTGGTAACGGTAGTGAGTTTGCACTTGTTAGGGTTTGTTTAAACAAACGTGTGTGCGAGATCATTGTCTGTGCTCGGGTAGGGGGGTTGGGCTTTCTGCTGGAGGTATTTGGAGGAAATTCTTCAGCATTCAAGGAAACCACACACTAACCGAAAAAAGATTTCCACAAAAACCTACTAAGGCAGAGAACAGTCACTACAGACGAAAGGGTTTAAAGTTGTCAGATAACATACATAAAGGTAGAAATGCATAATTTTTAGGCCTGCCTATCTTCTTAGGCTTATTATTATATTACCTTAGACCTAAATGCAGATACTGCAAGAGAGAAAACATAGAATCGATGAATAAAACATCATTTTGATAGTTTAGGAATTAAATACAACTTTTTGAATCAATGAAATATGACAATTTACATTTAATAAACATAATATATATATGATTTTTAAAAAGTAAGATATATTTCTTCTCAATTGCTTGGTTTTCACTGGAGCTAAACGCTGAGTCCTTTAAGCTAGTTAGCGTTAGCAGGAGGTTAGCCAGGTTGTGTTCTCTATCGCGCCTGACTTCAGCTCATGTCTTACTCGCGGTCGCAGAGTCGAGTCGCAAAGTGAATTACAAAAGATATGAACTCATCAAGACAAGAGCGATGAAAAGAATCGACAAGCATACTTTGGCTTAAGCTAAGGCTAACTGTGTCTCTCTCACATGCTACGTTTCACTTCATATTGCTTTCTAGTTTTCTATTATTAGTTTTGTCGTATTTTTTCTTCTATTTTTTCTACTACCTTTTAAACTAATAAAAGTTTCAGGTCTTAACTCAATTCTCCACAAAATATGTAGTTACTGCGATTTGCCTTTGCAGGATGTGGTTTGAAATTGCATTATTCTTTTGCTCTGAGGGCGAATGAAAACTAAATCAAGGTGTATGAATCAAAATGAGCACAAAGACAAATTCCAGCAGACAAAAAGCTTTAAAATTAGACAAACTAAGCAACATCAAGTTTTTCTTAATTAAATGACTGTCTTTCAGTCTTTTGTCTGTCTGTCTGACGTCCATTTATGGTGCACAGATTGTCAGAACCACCCAATTTGCATAATGATGAAGCAATTGCAGAGTCTTTAAGAATAACCAGGCCTTCGCTAGCTGCCGCTAGACAGCCGTTCATTTTCCCTGTCAGCTCTGCCGGGTTACGCAACCACCAGGCCGATGAGTCACTCCGGGTTTGTCGAATTCAGCAACGTGCGTCTTACGTGTGTGCACCCGCTGCTGGTGCAAGTGGAACCTCCGAGTGAGCTCTGAGACGCAGATGATGTATTTCTCAGAGACGCAGATGGGTAACAGGGCCAACCAAAAAAACAGAGAAGGAAAAACAAAACAAAAAAGGAGAAGACTCTGCGCTTTGTGTTTTCTGCGTGTGTGGCATGGGATGGTATGCTTGTGCATTTGTGTGTGTGTGTTTGTGTGCGATTTTACCAGCCTGCATTAGAAAACATTTCCTAAAAATTTGACCAAGAATCCAAAGAAGAAGCAGTGGCTTTCTTAAAGAATCAAACAGAAACAACACATGACTGCATTTTTCTCGGTTTCTTTCAAATACCTTGTTAATAATAAGTAGAATAATCCATAGAAACACTACACACAGTAACACACAATATGTAAGTACATATTCTGTGGGCAGAAATAAAAAATAAGCCAAAAAAAAAAAAAAAATGAGACTAAAATGTAAATAAATAAAAAAAACAATGGCATGGCTACCATGATTTGCACTTATGTCAGTGAAATCTCAGAGAGGTTGTCACAACTTAAAAGCCAAAACTGTGCGAACTGTATGTCACAAGCAAACAAACAAAAAGTGGCGGTTGGAGGTGCTGTTTCATGATAAAGATGGAGAAGAAACCAAAGAGGGATGACAGAAGCTGACTCAAAGAATCAAATGAAAACTTTCAGGCTTACCTTCCTCAGTCATTGAGTGATAATATTTTAGTTTCCCATAAGTCCCAAGCTCTACAACATCACAGCAAAAGACAAGGGTAAGGCAACGGACACACAGAGAAAAAGGAAAAGAGTGAACATGACAGAACAAGACAGGCCCGCTGCTTCTACATCACATACTGTACAAACACTCACACGGGCACAAGGAGTGACACACAGAAAGACGGGCAAGTCTCTCTCAAGTTATCACTGCATAAGTGCAAAACAATGCGGCAAGGGTTGAATTACAAGTAAGATACATTATAGTATTACAGTAGCTGCCAATGGCGCAGGTTAGAGGGCTATTCTGCTAGATTTAGAGAAGGGGAGGGGCGGTCAATAGACTAGAAAAAAACAAAAACAATAAGAGGTTCATACAAAGATATATTTTAAAAAAATCAAAACAAACAGAACAGGAAAGTCAGAAGAGAATTTACTGGGTCAACATGCAACAAAAAGATGAGTCCTCCTCTCCTCTGCACACAAGCTTATTCAAAGGCTTGATGACTCAGCGTTTTATTTCCACAATGAAACCCGAACAATTAATTCGATTCCCTTACTGTAGCAGTTCTACAGTATATAGACGGTCAGCACATCTGCATGATGAATTAGCCGGGAATTCAAACCTGCAGCAACAGCTGAACGTGAAGCAGCAGAACAGAAGACACCGGACCGCGAGGCACTACCTCCCACACTGCACTTTGTCTTGGAAAAGAAGTCGCACGCTTGGAGCCCTTTCGGCAATAATAACTAATGGAATGAGAAATTCGCTATTAGCACCGCTCTCCATACTTTAGTTTTTGGCCAGATACTAGTAGAGCTGCTGCGAATAAATGAAAAATATATCTTGGGGTTGTTGCAATGTGCTGAGGTTGATAGCAAAATGAGCCAGAACAACAGTATTTTCTCATTTGTACATTAAGTCATTTATAGTTTTCACAGTAGTAGTTATAGTTATATTTCATACGTAGAAAATACAGTGCCCACTTGGGTCAGTTTACCCAAATTACACACACAAAAAACAAACACCATGCACACAGTGCAAAGTTATTTGGCCAGATGACGAGTTTTCACTGGAACTACTTTCTGTTTTGAAAACGGTCGTGCAATGACAGCAATGGCAAGTCGTAGCAAATCCAAAACTATCTTGTTGATTGGATACCACCGAAGTGTTGAAAACTAAAACCCGTCGAGCTCTTTTCTTTACACTCTCTCAAGTCCTACTTTGATCAGCCCTGTCTAGTTTTACAATTTGATCTGAGTTTCATGAGCTGCCAATCACAAGGTAACCGCAAATCGCCCGTTTTATCTAAATGGGACTATCATTTACAAAATGGACACCATGAAATTGTTCCATTACATTCGAAACGCGCTTTATTTTCCAGTGAAATCACCCCCTGCTGGCCATTAGAACGTATTCAGCTTTAAGGCACCCTGGCAGTGGCTCCGCTTCTCAGACTCAGAAGCCCTGCTCACTAATTAAATACCTTGAATGCTCTACACCGCCATTTAGGCGAGGTCTCTTGTAGAAGAGAAAATTTATGTCAAGAGACTTCCTGGTTCAATGAAATTTAAGCAAATTAAATATGTTTTTTTTTTTTTCGTGTCATTTGAGTAAACCGACCCAGCAACTCTCCTCCAAGCACAGATTTCTAGTTGTCTAGTGTACACGCCTGCAAAATCCACGTGCGCTCACACCAATATCCGACCACTACGCTCACATGTGAGGGGATTTTGGTGCGAATCTCATGCCAAATGTGAGACTTGGCAGCTCCGACAACACAGTCTAATGAGATGAAAACACGTCCCACTGCAGAGTGTCTTGCTCATCTTCTGCACTCCCGGACAAGTGCCCCAATCCCATATGATTAGGCGATGTGGGTTTGAAGTGCGCTATCACTGTGAGTCCGTCCCTCTAACCGAGGCTGCTCTGAGGCCAATTAACCCACGACACAATCACCGCCCCGCACAGTTGTCTGTTTTGACCTCTGCGACCAGAGAAAGAGGGAGGCTTGTTGTTGTTGTTTACCATGGGGCCTCTTGTCCTTGTGGTGTGACCTCTAAACCTCTGGTGAGCTGTGCGCTGGAGTGTGTGCGTGCGCGTATGTGTGTGTGTGTGTGTGTGTGTGTCTGCACATGTGTGTGCATGCCTGCTCTGTCTGCTGGGGGTTGGGGGTGTCAGGGAAAACTCAGTCTGTGCTGGAGCAAAAAGGCTTTTAACATTGATTCTTTTACCCACCCGGCACAGGGTAAGCACAGAGGGTGGATGTCAGAGATGTGGTTGGAGGGATGATGGGTTGAGGTATGATAATCTATCAAAATAAAGAGGTTTTATTGCTGTATTTCTTACATAGATGTGGGGTTGTCGCTGTGACTATATTAAAGGGGTAGTCCTGACATGTTTGTCTCTTTAATATAAAACTGGAGCGGATCTGGTTAGCTTAGCATAGCACAAATACTGGAAACATGGCAAAATTGTTTCATTATGATGCGAATACAGTATATTATGTATTACATTTTGCAAAACACATGAAGAGCCAAACATATCAACATATGCCTCGTGTCACCTAGATGTACTCTGTTGCTAATAATGACGTAAGAACAGAGGCGCACAAAAAAACAAAACAAAAGAAGAACGTAGAATATCAATATACAATATCTGCATAAGCGGAAAACATTTCCGTTGCGCAAGAGGTGGGAGGTCACTGACAGTAAGTGCATTATTGAGCCATGTGATCGATGGGGCCCTGGGTCACCACACAGACAGTGCTGCAGGCGGGGGGTTGCCTGGACGAATGGATTTACCCCTCATACTAAATGTCTGTTCAAAAACTGGAAAGTCATAGTACAGAAACATCTGAATTTAGGTTTTCTTTGCCGTTTTCCTGGAAAGCACATTCATGTTGTCGCGTTTGGGTAAGAATTACACCCTCGTGAAATGATATACAAACACAAACTCCATTTGATTTCAATGGGGTCTGCGTCGAAAACTTCCAATCAAACAGTTGGCCCCCGACATCCTCTTTCATCTCACCAGATTACCTAATCAGCGCACTGTCTGCCAGCGTGGTTGTATCATGGTTTACCCGAATGACCTTGTCCCTCTATGCTCAGCCTTTGGAGGACTTTGGTACGACGCCTGCTCAATAACAATGGCCTAACATCAACAAAGATGTCCAAGGCCGCATTGGCACTGTGAAGCGATCTTTCCAGTCTATCGTGGTGAGATAATGATCTGCAGGAAAGCATCTGATGAGATCGCTGATGCTGTGCCGCCATATTTACGGCGCTGCACTGAATCACCACAGAGCAGCGACGTGAACACGGCTGCATTGTAATTCTGTTTCAGATCTGGTGTATTATTGTTAAAATGGTGTGTATCTCATAGATTCAACACTGCTTTATGGTCTGTGGTCGTGCTATCACCCGTCCTCCTCCACACTGAGGTCATCTTCGGTTATAGATGTGCACAGAGTTCAGATCTCGGTGTGATAAATCTTATTGAAGGGCCTGAGCCAAAGGCATGCACGCAGCCTGAATTCTGAGTGCTGTTTTGGGAGGCTTTCTTTCTGCCATCCACTGAGAGCTCAGACAGTAGAGTGAGAGCCACTCTGGCCTTATCCCTCCCTGTCTCACTTTGTAGTTCAATATTTGATGCCACTCCTAAGTGATATTGTTTGTAGCTCCACAATGATGGAAAAAAGAGATGCGGGCACTTGTGCCTGGAACTTACTGTACCAGACTATTACGATGTTCTCTCCAATGAAAAACATGCAGGATTAAAGGCCTATTATTAAACTGAAGGACATTCACGCTAACAAGAACAAGAAAGCTGTTGTTCTTGAACATAATTTGGATGCTGAATTAACATTTACTGTATCTCTCTAGGAGCATGTGACTACTTAAAACGACAATAGTTTGGTGGGAACAGCTAATTGTAAAAGGCTACAGAGCAAAACTAATTTTAGTCCAGTGTCATTCATCGCTCTGTCAAGCTCTTATTGACTCTGAGCCCTGATGAAAGACAGAGAAACAGCTGACAACTTTTCTCTATCTGCCCAATATGCAACTTCATGAACTACTGTAAGCATAATATTAGCAAGCCGGGAGACCTAGAACCTTCATACACCACTGGCTTGTTTAGCTAAATGTCTGCAGGGTAAAGCACCTGGAGGACAACAAGGACAGGAAAAACCCAAATCACTCCTTTTGGGCTTCTGCCTGTCTCACACAGAGCAATAATACAAAGCGAGAACTAAAAAAGGAGGTCATAAGAGGAGAGAGAGGATTAGGGACAATGGGGAAAACAATGCAGAGATGGTTACAGAGGGTTTCCAGGGAGAATTACATCCACAGAAGAAAATGAGATATTTGAAGGAGAGAGTCTGCAGGGATGGACAGTACAGAGTTGACATACAGTACAGCGGCGCTTGGGAAATGTATACATAGGGGACACGTTGGGCAAGAGAGTTGTCTCCAGGCTGTTGGAATGAGAACAAACAGATTTTTTTTGGGAGGAGGGATACAGAAATTAGAGGAGTAACTCACCAGAGTCAGCAAATTCTGAGGGGACAGTAGAAGAAAGAGAGATAGGAAGACAGAAACAGAGAAAAGATAAATCCAGGTGATATTTAGTGTGATTGCCCACATTAAATCATTGATAGGTATTACTCCAAGATAAGAAAAGCCAATTATATTTTGCTAGCAAAATAATTTGATATTTTGGGAAATGTGCTGAGAGCTAGGTGAGAAGCTTGATATCACTTTGTCCACTAAATATGAAATTCAGGCCAGGGATCTCTTAGCTTAGCATAGCATAGCTTAGCTTGGAAGCAGAGGTTAGCCTTGTGCTGTCCAATGGCAAGAAAATCCATTTAATGCCTCTAAAGCTACCCAATTATAATGATATATTTTACTTGCTTAATCCATACAAACACAGAAGTATAAAAATGAAGTTGCAGATTCCATTAAGTCACTCATAACTCCCTGAAAAAACACAATTAGCTTATAGCTTAGCCTAAAGACAACACGATTTGTTGTTTTAACACTGTAAGGATTAAACAAACAAGATATACGGATATAATTAGTGAGCTTTAGGTGCTATTAGGGGGATTTTCTTTGGATGAAAGGTAGCTCTTTCCACCTTTATGCTAAGCTAAGCTAAGACCCAGCTCAATCTAGCTCTATACAACATATGAGTGACAGAGTGGTATCAATCTTTTTATCTTAGTCTCAGCAAGAAAACTAATTTCTCAAAATGTCAAAGTCTTCCTTTAAGAGAGACACACAGGCATGGGGACACACTTACAAACATTAACCAAGGTTTTTTTCCCCCCCCTCCATGAATGTTTAAAAACTTGCCCACACTTCAAGTTGCCTTGACCAAAATCTGGCCATCTTTGCAAAAAGTAAACCTCATCCTGCTGCATTAAACCGCTAGGTGAAAAGATGATTTTTGGTCAGCCACAGTACAGATCAAACACTGTAGGAGGAAAGGAGCGAAGAGTCAGAAGCGCGTTTGAGCCAGGAAAAACCCTAAAAACACAGACACACACAAACACACACAGACAAACACACAAACCTCTACCTAGCCCCACTCTAAAAGTCTAACAAGTGAAAGGTATCCAGTTCCCGGCACTAGCAAAACAACCTCAGTCTTTACTTCGGCTCGGAAGTGCAGATGATTATTTTGAGAAATATCTATGAAAAATGTATGGACGGAGCCCTGCCAGCTCCCCTCGGCCCAGCTGAGCTACACTTAAAGCCTAAGAGCACACAAGGACAAGCAGCACAGCCTCCGTCTTTGATGGGCGCACCTGTTTGTTTCTCTCCACCAACAAAATGCTCCTTTGCATTAATGATATCAGTAAATGTGCACGGAGCACAGTCACTCCGAACGGGGCCCGACTTTTACTGGGCCTTTACAGTAAAGGATCAATGAAATGATTTAACGCATTAAACTAATTGGGCATGTTATGATTGCATTTTAAAATGTTCCCGGGACCAATATCATCGTAATATGATCACTGGAGCGTGTCAAAACTTCTGACGTGCTACATGGAAATTTCAAAATATATTCAAATTAAACTAAGTGTTTCTTTTGTACTCTGCGGTAATTAATTCAATCCTCAAGTCGTGCCACGCTGTAGTTGTTGTTTCAGTGCATTCATTCCCAGTCAGTAATTTGCCAAAAGTCTGGTGTAACATCCTCTCTGCTCCGTTTGAACATTTTTAAATTGGCTAACACAGTTAAATGAATTCTGACGCGACTTTTTAGATGCTTGGTCGTGTTTAAAACCTGAATTTTAAACCTACAACCCAGCCAAGTCTCCGTGCCCTCAAACATGCAGTCTGCCATCATCGGTGCAAGTCAGATGCCTCTAAGAAGACCAAATGACAAATGGCTCTACAAGGAGTGGCAGGGTGGAGAATGTATAGCCCTCTCTCATACATATATGACTGGCCATACAGACCTCTATCTCCCCAGCAGGCTAAGATTTACATTTTAATCGCTGAGATGGGATGATGAATACACTCAGGGACGGGACGCCTTGGATTCGGTGCACGACAACGAGTTGATGCATGTTAATGGGCACTTTAAGGTCCGCCTCGGCGCAGCTTATTAATCTTTCCTGAGCTGACTCGTTCTAGGTTTGGCTTTCAAGGAATGTACAGTCATTTCGGAGAAAGATGAAACGGCTCTTCATTCCCGAGCATGACGTCTGCGCATCCATCCAGAGGGTAAATATTTAGTCAGGACATTGTTTCATGCAGATAAGTGACAAAGTGAAAGTGTTTTGTTTTCTGGAGAATAAACTTAAAGAAGTACATAAATCAAGCAGCACGGGCTGAAAATACATGTCCATGAAAACTGAAAGGAAAAGGGAATAAAAACAGGAATTAGTTTCAACATTAATACGCATTTTTACGGATTACAATTCATCACACCATGAGAAACTACTTTCACATCCAACTCAAAGACCTTTCACGAAAGCTAAAAAAGAAGACACCCTAATGACAGTTTCTTCAAACCCCTCTTTGCTCCCCATTAATGTGGTTTTCTCCCCCCTTCATCTTTTTGGTGGTGGGTTGAGAATGGGATGACACTGCGCCTCCAGCCCCCGCCCCCCCCACCACCACCCCCGTATTAACATATTCATCCCCTGCGCCGAGCACTGACACCGCCGTTTTACATTTCCTTTAGCTAAGCTAATAGGCCTTCATCTTGGATTAAAGGAAAATGATCTTCCACCTCAGCCGTGCTCTGACACAGCACCGAGCTCACCTTGTCTCACACATGGACTATTTTTTTTATTTTTATCAATTCAGTCTAGGCATATAGAGGATAAAGAAGCATTTCCAAATGTTAATGGTGGAGACGCTGGATTTAAAGAGGTACATAACACGGACGACTTGTGTATGCCTGAAAGCCGATATTTTTTATTTGCACTGTGGAATTAATAACCTAAGAGAATTCTTGGTTTTGTTATTCACAGCCAAGAATGTGAAATCTGGGGCATCGAATGTGCTCATCGTATACGGCAGTGGTTTTGGTTCCCGTACATCTGTGCTGTGTACCCTGCACGTTAGAGACTTCCAGATGTTAAATCCACCCTTGAAGCGCAGTTTGTCTAGCTGTCTCACCTTCACTTAAAGGGTCCAACGTGTGAATCATCAGCTGGAAAATGCTGTTCCTCATCAAGCTGTTGTGCAGGGAGGCGGAACTACCCCCCCTCTGAAGCCGAGGCCTGGCCTGTGAGAGGAGAAACAAGGTGTCAATCAAACATTCAATTTTTTTTTTTTTTCACCCCGGAGATGTTTATTACAAGCAAAAAAAAAATGTTTTACCAACAACTGTTTCTTATAAAGCGCATATGCTGATATTAACATGAATTGTAAGCACTTTACTCGAGCCATTTCTAATCCAAGCTGTTTGGAATATGGTTCTCTAATCCTCTTTTGCATAAAACCTCTAAGCGGAACCTGCAACCCAGTAAAAATTATCATAAAGTGCCTCGGCTTCTTAAAAATAACTCCCATGGGTTAAGGCAGACGTTCACAGTTCACGTGGTGCGCTCTTTCGCCCAAAACAACCCTCGCCAAGGTCAATCCTGCAGTTGAAGCTGAACTGGAGAACTGTGGGAAATTAGGCACCGTTGCAAGCGGCAGCTGTTTGGAGAGTGTCCCCTTTTGGCTGCCCACAGGTGATGCGTAGGCACAGGAGGTGTCAGGCGCTAATTCACAGGCCCATATGGGTGTGAGCGGGAGGCAAGGGAGACATGTAGGCTGGCAAGGCTTGTGTAAGATGTGGCTTCCTGGTGTGACCCTGACGACTCCTTGTTTTATCTTCTCCCTTTGCAACCTGGATGCAAACTGAAACACTGCGGTGTGCTTTTTGGGCGTGTACAAGAGTCTTCGGTTTTTCCGAACACACGCTCCTTCCTCGATTGTCTTTTGCACGCCGCGTACAGAAACGGATCTGTTGCGAAAGGGCTTCGGGAAAACTGACGGAGCTACTCTCTGCACGCGGGGAGGCTGAAGGTTAGAGATAACAGTGTACATGGTGGGGAGAAACACAAGTTACACTATTACATCTACACAGGGACAAACACAGAAGCAGACGGGAAGAGTGTCAATCAGACAGGACCTACCGACAGCTTGCCGTCATCCTCTGGCGCCCCTGGACTTGCCTTCTCATCCAACACAGACAGAAGAAGTAGTAAAAGGGGGGGGGGGAGAGGGAGAGAAAGAGAAAACAGGACATAGATGTGAAGCATGCCGCACACAACCACACGGACGAGATGAAAAGACGACAGAGAGAGAGAGACGTTACAGTGATGGTGATGACTGACTGTGATGGAAGTGGACAAGACTTGAGGGACAGATTCCTCCCCACTGCTGTGCCTGCCTACTGCGTCAGTCACAAGCTGAGCAAGATTGGATTGTCTCCTTGAATTTCCTTGAAATTCATTCAAAAATGTCACTTCAATTTCACTTATTTGTGTCAACTTCTGTCAGAATTTCTGGCTCATCTTGGTGCACACTAAAAATAGAGTAATGGCGAAGAGCCAAAAAAAAAGGAAAGAGAGAAAAAAATAGTTTGACATTTTGGGAAATAAACTTATTACATTATATGTTCTTGCCAAGAGACGATCGGATTAATACTAGTATGATGCCTATTGTGTGGTTAATATGAAGCTACAGCTAGAGGCTAGTTAGCTTAGCACAGAGTCGACTGGGAATTGAGGGGAAACAGCTAGCCTGGCTCTGTCCAAAGGTAACACAGCTACCAGCACCTCCTTTTTAAAGTTAGGAGTTAACTTGACAAACGTGCTGCAGCTTCATATTCACTGCACAGCAGTCCAGATGTATGGAGGTGTGAGATACGGCTAGGACAGAGCTCACCGTTTCCCCCTGCTGCCAGTCTTTATGCTAATTCAAACTTGCGTAAGTGCCACCTCGTTCTAGCTTCATATCTCTTAAAAAAGTGAATTTCCCATGCTGTCCAGCTAATTTATTTAATCAAATCAAATTTCCTATCTTGCAAAAACCAAAGATCTCAACTTTATTATTGGACTGGATAAAACAAATGATACGACATGTTAATTGGTGAGCTTTAAAGGACCAGTCTGTGGGATTTAGTGACATTTAGCGGTGTGGTTGCTGATCTCGCCCTTTCCTTCCTCTTTCGGGTCTTTGTGCTCCATCAAGATGCCCGTCAACCAGCTGAAGCTTTGAGAATGGCATCAAATCAGAACTTTCGCCACTAGAATGTCAAATTATCCCTTTAAGCAAACAAAGGCACGTCTTGTCCCGAGGGCCTGAAATCTCTGAAACTTTTTGCCTTTGCCGTTTTGTTCCGCCAGTCTTAATGTGATAACTTTGTCTTTGAGAGTGGGCATGTGCCAGATCATGCCAAAGTGACTCCAGTCTCTTAACAATCAGTCAGTTCTCTGCCATCATTCTCAGCGGGTCTATTTGGCATGTGCAGTACTATAACACAGTCTATTTTTGAAACAAAAGCCTTTCACCAACTGCCTGACTGAACTGTGCTCACTTCATCTCCAAAAATGAACGTGCGCGTGTGTGTGTGTGAAATAACAGTCGCTTAAGGCTCCTCTGTTTCTAACTGCAAGGGAACAAACACAAAGCTTTTGTTCAGATCTTAGCATATCAACGCTTTGTTTCGCAGCCTACGCAGTTTTCAGACAGATATGTGGAAATGTGAAATGCGAAGGATCTGCTGTGCGCTGATAAACCGCATAATGCCAATTTAGATAATTATCCCGTTTTGATCTTGCGAGTGTTTAAAAATGCAGCGCAAAAGTACAAATTTTTATGACGGGGGGCCTTAAGGCTCGTCAACGCTGTGATTCATTTGCATGCCGGATGATGCTGCAATGCACTGAATATCAAATCCCCCGATAAGGAGGGCGGGGTGTGGCGTTGAACTCCGGTTCATGAGGTGAAAGATCATGCGAGTGTTCACGTCCTCCCCAACAGAATAATAAATAATAATTGTATGGCTTGACGGCTATTGATTGATTATTGCTAAATCAGGAAGTTACTAAAACAGACAAAATTCACCGCAAGGGCTCATAATTTACCATATATTAGGTTTGTCGCTGTGTAGCTACAGAATAATTACATAAACGATGGAAGCTAAAATTAAACATTTGGAGAAAAAAGGAAGAAGAAAAGCTGAAGCTAATCCTGAGATTTTCCTCGGAGCTATTCAACTATAACCTCATTTTTCCCCCCATTTCATATCTTCAGGGTAATTCCCTGCACACTCAAGGTATACTTATTCTATTTCACTCCCTATCACCCGCCTCAAAGGCAAGTCAGGAGGGTTAGGAGAGAACAGGTGAATGTGCCAGATAGAGATTACGCCGCGGGTCGCTCATTAAGCCAGCGTTAAATATTATGACTAATAATCACATAGGGAGATTAGTATGTTCTCTGGAGTTTGTGTTCTAATACCGGCAGCTCTGCCTTCCAGTTCTTACATAATGTCACATCAGGATCGTTCTTGGAAACGGATCAGCCGAGGGAGATAAATGTGTCTCTTCAGCCGCATGCGTGTAACGCCGCGTTACGGAGAATTATCGATGGGGAGTGTGACATCATCCGGCTAAAGCACTTCCGCTTTCACCGCTTCAAATTGCCCACAGCTTAACGGGGGGGGGGGGGACTTTCGGAGGAAACTGAGCCCACTGGTGAAATGCTGAAAGCGGAGCTGGAAGTCCTGACTTTCGAACATCAGCGGCGGATTATAGGTCTTGCTCATATGCAATTGGAGTGCACAAAAGGGGGTCTATTTCGGGGATGAATTTTCACTTCCTTTATACTTTGACATCCAAGCCAAATTACACAGGAGAATAATCACCATTTTTTCTTTTAACACACTTTTTACCTCACCAATGGTGGCGTTTGATTAAATCCATCAAAGCTGAGCTTGATCCTTCAAATCCTTGATATACCCTAGATATACAATGAATTATGATAACAGCAATGAGCATTACAATTCCTAAATCGTATGTGCCACTTCCCATGTCATTTCCACTTCATTTCCTTTGCAGCTCTGCTTGGTTTTTTGAAAGTTTGAAAAGAACTCAACTCCAAAATCTGCCATTTGACTGCATGAATCATTACTAAGCATTCTCGCTGTCACACTCGGTTCTACTGTCACTACAACACATCATCTAATTTCCACAGCAATAAATTAACTCTGCAAAACTCAAGTGGCAACACATAAATGTTAAGAGATTCTCGCAAGGAGTGCACCGAATGAATCATCTAATGAATGCAGCGAGAAAGTTGGACAAGAAAACGACTGATTGAGAGACAGAAATTATGAAACCATCTTAAAATGTATAGACTGCTGTTCTAATACAGACTCTGGACTGGCTGACTGTGTAACTAGAGTTAAATTACTACAAACTTTAGATCAAAGCAAAACTTTCACAATTTGGCTTAGTTACATAAGAATATTTCTCTCTCTGTTAGCTTCTTTTTTAGCATGGAGTGGAAGCAGGGGGGGAACAAATGTAGGATCATTCTAATTCACTCACTAAGTCACATGATCTATTTCATTTGTTTGATTGGTTAATGTGTCAGACTCTTTCTCTGGCGGGTTTCTCTTTAGTTTTTGATCAACTGACAAACAGGCCTTGTACATGTAATGTGGGTAAGAATAATGTGAACGAGCCACAAATTAAGCCAGATAAATGATAAATCCTTAGCTATTGAAACTGCCATATGTGGATATACTACAAATAAAGCTTCGGCGAAAAACAGACTGTCTGGCTTGTTAAGCAAACTTGAAAAGTGAAATCTTGCACAGCTCCAGGCATTTGCCTATACGTGCTTACAGTAGGCAGCCTGTCTGTCGGAGCGTGACAGAACACCCTTTGAGATTTGTCCATCTAGATTCACCG
Source organism: Nibea albiflora (assembly GCA_014281875.1). NCBI lineage: Eukaryota > Metazoa > Chordata > Actinopteri > Sciaenidae > Nibea > Nibea albiflora. The sequence goes on from CM024809.1 coordinate 11,079,590, forward strand.
TGTTGGAGCTAAACTGTTGAGCAGAACGACTGAGCAGCATCGCTCGCTCGTTTCTCCCTCGCTCTCCCTCCCCCTCTTTCCCGTTTTGCCTGGAGACGATAATGATGATCTTCAAGGAAAGGAGGGAAAAGATGCACAACAAGTCAAGAAGCCATCCACTTGCTAATTAGTAACCCCTTCATTTTTCTAACAAGCAGAACTAATTACAGGATCTGCCACGATGCTGATTTCCCACAAGGCAACGCTCACCAGGACTAAGCCAAAATTGCTTCCTCTTACTCCCCCTCCCATGAACCAATCAGACTCGGGCTTTTGGGAGACAAATAGGGGAACAAAAACTGCTGTGTCATTTTTGCAAGTGAATGTAATCACGCAAAGCTAGCATTGATCAGGGACAAGTCATCTTTGTGATTTCCCTCCCAGGCCTCCACGTGCTTGCAGTGTATTGGATTAAAAAAAAAAAAAAACATGTCCAAATCTGATTTATTCACCAGGCTAAATTTGGACTGTGCACATGCAAAGTCATGGTTTGGCTGAGTAAATACGAGAGGTGCGATGGCAACCTCCTGCAAACCTGATCAGAATCTGCAGTTTGTCCTTCCTGTCAGATCAGAGCTGGTTTTGATCCGCGGACGCGGTAAACAATAAGAGGCTGAGCAGGATTCTCCGTTTTTCTGTGCTTGTAGCAAACGGTGAACAAAAGTTTCTTCCAGGAGTCATTAATATTCTGCAGCGTGACGGCTGGGCTCCTGCTGCAGCAGTCTCTGCCCCAGATTTTTTTTTTTTAGTCTCCCTCTTGTGTTTATCTGCGTGCCCAAAGAGTTATCGATGAAGTTACTTCTTGGATTTTGTTTTCTGGGCTCTACTACCTCAGCACCTCTTTCATTTTACAGAGAGAAGCGGTCCCCAACAGAGACAACTAGACTAAATTCAATTGTTGATAGTGGTCCAATTCTAGTTGCCCTGAGGCAACTGGGCAGTCCTGTTTTTTTTTATTGGTATTGGTCATAGTGATGACATGTCTATACAGTATGTTGTAGTTTGCTTAGTATTACCGTATCATTCTTGCTTACTCTTCCATACACTGACTACGTATTGCTACATCAATGAATAGCTGAGTTTAATTTTCTTCCTTCCCGGTATATATGCATTATGCACAGATGATATTATGGATAACATGCTTTCAAAGTCCAGCTATATACATAGAGACAGTGGCAGTACTTCGATGGGGCAATAAAACTGGAGCCACTCAGAGCTGAAAGGCAGAGGCATCTGGCATATTTGCCCGTTACCCACCAACGTAAACTGAAACCAAGATACGGGACTATGCTGTATTGAGTTCACCTGGATACTGAGATCCTTGTCAATAGCATTAGTGAATAGGAACTCGCCCATAATGGCTGAGTAAACATGCTTGCTGTCCAGTCTGGGCTAGTTTTGACAATTCCCAAAACCTGATATGTAATGCATCCTGGTACGCATGCTGTCAGTGCTGTGGGACAGGATGTCCGAACAGCTGATTCCTCAGTCAATACAAATGGAAGCAGGATGGACCGAGTGGAACGTAGGCTTCATACGTGCAAGAATTTACAGTGACGCGTGCGTGTTTGCCCACCGGCAGACCATGTAACATTTGTAACGTCTTCAAAACGTTAAGCTTTGCATCTGTTGGGAACTATTTTCATCCGCTGATTAATACACATTTGGTGTATTGTTTTTGTGGGATTGAGTCAGCATATACTGCAGTGTCTATGTTCATCATAATGATGGAAGATGTCACCCAGCGCTATTCAGTTTTCACATTAAGAAACATACAGAATCTCAGACTTACCCTTCAGCTCAGCCTTAATTTAGTTTTGCAATTAAATGCTACTTAAATATTCATTAGCACAGCACACATCATCATGCTGCTTTGAGGTTAAGTGAAGTGTTCCATCCAGACAGCGACTATTACTCTATCGCACCATGTTCGCAGAATCCTGACCGCTGACTTACTTTGCTGTTTTGTTGCTCCCTCAGCAGCTTTGCAGACAGTCACCTCCAGTCTGAGGCAAAGAGCACGCACAGAAGACCCTTATCTTAAACGGAAAGTGGAGGTGGGAGTGTGCAGAGGAAGTTTCCTGCAGGCCAGTCAGGTTGTTCAGTCGCGTTTAGCACCGATGGGGGTAATATGCTGATAGAGAGTCCTTCCAGGTCACCTTGGTGGGCTTTGAGTGGGGATGGGGTTGAGGGGCAGCCTCATGCATCACTCGTCCGTCAGTGATGGACATAAGTGGTAACCCTCTTAGACGAGAACAGAGGAGGAGAGGCTTTCAGCGGATTCACTGAGCCCTGGAGCGTTTCTTAATTAGCTCATTAGAGACTGTCTGATTGCAATCACTTCCATTTTAAGAGTTTACTCTCTTGAATTTGGTTTAAAATTCTCGGTGGTTATCTCTGCGGCGTCAGGTCGGCCCTCGACTGCGAGATGCATATACAGCAGCATGTTGCGCGGCGCAGACATCATCGCCCCGGATTTCACAAATTACGGGTATTACGTGAACCGCAACTCTCGGAGCTGATGTAATGTTCAGCTGCTGCAGCTTAGCGGGGCTGATGTTGAGGGTCAGAAATCCCCCCGAGGAAGGAGTTAAGTATGTAAGGCCCGCCAGGCCTCGGCCACCTCCAACCATATGCGCGGTTTCCATCTCGCTGTGGCTGTGTGTGTGTGTGTGTGTGTCACTTTATACACCCACGAGATAGGGATCTTAGTGCCCTTCATATGATGCTTTTACAGTGCAGTTACATTAGCTAATTCGACCCCGCTTTCAAAAATAGCCCCTGATCGATAAGGCTTTCAGTTTCTTGCAAGCCTCAACATTTCACCTTCAGGCTCTCCCTTGCAAAAAAAAAAAGAAGAGAAAAACACAAACAGCAATCTCTCATTTCAAGTTTTCCAGAATTTCTTTACAACAGGGGCCGACGTTGCTAAATCTGGATGCACGTACGCCTTGACCTTTATGGCCTTGAGCTACTGACGCAAGCAGACGAGGGTTATTTGTCCCACGTGAAAATCATCACATGTCGTTTATTCCGATACCTAGATCTCCAAAACCACACCAGCTCCCATCATAATCTGATGATCTGAATACCCGCTAGCCTCAGGAGCTAAAATTACCCTACGGTTCAACCAGTGGACAAATCAACTAGAAATGGCATCCGATGAAGACAGCGGTTAAAGCTGGAGCCAGAGCTATACGGGCTGTCTAGGTCACATCAGAATACACACTCATTAAGCATTAAAGACTAACAGCTTCATGAGCCGAGCCTATTGAGATCCACTCCCGTGTGTGGGCAATAAAACGTGGCGGCTTTGAACGATCTGGCAATTTGTGTCTATGTCAGTTCCCCGGTGCTAGACTAAGGTAGCCTCTCCGAACAGCTGTAAGACTGTAAGGGGCCGGAGGTGAGGATACAGCAATGCAGCCGCTACTACTTAAAGACAAGTGATGGAGAGATAGCTAAACAATCTCCGTTGCCAAAAGCATGTATATAAAAAAAAACTATTGAGAAATTACATTTGAGAAATTGAAACTGAAATTTTTTTTGTTGTTGTTGTTGTTGGTTACAAAATATCCAAGTCAGAATATATGATGAAATATAGAAATGAACTTGGAAGCCATTTCTATTTGTTTATACAGACAACACTGAAGTGGGCGAACTCACTCACGGCTCTGCTTTGCATGTACAATGATCTTTCTGTGGCAAAAGAAAACACAATAGGCTTCGATGTTTCACTTATTATTTTGAGCAGACTACATTGTACTTTTGATAATTACGCAGACACTGTCATAAGTAACAGGGTGACCTTCAGACCATTAACAACGCTGAGGAGGCAGTGAAGAGCCACTGTCCACTCCGATAAGAACAGAAGGGGGGGGGGCGCAAAACAGTGCAATAACCAATCGAGGAGGACATAAAAGCAGCCATCAGCACCTGGGATGCAAATGAGAACTTCGCTTACACAATTATTACAATTGAACGCAATTAAATTGGATATGGAGGACAAAAAGCGGGGCGAGAGCGCTGCCAAGAGAGCTCCAGCATAATCGTAGGCAACAGAGGAGAGGCAGAGACAGAAAGAACTCTAACGGCGCGTTTTGATTGGGCTGTTACTTTATTCTGAACGATGCCTTTATTTCTATTGACTGGTCTAACAGCCCTAAACTTCCAGAACCTAATTACTGGCTCTACAGTACCGCCCCCCTCTCCCCCCCTCCGTAGACAAGAAGCCACAGCTGGAACAGATGATAAAAACTTGGACTCCTCATCGTCATGGTGAGATCAAAGTCACAGGCTTTCTATTTTTAAATGATTGGACTCTCGCTGTCGCTGGCTGCGCTCGAGCACCAGAATGACTCCGTTTCTGTCTCGTACCGTATGTGTGCGGAGATCCACCTGCATGCGTGTCCTTAAAGCCACATCAGTGATCGCGTGGACAAAGGTGGCACGGCTTTGCTGTGATCATTGAGGCATTGAGCCTTCAGTACGCTTGTTTTTTTAGCTACGCTTCTGTATTCATTTTAGAGAGCTTCTGTTTTGTAGTTTCCACCGGTCTCTCAGTAACCTTGGGCCTGCGTGAAATGCGCGCAAGCATTATTGAAGTCTCCCCTTTTTTTTCCCTCCCAAGGTCGCTTCTACAACTTTCTTTTTAAAAGGATATGAACATGAATACTCTGCTCTTATAGAAATACACAGTGCCAATGGAGGACAAGGGCACATAGCACACAAATGAAAAGAAATTCCATTTTAAATGTCAAATCATACAAACGAAGGTAAATGCTTCCGAGTATTGTACAAACAATACTTTTACTATAATTAAAAATGATTTTTCTCAACGGGATTTACTAGAAATTAGCTTGACTGCTGGTTTTATTGCAGCAAAATCCAGCCCAAAAGAAGCAATCTGAAGCAGATGCAGTTTATAATTTGATAGGAGTTCAGCAGTGCACATCTGGATTTCACTGAAAATTAGGTTGATACCCGTCATAGTGGGGAGATAATCCCATGAACACGTCACACGACTAAAATACACAGCCAGTGAGGGAGTTTGTGGAGTGCCTGGTATTCTGTATGTGTATGAGGTAAGGGGTTCACAGGGGTTAGGCTGGATAAACATTTTTTTAAAAAAAAGGAGCAGCATGCAACATCAGGGTTTTTATATGTGACTAAATGGAAGGTGCACAGCATCAGCACTGGTGCTCCAACGTCCAAATTCACAGGGAGGAAACGCAGCCTGCACAAAACCCGCCTTGTAACTGATCTTTGAAGCGCATCCTGATGGAAGATCTCGTCTGCGTGACGCTATTTATAGCTTGGTAATACATCAGAGGTCGCACCTTCCATCTCAGCAGAACCAACATCTGCCTCGATACACACCGGCTTAGCCGACGTTGACGATAGCAGGCATCTGATATTGTGGTTGGACGCGGAATCTAACATACACACCAATCTGCAAGCTCTGTTCACTTCAACACCCACAGACTTCTGTTTGATTCGCTTTCTTAAATACCTATGAGTAATTTCATTTCCTCATTCTCATTCTGACATCACACCGATGCGGGCTTAATGTAATGAACATAGCATAATCAGATTTAGCTTAATTACATATTGTAATCTGATTCATTGTTCAAGTATGACTTGTTTTGTGATGTGTTGTCAGATGTGGCCACGGCCTTCCTTTAAAATGACAGGGGAGACAGTGACTTCATTATCATTACTGACAAACTCCGACTCCTGGTATGTCGCCATGATGGTAACAAGTGGGAGGGGGGCTCGTCACTCCCCCTGTCTTTCATTTAAAAAAACCATAGTGCACAAAGTGCTGGCTAATCTGATCTGCCCGAGCCAGTATTTCAAAAGCAGGCGGTCGGTCCATCAGCCAAACAATGAGAGAGGACATAAGATAACAAGATAAGCCCGGGCCTGGCCTGGTGAGGTGGTCCTGAGGAAGGAGGGGTGGGGGGGGTTATGTACATATGATGACAGACCCTACTAATAACATGTACAGACAGAGAAAGCCTTCACTGCTGTGGCAGAAATCTGACTTTAAGGCCTTAACTGACCTCTTTAAAAGAGGTGTTAAAAGTGTAAATCTATTGCAGTGGATTTGGAAAAGAAAGTGTTTCAGACTGGAATAGAAAAATGCTACTTTTCCTTCACTCACTGTGGAGTGTGGTTAAGATGCCAGCATTGATTGGCTTGGCTTACTGGTCCGTTTTCAGAAAAAGAAAAAGGTCGTACAAACGATTCCTTCGGTGGGCCACCGTCAGCTGTAGTATGCACACATCGGTTGCAGTGAAAAAAAAACTATGGTGGTGGTGCTGGTGGTATTCATGCTCCTCCATCTTGCACTGCCATGATCTTCCAAGTCCGTGAAGCTATCGTGGACTTGAACTCTGCCTCCGCGGTCTGCGCAGTAAGGATTTACTGTGAGTGTGTGGGCGTGAGATGTGTTCAGATGGCGCGGCAAGGGCCTTGCGCAGTGGTGAACTCCTTCGACCACTCTGCACATACCGAGTGACCTAGTGTTCAGCCGTCAGACCTTTGTGCGTCGGCTCTGTCCCGTCACTGACGACACCGCACCACCAGACTAAGAAGCTTAACTGTGAGAGAACGTGCGACAATTAAGAGCAGCGATACAGTAAAGCGATGCCATCTTTGACCTAGGAATCCTTGTAGCTAAGGAGAAGACTGGAGCCACCACTGGCAGGCTTGTGTTGCCCTATCCACTTTAGTCAGTGTAAAATCAGTATTTTTGAATCATGATAATTCCTCTAAACTACTAGTCGTCAGTGTCATCTCAGATTTGTAAAGGGAAACTAAACTGATGAAGGAAGCTGTTATGTGCCAAAGACAGTACTGTTTAAAGTAGATGACAGCAGGTGAGATACAGCCTGTCTGCAGGGTCGTGTCTCCTAAGAGCTGGAACGGCAGAGGTGCCAACCTAACTAAGGCTAAGGCAGAGTGCCCTTGTTGTGAGATTAACCGGCAGCTAAGCACTCATTAGGTAAACAGAGGTATTAAGCACCAATCAGGGAAGAAACGATAATGGTAAATACATCCTAACATCTGTTTGGGCCGGAGATGAACCAGTGAAATGTCATGAACTGGGATCAGCTGAGCTAACAATGCTGAAGCAAGATTACAAATTATTTATTGTGATTATTTGATGATTACACATTTTTGCGTTAAAGCTGCTGTTATCAACATTTTATTTCGACAGTGGATCAAATGACTATGCGTTTATGAAAGGGGTCATAGTGATGACTCAGCAGACAGTTGTTACCTGACTCAACGGTTCCCCTAATGCATCTTACGGCACATCAATTTTGGTTTCATGGTCCACAACTTCACTGTCTGGTTCACTCTCACTGAAGCCATACAGTCCTGTAACTGTATGCTACGTGTCAATAGTGGACGTAGGACATAGTGGAGCAATTAGCAGTTAAAGAGTCACATGTTTTATGCATGAGTTGGTGGAGACCAAACCAGAGCTAAAAATAGAAGTGAATATCATTTGACATTCATTAGAAACACAACTCTCGCGTCTGCTGAATGCATAAATCATCAACGTTTTTGCGAACAAGCTCAACTTAAGAGACGATATCATGTCAGTGTCGTGTTTGACGGCCTGTGTTTTTCTGCTGCCACCAAGTGGCCATGAAAAAAGAGCAGCTTAAATACCATTGGCTAGCAGTCACATTCAGCTTTCTTTGTTCTCGGCATGCGATGGTGTTGTTTGTTTAGGAACACAAAGAGTTCATTTTCCACCCACAGCGGCCTGATTCATTGGTTAGTGGTTACAGGAACCGTGTGTTTCAAAACTGCAGGAGAATTTGCGCAACAAAAGATTTACTGTAAGTAACACACAGTAACACGCCAAACTGTGTCCAGTCTTGAACTTCCTCCACATGTATCTGAGACGTAATATGCTGAAAGGATAGGCTTTTACCTTTTTTGCTGTACCGAGCATTCATGGTTGCGTTAACTGACCACTGAACTGCTATAAAACAATGGCTTTAAATAGACCTGGCGTCCACACTGAGATCTGACAGTTCCCTTTGGTATTGATAATGTTACACCTCCTCCCTGGGTGAGGAAAAAAAAAAAGAAAAAAAGATGACACCTCTTATCTGTCAAATGATCGAAAAGCAAACCCTGCTCTCAACATTTAATGCTCTGCCTGGGAGCTAAGGTATTGCTTTCCAGAGGAACAAAGCCATCCATTTTTACGTTACAGAATAAAGAAGTTACGCAGAAGTCACTTCTTATGCCAATACAAAAAAAGAGAACGCAACAAAAGTAGTTGTATGGACAGATGAAAGGCAGACAGTCCAACAAACAAAATCTCAGAATTGAACTTTACATGGTATTTGTAGTGTATTGTTAATGGCCTACTGCCAATTTCCAACCAAATGACCTTAAATCTCTAGAGTAACACCACATCACTTTTGCTGCTGACTGTCCTGGGTTTCACTCTATAGCTGCAATGCAACACACAACAGGGACATCCCAATATCATAATGCATGAAATAATCTCAGGGAAGCCCATTTTAATCAAGTGTTTAGTTCAAGGGCATGGCGACAAATGACACCCTATTGTCCTCACAACGCAATACATCAGACCTGACCAGTAATGTATGGAGGATTAAGGACACCTGCTCTCACGTCGTAGTAGTGAATGTCACTTCAAAACAGACAGACACAAACCCAGAGCCTCAATCATATTTTGGAGACTTTCATGAGTTAACTCGCTCATCTGTCGTCATGCTGCTGTTTTACTCTCCGCTCGTCATGTATGAATTGACGCGCGCACACACGCCGGCTAAATTGCTAATTAAATCTCAAAATAACATTTGCGTCTTGAAATACGCGTCCCCAAAGTGCCAAAGCTTGATTAAAAAAAAAAAATTAAAAAAAAAAGGTGTTTAGATGATTATATTCTAATAATATTTGTGCCTTTCTAGTTCCATTAACCCCGTAGACCCAGACTACAAACTAAAGAGGTTAACTCACACTCATCTGTATCTCGTACAATAAAAGCTTTAGACTGTCATTCGTGCATGTAGTTGTGTTTTTATATGTTATTGCAAGCAGGGTGTAAGAGAGGAGAAGCGAAGTCTGCTGTACGGCTCACAGGAGATGAGACATGATGGCTGCGGATGATAGACTCATCTGTCTTGAACTATTTTTTCCCCCCCATCAAAAGTAGTGTTTCATCACACACACACACACACACGCACATACGCAGACAGTTCTGTTGGCCAAAGTACCCAGAATCCATTGCAGCTCAAGGTCACCTGAGTCTTCTCTGGCACTCAGCCTGTGCACCTCACTTCTCACTCTTTTCTTGCACGTAAGACATAAATCAAATTAGAATGACAGAAATAGGACCTACCGAAAATAACTGTTTTCACGGGTGCTTTTTTTTTTTAAAAGGAGGGAGGCTTTCATTTGGGCATTTTTGGTTTACACGCTGCGTATCAAATGGTGACGTTTGCTTCCTGGAGAGCCCCCCCCCCCACCAATATTGTGTAACCTGCAGTTTAAATATCCTTTATGTACTTAGAATAAATCCAGATTTAATTAAAGCTTTACAGTACAACTTTCTCAAATTTCATTTCCATTTCATGTCACAAAAGAAATCTAAATCCGTCCGGATAATCTCTACACCAGTATCAAATTGCACTGCAGTGTCTTTTGCCCTCAAGTGTCATTGAGGGAGCGATTGTGATGTGAAGTAACCCAATGATTTCTGTTATTTTTAACTAAGGAGTATTCACTGTTTACGCTACTGAGCAAAATGTAACATATTGCACTGAATGACTGTACGTGAAGAACCTCCCCTGAGAGGAAAGATGGTGGAACAAAAACAAGACTGCCGCAACCATCCTGAAGCCATTTACTGTCTGTGGTTCACCTCATCGCACTCTAGGTGGTTTACGTGTTTGGGCAACAATTTAAAAGACAGTATTTGTGTGTGTGGGAAATCTTTAACTTGGGGGGGGGGGGAATAGCTCCTAAGATTTTCCGGGGGATTTGTTTGTCGGACACAATTTGTAGAGCTTAACCCAGAATTACACATTTGACTGCGTTTTATTAATCCCACAGTGGAATACTGTATGGCAGCTCTGTGCAGCGTCGCTTGAACCGCACAATGGGCAGTTCAGTTCTTGAACGTGCTCCATGCTTAACACCCAAAAAGTTTCTGTTTTTTTTCCCCCCTCGTTCTCAGTCGACATATGTTTGGTTCTTGGATCTAAAAGTGCAGAACATCTGTGAGACAGTGTTCTCATTTGAAAATGGTCATTAGGGTGATGAGAACAAAAAAAAAGAAAAAGATGCATGGAATTGAGAAGCACGTCACCACGGATTTTGTTTTTGGCTCAGCTGAAACAATCAAAGAAAGCCTGACTTTGTCTGCGTGTAAAAGGATGAGTGTGTGTTTCCATGCCAGAGAGGAGACATGGAAGGTCATTTCTATTAGTCAAAATACTAAAACTCATTACTGCACTCCACTGTATCTTTCTCATAGTCTGACATTTTACAATTTAGAAAATTGGACTGTCAGAGGAGATGGTGGTGAAGAGAAGTGGAAGTAAAATAAAGGCAGGTGAAGAAACCAACTCACCTTGGGCTGAACTTCCACTTCTACCACTTGGTTCTTGTTCATGCAATTTTTGACGAAGCTCTCAACGTGGCTGTTGAACTTCATGAAGATCACGTAGGCGGCGTAGCCTGAGAGCAGCGTGAGACTTTCCCATATGGTGATGATGTTATCCAGGAAGAAGATGATGAGCAAGATCAGATCCAGGATGTAGAAGGAGACATCGCGGAAGAGCGGCCACCACGTTAGGTTGAGGATCTCCTTGGAGAAGATGGCACACATCCCAATCACGAAGAGGATGTTGAAGACGGCTGAGCCCACGATGGTCCCAATACCGACGTTGCTGTGTGAGATGAAGACGCCGATGATGGAGGTGAAGAGCTCTGGGGCTGAGCCACCTGCTGCCATGAAGGTGGCACCAGCTACGTCATCCGAAATGGACAGCTTTTCCGTGATGACTGTCAGCGCTGGGACGAAGAACTCGTCGCACACTATGGCTAAGGCAATGAACATGTAGATCATGCCGAACATATGGAGGACAACTGCTCCTTGGCGCCTCTCCTGAAGGGTGAAAATGTCTTGCGGGTACTCCCCTTGGCTCTCGTTGCTATTTGCTGTAGATTTCATGGCTATTGGCATGTCAGCTGACACATTGGGGTCCCTCTGAGGTTGGGTGAAAAGAAGAGTCCTGTGGGGGGCCGACTGGTGGAGACTCTCCTTGGGGAGCACTGGCTCACTGAGACCCCCTGAGCTCCAGGTCAAGGCACTGAAGGAGACGGCACTTACGGCCACCAGGCTGAAGACGAACCCTAAGATTCGCACTGGCCTCAGCTTTTTCCGCAGACACCGGTGGCGGTGGCCCTGGCGCTTACAGGCAGCACCCGCCGTGAGCCTCCGCTCTAGTGAATCCATGCAGGGTTGATCTGAACTCATGTCTGTGCAGCTTGTGGGGTCCACACTCTGAAAGGTTAGGTAGGAAGAGGGGAGGGAGCAGGTTTTACCGGAGACAATGCATGGCGTTGTCTTCCGTTTCAAATGAGTTGAAAAGATTGTAGGTGCTCTCCAGGGTCTGGTTTGCCGAATGATGTCTTCATATTAGCCTCTGCTGGACAATGTCAAAAGAAAAATAGTAATTAAGGCAGGAAAGAAACTCAAGAGTGTAAAATCCACAACAAAATATGATCAGATTATTTTGTCACTTTGTCAGAGTTAAATAGGACAAAGAACGAAACAGTTGATTAATCATAACAAAGTCATTTTTGCTGATAGGTATCCATCACGAAAAACATTTGACTCATGCAGATTTTCAAATGTGCGCTTTTGGTGCTTTTAGGACTTTGCAAATTGAGCTGGTAATGTACAACGAACAATTTCTTTTCTCTTTTTCTTCATAAGAAAATTTGAAATAAAAGAACATGACAGCAGCTAGATTAGCCAATCACGATTGGTGCTGTGGAAAAACCTAATCTCCTCCTGACCACTGCCAAAAGTAGCTACATACAGATAATCAGAAATTTACAAATGACAAATATGCACAACACCACAGTGTTACACATGTGCGGAACACTCGTGATCTCATGCACATTTAGTGCACGGTTTAGGAGATAAAAAATAAATGAAGAATTTATAACATTCATGTCTAATTTAGGTGAAAATAGTCCTTTGTGACCTCAGATTTACATTAGCTGCAAAGCAGCGAGTGTGTTTTGAATTCAGTAATTCACAATGTCAAGTAATTCACGATCAATTCAAAGCACGAGATACAACAGACAAAAAAAAAAAAAAAAAAAAAACTTAAACCACGCAGAATCATCTGCCTGTGTAACTATTTCAGTGTTGAATTGTGACACCCTGCAGTCAGAATGGGGAAAGCTGCTGGTTTTACCTGCAAAATAACAGGGAACGAGAAGGCCGACGGTTTACGGACATCACTTGGCTGCAGTCAGTGGAAATCGGTAAATTCTATGACGCCGCTGCTCAGGTGAAATCAGATAAAAACACGTCCTGTCCTGTTTGACTTCTCCCCGATGCACAGCCTGCTGCCTCCGAGCTTCACGCCTTGTCTGAAACTCTTTCCCACCCTCCCCTCAACCTCCCCGTGTGCCCTTCAATACTGCCTTCGCCCTTTCAGCTGTATCATCATCATCAGCATCAGCATCACACAACACACACGGCTAACCGTCATCAGCCGACCAAAACAGCCCCCCCACCCCAACATTAGTTTCCCCCCTTGGCGAGGCGCATGACGCGTGGAGCGTGGCTGCAGGCGAGAGTCATGCCTTACCTTAGACAGAGGCGAGAGGGAAACAGCCGCGCGGCGCAGCAGCAGGTTGAAATTAGGAAATCCTCTCCGGTGCCCTCTTGCTCTCATTGAGCAAAATGTGACCGGTCTCCGCTCTCCGACGACAGAGGAGGAGCTTTGGATGGAGGAGAGAGAGAGACAGAGAGAGAGAGAGGGAGAGAGAGAGAGAGAGAGAGAGAGAGAGAGAGAGAAAATGCTTTTCCAACTGCGCTCACCTCTCTCCCTCACAGCAGCAGCGGCGGCAGCATCCCTCTCGTCTCGGATGAGGAGAGAAGGTGGAAAGAAAAAATATAATAATAATAATAATAAAAAAAATTACCCGGTCGAAAATACCTTGCTAATGTAGCAGAACAGTGTGCAGGGCTGGGCTGACCACGTGACCCCGCTTGGTTTATTAATAAAGCCAGGTAAGCAGCAGACAGCGTATCCTTTCCCGCTGGGTTCACGCGGTGGGGGCTTTGGTGATGCTGCGTTTTGAGGGAGGAGTTGCCGTGGTTACGCAGCAAAGGCTGTATTTCCACTGTTTTTTTTTCTTTTTTTCCTCCTTTTTATTCCTCTCTGATGACGGAACAGGTGGATAAGCTTCGGCTCGGTTGCTGATTTGTGTGCACGCCTTAGGTCATTTCAAGGTTACGTGTATCCAATACTGGATCCCTCTCTCAGAGACACTGATGTTGCAGCATCATTGACAAATTCCGCATCATCACACCTGGGCTAGAATATAATATTTCATTTTGAAGTTGATTTTTTTTTTTGTTTTTACAATTTGGGAAATTTGCTCTCTTGTCAAGGAGTGTGATAGCTCCCTTACATCTGCATCTTGAAGGTTAGCATAGGGACAGAAAACAGGGACTGTGTGAGAAAGTAACAAGATCTGCCTGCCAGCAAATCCAATGTTCATTAATCTGTCTCATTTTCTTATTTCTAAATAATAATAATAATAAAATAAAAACGTTTGTGGAAGGGACTATTTCTTGGTTTGGTGCAGTGACGTCCTGGAATTTAACTTCTTTTGGCACTGTACTCGTAGACCTTTCCCACAGCAGCCATTTTAATATGAAATAGTAAGGTCAACACACGTGTCACCAGTTATACTAATTAAGGTTTCCTTCCCTTTATTGCGGCGCGGACTTTCCGGTGATGCCACCCGGAATCTGACCTGAATGGAATGGAGCCTTAAGCACTGTCATCGGTAACGCCAACGTGTTTAACCAACTGTTTCATGTCAAAATGGCTGCCGTGAAAGAGATCTATTAAATAAACAAGATATAATGGAATTAGCTAGATTTAAATGGGCTGTAGTCGGATTGTTACCTTTTGTTTCCCCTTCTAGATGCTAAGTTAAGCTAGCTGGCTGCTGGCTCTGTGGTAAAGAGGTACCCGTCTTCTCGTCAAACTCACATCAGGGAAGCAAATAAGCGCATTTCCCCAAATGTCAAACTATTCAATTTTATTTATTTACATTTTTTACATACTTATTTTTTGGGTTTGGACTGAATGGGAGCGTAGACATTAAAAGGTCATGCATACATAACTATCGCCTCTACAGCCCCTCCCGGGTTACCATGTTTCCCGCTCATGTCAGATAAAGCCTCCCCGACCACTTAGCATTAGTCGACAGGACAAACCGTGTTGGATAGATGCGGACACGCAATCTCTACACAGTGTGACAAAGTATGTGTGACATTAATGGCCTGGTGCTGTATAATAAATCATGATTCAATGACCTCATTGATTGGCCCCTCTCCTCTGCTCGGCTCCCATCTCCTCGCCGCTGTAGCTGCCTCTTGTTACCTAACAGGAAATGCAGAGGATGACAGCATTAACTTACCTCAGGTCTGAAAAGTCGGATGCTTTGTGACTACTATCTGTTGTGGCTCATACTGAGTTTTCTAGTAAAGCTCCAGTGTGTAAGATTTAGGGGGTTCTATTTACAGAATATGGCAGAAATTGAAGATACACATGAAGACATAACTAAGAGTTATTATGTTTTTGTGACCTTATAATGAGTATATTATATCTACACATGTTGTGGGTCCTCTTCCATGGAGTGTGCTATGTTATGTATGTTTCTACAGTATTCTAGAACAGACAAACACTGGGATGAAACAGGGAAACAGCTATTTTAATCTACTAAAAAAAGTGTTAAAAAGACAAGACAGTTGCTATTTATCTACCAGACTATGTCTCAGCGAGAAGCAGTGACTTCCTCAAGTGTTGTCATTATTGGTTGCTGGGCAACAGGTCAAGCTAAGCTGATTGCTGGCGGTAGCCTACTGCACCTATACAACAGCGGTACGGATTTTGTCGTCCAACTTTTGGCAACGAGGCAAAGTGTATTTCCCATGATGCCTCACTGTTCCTTCAAGCATGAAGACTTCACCTCCATTGCCTAATGTCAATCATAATCATCATAATCTTTCCTCTCGCAGGACCGAATAGCACTCTTCAGTCCTGAGATGTCACACTCTAAAGCCCAGAAGACCATTTATTTTGTTGCACTGTGACTTGAGTTGGATTCCCTCACTACATCCATGATGCATTTGTCTTCATACTCGAGATATTCGCACTGGACAAACTGATGGCCGTCCCGTCAGGCTGATCAAAATGCGGATGTGATTGGTGAATGAGCACATAAGTAGGCTACATCATTGATTTTACACATGACGTTCAGTTAACTTGTCATAGTACTACTCATCATGTGAAAACAGTTATATAATGTCTAAAGTGGCTCTGGAGGGAGCTTTTAAAAAAAATAACCCTCGTGATGTCATGGTGAGCTCGACTTAAAACGTTTAACAGCATGCCTGCATTACAAAACTGAGGTGCAGTGTTGGAAAGAAGAGTGGGTTTAGAAATCAAGAAGGATCTAATTATAGATTCTGTTGAGCTGCATTATGGGAAGTGTAGGATCCAGAATCTTTGGAGCTCGACTAAAGGGGATAACATTCAGGATATCTAAATCTCTGTTGCTTCAATGGAAGTACAGCTTTATATTAGAGGTGCAATTATTCATTAATTAGTCAACTGATAGAAAAGAAATCTGCAACTATTGTGTTAATGGGCCATTAAAAAAGGTTCTCAAGCGTACATCATTTAACATTTTGGGGAGTTTGAAGATTTGGGGACGTTTGGTCAAACAAAACAAGACATTAAATGATATCACCACTGGCCAACAAATAGTAAAAAGATCATAAATCAAAGTTGTGATTGATTTCAGGTTTTTTGACCTTGTGCATACACCCAGCCTCAGGGAAATGTGTAAATCAAGAAGTTGGAGTGACTCGATAGCACACACAAGGCTGTCAGAATAGCTGATCCTTTTGTTTGAAGTGATATGTTTAGCTGTATGAGTGCATGTATCTGATCAGTCCATATCATCATCATCATCACAAAGCACGACCATAGCACTTCAAATCAGATTTGTCAATACTTTTGCCTATCAAATGAGTTCCCATCCAGGCTGTCAGCTCTTTTTCCAACAATGGCCCCCAGTGCACACACACACACACACACAGCCTCACCCACATCGCCGCACTGACTCTGATCTGGCTGCATTTCCTGCATAAAAGTGATGACTGGTGGCAGGTCATGTGGGTTGTGGTGGCGAGGAACGGGGTTTGGAGGGGTGATGGTGGGAACTGTTTTGATTTGTCTGAAATCTGTGCTGTTACAAACACAACAGAAATTTCCATGCTGGCCCTGCCCCCACTCGGCCCACCCTCGCTTTGGCTCGGCAGCTAAATCCGAGCCTTTGTGTCCCACATAGTTGTATGGATTTGTCAGCAATGGGGCAGGGGCGGTGGGGGGGGGTAGACAGGATGATAACCAAGCAAGTTTTTTCCGGTGAAGAGGGAAGCACAACTGACTGAAGCAATGTATTAAATTAGCACTATTAAACGAGTCGTTTTTATCAATACCTAATGCCAATAGCTGTCTGGTCCTGTAGATGAGGAAAGTAGTGAAATTGGACAGTCCCAAGATAAGCTTTTTCTAAGAGACTTGCTCCGGATTAGATGTTAAAAGCCTCATAGTAGCCCCCCCTCCACCACCACCACCACCACAAGTCTGTACAAAGAGGCTTGGACAGACCACCTGCCCCTTAGGAAAATGTGGTCAGCAAAACAAAATGGGCACAGGCACCAATGGGATGCACAGGTAGTAAACAGTGAATCAATGAAGCTCTTGAAAGGGCTGAGTAAATGTATTCCAAAAGACAGATGGTCTGTCCCTGAGTTATAACACAAAAGCAAGACTGTTCAAAGTGGGAGACACCATTTTAGCTTTAAAAAAACCCCCCCAAAAAACGGGGGTGGATTTGAATATTCATTTTAGCAGTAGTATCTCTAAAGAGATTCATGAATTGATAAGCCACGGGGCTGATTACTAAGTGCTGGAGCTGATTAGATACGAACGCTCTGTTTTCACAGGTGGTCCATGTAAATGTTGAGCGTTGGGAGGATTTAAAATACTGAGGTAATGAATCCAATCGGCCCCTCCAAACCTATTTTAAGGAGCCTTTAATCTCTTACATCTGCTGTCTTTTTTTGTGAAATGTTGTATTATTGCCCTTATTCTTTTGGAATACTTTAATCAACCAGTCATGTTGGTGGTGCTGCCTCCTCCGCCTCCTGGCAGTCACTTATGGAGATTGATATGTTCTGTAGCCAGCCTCAAGTGGCCAGTTGAGGAACTGCCGTTTTTGGCATCTCTGCAAAGGCTTCACTTCATAGTCGGGGAGGTGGCCTTTGATTTCATGAATTAAAAGTCAATCCCAGATTCACTCTTGTCCTTGCTCAGCCACTCTCTACTTTTCACTTCTTGCCATCTGCTATTGTCCCCTTTGGTCTCTTCACCTCTGTCATTATGTCTAGAGAGACATCCACTGCAGCATTCCCTGCACCCTGGGTCCAAAATGTGTGAGGTACAAACACAAACACTCCCCCGGTGCTGAGCTCACAGCCCGAGCATCCTGGCTAACAAATTTAGGTTCTGATACAATTCTACTCTGCCATCATCCAGTCTGTTGTCTGCTCTTCAATCTCCGTTTGGTTTGGATCGGTCACCAAACAGGAAAAGAACAGACTTGCGACGGACAATAAGAAAAAAATTGGAGGTGTCAGCCTGCCCTCCATCTAGGACCTGTCCAGAGTCAGAAAATGGGCAGGTAACATCTCTGCAGACCCAACACACCCTGGTCACAAACTGTTTCTACTGTTTGTACAAAGAGAGCCGAAGTCAAATTCCTTGCGTGTGTGTTCACATACCTGGGGAATAAAAGTGATTCCGATTCTGATAGTTTGCTGCATTTTCTTTTTTGCTATTCATGAGGAAACTTTGTAAATCACAGAGAGTTGATGCAGAGCGGCCAGAGGACATCAGAGGCAAAACCAGAAAATGGTTTATCCATAAAATATGACCCAGTTTCACCAAAATAAGTGAAATAAGTCTGTGACTTAATGCATTACATAATTCTCATGGGAGCACAAAGTTACATAGTGCAAGAACCGGTGTACGGGGCACAGAGTGGGAATGACAGAGAGTTTGTCAGGATGCTAAACTTGGAATAATTAAATACTTGATCGCTTTATGCCCTCAGTACGCACTGGAAGTTCTGCGGGAACTCCAGGATGAAGCGGAAACAAAACAAAACAAAAGAAAGTCCACATCAGCATTTTACATTTGACTGAAGCTGAATACATTATCTTAAATAGATTTCTCTGCTGGGGTCATGAGCTCAGCTCTTGTAAAAATCCAATCAATCTTTGCCTCTTGCGACCTTTTGCGTTTAACCATTGCGGGACAATGCCAAGCAAGGACAAAGGAGTCGTATTGATTGCTACGTTGAAAGATTAGACGCTTGTATGAGCGAAGGTGATTTCGGCAACAACCTGACACTGGAGCATATTTCCTTTGGCTGTTATCTGTCATTGAGAAGTCCGATGTGATGGAGGACCGCATTGATACAGGATGTGCGCTGCATTATAAGGTTAATCCTTATGTCAACAGTCCCACAGATGGGCAGACCTGCTGGGCATGCAGGGATGAGGTTTGGAGGGGAGGGGGGGTGCGGCCAGTGAAAATCATTGCTGCCTGTCTGGTTATGATATGTAGGGGGGAGGAATGAGGGGGCAAAAACTAGAGCTAGAACTAGACAACTAGAAATAAAAATAAAATAAAAAGTCAAAAAATATTTCATGCTCTGATGTCATTAGGAAGGCAAAAGCAGAGCTGTAATCCTATTTTAATCGCAGTGGATTTATTAAACAGGAGCAGCAGGTTTAAATCTCAGCAGATTACACAGAAGGCCCAAGGAGATGTGGAGAGGGGGGGGGCGGGGGGTAGAAAGGCTTGCGTAATCAAGTGCACTTAAGGTGATATGATTCATCTTTGACTAGTCAGGACTGTGGTGGGGCTGTGGGCGTCATGGGGTTCCTAGAAATGTGAGTAAAGTCAGATTTAAAATAAATAAACTTTATTCATGATCGGGAATTCATTGATAATTTGTTGGATTAAGATCTGACTTGAATATTCTATTGAGACGTTTTAGAGTAATTACTTCTGACAAGATTAAGACAGGCTGCCTGCAGATGTTACTAATTATTTGGACGTCTGTGTGTGTGTGTGTGCGCCACGGTGTCAGCTCAAATCTCTTTGGCACCCTTTATAAAAAATTTAAAAAAATAAAAAGACCTTGATTTTGGTGACCAATGGGTTAATCCCAGGTCATGTCACGTCTGGATGTAATCAAATCAATCCTATAACAGAACATGTAGAAGGAGCTTGGACCTCTAGAGATCACCTGTAAAGTTGGCGATCAAAAAACAGTGACAGTGTGTGTTGCAGTTTTTTTTATGCTTGCTACACATTTAAAAAAAAAATCTTGCAACATATTTATTCTAAGTATCAAACTGGTATCATTTAAAGCAATATTAAAGGAGTATTCATTATCAACAACAAAACAGTGCGAGTGAACTTGTCACTGTCAAAAAACTAATGCAGCCCCCCTGAGGAATTCGGACCAAGTTGAGCATAAAACCAGCCAGTCAGTTTCATGCCCTTAAAAACGATATGGAATGTGCCAACACACAGTTCAGAGCCGTGCGCTGTCACTGAACTTTGCCTTCGCCAAATGCTTCATCTAAAGAAGATGCCAAGTTCACCATCTGTTGGCTGAGCTTGGCAAACGTCTGTTTGTGACACAGCATCTCTTTTATAGGGAGCCATTTTGAGCCATTTCTCTCATTTTTAGAGCAATATGCTGCATATGCTGTAGATTATTAAGCGGCCCGCAGCTGGATGGTTTTCTTGAATGAATGCTGATTTTGACGGTTTTGGATAAGCTGGCATTTCAAAAACGAGAAATAACAACAACAAAAAAGCATGAACCCTTTTGAGAAACTGAGGAATTTTTTTGAAGAATGTCTTCAATGTGTTGGGATTTTAGGCTAAACTGAAAAGAAAATATCTTCAATTGAATTAAGATTTTAGAATACATAAGCTGATGGGACCTTCCTGAAACTAAAGGGGACTCCATGGGTGATATGCATCACTGTCTACAGATACATTAAAGATCCCTCAGAAGTTAATTAAACTTACAGAGCATTAGCATACGCATTTGCATAAAAGTGTATTACCTTATACTTATACATATTTGCGCTCCAGTCCAAGTTTGAATGACAGACTTCCTACTCACAGTACCATCCTGTGAACTACCAGGTATCTAATCACAGCTGCCATCTACTGGACAACTCATAGATTGTTTTTTGAGTAACTCGCATTGCTCCTTGGTTGTTTTGATGACTTCCCGTTGAGGGTTTTAGTGGAATAAACTCTTGAGATATCCATGCTGAACTTTTTGACTTGTCAAGCAGGAAAAGCAAAGGTGAAATAAATCACATTCATTCGGGCTCAGTACATGCAGGTGTGCCAGTGTGACATGAAAGGCGGCCAATGTTAACTGGTTACACCTGTACTTTTTCTGCTGCAACATGTCAGAAATGAACTCTGAGGAGGTTCAGCCGTGTCTGATTATTTTTCTGGGAAAAACCACAAACGTCACCCGTTTCACCTGCTGAATTATTGGTTTTAAATAAGGACTTAGCTCCTGCAGAATTCAGAAAATGGGATGTCGGTTGGATTCAGTGGCATCTGGTTACATCCAAGTCAAGTCAAGTGGGTTTCATTCTCATTTCAACCACGCGCACAGCACTCAGGGGAACAGACTTGGAGATGTACATAATATAATTATATCAGAATCAGAATCGCTTTATTGGCCAGGTGTGTGTACACACACCAGGAATCTGACTCTGGTTCACTGTGCTCTCAATTGTACATACAGGTATAGACATAAGTACAGTTTAAAAGACATATTTGTGGACTGGGTAAATGACTGATGATAGTGCAATGATGCAGGTGGGGGAATAAATATGGTTTCTACAAACAGTTGTATTATGTACATGACGTAGGTGGATATGACACTGTATAGTATTTGGTATATATAGAAGAGAGGTATATATTTGATCACATTTGATAGCAGCAGAGATAAAAGATGCAAAGCGTGCATGGATATATGTGCAATATGCAGGATTATCCTTGTGTTGTGTTACATGCTATTAATTGTATTGTAATTATAATTTGTTACAGCCGTTGCAGGATTTCTTTTTTGTTATTTTCAAAATAAAATGGCTAATGCAATTTTAAAATACAGTTAATGAACATTCGTTTCTATAATATAAACCATATTACGTTTTCCTACTAATTTCAGGATATATTTGTGTAGTAACGTCTGGCCACCAGCAGGGGCGGAATAACAATCAGCAGCCTTGAAATCGCCGGCATGGAGGGCCTTTAACCTCTAATACCCGCCTTGCTCCTTCCTCTTCCGGTTACGGCGACAGCAGGTATGGCGGCCCCTGCTTTCCTCTGAAACATTATGGTTTTATAATCCACTGTAATCCTACGTTTTACAAGTAAATGCGGGCGATCTCAAGTTAAGATAATGTAAAGAACAAGTCTTTGCTTCAAAGGGTGTAATAATTGTATTATTTGGTGATTTGTATAAGACATTTTTTTAAGATGCCGTTCCCGGCTCCCTATGGCCGCTGTTCAATACACCGAACTGAGTGTGGTAGTCGTGAAGTTGGCCACCAACCACGCTGATGCGTGTTTTAATATAACAATAACTACACGTGTGATTCATATTACCTAAAACGGCGTGATCTTCTCATTCAGCCCGTGTTTTGTGAGCTAACGTTAACGTTAGCCGGTGTCACTGACATGTTGAGCACCGCTAGCACAACTAGCATGGTTAGCATCACGTTCAAACCTAACGGAGTGTTGTGTCTGTTTTCAGCTTCAAGATGGTGCAGCGCCTGACTTACCGTCGTAGGTTGTCCTACAACACCGCCTCTAACAAGACCAGACTGTAAGTGGCTTTAACACGTCGTCTCTGTTAATGTGAAGCTAGCACCATGGCACGCTTGTTCGTACCCGTCCTCCTGACTTACCGCTCCCGCGGTGTTCTTCCCGCAGGTCCCGGACGCCTGGTAACCGCATTGTGTACCTGTACACCAAGAAGGTTGGCAAAGCCCCCAAGTCCGCATGTGGCATCTGCCCAGGAAGACTGCGTGGAGTAAGTACACGAGATTGAATCTCGATGAGTGCTTGTTTCTTCCCCCCCCCCCCATCAAGGTGTACATGTGTGGTTGTAAGGCATCAGCGTGAGCACTTCACATGGGATCAGTCTGAGTTAGTACTGTCAAACGTACCTGTAGATATTGATGTTCTTGCCAGATGTAACAACTATACTCCAATTGAAGGAACTAAGAAGGGGATCCTGTTCCCGTGTGTTTCCTGAATGAGCTTTGATATTAAATGTGAATATATAAACTAAACTGATTGGACATTGAATGGATAGATGATGATCTTGATTTTAGCCTGTAAATATACAGCACTGTGCTGCAAGAGGATCAACACAGGTGCCCTGATTTGCTGTTTGGAAAAGCTGTCCTCCTCTGACAATATAATGGTTTTTAAAAAAAAGAGACACTCATGCTTAAAAGCAAGCCAAAATACTAGTATCAAATCTTGTCCATGTAGCGGCGTTCATGGAAACAATCTAGTGATCGATTTTTGCTGCATTAGTGAAACAAACTTCCATAAACTGAAGCATTTTACTAGAGGTGTTGCTCTGCATCTTTGATTATTCGGCTGTAATGTAACTACTTAGCAAAGAGTGGCTAAGATCATGTGTTTTTGGGGGGGTGTGTATGTATCTAATGTGTGGACATTTGTACAGTTTCATTTTGGAAAACTGTGATAGGTTAATATTAGTTTTACTTCTAGTTCACATGCTCTTGTTGGAAACGATTCAGCTGTTAGGACTGGAGTTTTCCGTGAACTCTGCTTATTTATAATTAGCGATCATGTCCCTAGTGATGTATTATTGTAAAGATGTGTAACAGCTGAAGGTATCCAGATGTGACATCTTGACATTTAGTTGAAGGGACTATTGGTGTTAATGCTTTACACAGGGACGCTCATGTAAGTGGCCTGGATCTTGATTTTTTAAATACAACTTTTAGGCAGTTCAAAGTTTAGGCAGAGTCATCTTAATTTGTGTCTTGGGGTAGTTATTTAGAGAGGTCTTGGAGACAAACACTGTTCAGCTTAGGAGAGATCTGCAGGTTATGATATTTGAATTAGTTCTTACCTCCATCCATCAGGACTTGTGTATTGCCATGTGAGAATTCAGTAAGGATGAGGGCCAAATTTACAAAGTAGTATTTTACACCTGAAAACAGAAGTGCACACCAAAGCGTCTGATCTTGTAACACAGTGGCATAAAACGTGAAGTGCAGTTGAACACAGAATTCTCATGGAGCATACAAAGCATTGAATGTATTAAAACCTGGTGCACACTTTAAACTTTGTACTTCTAGAGTGGTGAAAGTATTTTTAGCCAACAGTTTGCTGATGTTCTCATCTTTCTGGATACCTGTAGACTAATTCTGAGTAACCTACAGCCCAGAGTTGAGTTGCTCTTCTGATTGTCCTGTCACAAATGAACCTGATTAGGATAACTGTCCACTGGTTGGTGATAAATAAAGTCTGCATGTTTTCTACTGGGGTCTCATTGTGGTTCTGTTCTGTCTTGTAGATCCGGGCTGTTAGACCTCAGGTTCTGATGAGGCTCTCCAAGACCAAGAAGCACGTCAGCAGGGCCTACGGAGGCTCCATGTGCGCCAAGTGTGTGCGTGACAGGTAAGAAGCATTTCCTGTCGTCTCCAGACTTTGTAAGAAACTGGAATGATGCTTGTAATTGCCATGATGAAGGTTGACTGCTACTACACTCAACAGTTATTTGAACTACTGATCAAAACATGGAGTAAGCTTTTGAATAGTTAACTCATTATGTTTAAATCGTCTCTCTTGCTTTATTCTCAGGATCAAGCGTGCTTTCCTGATTGAGGAGCAGAAGATCGTCGTCAAGGTGCTTAAGGCACAGGCACAGAGCCAGAAATCTAAGTAAAATGTGTATTTGTAATGCCACAATAAAAAAATGACAAACAGATCCATCTCCTGTTGTAATTTTCAATGCCTTGGTGCCTGTGGTTTGTCATCTTGACTGCCTTGCATCTGATGAATGAGTTGCAGATGAGTTTAACAAACTTTCAACAGTCAAACTTTTTGAATTCAGTTTTACATCAGGCCAAATGCAACATGCTCTACATTTGAAGCCTTTGAATGTCATCGGCTTCACAAATGTATTTTTATTATTTAAGGCCACAGAGACCTTGGGCTTTATAAGTCAAAGTATCAATGTATTCATGGGGGGCCATTTTCCTCTGCTGAGCAGCTCATACTATTATCACTCATGTATAAATGTAAACGTGGGCAACCTCTTGGTTGGTTGAGGTGCAGCTTGTTAACTTTTATATAGAATAATTCAGAAAATGGTGAGCCATGCTTTCCTAACTTTTGACACCTTCGCAATTCATGTTTTGTTCAGTAGTCCAAACTTCAGGGTTTGCTGCTTTTGCATGAAAGATTACACTTATATACTTTACATAATGATTATACATTGTTTGATCTATATATATCTATCTTGTATTTGGGTTGGGTAATTCAATTTAAAACACATTTTAAAAACTCATACTAGTAACAGCTGTGAAATAGAGTGGAGTAGAAGTAGAAAGTGGCTTTAAAAAGTGTACTGTACTGACATATTTCGATTCCATCACTGCACCGTGTATTTCCCTAATATTGAGCTAAATGAGTTATATCTCTGCCTATAGTGAAGCAGGCAGCTGTAGTTAAGCAGATTAATCATTTTCATGTACTTCATTAGACCAAGTCAGTGAATTTCATGAAGCTGCTTGATTGGGAACTTTTAAATGTGAGCACTTAAAAGTTACAATGACAGGTACACTGTCTCTTTAAGAATACGTCACGCAGTCTTTGCCAGTGACGTGCCAAAATAAAAAATTATCGTAAATTTAATGTAACTATCAGAAACATATTTTTGCTCTAACAGAAGACTTTATAAATACGATAATAAAAATAAAATAAAATACCTTAAATTTAAAAAAAAAAAAAAAAAAAAAACGTCTTGGAGGAAAAAACATGTACTTCCGGGACACGTCAACAAAGCCGCTGCTCAGACGGATCTCAGCCAGCGGCCGCAGCTGTATTACAGTTAGAGGACGCTTCTTCATAAAACATGGAGACTTTATACAGTATACCGTTCGCTGTGCTTGAATGCCCGAATATCAAACTGAAGAAACCGTCATGGCTGCACATGCCGTCGGCTATGACCGTGTACGCGGTCGTTATTGTGTCCTACTTTCTCATCACAGGAGGTAAACGGCTCTGCTAGGCTACGCAAGAATGCTAGCGTGTTAGCGTTGAATGTACATATTGCCAGCACGTCATTTAATGCTCAGTTGTGGGTGTTTAGAATAACAACAGATATTATTGTCATACTGAAGCTTTGGTTGCATTTGTATGTCAGCCTGCTGCTACGCTAGCACGAAGGCAGGCTAAATGCAGTGAAACTAGCACTGGAAGCTAATCAATACATCTGGGTCTGTTTGACAGACGTGGTTATGATGCAGCAGTAACGCGAGGAGTGGAAGAAGTTTTTATGATTAATGAACTCAACATTGCTCGGACTTAGGTCTTAAGATTTACTGATTTCCTTTTAATCTTCCTCCACATTACAGGCATCATCTACGATGTTATTGTAGAGCCACCAAGTGTGGGTTCAATGACTGATGAGCACGGACACCAGAGGCCAGTGGCCTTTTTGGCTTACAGGTATGTCAGTCACAACATTGTGCACCTCCCAGCAAACTGATGGTCGAGTCTCATTCATAGCTAATGAAACCACGTCTGTTTTCCAGAGTAAATGGGCAGTACATCATGGAAGGACTGGCTTCCAGTTTCCTCTTCACGATGGGAGGTCTGGGCTTTATAATCCTGGACCGCTCCAATGCGCCAAACATTCCCAAACTGAACCGCTTCCTCTTGCTGTTCATCGGTTTTGTCAGCGTTCTCCTCAGCTTCTTCATGGCCAGGGTGTTCATGCGCATGAAGCTGCCGTAAGTCCACTCTTAAGATCTACACGTGCAATATTTGTTCAACACCAACCCGTGCTCGACAATGTTTGCCCGACTCTAGTAAATGCAATGCTTCATCATTGTCTTATTTTTGTCTTTTCAGAGGATACCTCATGGGCTAAAGACAGAAAAGAGCACACTGAAAATGATTTAA
Source organism: Nibea albiflora (assembly GCA_014281875.1). Taxonomy (NCBI): domain Eukaryota; kingdom Metazoa; phylum Chordata; class Actinopteri; family Sciaenidae; genus Nibea; species Nibea albiflora. The sequence goes on from CM024809.1 coordinate 11,106,316, forward strand.
GGAGGACAGAGGAGATCAAATTTGTGGGAGCCCCAACAGGCAGTTCAACAAAAATGATGGAAAACTCAACCTTTGATATAATCAGCAACCGTTCCGGACTGAAAGCACTGACCTTGCTAAAGAAATTAGACTTGGCTGCACTGACAGTCTCTCACTAGCTGTGTCTCGTTGGTGTTCAGTGACTTTCTTTCATCTCCTCTTTTCCAAATTCCCCAGCAAACCGACGCAGGACAGGTTCACACCGATTACTGTTAAAGGCGCGTCATTTGTCACCAATTTTGTCTTGTGTTTGCTAATTTCACTTTACTAAAAGAAGCTGCGCGTACTGTGCAGCAGGTGAAATTTCTCTTAGCCACTGGAGAAGAAAAGGGAAAGCAAGTCACTGAACACCGTTGGCCTGGAGCCACTCATTTAGTATCAGGAGGGGGGTATGAATAGTCTTTACGTTGTACGTTTTTGTAACGCCATCGTCGAAAAAGCCTTGAATTGTCACAGTCGCATTTTTGTACAAGGGTGTGAAATAAATCTTCTTTTCAGAGCTCTTTGCAGTTTTGTGATTGTGATTAAACAGATAATATACACACACACAAAGTATGTGCACTCAGTATAATATGAATATTTTAAATGATAGCGCAGCTTAACAAGAGGTTGGTGATAGTAAGAGTAAAATAGTGGTATGGTAATGTCTAAAATCAGCATAACCTAAGTTCCATGCCGTGAATTCACGTAGGCGTCAAAGATCAGGGTCATATATCAGTGGATACTTATGCATCGCTTGCCACAGAGCCCAGTTGGACAGGTTGGAACTGACGTGGGTGTTATTTTATCCTATCGATGCCGCACAGGGATCTCACCTCACTGTGCTGACAGTAAGTGTATACCAATGTTCTGCACGGTTTTAATCACAAGGACTGTTCCAGTTTGCCTTCTTGAGTTTCTTTAATACGGAAGTTTCTGGGCTTTCTTTATCGGGGTGGAGAAGTGTGGGTCCACTGTTGTAGTGTGCGTGATATTCAGCTGTTTTCCGCTCTGCAAGGTTCTACGATCTCCTTACAAATCTGGGAGAAGATGGTGTTTCATAGCTCATCTTTCCCTAATACGGTGGAAGCACCTGTTTGCATCAGCAGGATTGAGTTGCGAGTTGTGAATTCAGCGAGCATTGTAGTTTCCCCTCCTGAAGGTGGCGGCACAGATCCGGCAGGCCACAGTATTTTCCTGTCTCTGCAGTGACGCTGACAGGACAACACTAGGCAGCAATGAGCCTCAAATTCTATGTTTTCATAAAGATAACACCAGTTACCACAGTTATCTACTCTGTGTGCTTATGATTATGATTCATCTTAAGTAACTGCCAGAGATTTCAGGGTTGATAGAATTTCACATTATAAATGTTTTTTCCACCACACCATCTGTTGACAGTAGGTAGTTAGTCATGTCACATTTAAATCCTGTATTATCATGTACTGAGGGAGTAACCTGCAATGTCAGGGGTAATATATCTGTTTTCAAGCTGTGTAGAGACATAAAACATAATAAAGTATGCTGAAACAGCTCATAACCAGCTAATATACCCACCCATATAATAGTTATGTATATGCTATGTTTACTTTGTACCTGTATTTGTTGTCTTTGGATTTGGCTTACTGTAAGTTGTTCTGTGTGTACATATTGTATATGTATCTCATTACTTTTGAGAACTTGATAATGAACTGATCATGCTTCATCATTCGCAGCGGTTTGAGATACTCCTCAAGAACAAGTCGAGACTTCCTGCTCTTCCAGATTCCAAATTAAGTGTCTCTGATGACTTTGGCAATAGATCAGAAAGGCAAAGCTGCACTACTCTGACAGCACTGATTAGTGTTTTTGAGGCCGCTGCTACAGATCTGGATGAACTCGCTGACACTGTGAGATCTTGCGACGGCTTCCGTGTGCAGACTAAAACTTCCTGCACATCCAACAAACCCTGATTTACAGCTAAAGTCAGGCAGATAAGTCATTCCACGGAGGAAGGGTGCAGAAACAGGGACAGAATCCTGTTTAACAAGGCCAAAAACATGCTTTTCTGCCAACAACCCTGCCTCCTTTTGTGGAGGGGTCTGCTCTACTGATTCTACACCGCAATCATCCAGTCTGTTCTGAACATAGCCAACACTGTCTGGTTTGGATAGGCCACCAAATAGGAAGGAACAGAGTCCAGACAGTCAAGACCGCAGCAAAAAAAAACAACAAAAAAACATTGGTGCCAACCTACACCTCCATTTACACTTCTCCAGCATCAGGAAACATCACTGCAGACTTCTCACAACCTGTTCCAGCTTCTGCTGTATGCCAAAACAACCAGAACCATTTCCTCCCACATGCCATGGACAGTTAAATCAGTCAACAACCCTGGAACACTGCAACAAAACTACCTTACCTTATATAAGTGATGAATTACATATTTACACTACACTGTGCTCGAACATGTACAGCTCATCCATCACTGTCAATATAAATCCTGCACACTGTATAGACATATACGCAAGCATCTACTGTACATAACCACCCATTACTCTTCCAGTTTATTTCCTTGCACAGTTTGCACAGAAACACCTGACTTGTATGTAGACATTGTATATTGCTTATTGTTTTATCAATACCTACATTATATATACCCTTTATTACTAACTTGTATTAGTTTTGTTTTTTACCCTGTATTTGTTATTCTTGGTTTTAGCTGTATGTCTGTTTATATCTTCCTGTAAACTGTTGTGTGTTAGTACACTGAGAGTAACTTAAAACCAGGTACATTCCTCTGTGTGTGTGTGTGTGTGTGTGACACACTTGGCCAAAGCTGATTCTGTATCTCATTACTTTTGAGAAGATCATACCCCTCATGACACAATGTTAAAGCTTCTAGAACAATTAAATATGAATGAATGCTGTCCATAGCTGGAGTTCCCAATAGGTCTAAATACAGTACATCAGATGCAACGCAGATCCAACATATGGAAAATAACTGATGACAAATCATGCCTAATGCAACTGCGACGTAAAAGCAAAATGGATTTATATATTAGAAGCAGTAAAAGTGGAGAAAGCTATCATCAAGTGCAGTACCTACAACCATAAAACACACCAATTAAGTTAATTAATAGCATAATCTATTATCAAAATATATATTTAAACTCATAGGAACCTATGGAGTATATTCAGTGACACGTTTCTAATACTCCTCACAAGCTTCACTTTTTCTTATCATTGTTTCCATCTCCCTTATCTCATCAACTGTTATCAGCGACTCTTGAATTGTTTTTTATTACTTTTATATATTCAGAACATTATTTTCTGTTACAAAACTGTTACCATAGAGACATAACATTAGCCATATACAATAAGTTGTTGTCTTGCGTCTTGGCTCCTCGCCACCATCCGGGACTTGAGCCAACACTACTCCTTCTGAGACGCGGCAGATGTTTAACTACAGCCCATTTATCTTTTTGTCTTTGTCAGGGCTTCTCTCTTTGACTGAGCACTTTAACATGCAACCAACAGACTCACAGCTTTTGTCCAGTTTCTGTCTGACCAGAAGGAACATTGGTAAATTATTGCTGACTTGTCAAACAGCATCCATGTTTGCTTGTTCGAAGCAGACGGGAATAAGATATGCTGAAGGCAGAGGTCAGGATCAACAAGTGTCACGTACAGCATTTTATTCAGTCAGAGTTTATGCAGGAATCCTGAGGTTACATTTAATACCTTCTAAATATTTTTTAAAGCCTCAACGTAACTTGCCTCTAGTCATACCGCAAAAACAGGTTGGATAAATGTTTTACAGGAGGATGCTTGTGAACAGCTGTTCTATTCACACTTTTCTTTTTTGTCTTTTCCATGTCATTTTCAGTCTGTGAAATCAAAGCTTGTTTCAAGTTTTACGCCAGCAATCAACCATGTAAAGAACTTTTCAGTATTCAATGATTTTGTACACACAAAGTTTCAGGGCGTTCTCGTAACCATGGTGACTCGCTGTGCGGGAGGAGAGGGAGCGACGCTGAATGCCGTTCTTACAGGTTTTTCCAGAGTACAGTCGTTGTTTCACACATGAAGCAACAACCGGCGACTCTCTCTCTTTCAGACGTGTTCTCACATGTTGACTAAACTTTACAAACAGAGTCTCAAACAAATTTACAACTAATCACATGCTACTCTTTAAAAACCAAAAAAAATAATAATCCAGACACCCTGTCAGTACACAAGAATTTACCACAATGTTTGATGATACTTTCCAGCTACAGTTAGCAATGTTTGAAGTCATTAAAACTGGATTTTAATGATTAGATTACGACGTGTGACAGAATATCTTTTGCTTTATTAAAATTATGATTCCTTGGACATCATGTCCAAACATTGGCAAAAATTCAAATAAAAACAACATACAGGTTATGTAGCATGAGAACACAATTACGGGAGGTTTTGTTTTGTACCAAAGTGAAAGCGTGACACACGTGGTTATGCTGAACGTGTGGTTTGATTAAAGTGCAATTAAAAAAATAATACCTGAGAAGATACTGCGATATCATATTGTTACTGTCAAACATTTGTCATTAGGTTAAATGCTCAGGCACTTCACTTTTTATTGTCTCTTAAAAGGTTATTAAAGATTGAGTGTTGTCATTTCACAGCTCTGACGTGAAGCAGCGCTATGTCTTCAAGCGTTTGGTTTTTTTGGTTTGTTGAGGAACGCCCGGACTGCTCCCTGTGTTGTGTACCAACCCACTGTGATACTGGTGTCCATTTTCATCTGACGGGAGCTTGATATAAAAGTAATAAGGAGAATCAATCAGATTGGAAAAATATGAAAAATCTAGTACATCTTTGTCCTCTTTATGTAAGCGGTAGGACTGAATAGTGGGTCCAAAAACTAGCTTGGGTTGATTGAGTTGTCTTGGATGTTAGCGACGTCACAATCCGGGCAAAACAAAGTGTTGAAAATAGGGAGCAGAGTCGCACTTACTTTTCTTTTGCCGCTGTCATTCTCTACATTCGCTGCGTTGTGCAACTTCAAGCCTAAGGCTTCCTCAAGTTCTGGAAACACAAAACACAATGACACACATGACTGACGGCTCTCGCAGGGACAGTGGGCTGCCATTACACACCTCGACCCTTATGAATAATGCACATGTGCGCAATAAGAAAACCGCGGAGAGAAAAGGAATGTGAAGGTGTGAACCTGTGAGAATGCGGTCGATCTTCTCCACCGCGAGGTCGGCGTCCTCCGTAGTGAAGCACAGGGGGGGCTTGAATTTCAGCACATTGCGATGAGGTCCGTCAGCACTGAGAAGGACGCGCTCTTCCTTTAGCCTGCGGGCGATTCATATGAATTACTGCACACTCTGTATCCATTTACAAATTAAAACGAGAGCTTGAGCCTTTCTTTCTTTCACAGCAGGAAATGCACAGGTGGAACTAATCACACTCATGGTAGCTCAGTATACAATTACTTAGGTGTGTGGCTGACTCACTGACATGCAGCCAGTCAGCCCTAATTAATGTTGATTAATTACACCTGTACTTTTCGCCCTCTGACAAAATGTCTGCTGTGAAACAAGCAGTACGTCTATCTGACACTGCAAGTCATGGTTATCTATCAAAATATGACCGTGCATTGAAATTCTGCAGAATATTCAGGTAGTTCAAGCTTTTATAATGATGTCTCTGTGTCAACAAAAACACTTTTCAGCCCATGAAGAACAGGAAGAGCTTAACCAACTAATTAGTATTTGTAAATGGCATGTGTGAACTAAAACAAAGAAACTACTGCGACCATGAAATATCTGGAGCCAGAGTTTAGATGGTCTGTTCTGGGACTCAAAAACATAATGATTCTTATTTTCAGATGATCATACACTAATGATCGTCGTAATCGTGGTGACATGGCATTTGTCACACCGTATCAAAGCTACGGCGACACTGTTGGAATTGAAGAAGCAGTGTAATCAAAGCAGCCTCTTTGCTTTAAATGCTTTAAATCATTTTGGATATTACTTTGACATCTTACTTACTTATATATGACTTCCTGGGCTTCTGCTGTTGCGGGGGTCAGCTTCAATCTGTCCTTCACAAGCTCCACCCCAACAAAGAGGCCGCGACCCCTGCAGGGTGTGACGCACTTTGGTTTAGTCATCTCTGACACATCCTGTACGCCTCTGCTGGCTTTTTGGAAATGTGTGATTTATTTATTTTGATAAATTCTTGCACAAAAAATCATTTTTCTAAAAAAAAAATGCTCTGGATCATGACAACGTACACCAAATGGATAAATATTCTTGTATTGCAAGGTGTGTTACATACATTAGTGTTCTGGAAATACATACTGTCACAGGCTGTGCATGGGTGTGTTTGCCTACCTGATATCACCAACCAGTGGATGCTTCTCTTTCTGCTTTTCTAGCAGATCGGTCAGGTAGCGCCCCACACGCAGCGCATTACCCTGGAGATCCTCTTTCGCGATCACGTCGAGTACGGCGAGGCCGATGGCACATGACACTGGGTTACCGCCAAACTGAGAAATTCAAAACCCACACACAGAGGAAAGGTTACACACCGCCTAGGAAATCAGCAGCTTGATCCTGAGGACGACAGGGCCATTAGACAACTCGATGCATGCAAGCACATAACAGATGTACAACGTCACAGTGTGGTGTTTTTGTTGATGCTAAACCGTCAAATTATGCCTCTAACACACTCAACTATTTTCTGTATGTGACCACAGCAAACAGGCTGAAAATCCATTCAGTATGACGGGGGCAGGGGACGGGGATACATTGGGATTATTATGTCAACTTTTGTTCCTTTCGCAGGAAATAACTGTAATCTGTGGCTGCCGATAAAAAAAGAATCTGGCTTAAATGGAATGTATTTCTTCCCCCATAATGTGGAAAGCAGCTGCGTCGACACACTTGGGAATCACAGACAAGAACGTCATGTCAAGGATGAGGTCGGGTCAGTGCCATTTCTGGTCTACTTGGGAGGAAAAGCAAAATCCTATAGTTTGCTCTCTGTAATCTGCCCTTAGCAGTTTTTTTTGATTATTTAAAAAATGTGCCATAACATCATTTATTTCTGAAAAGGTACAAAAAAAGGACATTTTTTTTATTCTACAGAATGATCTTACTGTATTGAAATACTCCATTCCAGATGCCATGAAGGCCTCTGCCACCTCTTTGGTCGTGACCACGCATGACATGGGGTGGCCGTTGCCGATAGGCTTTCCCATGGTGACAATGTCCGGCACAAAGTCCTCTCCCTGGAGCTGGAAAGCCCAGAAGTGGGTGCCGACACGTCCGAAGCCAACTTGGACTTCATCTGCAATGAAAACGCCTCCTGCCTTGCGGACATGTCTGCAGAGATAAACCCCAGTTATTCACACGCTCCCTTCGTTAGGCACGTGCCTACATTAGTGCGACTATACACAACAGGTTTTTCATGTTTTACTGAAAGAGAACACTTGTAATTCTTCATCGGCCGTTTGTTCAAGCGCTTCTTGTTGCTGTACGTTCATGTTCACCGTGCTTTGCGTTCAGTCTCAGCATTTCAGTATGAACGTGAGTGAATCTCTGCAATAGCTTGGGTACATACTCTGCCACTTGCTGGAAGTAGCCTGCAGGGGGAATGACCTGCCCGCCGCAACTCTGCAATGACTCAGCGATAAACGCGGCAATCTGTGCAAGAGAAAAACACATCAGGTCTAAAAGCAGGCTGATGAACTGGGGAAAAAAAACGGAGCTGCTTCTGGCATCTTTGACCTGTAGACCTCTTTCATAAGTGTGTCACTTTCCAGACGGCGGTGCACAAACAAAGAGAGGAGCAATCATGTAATGCTTGGGCAGAAATGAATGTTAATGTGGGCCACTGTGGAGAAAAATAACAACACGTTTCATATATGTATATATAAAATCATCAGGGTGCAACATTTAGTCACATACATGTGTCTCTCCATCATGACAAAAAGGAAACATCCGTTAGAAAGGCATTCTCTACAATCTCTGGGTCTGAAGTCCCATCCTTCTTGCCACTGGAAGCATGGACATGGGTTGAGCTTTTCAACACACTTGGACACTAAAGAGTCCCATACACATGTTCTTGTGATTGAGGCTTTGACCTGAAAAGCCAGAGTCCTTGGCCTGTACCTGAGATACGGGAAAGAAAGTGATAGAGGAGAGAATGGGACAAAAAGGGAAAGGCGGAAAAAAAGGTCTAATGAGTCTTTGTCATACAATAAAGCAAACACAACATGCGTCTTCAGGCTGACATGCACTTGAAGGACTTTTGTAATTTAATGCCATTTCCTTGAAAAAAAAGAGTCCTTCAAAAAAAACAACACATTTCCACATTTCTGAGGTTATTTCTGCAGCACAAGGTTGATCTCCATTTAAAGTTGACACCCAGTGACACAGCGATATAAAACTCAAACTGTACCTTGCCTCCTTTTTCGTGAGCTCTCTGTATTATATCTTTAACTTCGTCTGCATATGCTGTGGCGGGGTCGGGGTGATCTGCTCTGTATTTGCCTCTGTACACGTCTGGGCTCTGAGCCTGGGCAGGGGACAAGAAGTCGAGATGATTACTTAAGTGGATTCACAGGCCACCGCTACGTAACGCAGCACATTCACAGGCAAAAAACAGATATCGCTGTCAGAGCTGAATTTTCTCAGTTAATATTTGACGGAAGTGTTGATGGATATGTTTGTCAGCAACACCGCCGGTGTCTGGACTCCATGGAGGGATCTGTGTTTTCAGATTTTATAACATCATCAAAACATTTACATTTTTTGACCATGCGGGCCTGAGTTCCTCTCAAGATTTATTTTAACACATGATAAACAGAGTCACTGTGTACTTTTCTGAAAGCAAGAATTTGGTTATCTTTGTGTTTACACTTCCTGCCTCGGCTGTTCTCAGGCTGAAATGTCAGCGCATTACCCGGCATCTGAACCGCAGCGTGACAGTGTCCGTGTTCATGAATAAAAGATGGAAGCTGGTGGAACGGACTGTATTGCCACACACCTTTGGCGTGTAACACTAGAGCTGGGGATTCCACGACATGCCTTATCAAGCTACATCGAGGAGATCAAGGAACGGAGCGGAGTGCACGGAATCACACGGAGGAGCTGAGAACAAAACATCTTCCTTCCTTCCCTTTTCAGCGTTTATTACACCTTTCTTACACAACAAACACATTTTAGATGTTCCACTGTAGCTAAACCTGTTGCCTTTAACACATACAATAAAATGTCAAACGCACTTTGGTTGCATTTTATCCTGTTGATTTTGTTTCTGTCTCTTTTTCTTGTCCCTACACACACACACACACACACACATATATCCCTGTGCATGCACAGGGGTGAATACTCTGCAGCCTGCCAAAGCCCGGTAGTGAAGTTGACTCATGGTGTTTTAATAGTGTGCAGGCAGGCAGACGTGGACAGGAAAAGCACTCACCACATGGACAAATTGGTTCTGCTCAGCGTCTGACAGCTGGTGGAACTTATACGGGCTGATGTCAATGAGCGATGAGACATGGCCGTGGTACGCGCTGCAAACAAAGCAAACACACCAAATGAGCCATTTCGCTTTATTGTGATTCCTCATTAGTAAGTATTTGAACAAAATGACACATGCGCAGGGTGTTTATGATCGGGGGGGGGAAACAGCACTTACTTTTCCAGCGTGATGATATCTTCGTGGCCTGTGTACTGCCGTGCAAGACGAAGCGCCAGGTCGTTGGCCTCGGAACTGAAGTTCAAAGGGACAAGGGTTACTTTGAGTTACTCAGTCACCACAAAATACACAGGTGAAGCCAGGGATATCACCAGCACGTCAGTCTCAGTTTGATGTTTTACTTCCTATTACCAGGGCATGTGAGGTGACCTATTTATTCATACTGATCATTCAATTAAAGTCAATTACGCTTGAGATACTGAAGCTGAAAATGTTTTTCTTCCTTGCTTCCGTGGTATGATCAACTGTGTTGCATGTCAAAGTTTCTGTAATCCTTGTCCGACCCATGTGTTACTTTATTATGACTGGTAATTTTGAGCAAAATATGCCTCTGGCACATCAACAAAATAGATACTTTCACCTGTTTAGCACACTGAAATCAGATTCCCCCTGCAAAACATCAGAGCTGGCAACGCTTTTGACATGATTTTGGAACCTAGCTTGCAGAGTTTCGCTCGAGTTTCGCTCGCATTCAGACACGAGAACATTCCAGTTCATCCAGGTGTTAGGTAAGGCTGAGGTCTGGACTTTTATTGGAGGGCAGTCTTTTTAAGTACTGGAGGGCAGTCTTTTTAAGTTTTTCTCCACTAAAAACCTGTAAAACTACTTGTTTATGTTCCGCTTGTGTTGACACAAGAAACTGTCACAAGAAAAGTGCAACATTTCCTAAATTGCTGTGTGCTTTAGTGGAACTAAGGGAGGCTTAGTATATTCCTCCCTTTGTCTTGCATGTGTTTGGAAATACATAATTTCGTCCTGTCGTGCACAATCTTTAGAAAATGTTTGCTATCCTGACCTGACGCCTCTGGTTTATAACTTCTCTCATTGCAGTTGTGTATGGATGATTATCTCTAACATTATCACCCGGGACCGGATAAGACCTGCTCAGACTGCACAACTCCAGCAAGTGGTGTAAATAAATAACCACGCCAGCCTGGTCCAGTTTAATGTCCAAAGCTGGTGTTATGTTTTGCTATATCACTTTTGTCTGGAAGGCCAGACTCTCAACAAGGAATGATGCCCATCTGGAACTTTCAGCTCGAGCTTTTAAAGTGTTATGATGTAAACTAAAAGGTGGATCAATTGCAACATCTGTTTTTTCTCTCAAGTATATGGCACTTGAGAAAAAAAACAGATGTTGAGCGTCATATAGTGAACCACACCTTTTCATGTACCTCACCTCAGGCTTGCATCTTATGCTGCTCCTTCGCAAATACCGACTGATCCACACCCAGAAAAAAACAAGTCTGGCCTAACCTTAGTGAAGTGTTTGTTGTTCGAGGAGTGCGAGAACGTGCGCACACATACCCGGAGTTGACGAAGTAGCACACAGAGAGCTTGTCCGGCAGTGTGGCCTGCAGCCTCTGGGCGTACAGCACGAGGTTGTCGTGCAAGAAACGTGAGTTGGTGTTGAGTAGTTCCATCTGCTGCGCTCCCGCCTTCACCACGTCTGGGTGACAGTGGCCCACTGAAGAGCGCAAGAAAGATTAGAGCTTGTCCTCGCGTTCCGGACAAAAACAGGCTTTACTCTTCGAATCGTCTGTGACTGTGATTTGAGGTCCGAGCACGCCATATATAAAGGCGCATAATTGGAGGCCATATGCTGAAATGAAAGTGTTGTATGTGGCATGCAGGGTTTACATTCCTGTCCGCCTGCCAGCCGTGCAGCTTTACTCCCTCTGAACGAAGTGTACAACATGTGAAAACTGTGCATAGAAAACCAGTTTGCAAAATCATTCTGCCCTTGTGTTCTAGTGAAAACCAGCCCGACACGTCTGACTCTGAGTCTAAGTCCGAATGCCCGCAGACAACAGCTCCGTTCTCTGTCCTACATGTTTAGGTTGTGCCGGAGGCGATGACAGAAGACTTCCATATTCATGCATGTGTGTGTGTATGCGTGCAACTGTGTATTTACCATGAGCCACGTTGTTGATGCAATCCAAGTACTGTTGTCCTTTTTCATCATACATGTACTGGCCTTTGGCTTGCACAATCTTGATGGGTCATGGCTGAAGAAGATCTTACAAGATGGCCTGCAGAGGAGCTTTGATCAGTATACACAGGGTGCCTCACTCTGGTTTAACTATGTTGTACAGTGGTCATAAAAAGATATTTCGGTGACTTTTGACCTCATATCATGAGGTGACAGTTACAAATATATCAATTATTTAACAAACAAATCCGTCAAAACGCTAAAATGTCCGCATAAAGAGCGTCAGCTCTCTCGAGAAGAGGTCTGCAGATAGCAGACTTTAATGTTCGTTTACAGGAGGACCTTCTGTTTTCCAGGAAAACACAGAGATGACTTCACTACTGTCATCTTTTTTTCTTTTTTCTTTTTGGAAACTTTTTTCATCAAAGTTGAGAACGTCAATTATCTCACCCGATGTGCCTCTTCCTCAATTCTATCGTCTTCTTTTTGTCAAACCTTTCCGCAGACATCCTGAGCTGGACGACGCGCACTTCTCCTCCCCACCGTCTCGAAGATGAGCTACATCTGCCCGGCTTTATACGCGCGCGCTCGTACACACGTGGGAGGGGAAAAAAAACCAAAAAGACCCACACGCGCGCGCGCGCACACACACACACACGCACCGGGGCGCAGCTCGCGAGGCTCTCTCGTGCAGCCCTTCTCGTGCTGCCACCTAGCAGGAACTGCGCAGCTGACGGCTTACAGATGTGCGGAGCGCCGTGACGCAACGCAGGTACTGCAGGTCTGTCGGACACGACAGCTGTTTAACCAATACACACTGCCGTATGAGCCGATGTGGAGAGCAAGTAAGCCAGTCACAGCTGTTACATTCCACAAGTGAGTACATTTAGTACAAGCACTGGACTTGGGCGTTTACATTTTCTGCCTGTTTGCTCTTCTACTCCACTACAATTTAGAGATACTGTACTTTTTCCCCCACTACATGTATACAGTTACTCATTTATATGACAAAATATGAATTCATACAAATATATTCGACATTTTAAGAATACAGCAGGATAGAAAATAATAGCAGACCTTCTTCACAGCAGCCATTTTGGCATGCAACGCAGGTGTTTCCAATGATACTAATTAAGGTCCAGTTCCATTTATTGCTGCAGAGACGTTCCGGTGAGCCACCATGGACCACCGTGACTCTGTCTGACCTGAATGGACCGGAACCGTAAGTGGTAACACCTGGGTTTGCACCACCCTTTCATGTCAAAGTGGCTGCTGTGGAAAGGGTCTATTTCCACACTTAACTTGCAGTATAAGTAGCCGTTTTGCACTTTTGTATATGTTGCTGTGTACAGCTGGGTTAAAAATGCATGCTTTCCGCCCACGTCAATATATTTTCAGGTGACTAGCTGCAGGTAATCTCACAGTGAACACCATTCCTCAGTCATCTCTGACACTGAATGAGTTTGTAAGGACTAACCAAGTAAGTCAAGACTACCGCATTGTTTGATGTATTTGAAAGACTGTGTTTATTTGGCTCCAACGGTACAGTCATATGAAATGCCACCTTGAAATATAGGAGTGTGTGAACACAAGGGTCTTTAAAGAAATGTCAATCAAGTGAAAAAGAGTGAGCACTGTAATACAAATGCAGAGAGGAAACTGAGCATATACCACAACCAAAAAACTACTGAACTCCAAAAAGCCACAGTGTGGCGTATGCTTTGATTTTTTATTTTTTTGCGCTCTTGTACCAAGGCTGCATTTTATTCTGTCGAGTATGCAGTACGTATTTCAGTAAGGCATGGGAGGGTTCGGATGCCTAAGAGGTTCCCAGTTCTGATCTCAGCATAATTCAGACTGTGACTTTGTCAATTATCCTACTCCAGCACTTTCACTCTGAGTGAAATGTTCTCATGGGTGTGTGCTACTGTTTCAAAAGAGCAAAAAACATAACTCAGAATTTCTGCAACAATGACAAAAAACACACACACATGTGGCCTATCAGTGAGTCATTTTGGAGCCCCTCACCAGCTCTAACACTAATATGGAAATCAAATGTTTTGCAAATGTTTTGGCACTTCCGCTGAACAGCAGAATAAACAATTTGACGCTTTAATAAGGAAACAACAATCAAACAAACAAAAATCAATCAAATTAAAAAAAAAAATCAATAAAAAAAATTAGCTGCACATGCTAAAGATACAGCGATTTGTGACAACAAATACTGTAACAAAGGCTGGAAATCAAAACACAAAACTAAAAAAAAACAAAAACTCAAAGACGTAGTAAATATTAAGTAATGGAAAAACATGAGTGGAGGAACAGTATTCGAGGAAATATTTCAACCAATCAAAAACTGATATTTAATGAAAGGTCCATGTTTATAGTTTTATTTCTTTCTTTTTTTGTCTGGTAAATAAACATTTTCTTTCCAGGTAGTGGTATACAGGGTAGCATGACTGAGCAAATGGAGCTCTAGAAATCACAATGGTGTGACGTTTCAGCTGCATTTGATGCTACGCACATTAACCAAAGTATAAATTGCACTTCTTGTCAAATGAGCACACATTTTAACAGTACATTAATAATCCACTATACATATATCAAACTACATTCAATGTAAAGAGAGACAGCGAAAAAGAGAGAAGGTGTGAGAAAAAGCTGCGGTATTTAACTTTGATGCAGTCGGCCCGTCAACATTCAGGCTAATCAGTACTCTGTTGTCGTAGTTAGCTTTTTGACACGCAAAATTAAATAAAAGCAGATGTATTCCGTTGTAAGGCCTATAAGATGAATGAAAGTGAATACACACTGGTCTGTAGTCTGTAAATGTCCACCCACCCCCCCGCGCTGCATAACTATTCTGTGATGCCTTAGCACGATTCGAAATTCTTCATAATATCAACAGGGAACTGATATCAAAAGCGGCTGAAAGGAATGCTGTTTAAAACCAAAATGCCTTCATTTAAGAAATTATAGAAAAATAAATAATGTATCACTTAAAATACTGAGACAAATACACAAATATATGCACAAAAAAACCTTAATTGTTACATACATAAAACCCCAACAACAATAAAGAAACCTGTTGTGTAGTTCTTGCCACTGGTAGAGTGAATCAACTGAGCTGCTGTTGACCTACTATCAGATAGCACCATTAGAGTCTATACAGATGTGCATCCGTTTTCTGTAACCGTGAGATCAACTGTACAATCGAACAGAAACCATGTGGGAACAAATCTCCAGTCCACCTGTGGTTGCTGCTACATCACAACAAAATGTTGGTTTTTCACATCGGCCCTTACAGTAAATCATTCATGCATATGTTGAGAAAAAAAAATAACCAACAGAAGTACAGAGTATCACCTTGCATAGCACCCACTATGCCAGAAGGCAATCTGAATATAAGAAACATGAAAAGATGAATAAACCGCGGTGACCTCCTGCTCCACTTTTTTGCTCCATCTGATATGGAATGTGACATAACTGGCCACCAGTTTGACTGTAGTGTATGAATGGAAGTTTACCAATTAACTGTGTCGCTTTTCTTGCGCCGTAATATTGTTTTCCATACGTTTAAGACAATACACGAGGTGTAAAAGAGCAGTGTCACGCATCTAAGATTGTTCTGTTCAACGTAATCTGCCTTAATCTAAATACAGGCTCAGATAAATCTGAGCCCCGACCCTGAAACAACGCTTTAAGGTTCTGACGCACCTGCTCAAATCAATGCTTAGTTTCAATATTTAAGAAATACCACAAGTAATAAATTGTGTACATGCAGTGAAGTGACAACACTGTACAGTTAACATCCCATACAACAAGTCAAGAATGAACAAGTAGCATATTTGTTACAATGCCGGATGTGTTTTTGCACAAACACCGAGCTTCATCGCAAAAAACCACGAGTAAGATCAGAGGCTGAGCGGCCGCGATGGACGCAGTCTTACTGTATGCTCAGGTGAAGCTATAACCTACATGCCATTTCGACATCCCGTGAAAACAGTGCGCAATGTGTGTCTTTCAGTACTCTCACAAACAAAGCTTACTCTTCTGAAACAAACACCATTCCAATAATTCAAAATATGATATAAAGTTGTACATTTATGATAAAGGAATGAATAAAAGCTTGAGGCACCAAAGGCTATAATACAAAAAAATACAAACAATGATTTAAAAAAAAAGAGAGAGCAGAAACAAAATAAAGAAAAAAAAACATGATTGCATTCTGTTAACGCTCTCAGTAGGCCGTGACGCGTCGCCTGTCAGGAGAGGCAGATGCTCCAGCTGGTCTCGATGGAGATCCACGAGACTCTTGGCGTCTCTCTCCTGCAGAAACCACGCCCGTGTTCGGAGGGGGGGGGGGGGTCCCAGAGCAGGCGGGCGATCTCAAATCCACGCGAGCCTGATTTGTTTTCCTGTCAGTGCAGCCAGCCCGCTAAGTTCTCCCCTCTTTGTCCGGAGACGTGTGGCTGTTGGGAGGCACCACACTATCGACGATGATGATGATGCTGATGCTGAGCCAAGTGAGTGCAACAGTGAAAACCTGCTGATATCATACCCTCTTTGCAGGCATCACCACAATAAAGCAACAATAACCAACAGCTTTACAGCTTTCTGGGGATTTTCAGGCTACCAGCCATGGCGTGACTCCCTTGGGAAGATTAAAGGAAAGCAAAAAATTACTAATTCAGAGCTCTGGGGTTGTTGTTGTTGTTGTTGTTGTTTTTTTTTATGTTAGTGTTTTTTTTTTCTGCAGAAGCCATGACGCAACCACAAAACAGTGACATTTATGTACAATACATATAAATATAGTTTCAGTATACTACTCATGCTTTTGCAGGGTCAGGGGTGCAACGTTCTGTTTGGCACAGTCCTTTTTCTATTTTTTCCGTTTTTTAGTCTTTTACAAAATGGCGCTGCATGAGTGGGCGGTGAGCTTGTTGAGACGAAACAACACAAAACACCTAGCGTTTGGTGTTAGAGAGCCAGTCCAGATCCCCCACTTCCTCCACTTCCTCCTCCTCCTCCTCCTCCTCCTTCACGTCTCCTTTCCACCCTTGTGAATCTGGCCGGGCTGCGATGCTCCAGTCTGAGCCATGCAAAGACTACAGAGACAAGTTCTGGCGCCAGCCAAGGATCTGAACTCCAACCACGATGTGGATGTGAGAGAGCGGACACACACATTTTTTTTTTTTTCCACACGGTGATGTGAGTAGAAGCAGCGTAGGGCGTGAAACTCGGGACGGTTATCTCTTTTTGTATCATTGTACACATAGACTTCTTTCTCTTTTAGACTTTTTTTTTTTTATCCATTAAAAAAAACTATAAATACCATAAAAGAAGCATTATTTACAAACTCCATGCGTTTCAGGTTAGAGTGATCACTGCAAGAAAAACACAGGAGAGAGAATGACATGAAGATGGACATGTTTTCACTTCGTTTCGTGACATGAGTTGTACAAACTGGTTTGACACAGTTGTTACGGCTTATATAACGGGACCCATGCAAACAGTGAGAAGCTGAAACGCACATGTAAAAACTGAACTGACACGAAGCGAACAAAATATTAGGAGCACTTTTAATGTCCATTTAACAAGAAAGAGTAACTGAATCAAAGTCCAAAACGATGACTTTGATTCCCCTTTCCAAACCAAATGGAAATTAAGGACACAGATGGTCACTTTAGTGTCGCCTTATATTTTGTTCCTCTGTGACATGTAGCTGCACTACTTCATAAGTTTATCATACTGCTCAAATTGTTTTACCTTCTGCCAGCAACCAGGCATTGGTAATCCATCCGGGCCCTGTTTAGAGAAGAGTAGCAGATAAGAAATGCAACTATGAAAGCTGAAACAGGAACGGGAGGTTTGGTTTTGACACACATGCCGCTTACACAATGATTTAAAGTATGACACGTGCAAACTTTAACCTACAAGAACACAGTCTTCATAACACAAACACATTCTGATTAATAAGCTCAAAACACAATTGGAAGATAGTGAAGACAAAATCTCTCATCATAGTTACTTGATCCAAAATCTTGGACTTGTGAAATATGTGTTGAAATACTAAAAAACTGCACAATGTTTCACCTGATTTGACATTAAGTCCTTCTGTACTTCTGAGTGTTAAATCATATGGAATACAGTACCAGTCAAAAGTTTGGACGCACCTTCTCATTCACTGTTTTTTCTTTATTTTGTTACTCACATTATTGACACTGAAAACATATTATATAATGTAATATGGTGTAAAATAACATAATATGGAATTATGTGATGAACAAAAAAAATGTTTCATATTTTAGATTCTTTAAAACAGCCACTTTCTGCTTTGACGACCAAGACAAAGGCCAAGAATGACTTCTGCTGCAGAGGATGAGTTCATTACAGTTACCCAGCCTCAGAAATCAGCGGTTAACAGCACCTCTGATTAGGGCCAACATGAATAATTCACACAGTTCAAGTAGCCGGCACACACACAAAGTTGGTTTTGGCGGATAGATGGTGAATGTGATGTCATCCGCATGTGTGGTTCCCATCGTAAAGCATGGGGAGGGAGGTGTGAGCAAAAGGTTGGCTTACTTGAAGAACCAAACCTATAAAACTATATATCTTATCTTAAACTTTACTTTGTGTGCTTTGAAGATATTAAAAATAAAGAAAAAACACTGAATGAGAAGGTGTGTCCAAACTTTTGACTGCTACTGTACATTTAACGACAATTGCTAAAGTGTATCCTCATTCATGCACGTAACATGCACAACATATACAGTTATACACAATATATACAGTAGCTCATGCGCATCAATATGTTGATGGATCTGCTCTCTGATTTTATTATAGTTTTGCCCCACAGTTGAGTTCCAAAACACTATAATATAATCAGGGAGTGCTTGAAATTAAGTTGTTATAGCTGGTTCAAGAAAAGGAATGTAGATGTAAATCAATGAGATGACATATGTGATATATGAATGTTTTCTTACCTATAACTCATTTCATGGTCTACACACAGTATGCTTATGTAACCACCGTGGCTTCATTAAAAATAATTCTCATACTTTTTACCACTAACATGTCTACCCATAGTGTTAGAGCTTCCATGCGTATCACAGCATTGTTTCAGAAGCAGAACACATCGTAAAAAAGCATGAAAACAGATTTTTTTCTCATCTGGAATAGGTCTAGGGCAGTAACCGGTTTAATCTGTTGTTGTTCTCACCGTGTCATGGTCTGGCCCAATTGGTACAAATACAGGAAGGGGGAAAGGGGAGTTAATAGAGTAGAAGAGGGTCTGTGCCGGAAGCGTGGGCATCAGTAAAGGAGTCTGTGTTAGCATAGGGTTAAGAAGGTAACTGGGGCCATGAAGGAATCAGCTGGAAGGAAATAGGATTTAAGCAAGACCTTTTTTTCCCCCCCGGTTTTAATCAAGGGAATGGAAGGATTCAGTTAGAAGGATAGATTTAAGTATCAATTCTACCAGTAATCATGTGTTTATTTTGTACATTTTGGCTGTAGTTATGTGTAACATCTAAAAGAGGCTGCTTGCGGTCAGGAAGTTAGTGAAGTATACGTTGTTGTTGTTTTTTTTTTGTTGACATTTCATGAATGGGAAATGTAGTTGTGAACAAAATAAGGTGTTCATGGTTGTCAAGCTCTCAAGTCATGCACGGCCTGGTTCCAGTGAAGACTGAAGGTGAGCGGCATGCATGGGTAAGAGGTGGAGGAAAAAGAGAAATACTGTACCAATTGGCATGGGGCATCCAGCCCGTCCAGACCTGGCTGCCCTGGTTCCCCCTTTTCACCCTTAAATCCCCGGACTCCCTGTTTGCAAAGATGACCTAGGAGTGTTACTAGGAGAGAGGTGGACGACCCTTAACCCCTGAATCCGTCCACTACGACGGACACATAGGGAGAGAAAAGGGAGGAGCTGCCCTGTGAGCTTGCTGATACCACAATCCAGCCAGAAATGATATGTTTTACGCATTTAATGGCGTGTTTTTGTGTCTGAATTGCAGAGTTACAGCAGAGTAATGGACTTCAGGTTGCTATGGTCTGGTGGAAGCTGGGTATCTATCTAACCACAGGGAGCTCCATCCTTGTTTGGGGACGACTGCTCTACACGGCTGGGAGGCAATCTCCAGCTCACAGTTGGGACATACCAATGGGCAGGGTGCATCTAATCCAGGGGCACCCTGTTCTCCTTTCTCGCCCTTAGGCCCTTTTTTGCCCTTCTTTCCCTTCTCCCCCTGTGGATACAACGATTTGGTCAAGTTAACATCATTTTTTTTCTTTTAAACATTTGGGACAGCACTGCAATTAGGAGGGGAGTGATTAAAAAGGGGAGGCTATGGCCCACAAAGGAGAAAGAGACATGTTCAATGTTAGATAGGAGGGGATGTCAGACAGTATCGGGTGTTCTAGAAACATTCCTCAGGACAGGAGGAGGACAAAAAAAGGGAAATAGTACAGTAGGAAGGAGTATAAAACAGAGCTGATTGCTAAAAAGGGGTGTGAAGGGCACAAAGGATGAGAAAGAGTAGCAGGGAAAAAGCCTCCAGAGGCACAGAATTAAATCTACCACACACTGAAAATGTTCAAACTGTATCCCTTCATATTTGGGTTGAGGTTAGTCATTCAGTGCGTGCATCAGAGAACAACAAAATACAGAGTAAAACATTTCCAAAGTTATAATATGATATTACTCATCTTACTATCTGAAGCTGATATAAAGAGCACACTAAAGTTCACAAATGTAACATCACAGGTGCATTTCTGGCCCTTCATCAGGTGTAATCTGCAACATTTGTTGTGCAGTTTCGATGGTATAAATTTGCACTACACTACATTGTGTGCATGCAACTCATTAGTACTCATGACTCACAAATAAAAGTGCTATTTTAGTGTACGTTAATGCGTTTTCTCTCATCGTTACTTCATTAAAGTTATCCATAAACTTTCAGATTCACTGTCAGAGAATCCGCGCTATCTAATCCGTGTTGGGAGATGGTTGTAAATACAGAGCGCTTGTTTAAAGTCTGTTTATCTCTCTATGTGCAAAGGGATGGGATACAGTTTCTTAAAGACATGACACATCTAAGAAACACATTGTACATGTTAGTAAGTGTGGAAACATACAGATTAGACACTGAAGGGTGTAAACTATTGTATACACAAGCAAGGGGGTTATCAACAGGCTCAAGAACTCAGAGAAGTGAAATGTTTAAATGTTCATGCACAGAAACAACAGGAGAAAAAAACAAAACAAGACAAATGTAAACTTGTAAAGAGCCTGTTGTCAATGGACTTGTTTGGTCTAACATGTTGAAATCATTTTTTCATGCCTCCGAATGAGATTGGACGTGTGATTTTGAGAAATGAGCAATGACAAATCATTCAAAAGTGGAGAACAAAAGCTGGACTGAGAGGACTGAGGATGATAGTTTGTGCAAAGGCAACTTTATCCTGTATGGTTCTGGTTGATGCGGCTATCGAGAAAGTACAAATTCTATAAGCAGACTTAAATTAGCATGTTACGTATCTGTAATGATAAAAAAATGCTAAAGAAATGAATTAGGAAGAATATATGTAAATTAAAAACTCTTCATTCCCTTCTATCAACCATTTCAAAGACATATAACATAAAAAGTAGCAACATAAAATACATCACTCTAAAGTATATTTCCTGTCACTGTCCATTGACATCAGTCCACTGCAATGTTAACGGGTTAGCGAGTCAATCCTCTCTACATCTACCTTTTCTCCTCTCTCCCCATCGTCGCCTTTCTCTCCCCTTAAGCCTGGCAACCCCTGTAAAAGTACAACTCCGCTTAAATGCTCTTCACTGTGCAAAAGACAAGAGACTTGTCCTGACAAAGCGCAAGACACAGAAACTAAACAAAACGGAATATAATATAGGAATTTTGATCTCACATTGTATGAGTCAGATTGTGGAAATGATGAATAGTAATTTGATGATTTATGGGACATATCTTTAACATTATGGTACTTGGAATATGCAGTATGCAACATATATGGGATGGCATGTAAATAAAATGATAAACTGAGCATGTGGTTTGGGTTTCCTTCTGCGTCTATAAAGTGGTGCTCCACAAGTGGTGCAAATGAATTAATAAGCACTAAATTACTCTCCTCATGCTTTATGCCAGCTCTAGAGAGTTGGTGCTGTCAGATTTTATGTTCCTTCTTTTGTATTTAAAAACTTTTCAGTCACAGCACTAACGCTGAGAGAGAGAACTCAACAAATATAAGAGACTTACGTCCAAGCCTGGTGTTCCGGCAGCTCCCTGCAAATGAAGAACATTTGTTCTGTCAGTGAGAGCCGGCATAAGTACACAGATCATACCTTGTTCGGCCAGTGGTGGAAATATAAGCAGTCAACAAATGCACCTATTTAAAGCAGCTACAAGGAGCTCTTATTTCTGTTGATTCTGGCGACCCCTGTGGACAGAAGCAGTAGTGTTTCCACCGCTTTGTTTCCTTCTGACTTCAAGGGCGATCTGAGCCTGAAGATCGGTCCTTTCTATAAAGTAGTAACTATATAGCTGATGTCTTCCTTTTTTACATATATTTAAATAGAGACTGTTTTCATAAGCAGCTAAAACTCCTTGTTTTAACTGATTCTACTGCTTGAAGCTGATACTCTGCTCATTATTGCCCTTTCTAACACCAAAAACTATGAGACAACATTCAGCTTTGCGATGCTGAAGGCAGCGTGGGAGCCTGTTGTTTGTTTAAATTTGCCACTGCAATTTGTGGGCAAAGCACCAGCTTAAGTGTGATACTCCCAGGCATCAATTGCTGTTGTTTTTAAGGTAACACTATATGAAACAGCACATTTTCAGTGTGCTGTGGCTCTTCTCTGCGGTTTCTCTCGCGAATTTTAGTGGCATTGTCAACCAGAACAGTTGTAAGAACTTCTTAAAACCACGACGTGAAAGCATCTCCAACCAATGAGAATGCAGGGCTCAGAAATCTGTTATTTTCTTCTGAATAAGTCTGAATAAGCTCACACAACTTGTATTTCTTCCTCCTTCATTAAAGATGTTTCCTCAACAGTAGAATATCCTCGTCATACTTACAGGTAGCCCATAAGGTCCTCTTGGTCCTGGCTCGCCTTGAAGTCCTCTCTCACCCTGATAACAAAGGAATCAGTGTTGCAGTCACACGAATCATAAAGTGTGCACTAAGCTTAAAACAAAGCAGTGATAAAGGCAGCTAAAATGTCCTGTGTCATCATCAGCCATGAACAAAATGTAATCTTACCATGTCACCCTTTGGCCCAGCTGGACCAGCTGGACCTGAAGGCCCATCCGTGCCCTGCAAAGAGTAGCGTTGTCATGGTGAGTTTACATCACTGGACAACGGCAGGTACTTCAAGACAAACAAATAACAGATGGAACGCAAAAAAATCATGTTTAGCATCCACGTTTGTACAATATTCCCGTCTGGTTTGACCTACAGTCTGCACACAGAACTGCTGCTAGTACACGTGCACTGGCCACAAAGGACATTTACAGCACCGCTGACACAGTTAATGTATGAGTGTGTGTTAATGCTGAGTTAATGCGACGCGGGACAAAATGAGAGCCTTGAAATGCCTGCTGCAGTGGCCTTTTGGTATGGTCGCTAAAACTCAGCGTGGCTTCAGCTCATGACACCTAGCTAAGATGCGAACATCCATGTAAAATCGTTCCAGTCACAATGAAACACAATAAAATGGGGGTGAAGACTCTGAGGAAAAAGGGGGACTGTATGGAGGGGGAGAGGGCAGAAAAATAGGCAGGTGTTTGGGTGGTGAAGCCTCTTGGTCACATGACACTCACCCTAATTCCGGGCTTGCCGTCCAAGCCGGAGGCTCCCTGTGTGGTTATGGAGGTATGAGTGACATGAACAAGGCGGGATTAGTACCAGATGAACACTGTTATTAGGACAGGTTGATGGCAGGGTTTACAACAAATAAATTACACTGTGTGTTACAGGGAGGTCACATAATAGTCAGCCCAGGCAAATGAAAATGAGGACAGTAAATGGAGAAGATCATATAGACACACGCGAGCTAGCACGCAACTACACCCAGGCACGCACACGCACACGCTGACATGTGTGCACGAATGCACAACAGGAAATCGGACAGGGCTAGAATAAACATGAGAGATTTTTACGGATGGCAGGAGGAAATAAAGGACCAGGGCTTTGTGATTGGAGCTATCCCGCAGTGCACGGCTGTACTCACAGGGAGACCAAGTGGTCCACGGTCCCCTTTGTGTCCCGGTTCCCCTCGTATACCCTTTACACCATGCAAACCAGGTTCTCCCTAAAAAACAACAACAACAAACCGACAAACAAAGGAAGTAGGTGAACATGACACGGTTTCTCCGCCTGCCATTGCACCCGTGCTTCTCCTTTGTTGTTGTAGATAACAGTTATCTTCTGTCACCGATAAAAGAACAACTGGATCCTCCTTACTTAATTAATTGAATGTGAATTGCTATAATACATGAAGAGACGATGCACTATAACTTTCTTGTCGAAACGTACCTTTGGTCCAGGAAAACCGTGGGGGCCCTGAAAACATGGCAAAATATTAGTTAGACTGTCTCATAATCAAATTAATTTGCATTTAAAAAAAATCATCTTTCCCCTGCTGGTTTTGTACAAACAACAGTGATCAGCTTAAAGTCTGTGTAAAGGCAATTCAGAGATTTCTATTAAAATACATTAAATATGTTAGAAAATAGTTGATGGAGGCACCTGAAAGGACTTTGAATGATAAACTAGTGAAATGTGGAGTTGGTGGTTAAAACAGTTTTTCACCAGTTTTCAGTCAAGTCCAGTTCAAGGCTGGCTCGATGACACGCTGAGGCCACCCTGAGCATACGCCTGCACCCCGAGCAGAGAGGTAGAGATGAATTCATCTCGCTCAGAGTGTTTCAAAGTTAGTCACGTCATTTTCTGAACTCATCTGACACGTTTCAGTCGCTTCAAAATTGCTGCTTGACTGCTCCCACGAGTGGGCGTGGCTTCAGCACATTCAGTGGACACGCCCCCACCGTCCTGGAGCTGAGAATTCATTTTTACCTGATTCTGACACCTGATTTCATAAAGTTGTGGATATCTTAATCATTCAAATTTGACTGGGTGGTTAATAACACTTTCTTTTTTGGTCTGACAAACCCAGAACACATTTATTCTTACTTTACACAGACTTTAAAGATGTAAAGACAGGTTGAGATAAGTAGAACACATGCAGCATATTCAAGTATTACCAAGGAATGCAACGGGATTACAGAGGACAACTGACAACACCAGTTTGTCGGCTAGAGTTTTGTCAGAGAAAAAGTTTGAGAAGTTGCCTGAAGTCGGAATGTAAAGGGAGGATTCATAACTTGCTGCAGGGAGTGCTGACACATTAATTCAACATTACAACATTTTGTAAGAATGGTCGTGAATAGCACATTAATCTTCATCCACTGATGAGGCTTCTTAGAAACACTCACCATGGGTCCTGGGGGTCCATGGGGCCCTGGTGGTCCTGGGGGGCCGCTGATCTGCAAATAGGAAATATGGATATTTTATAATTAAACTGCAGGGATTCAATTTTGTCTGCACAACACATCAACAGTATAAAAGTTTGCATTAAACTGCATCTTTAATACAAATACTTGAGTATGTTGACAGGAGTCATAATAAAAGTCTTTAATGTGACTTACTGAAGGACCTTGAGGGCCAGGTAAACCTGAATCTCCTTTGTCTCCTTTTACCCCATTGACACCCTAAGGAACAAAAGCTTCATGAGCCATTGGTAGTATCCATCTGATAAGACGGCTGTAGAGCTCTCATGACCATATAAAGAGACTTTTCAGAGCCTTTATCTTAGAAAATGCTTGGGACTCTTACAGGCAGGCCGGGTAAACCAGTTGCTCCTTTGTCCCCTGAAGCTCCGGGCATTCCCATGTCTCCTTTGGAACCTTTGTAGCCCTGCAAGGAGAGATGTACACGGAGGATTGAAAAAGAAGCAAACAAAGAGTTAACAGTCTCATTAATATAGAGTGATTTAAGTAAAGCTCTTCTTTGTGAACCAGTTCAAAATGGAGCTAATCTGTACATGATTATTTTATGAACTCACTCTTTCACCATCGAGTCCAGGGAGACCAGGCATGCCACGATCGCCCTGGAAGAGGAAAAGGTGTGAACATTTTACAAAAACAAGAGAAACGCAGGTGCTACCTGTTGGAATTAGTTGTTGTTGAACAGTGATGTATTGAAATTTTGTTAGCTGAAGAAACTCAATATGAAGTTTGCACGTGTAAGAAAAATATTCAGCACTGTAGAAGGGAGTTTACCTTTATGCCCTCTGGTCCAACTGGCCCAGGAGGTCCAGGAGGACCCTGAACACAAAGAGAGACACAGGATGTGATTTAATTAGGACTGAAATATACTTTTGATCTGGATTGATCAGTTCAATATCAACTCATGGTTTGAATACAGGGAGCTTTTTTCATCAACAATGGAGCCGACCATCACAATGACATTACTTGCGAAAAGCACAAATGTTAGCAATTAGCTGAACTATGATGCTCAACTTGACACATGCCAAAGTCCAAAACAAAACAAAGTCAAAACCATGTTAGCTCGAACATATGGAGGAATAGAATTATCACCATTAACAGATGAAGGAGTTACATTGTTTTTGATAATGGTCATGTTGGAATGAAACCATAAATTTCATCCAATATGAAGCAATTAGAAGACATTTATACTGTGTTCACACCTAGGATTCAATGCTTTGACGCTAAATGCTGCAGCGGTAACTTCAGAATAAAAGATAATTTTAATTTTAACCAACAACTTACATAATGTTGCTTTAATTACTGTGTATAAAAACGTGTGTCACTAAATACAAATGATCATTTATGTATTTGTCACATTCCTCTGCAGTGTGTGCAGTTTTTCTATCCCGGAATACTCCCTGGTCGTTGTGTGGGAACTTGATGAATATGAGTAAAAAAACTGAAACAATGAAGGTCTTAAGTATAGATTTTGAACAGAGGCTCTCTTCAAGACAGATCAAGTTATAAAGTACGACCCAGTCTCCAATGAAGTGAACACAAACCAGGGCCTTGGAGTTGTGGGGCAGTCATGACTGCGGTGTACTTGGTATGATTTTTGACCAAAAGTGGACTGGAGCAAGTTTTGGAAAAACCCCTCAGTAAATATTTTCTCATGAGGTCATTTAAAAAAAGAATGCATGACTGACATTCAGGGAGATTCAGGCAGCTTATAGCGTCGACCAGACAGAAGCAAAAAAAAACGCAGCGCCGGATGCCTTTTCATTCGCTGTTAATCAAATATGTTGCCGGGTGAGGTAGCACAAATGCAACAGGGTAGTGCAAAACAGGGTGGGGACTGAGTTGGGGCCATGCAGGGACAAAGATGAATCACTTGTGGAGATGAAAGGATAACACATAATACACAGAGCCTAATTACCGTTACTGTAATAGTGGTAATCTTCTGCAGTAGGCCAAAGGAGTGGAAATGGGGAGGAGGTGAGAGATAAGATTGCAGAGGTCATACTGGAAAGAAACCTTGCACATTTCTATGCACAGATACACTCTGACTATTAGTCAAACTTTAAAGAACAGATGTTAGCCCTTATTATTTGGTTTGATTAAAGTCATATAGGACATTACAAATGAATTCAAGGAGTACATTTTTATACCAACCGTAAGGTTTTGAAAATGTGAGGCAGGACTTTCATACTTGGAAGATGACCGATTCGTTCAGCTTGTAGTAGAGTTTAAACACACGAGCATGCCCAAATAACGCACAATTTACAATAATATATTTTTCAAAGATATGTAAAAAAATATGCATCTGTTTGGCTCTTTTCAGTGTGGTTAAAATATCGACGATAAATCACATACGTTGGGGCCCAGTTTGTGAAAAACTCTTGGTCATTCTTACATAAGAGCAACAGCTGCTATCTATGACGAGGGGCAAGTGCATAAAAGCCTGTCACCACTCCCAGAGGGGTTAAATCATCATTAATAAGTACCAAATAGAACAAACAAAAAGCCAGTGAAGCTTCATTTTGCTATTTGCTCTTTCAGATGATAAGTAATGACTCGTCTGACCTGTAGAGCCTCCTGAATGTTTCCGTTGTAGTCAATGATTTCAGTGGCTCCTTGGTCTCCTTTCTGCCCAGGGGGGCCCTGCACATTAGTGACATAACAAATTCAAAACACATTCTTTCATACCACACGCCTGATTTATATATAACATCAATATCAGAGGGATTCTTTGCCAAAAACAAACAAATAAAAACCTGCTAAGGTCTGACTGCTGCCCCCTGGTGGTACCCACTGTGTGGTGGCACTTACAGTGCCAGCAGTTTAGCATGACACTGGAAACTGGAAGTTACTCAGCACGCAACATCATGCAAATATCCAAAAAAAAAGGGGAGATAATAAAGGCATTTATCCTCTTTAATATACTTGCTTACCTTCGGGCCAATAGATCCTAAGTCTCCTTTATCACCGGTCTCCCCCTAATGTGAGAAGACAAACACGAAATGTTGTAATGGTCTCAAGTAATACGGGCTAAATGTTTTGAAGTCACATATACCTCATTACTGTGGTGCAATAATCTCTAGTATCGTGTATCACAACATAACCACTAAAAACAACAGAGAACATCAAACGGAAGGAGGAAATCCTAGCTCTGGATCACCTGCAAAGATCTAATTAGAGGGTGAGCTAATTCATGCGCTGCGTTCACCAAATTTAAAGAAAACATAACTGCCACGCTCACCTTTGACCCTTTAGGACCAGGTGAACCGGCCTCTCCTTGTGAACCCTAAAAACACGGATGAGGAAAAGATGTGAGGGACGCAGTGAGAAAAAAAAGTGCTTGAGAGAGAATCATAAAATTGAAAAACATAAAAAAACAAACTCCCCTTATGGGCTCAATGCAAATTCAGCATAAAAAATTTAAAATGCACACTTCACAAAGGAAATACCATCAGCCTCTCGGCACTCCTCCCGAGAGAGCAGCACGGTCAGCTTCGCTAAAATAACCAGCTTTTAATAAAGCATAACTGCCAAGTTGAGGAGAATGTGTTTATTTGAACTCTGGCATTGATAAAGCGCGGGTTTCACTTTTGGGGTTTCTAATAGGATGTGAAACAGATCCGTGGCTCGTCTAAGTTTAGACTGGAGCTTAAGCTACCTGCTGGGCCAGCGCCAGACATAAACAATGGTAAACTCATTTATATTTGGTTTACTCTATGCAGACTCGAGGGAAAGCCTTGAACTTATTACAAGACGATAATGGTTTAGCCAGCGCTCTATGTTAACGTCAATGAATATTTGATGAATCAGACAAACCCTTGCTTTGGGAATGCATTTCGACTTTTTGTTACTCTGGGAACTTTATAGCGTGTGCTTAAATCAACAGGGCTCTAGATGGCAGCAAAAATCTATGAAATTACATAGCTGGAAAGACACTTGTGAGCAAGTAGCAACTCTTAAAGATGCACTACTCACTGATCCAGTTTAATTCATGGCATTTGTGTGCGCGCACATGCACTTATGTAACTGACCTTTGGTCCGAGGGGTCCAATCTCTCCTCTTTCACCCTTTCCTGGTGGCCCGTGGTCGCCTCTCTCACCCTGTGCAGAGGGACAAATTGCTCAACAAAAGAGTCAAGTCTACCGCTCTTCTTCCCACAACCTGTATTTAATAAGTGTCATCGAGAACTGCTGATCAAGGCTCAGTTTCTAACCCTCCTTTTCACTGCCAGCAGAAGAGCTGCGGCTCATCTTCCCAACACCAGGCTTTTGACCGAGGAATCTACTACAAGAGGCCGCCCCTTGCTCTTCTTCTCACGAGTTCGCTTACTCGACAGATTTATGGTAGATATTCATGCTGAGTCAGCAGAATCCGCTTTCCCGTCCGATTGTGACCTCTGGGCAAGGTTGAAATGTTATTTTGAAGAAAGCCCCCACAAAACAAACACACACACAAAAAAATCTACATTTCTTTGTCCAAAGTTCAGTATTCAGGGAAAAATGTAAATCCTTGGCTGCGTCTCTCAAATGTAAAGTGACGTAAGAAAGCCAATAGAGGGGGGTGTGGTATAACTCAGACACCAAATGGGAGACAACCATTATTCAGCGTAGTTTGACAAAGACTTCAGCAGGACTCCTTGAAAAAAAAAACAACCCAGTCCTCCCAAACCTGTCAGCAGACCTGAACACGAGTAAAAAAAAAAAAAAAAAAGAAACATCAGATAAACTACTCCCTGCAATGCTCCTCCTTTTCAGCTCCACCCTAACGTTTGATTCAGAAACAGATCATATCAGGGGACAATGCAAGGCGAATAAATCTTGAATATTAATGCGCCACAAGCAGCCCGATGCAAAAGGACAATGCTAACATTAATTCTAGTGTGCCTGGATTATCACGGCTGGCTCCACCGTGTGATAATGTCACGACTCAAAGGGAGCGGCGAGGATTAGCTCGTCGTGACCACTTCCAAGTGACATTTTGAAGAAACGGAGGCTTAATCACCTCGGGGAAAGCGATAATAATGGATAATGAGGCCATAAACCCAGACGACCGCACTGACAGGATGTGACAGAAATCCGTCCAAGATGTTGCAACTCATCATCATTGACATGAATATGCAACGTGTCACCCTGAAGCAGAAAACACCTCTCATATTGTGACAGAGAAGACGACCGTGGAGGGCAAAAGTCACCTCACCTTAGTTCCCGGGAGTCCCGGAAGCCCTGGTTCTCCCTGGGGGCCGAGGAATCCAGGCTCACCCTGACAAAATAAATAAATAAATGAGCAGATATTACTCTTTTTTTTTTTTCACGGGGCATTTTTGGTGTATCTCCACCCGCTGCTAATGAGCGCTAAACACACACAAGATGCATAGCCAGACATATTCGAAACGACAGGCATGCACTTACTGATTGCACGCTTTCACATGCGCGCAAACACACACTCGGAGACGTGCATAAATCACACACACACACACACACACACGCACAGATACAAATTATCAGCGGCTTGTTAATTCATTCCCTGGTTTCACATCCATTAATGACTCCCTCTTATGAGCCTGAATAGACGTTACGGCTGCCCTTGTTAGAAACTCATCAGGGCACACAGAGGGGTTCTGCTTAAGTGTGTGCAAAAACCAGGTTCTCTGCCACTTACGAAGAAGCCTTAACACTTTTGCATTTGCACTTTCCCTTATGAGGAGCGAGCCTCCAGCACGAGGTGTGATGCTTGATTTGATTCGCATTGCATTCGTTTGTGAAATAACTTCACGGGAAGGGATTACTTCACCATCTGCAAACAGAGTTCCAACCTATGGCAGTTTAGGCGCTCTGGAAGCCTTTGGAGAGGTAATGGACACTTGCTTCTCAAACTTGGATAAACAGCCAAGAATGCAGAGCAGAACAAAGTGCAAGCCGAGCGCAGAACCCGTGGGTGCTACGTTAGCAAAATATTGTTAGAATCCATCAAGCGTTCAGGCCTCTTAAGTAAAAACAGGAGTATATAAAATGTAAAATGAAAGTGTTTTTTTTTTTTTTTTTTTACAAGGCCAGCACATTACAAGCACACAAAAGCAGAAAAACAAAAACCAAAGCAGAAACTCATCATGCCTGTGTGAGCATTCTTTGCATTCACATGTTATATTTCAAGCTAATGATCCTGAGATACACTGCGGTGATTGTTACTCTACAGGCATAAGATGTGAATTATTATGTGCCTTTTGTGCAAGTTCACCATCTGCCGTTTGTCTTTTATGATATAGTAAAAAAAAAAAAAAAAGCAAGCACCTTTAACTGAAACAATAAAAGCCAAGTTTGAAAAAGTCTAAATAATCAAATAAAACAAATCAAACTTCCACTCCTTAACAAGCAGTAGTTTTGACACGTTTTGCACCAAGTCTCTTGGTGCCACTTTCAGGAAATAGGCTCAAGCTGTTGCCAGGGAGTGTTCCAATCATTACTTTATAGATCTCTACACTATTCGCAAAGTATAATGAGAGAGAGTCTTTCTTGCTGACTTCTGGCATGTCAAGATCAAAAGCATCGCCTGTTTGGCCTCGTCAGTTTGCCTGAGCCTCTCACTCTTTCTATGAATGCACAGGTAGTACTCTGCCACAAAAGCAAGATCGTGAGACCTTAATGCGTCATGCATGGGAGCATGACGCTAGGTCCGTTCGGTTTTGCTCTGAACTCTACAAGGCGGGCTGGCGGGGATGGACAGGGACAACACCGGGGGGGAATGACTGGGGACAAAAACAGCGAAGCATTTACCTTTATCCCTGGGAGTCCAGGCAGCCCTGGAAGTCCTGGCTCTCCCTACACAGGAAGAGTGTGACACGTTACAGCCAAGCCAAGCTAAGCTGAGTCAAGCCTCGTTTGTGGGCTCTTTGGGGTTCTATTAGCTCCACACGTTTCTATTTGTGTTTACGCTGGCTATCAAAGCTGCTGTAATTCTGAAAAGTGGCCTGCTGTCCGTACGTGTATGCTGAATGTCATTTGCTTGCGGTAAGCACTAGCAGAAGGTACTGCACATGCACTTTCAAACCAACTCATGCAGCCATGGCTTGACGGCGTGATTAGTGCTTGTTATAACACTCAACCCTTCACAAAGTGCAACAGAGTTTTATTTTTATGATTTTATTGGTGTGGGCAGGTGTGAAAAGTTCTGGTTTCTGGAAGGAACAACTGTCAGATACTTTGGATTAAAGTTGCAAAAGCTGTTTGAGAGAGCGGCCGTGGCTTCAAGGTTGTTAAGACTTTGGCAGTGGCGGAAAGTCGAGAGCTGGCCTATTTCTCCGTTACCAAGGTCGGGTCATTGTCAGGTTGGGAGCTCTAGACTCCCATTACATGCAAGTTTGAGTAACGCGCAGTCATTTGATTCAGCGGTGGAAAAATCAGAGGTCGGGTCCCTTGTGATGCCTCTGCGAGACTTTCAAAACAAAATTTCTGACTCGGGATAATTTAACGCTCTATTAAGACCATTGTATTTATGACATATGAAATGAAATGATTAGCACTGCACGAGAATGATCAAGTGTAATGGCACACGGGGGGATCAGAGAGAGGCCTGTAAATTTCCATTGTGGCTAATGAAAGCGTTGTAAAACTGATGAATAAAAGTCTTTCTTGTGGACTACTGCTTCACCAACAGTTGACCGCCATCCAACTAATATAATATTTAATGTGGAACAACAACTCAATCTCGTGATCGCCACTTTGGTGAGTATTACTGTTTGTGAAGTGTGTCAGCATAAGCAGAATGGCTGTAAAATGACAGATAAGATAAAGCAATCAAAAATAAATAAATTAGTTAGGCCACGAGTATTTTCTTTGCAGCATAGCAGAAAGCCCTTCAGTCTGCCTGGAACTGGTTTGTCCAAACAGAGAAAGGAGAGGGGAAATTAATGGGGTGCAGCGCTTGGGATTAGAAAGTGTAATTAGATGGAGCACTGGTGCAATCTTGGTAGCAGCCTGATCAAGGGACAAGTAATGGTTTTCATTTTGCAGGGAAAACAGCTCCTCTTCGGCCGCATGCGCGCTTTATTAGCTTCTCGTCGGCGACTGTTTCTTTAACAATATTCCTCCGATTTCCTTCGTTGGCTCGGAAAGTGTGTCTAACACGAGAATAAAAACTGTCTGGGAGAGAGAGGTCATACCAACAAACATGGCTTCAACAACAAATACTTGGGTAGCTGGACTGATGCGAAGTGAAGTAATGGGATGACCCGGTGGTTTTAGACTTCAAGCACAGGTTCAAATAAATGGAGAAAAAGCATTACAAAAATTTAGTACATCCAGTATGTTAGCGTGATATCTGGGACCTTATTCTGGCTCCAAACAAGGACCAAGCCAAAATAAATGTAAAATGAGTTGGAGCACTGTGATGCACTGAAGTTCAAGTGTTGCTGCACGGTGAGCCCCCCCCCCCATGTACAACCGTCCTTATTACACTTTAAACAGCGAGGTTCGACTGAGTTAGGAATTCTCTTGTCCAAACTTCAAAGATTTTATGTTGCACAACACCTCCTGCGTCGAAACATGTTTCGATGTGATCATTCCCATCATCCCTTATCGATACAGAGAGACTATTATTAACATTAACACACTATGTACCAAAATATAGGTCCATAAAACTGTAGCACTATCACTGCTACATCTAATTCTGTCTATCTACTGTGCATTAAAAAGAAACGTGTAGTATAAATTGGTATAAATAAGTATAAATATTACCTTATGTCCACTTCGTCCAGGCTCTCCAGGTTCACCCTGTAATACATTCAGAGGATTTTCTTTTTAATTGCATAACGTATAGATTTGTTTACACTAATATTCATAAATCCATGAAGTTTGTCCCTGATGTCCTTAGAAATCACTCTTAAATAGCGTTTTGATTCAGTATCAGATCAGACATGTCGGTGGCATTATACTAGTTAGTTTGTGTCTTTTCAACTTAGTAACACGTTCATCACTGGTATGGGAGTTTGGACATACAACCAGCTGCTTATTCCTAATGAGGATAAAGAAAAAGGCGCCGAAAAGCCCGTTAGGATGAGCTTAGCTCTCACCTTGATGCCTGCTGCAGAGGAGCCTGCGTCTCCCTGAGAAAAAAGGCAAAGAAATTAGAGCGGCCCAACATGGAAAAGCGTCCAAAAGTGACGGAGGTTATTACAAAATCGAATGGGCTTCGCGTAAGGTCAAAACAAACAGTGCAGACATCATTGTGCAATTACAGTTACCAAAAAAAAAATGAAAGAAGCCATTTTTACTGAACAATGCCGAACATCATTTCGCAACTGCCGCTGGACAAAATTGGGTGAAAATCCAATTAGGAGGAAGACTGTCTGCTATTCTAAGCAGTGTTCAGATTGAATATACCTTCTCGCTATAGTTTGAGACAGCATTTTTATAACGACACTGCTGGGAATCATTTGGCTGTTTTTGCACTGTCAGAGTGCAGCTGCATGCTGGTGATGACATGAAATCTAACACTGTATAGAACAAATCCGCAGCAGTATAAGAGCGAAAGGGCTTGACAGATATACTGTACTAACAGCAACCATTTAAAACCTTTTTTTTCATTGCATCTCTTCAGGTGGGGTATTGAACTATAAGGAGACAGAGCTACTTATATCACACATTTTCCAGTAAAGTCATTCAGACATCCAGAACCCGGGCCCTTCTCCTATGGACTGCATTACCTCTGCAGTGTACAGTAAAAACATACATAAAACAAGGGGCCAATAAGCGTAATTATGGGCGGTTGGTGGGAAAAGGGAGTGGGAAGAAGGAGACTGGATCTTGAGCTCTGGTGTGGACTCTGTGGTTTCTCTACACATACGCCTTGCGCTCAGAAGTTGCTGAAGGAATGCCTCTCACCCTCAGCTTTTTATGGGAGTCATTACGACGCATAGCACACAAGGCATGTTTAATTGCGGCAATTTTTTTTTTTTTTTTTTGCAGACAATAAACTGTTACTGTTTACAGCTGGGCTTTGTTGCATACCGAAGGGTGCCTCTATCCCTGTCCTAAAACGTATCATTCCTATTTTTATGTTCTTAAATATTTTATTGAGGATGCAGGAGATCTAAAAAGGATGAACTTTTACTGTTAGCCGTGTCAGGAGGCTCCCCGTATTTCTTAACAGCAGACGAATGAAAGAGTTTGGCGTGATTTTACGCGATGAATCGAAGATGTTTCAGGCTAAATATTTAAACAACACGGAGGTCATGTTGTGTCTGACCTAAAACTTATAATTAAACAAGGAACTTTGCACAGAGGCCAATTATTCCGATGTTTTTTCGGGGCCCTTGATTGAATAATTATCCCAACAAAACAAAGATCAAAGTCGGAGCTGGTTTACACCTGTTGCTTTTTGGCAGCGACGGGCATGAAAGAATGCCTCACATCTGTGCTTTGTTGCACCGTGCTACACACGATCTCACCCTGCTAAGCTCACGATCAAGCTAGGACTACGCGTAAGCATGATTCGCTTTTTTTTTTAACCCCTCCGCCCTTAATAATCTCAGCAGGAAGCCGATAATGTGAAAAATGATGATGAACAGCACACAGTTCGCACGCTTTTAAATCAAAAATGCACCATGACCTATGTGAGAACAAGTATCAAAGAGCATTACACAGGCAATTAACACTTCACTCTCACTCCGGCAGAACTGATAAATCCCAATGACGTCTTCTGTCTTGACAGATCTCACACGAGTGACACCAATCCCAAGAAGTAAGTGAGAGTTTTCACAATTTTAATCTATTCCAAATGAAGTACTACGAGACGGAAAAAGCGGTGGAGTTGGGAGGTGAGCTGAGGTGTGGCACGGAGCGCTGAAATGTCCCAATTGGGCCAATTACCGCGGTGAGACTACAGCCTGTGATTTAACCGCAGAGCAGAGCAGGACGGAGAGCTGTCACCGCAGCTCCATTTCATAATAGGCACCCAGAACTGTCGCTGCATATTGCCATTTAAAAGATAATAGCGCGAAGATCTCATAACGTATACTTAGTAAATCGGGCCATTTTCCAGCTGTTTGCCTTGTGAGGGCGAGTGAGATGGAGAGAATTAATCAGCGAGCAATGAACCCGAGACAGAGTTGTGACAAATGTGACCATTAAATGTCACCACAAGCCCTCAAAACATGACTCCCACTTCATATTATGGTCATTAGTAAAGATGACCAAATTCAGCGGCCTCAGCTGAATATCAGCCTCGGTCACTGAGTAAGAATACATGTGAAGCAACACGGATTATGATTGGCTCCCAGGGCAGAAAGGCCCTGCCAACGGCTGAATGGAGGCCAGTTCACAAGAGCTTGGACCGGATCTTAGGATTCAAAAAAAATAATACCAACCACTGTGCCACACCGTCCGGAGCCAAGTGCTCTCTGCCTGGAAGTTCCCAAAAAACCAAGTCAAGAGTTTACTCGCGTTTATTTATTTTATTTTTTTCTTCTTCAACCTTTTTCCTATCTCTGAGGTCGGACTTTCTCGACAAGAAGAGTCACAGTTAATTTCACAGCTAGTTTAATACTTAGGCCCGAGTGCAGCAGAAGTAAATGGTTTAGAACTAAAGCTTTTAACTGTGGTAATGATTTGTTTTAAATGAGGCCGGAGATGGACGTGCGGAGGCTGTCGGAAACACAGTTAATGATGGCTTATGAAGGCAGCACAGCAGGTGATGTGTTAGATAAATATATTCTATAAAGAGTGGTGAATGGTAACAAATGCAGGTCTAAGGCTCTTTAATTAAACACAACTTTATGTATGAATATGTGCCATGTAAGCACATTATAAACTAAGATTTAGGAAGTGTTGAGCTAGAATTTGACAAAAGGTCAAGTAATGATACAGGACCTCAGTTGATATTGTACTTCTCAAGCATCTCCAAAGCCTAACTTTAACTCATTATAGCTGTTTGTTTGACCCGTACAAAAACAGTGTAAACAGGCAGTTGTTGCTGTTTTGGGGTGGTTACTGTATGTGCAAGACTTCAGCCAGGGCCAGTTTCCAGGCAACTGGTGGAGACTCCAGGAAGTTACTGGCCCCTTCCTGCCAAGAAATAGTACATAACCACCCATAAAATGACAAATTGTTATCTTTGCTGTTCAGTTTTTGCGCAGATTAAACCAACCACATATAACAAGACGCTTGGAACAAGTTAGCCAGCATAGAGTCCTCATTACTGAGCTAAACTAACTCTATCCTTCACACAGTCATCATCGGTCTTCTCATCTAACTCTTGCAAAAAGCTGATTTCTCAAAACTCTGATCTCCTCCTTTAAATAAAGTGACACACAGATATACTACCGTACTTTGTCCCCTCCAAGGCGTCCTGCTGTAGGCCATGATCCAGAGTGAACAGGCTGCGTCTTTGAGGATGTGAGTGAAAGAGATTTCACATGCGCACGTTCAAATTGTGACTAAGAGTGATTGTGCGTGTATCCGAGTGTATATTCTATCCTGTCATTTAGCCCCTTTCACACTCCACAGATCCCCTGCCGTCAAAACAATCTCCCTTTGTATCATGCAAGGCCCGGTCCGTCTGCTTGCTGCCTCACCTCTCACCCCGCGTTACCACAGTTCCCCCGCAGTGCGTGCTGTGTATTGTTAACTTTGGCATCTTCAGCACGGACGACTAAAGATGTTCTCCCCTCCCCTCCTCTGTCCCCTCGACTCTCTGGTTTCCTCTTCCACCAGTGAAACAATAATATCAGGGAAGAGCAATTGATCAGACGCACCGCTGATGACAGGAGGCTCAGTGTGAACGTATATGAGCATGCATAAGAGATTCTTTCTTTCTTTTCTTTTTTTTCACTTGGACTGAAAAATCAATCAATCCTTCGTGTGTCTGACATATGTGAAACTCATCTGGATGGATATTGAGTTATATCTGGACTGAAAAACAATTATTCCCTCCACATGTGCACTATGTCAAAAAACACTTTCACATCCTGACATTGACAAGATGAATACAAGAAGATGAGGTAATCCTATCCATACTAATGAAAACATCCTCACTCTTTCCAGGTCTTTACACGACTACTTTCTGTCCCCTTTCATTGCAAAATACATGAATATGCTCTTGAGGAATGAACGGCAGGTGACGGACTACAGAAGTCTGAATCCCCATGGTACTCAATTCCACTTTTTCTCTTTTACTCCTGCGGCCAGAATACTTTTTTTTCTCTTCTCTTTCTTCATTTTTTTACTGCATTAAGGTAGACAGGATCAAAGCGGCGCTCGAGCTGCAAAGTTTTATCGCCCTCCACTTTCCTTTTTGTTCACTCATTTTCCACAGATGATTTCCTGCATCTGTTTCCCTCAAACGGTGTCTTTCTTGGCAGACGTGTTCGGCAGTCTTTTAAAAAACCAGAGTACCCATAAAGTGAGAAGTTATCAAAGTTGTTCTCTGCTGAACAGCAATAAATTGGCAGTGACATTTTGAGTACGCTGCCTCAACTTCGATGCTGGTCTATCAGTTATATATATATATATAGAATTTTTTTTAAACCTAACTCTGTATTTGTAGTAATAAGCGGCATCTCCAGTGTATTAAAAAAAAAAAAAAAAAGAAAATCACAGTATTTAGTGGGTTGCTGTCTGTTCTTAGCAACTGTGTTACCATTATTTTGGCAGCTCCGGGAAGAAGCTTTATCTTTTCCCAGAAGTGTGAGCAATTTTTTGCACGGCTTGATGAGAAGCTGAATCGACATTTTCAGAGAAGCGTTTATTCCAATTCGTAATTGTTTTGTTTCAGAAATGCAAAGACGCCCAATTTTTTGTCATTGGGTCACCCAGTACAAATAAGGCTGTGATCCATTTTCACAAATGCCTGCTCGAACAAAATAATAACGGCAAAAAAAAAAGAGTGGCGTGAAGTCCTGGATGCGATGCATAATTTGCCTCTGGACACGATGACTGTGTACTAACACAAAACAAAAAAAAACAAAAAAAAAACTTTTCCAGAAAACAAAAGCTGCTTGGACAGAAACATGAATCTATTACTTTAGCTCTGAACAATCTGTCCGGCAGAGCTCCACTCTGCCTTTTTGTTGGAAATGGATCCCAACTTGACAAGCTGTCTTGATGATAAATGGTCCCAAAATTAATGCAGCAGCCATCCAACCAAGAAAATCCAGTGTCAGCATAGCATTGCAATTAAGTCCACATTAAGCACAAAGGATGCATCAAGTGCCAGGGTGATTGCTGTTGTGCAGCCTTGAACTACAGCTGATGGCACTTGACCTCAGTTACTTCCCCTGCTCTCCACAGCTCTCCTCTCAGATGGCTAACATTAACTCTCTCTTTCCCCCCCACCCCTTTATGTTTCTTTCCGGCCACAGCCAGACCTTGCTGTTTCTCTGTGCATGTTCCAAGAATATGAAAGGTGAAGTGGAATTTACGTACCTTCTCTCCCATATCACCTTTCGGCCCTTCTTCACCCATATCGCCCTGTGATGAAATCACACAGAGATAATCACATTCAGTCTACCGATCGCATGAATGTGTCAATGCTGGAAATGGAGAAAGGTGAAAATCTGAAACATATACTGGGAGGAAAAGATCTTAAACGCGATTTGTCAGATTGTTTAAACACGCACACGCAGTGGGACGTTTAACACTTTTTTTTCTTTCTGTGATTAACTGCCCTGTAAAACAGTCTTAATGGATGTTTGGAGAGCAAGCTGCAGCAAACATGGAAGTACTGTTACTGTACATGTTAAATTCACTTTGGTCACGAACTGAGTCCTCACACATGGTTCAAATAGGACTGGGTTCAGGTGACGTCATGCGCTCGGTGGGGCACTCTGTGGGGCACTCTGTGGGGCATTGTGGAGGTCCTGGCACCAAATGTGAGGCACTTCGCTTCTAGTTCGTCTGAGCTGTGTGAAATAGGTTGAATGCCATCTATGGACGGCGATGCAAGTTGGCTGGTCAGCCTGCCTCTTTGGTCCAGACTGAAAGATCTCTACACATATAGCTCTCAGGCAATTGATGCTAATGATTTAGGTGATCCCCTGACTTTCCCACCAGTGTCACCATAAGGTTGATATTTGTGGTTAACATTCAACTGTCTCAACAATTACATGATGGATTGCCGTTAAATGCGCCACAGACATTCGTGTTAACCCCGTAATGAATCCAATAATGTTTGTGATCCTTTAATTCAACTTCTAGACCCACCATCAGGCCGAGTCGATGCACAGCGCCGTGCCTGTGCAGCTTCAACACAAGGATTTAAAATAAAGGGTTGCGTCCTCGTGGAGGATCCTCACCATGTCCGAACTTGAAGAAAATAAGCCTACTGCAACAGGCGCTGTGCTTTTTTTTTTTTTTTTTTCCTATTAGAATTGTTTTCTCGAATTTGCCTGCTGGCTCCAAAGTTAGCAACCGACTCCAAAAACAGCAATTTATGCTAACATATTTGGCTTCTATCAAAATAAAAGCTCATAGTACCTTGGAGTGAATTTCGGTGCTGTCTTTGGCAGAGAGCTCATCATTTCACTTTTGATAAATCCACACGATTTTATAGGAAGTAAATGGCAGCCTAATAGATTGTGAACCATGCAGTGAGTAGCAATTCCAAGGATTTGAAATCAAAGGTTGTGTCCGTGTGGAAAATATTAAAAATGAGTTTACTATACCAGGTAGTGCACGGTCCATCTGATGCATTGTTCAGTGAGGATTAAAAAGCTTGTTTTCCGGAAAAAACTTGTATTTTATAGATATTTGACTGTCAAAACAAGGGATGCAGGATAATGCATTGCATGGGCCTGGACATGATAAGATATTAAACATATTCTGCCACAACAATTTGCCTGACTTCTTGCAATATTTGCACGTCCCTGGGGCGATGGCGCAGCTTAGGTTTAAAAGTTTAGGATCCTCCGCTTTAGTGTGGATGCCATGGGACAAAAGCAGCAGCAGAGAGGCCCGGAGCTTCTCGCCAACACAAATGTAGAAACCGATCCACCTTGTCAGACCATTCAGTTCTAACTTTCCTGAACTCACTCCAAAGCTTCAAACTTTCTATTCAGCCATTATTTGCATCCAACAAATTCCCCATAGGACACCCATGATGCTGCGAGCAGTGGTTGCTGAAAGATTGGCTCCGCGCAACCTCACTGCGTTATTACAGTGAAGCAGGTGTGTTTCGTGATAGGAAATAAGCCTCTGATTTGAAGGAAAACTCAGAACAGCACAACGGAGAACAACTGCCCGAAGGCCAGTTTTGCGGTCGATGAAGAACACTGAGTCATCACCTCCCTCCCCAGACTGTCTCTCTCTCTCTCTGCTCGGTCAGTGTTCACACCTCCCACTCGCTGCTGTCCAACAACAGCGAATAAAAGGCACCATTCGAATTAGAGAATGGAGAGAATAAGGCTTCTTTCACTCACTGGTGCTATTGTGTGGGTTCAGTTTTCTGGTCTCCTCCAAGGCCTTGTTGGAGAAATTAAGTTCAATTTTGTGACTCACTGAATCACTGACTCAGTGATGGCCAAAGTCTCAGAAGGGAGTCTACCTTTGAAAAAAAAAACAAGCCGGGGCCGTGCGAGACAGGAGTGAGGCTGCCGTCATTTTTTTGACAGCTGTTCTAACACACGGCGGGATATCAAGAGTGATGCTAACAATAATGTTGGTAATCTGAATTAGGACTTTACCTTTTCACCTCGCTCTCCCATTTCACCCTGTTGGGAGAGAAAGCAGAGTATTAAAAGACAAGAGGACGGAGGGGGAGTCGGGTTTAGTTGCAGAATTATTGCAGCCACGGAGGGTCAGATTGTATCTGGGGTTAAATTCATGTTAGATTATGGAAAGTCTCTTGTGTTATGGCTGCGTTCTCCCCAGACAGACTTTCAAGTATCAGCTTTGAAAGTGTTTTTAAATTTTGCGCAGTCATTATTAGAAGTTGACGATATCAAAGATCAACCAGAAGCCTACTTAGAACGCTACTTCACCACAATTATTCATTAAGATATATGAAGGTATTACATTTGTAACATATCCTTATTAATATACTGGAAAATGCCAATCATGCAAACATGATATGCAACAAAAATGAATGAAAAGATGTTTGTTTCCTAAAAAAGAATGAAGAAATAGTATGAATAATTTATGATGAGAAACATTATAGGTTCTAAAAGTTAAAAAGACGAGAATGTTTTCTTTGATGGGAAAAGATGAAAATTTATGAATGACCTCGAAACAATAAAATGAAAAAATATATATATATATGAGCACCATGAATTTACAAGAATAAGAGCACACAGAGTGTGTGTGCACCAGACCTTGGCTCCGGGGATACCGTCCAATCCTGGGATGCCAACATCCCCCTATAGACAGCACAACAGACACACAGTGGCTGTATTCAGTGTGCCGTTTCAGCAACGTGAACTCTGATTTCAGGTCAGGAGATACAAAAAGCTTGACTTTTATTTTTTTTTTCCACGAGCTGGAGATAACCTCTGACCTTAAAAGGAGGTTAAGTTTTGTGTCGTCACTGCACAGGTGTTACGCATTTGCAGGGAAGCTGATAACGGAGCGGTGGATTGGAGAGATATTACATGTTACAGCTCCGGCTGAGTAAATTCCATAAAACTCAACAGCAAAATAAATAAATAAATAAATAAAAATCAAATATTAAACCACAGAGGATAAACAAGCCGGTTAAAAGCTTAATTATCTGGACGTGAGCAAGAGAGGAAAGCGGAGTCCATCTGATGAATGCCAGCCCGCTGTTAGTGTGAGTCTGAATCCTTCTCTGTGGCGCTCACTGAGAAACCAACCTCACTTCATTTGTTGCCAGAGATAATTAACCTCCTGATCTTTGCGAACCTACCACATATCATTAGCCTTTTGGAAGAGGAGCAGCTATTCCTCAACCCGGAGAGACAGCTTTAACTGGATGATGCAGATTAATGTCGCCAGAATGGAAAATGAAGCAAGCTATTATTCCAATTAGGTTATAGGTCCATGAGCTGCTCAATACTGGCAAAACGAAGCTTTTATTTCAGTTTGATTTCTTATTGTTGTTTTCATTTTTTTTTTTTTTTTTCCCCACACTGCCCTGTTTTCATGAACACTGGTGGTGAAACCCTTCATAAATACTGGAATCTTATATCATCCATCAAGCCACATGTGGGAGTCATTGACAAAATGATGATGATATATCGCCATAATCACGATGGAGTCTGATTATGTGCTCCTAAAGCGGAGCTGATAAGGTTTGCATTAGTGATCCTCCCCTTTTAGCGAGTATCTATGTCAGATCGCTGCGATGTCTGCCAGTCAACCTGCCACTGCTGGCAGAGCGGCCATTGCTGCGTTAGACTTCAACTTTCTGCATGAGTGACGGTTACATGCCATAACAGATTCTGTTTTATGACTGCATTGCACAGCACTGGAGTTCTATTTCATGGGTGCTGGCATAACCTCGCTCCTTACACAAGTATGGAATTAGGCCCTCGGCTTTTGCTGTCTCTCCAGAGTCGCTACAAGACTGAAACTTCTTTACTCTGGTTCCCATTACACACATGCGTGCCTCTCCGCTTATATTTTTGTGAATGCGTGCTCGAGTCTCGAAAGATGGCGCCTCGCAGATAATCTCCTCGTTCGCTCTCGTCACTTGCTTCATTGTTTGTTCTGGAATAAATGTGCCTCACCCTTTGCCCCCTCCCACCACCACCACACCTGTAGTGTGTCTTCTCTATTTGCTTTGAGAATGAAACGCACGCATGGGGCCGAGCGTGTGAGCAGATCCGCGGGCAGCGAGAGACTCTGTGGTTGAGAGACTTGAAGATGCAGCCCAGGGGATTTCTCCCAAATAGGATAGCGGTTTGAAATTGTCAGAATGCATGGCAGAACTTTTCTAATAAGAAAAGTGCAACACGTGACCACAAAGACTAACGAAAACTCAACGTGTGTTAAATGAGCCCTTTGAAGATAAAACACTCTCAGGTGTGGAGGCTTTTTGAACTTTATGCGTAATATTCTGTCGGTGGTTTCATGACGCTCAGGCTGATTACTCATTTGAGGAGCTTGTTATGAATTCGCTGCAATTTAAAAAAAATAAATCCCCTGAACAAGACGGCTAATGCGCCTGATTAAAAAGCCAATTTTTCACTGAATTTTTCACCTTTCTCTCTGAAAAAGAGAAAAGATTTTACAACTGAATGAGATAAAATGTTTTGCAGCCTCTCTTATGTTCCTAAATAAAAATCAATTTCGGAGACATCCAAAAAGAAGAGTTTGCACCACAGTTTGCATAACTTTGTATGAGTAACCTCACCTTCAGCCCGTCAACACCTGGGACACCTGGAAGGCCGAATGAACCCTGAGAAATAAACACACAGTCATTACATTCAACAATAAAAAGCAGCGGAAAGCAGACTGCGGGGTTATGGTTATCAGGAACACGACTATTATGTCACAAACAAAATTATAGTAGCACCAAAGGTCGAGCCTACATAAGCCCCTCTGAGCAGGCCTGTCTCTGGTTCCCATCTCCACTCCCCGTGCGCGCTGATCTTTCAAATCCAGGCCAGAATAAATATTGTATGTCATATTTTAAGATCCACTAAG
The DNA here is from genome assembly GCA_014281875.1 of Nibea albiflora. Taxonomy (NCBI): domain Eukaryota; kingdom Metazoa; phylum Chordata; class Actinopteri; family Sciaenidae; genus Nibea; species Nibea albiflora. Next base: position 11,151,195 of record CM024809.1, read on the forward strand.
TTATGGACGATAGAGGCAGACTGAGAGTTGAGAGTAATTCTGTCGAGTTTCAAAGCGAGAGGGGGAAAAAGTTCAAAAACAAAGATGTAGCGTGGCTGTGATGTTTGCGCGTACAACCCACGTAAAGCAGATGATTTAAACTCTGAGGTTGTAACAAGCACGCTTTAATGAAGACCCTCTTGCACAGTGGTTTTTGTTTGCTTATCTTGGCTATTTGTGACTCTTAATAAAAGTAATAAAAGTCTCACTGTTACCATGGTTGCATTAATAAACATATCAGAGTCGTGTCAAACAGTGGTACATATTTTGAAGAAGCAGGACATTTTTAACTAAATAACTCGGATAGACATATCTGATTCACACTTGATCATGTAATGACAGGTGGTGAATAACCGTTGACGTGGCCCCTCCACTAAACACAGCACTATACACCAGCAGCAGATCTAATCGAGGAGCCTCGGGGCCTGGCTTATGAGTCATTAACACGGCGGTGTGTCATCATTGACCCTTCTACACCCGCCCCCCCCCCTCCCCTCCTACGCCGACGGGAGGCCTCGCCGACAGATGACAGCGCAGACAGGAAGTGTCTGATTGGGTTACACTGAACAAACACTGGCAGCTACCTGATGGCTGGATATGGCTTACATCTGTTCCCCACATCAGTGCCGCCAGGGACCCGCAGCCTGTATCACAGCACTTAGCTTCAGGTTCTCTGTTCTCCAGCTCTCTCTTTCTCCGTCACTCTCTTTCGTTTCCTCCTCATGTTGTTTGAACTCTCTTCTTTTCTATTTACCTGCCCCGACTGTGGCCCTGCATCACTAATCGCCAAGCAAATGTATTCATCGTCTTTCAAATAGCTAAAGATGAAGGACAAGCACAAGAAAGCACGTCGCCAGAGTGAAATGTGTTTCTGGTGTCGTTCAGTAGATAACTAACTCCGAGAATCTCATTTTATTGAACCTAAAAGAAAAGAATAAAATGTCATTGGAACAAGAACTTTTTTTTTTTTTTGGACTTACCTTCTGCCCTTCTGGACCCTCAGGCCCCTATAAAGGAGACGAGAGACAGAGAGTGGGAGAGTGGGAGACAAGCAGAACAAAAGAGTCCACGTCAGATGAAATAATATCATTTCTACAGCCAACACGGTCACAGTAGAGAGACTGGCAAGATTTGTGGTAGGATTTCAATACAGTGAGCACACACCCTTCGGGCAGAACTGAATCACAATCAATCCCTTGTTTTATTCTTCGACAAAGAAGGAAAATCAACTCACTCTGTGCCTTCTTTTCATTGAGCTTCACCATAAACATAAATCTCTAATGAGACCATGAATAACACACAATTTTATGGTTTTATCTTTTATGTTGATCTCTTTCTTTATTCGCTTTTGCAAATGTAAAAACGTGTCTTGTTTGGCTGTTCTACAGTCCAACGCAGAGAGGTTCATTACCTAAATGGGCCAATAGTTGGGAAGCCTTACAAAGCTAGTGAGCGCAAGAAAGGGCGCCACATCCCTAACTGAGCTTTAACTCAGTGATCGATGAGTCTGGGAGGACAGTTTCAATTCTCAACCTGCTGTTTACCACAGTGAAACTGGAGGCCACGTTGGATCCACATCCTCCTCCACCAGAACCCGCCTAAAAACAGCCGGCCTGCTTCATGACTAAAACGAGAAACCAGGCTGAATGTGAGTTCCTTCCATGCTGGCTTCACTCGACTCCAAACTATTGCAGTACCCACGGCAGTTCATCAACACCTTTACGCTTGGCTGTTATGACACTCCATGTTGGCCAACATTTTTTCCTCACTGTCGGCTCAGGATCTATGGTAAATGGTGCTATTTGGCTCATCAGTCTGAACTGGGTCGAGGCCAGGCAGATCTTGTGCCCCAGCATCCCTCTACAACAACAACTTTGCGATGCTTATTCATGTTGATGCAGTATAACTGGCAAAACCTAAGATCTGGTCCCCTGGTGAGTTAAAAGTTTGCATGCCTGTATTCAAAAGTAGCCAATGAGGACACATGCAGGTTGAAACGTCTGACTGTCAGTGTACATTTTTGTGAAGACGTTTGGTAATGGCGGTGGCCAACTTCTGCCTTGTGGCCAAAAAACCAACAGCTGCTTGGCTTAGCACAAAGGACCATCATAATGACAAATTTTCTGAGGATAAACTCAATGTTTCCATATCTTGCTTGGTTTTTGTTGATGAAAAAAGGCGACCACCGAGAAACTGAAGCTCAGAAACTTTCCCATTTACAAAAGTAGCCCGTTAAAATCCCTGCAGCAACAAGTTCTCACATTTACAGAAATGGCCCACACAGTTGCAGCCCATTTATAGTGCATTCCATCTGCACTTATAACAAAAACCTCAATGAACAACTTTCATTATCCCGGGCAACCAAGAAAAAGGTTTTCCTCCTGCTTCCTTTAAAAGCCTTTGTTAGCTATCCTCAGTAGGGTTTGGTAAACATCTTTATGACCCCCTAGGTATGTGAGAGCATGTGCCACTCGCCTGAGCGCTAATTAGCTTGGCTACATCTGAGAGCACTCAGGAGCTACTGGCTGAAAATGAGATTTTTCACAAAGTCAAGAGCCCTTGAGGAAGTCTCTTTTGTTCTCAACTTTAGGTCCTGACGTTGCTAGAAAATTTACATGAGAATAATCCAAACATTTTCATTAAAAAGGAGAATAATGTCAACTGAAAGAATTCATCATGGCCACCACCGCATGCTCCGCATATCGCACCTTCGCTGCCTCATTTAACTTTCATAAAAGAAAAGAATCCGCAAATATCAACAGGACGCCTATTACAGTCGAGCATCTGAGCACAAACACAAAGCACTGGATGTCTGGTGCTTTCATTCATGTCTCGGAAATGACAAACAGCGAAGGAAGCAGGTCAATTCCCACACTCAGTCTGCTGTTGTACCTTCAGCCACTCGAGAAACTTCCAGAGTGTGCATTTCTCCTTCAGCATGTACAAGAAAAATATTTCAGCAGATCAAAGCACAGAAAAGCTACGTGTCGGAGCTTTGGATTGCAGGTTAAGAGCTTCTGTTCAAAGTTTCTGTCACTCCAAAAAAACTTTGCAATGCAAAGCTGCGATTTACATTGAATCAAGGTACTTTCAAGCTTTAAAAGAACATTTATTTTTTTTGACAACCTGGGTCTTATCGTTTTATGTTTGGCCGATGTAGCTATAGGTTAGCATAACATTGTGCTGAACGCCATCGCTGTCGAGACTGTGGACCTGTGTGTTTTATTTAAACTGTGTACATAACTTTTCATTTTGCAAAGCCTTTCAATCACACTGGCTTTATTGCTAATACTACTGTTACTTCTACTACAGCTAGTAAGGCTGCCACTTGTAGGCCGCACAGTTGACCTGCAGTTTTACCTTTAAGAAGTACCTTGGAAATATGACATTTGTAAATAAATTGATTAAACATTTGACCTCCAGCTTGTGTATAGTGTTTATATAGATTGAGTTATGTATTTATATTATATTATGCACTTTGTTTTTGTTGAGTAATAATAATGAATCTTGCCTATTTTGCAAATAAGGCTTCCTTTCTCTCCTGAACTGCAATTACTGTCTGCTACATGTTTGTATTTTGCTTTATATTATTGCGCACATGAACTTAACCAAACTAGCTACTTTCCATCTGCAGTTCTTGGGCAGTTAAACACAGCCTAACGACCTCGGTATTTCTAAAATCCTGATTACAAAAACTATGACAATAAGACCCAGGTTGTAAAAAGAAAAAAGAATTTTCCTTTAAGAACAAACAGATTTGTTCCACTGAAATAAATGTTTTTTTGCCAATTGATGTCGACATTTGCCACAACATAGTTTGAGTCCATCGAGCATGTCCTAAACCATTCGCTCACATCTTTGCTCCTCATGTTTGGCTTCACATTAAAAGAAAACTTAGTCAAGGACAGCAAAATATTATAGGTATGTCCTTGTTATATGGGCATTTTAAGTAAATTCGATTCCCGCATACATGGCTGTTGTGTGTTTAAGAAAATGTCGAAGGTGAGTCACTGGTGCATTGTGGCTAGTTATGGAATGAACAGGATGTAAAAAGGGGAGCAACGAACTTCTGCACCATAATTGGAAATAACACCAAAAAGCAGATGGAGGAGGTTTTTTCAGTTACGGGTGGAACGCTGCAAACAATACACCACTGGTTTCCATATTTAGTCTTTTTGAAGCAAAATCAAATCCTAAATGAAAACTGTGTGCAAGGCTGCAAGGCTGCAAGCCACCTTTAGAGAGCTGAAGACCCCCTTTAATTTACCCCAGAGAGACCTTATGGCACTGATGATTTTGAATTGAGTCCTGAAAATATTTTCTTCTTCTTCTTCTTCTTCTTCTTCCTCCTCCTCCCCCTCTTCCCACCTCCCCCCTCCTCCTTGTTGCTCCACAAGAGCCTAATCCTTTTAACCAGCACCATATGTCCTGGAAGGCTGCTGGAAAACTCTGGAATCTACTTTTGCCTCTTTAACAATAGCATCTACATCAAAAACGCTGAGCTGTGTCGAGTGGGAGCTAGCTCAGAGAGCACGGTAAAAAAGAAACAAAAGTTGGTTAAGGACCGACCTCAAAATCCTTACTTCGAGCTGACTTGTGTGGAACTAAAAGTGCCGATCAAAGATTATTAAGTGGAGCCTATCGGTCTGGTTGCTTATTCCCTAATTCATATTGATTTTCAAAGGCGAATCAAGGGTGGGGACTGACGTTGCATTACTGGATGGAGGATTGTTTTTTATTCCCTCTCCAGAGGTTTAACACCCCAATTGATGATTTACTCTCAACAATTATTTTACTTTTATTTCCCACCAAGAAGCAGCGACAAACTGCTGCTGGCTGCAAACAGAAGCTCGGAAAAAGGCAACTCCGCTGTGTTTGAGCAGCCATGTCACATCTCTTTACAACCTCTGGGACATGCTCATCTCATGCTGCTTTACGGGGGGGATTGATTTCCAAAACGATGACATTATTCCTTATTAAAAGTACATTAGTGTCACGCCGTGTGCGTACTCGTGAAATAGTACGCCTTACTTCGAGAATTACAGTGAGCAGCGCTTATTTTTTATTCAAAGCTCCGCGCGAGGCCTCTGAGCTCATTTCGAGCGGGATTCACCATTCATCTCTTGGAGAAATAATCCAGCTGCTGTCATGTGCGGTTGTGTAAGCACTGGAGACTTATGGGAATACACCTGGGACCACTGGGAAATGTATTGCGATTTTTATATTTATGATTTTAAAAACAAAACTGTGCTGCTTGCACGGCTATAAGCACATGGGAGGGCAATGGGCAAAACGTATAATTAAAGCCAACAAAAACTGAAAACTTCAGCAACATAAAAGCAGAGGGTAGCGTGTTTAGTGACCAAATATTTACTAGCAATTTTAGCTCCTCTCCAGTTGATGCGTTTTTCTCTGCACTTAAGCTTTACCATCCTTTATTTTCTCCCTTCGTTTCTTTCCTATCCACCAACTCTTTCCACAACCTGGCAAAGGTCCGAGGAGATGGAATCAGAGATGAAAGCGCTTGATAGCACCTCCTCTGTCAGCTTCACTTACTCGCCTCTGCACTTGTGAAAACTGACATCACCGAGTGTTTTCGCATGTCACGTTTTCCGTCCTTGCTTTCACTGGAATTTGGCTTGACCTATTCGATGTAGCTTTTACGAGGAAACTTTAATCAAATGCTTTATTTGCTGAACACCACAAGCAGTATCCAGTTGCTGTTAACTGGAACAGCTTGTCCCTACTGTATAAGGGGTTTTGTGAGAGAAAACAAACGTTTTTGCAGGGTATCGTAAAAAGTGTCATTAATATTCACCATATTACCCATAAACCACCTTATGAATATCCTGTAAATTAAATTGTATATCTATAATACATCATAAGTGGCAGTATCCTTACATGACTGCATGCTCTGTTTGTCAAAAACACAAGATTAAAACGAATCAGCTCTGTCGGGGAGGAAAATTGAAATAGATGTTGTATTTCTGATAGCGCACCACAGTTGGCTGGTTAGCAAATTAAATGCGTCCAAGAAGAGGAAATAAGACATATTTCTACTAAATTAGAACACTGATACAGCAGCTTGTGTAACAAAGGCAGTCAGTCAATGGAAGCCAATACCACAGCAGAAAAGGATGTTTAAATAAAAACTAATGTCAAAGAATTAATCAGCAACTTATTAAACTAAACAACCTGCCTGCAGATGGTATGAGCCATTTGGGAAAGGTTTGGATTCTTTTTACCTTCAAACATGTGAAAAGTATTATAAAGAAAACGGCAGAGAGAGTTAGGCGAGAATGCATTAATGCATTTTAATGCCTGTGTGGAGGCTACCTCTGACAAGAAGGTAGCTTAGCTTAGCTAGCAAGCGCCTCTAAAGTTCACAGATTGACATGGTGTATCGCATGTTTCATTTGGACAAAAATCAAAGCTTAACAATGCATACTGAAATCACATCCATAAAACTGCATTGTTTTCTGTTACACTTTGGGCAAGTCTTTGTGCTAAGCTAAGCTAACAGGCTGCTAACTGTTGCCTCATATTCACCAGATACATATGACCCCGAATTGAATGTGTTTTTTGTCTGAAGACAAAGAACTATTCCAATAATTCAGTGATAATTGTGAACTTGGCATCCAAGTTACAGACTCTACAAGGAAAAGCTTGTGCTTACCATCGGTCCTGTTTCTCCAGGCTGCCCTGGATCACCCTTTGATAAAAAACAGAACAGCCAGTGATTAATAAAAGTATTCTTTTAAAAGCTGAGGACGTGCATGCAGTTTTAGAATTATACTTCACAGTATTTTGAGTAAAACAAGTCACATATATTGGTTGAATTCCCTATTTCTTTTGGTGTTTGGACACTATGGTGCATAGGATCTAGCCTGCCAAGTAGAGCTCAGCATCGCTCTGCTCATATCCCAAGTTGGCTGGGAGGCCTTTATCATGCTGTGGCACCTGTACCCTTCACTGTCTCTGTCCAACATCCATGTTGAAGTCTCTGCTTTCAGTTCGGGCCTGGCTCTTGGATGTTCCCGCACTTCTCGGGGTAGAAAAGAGACATATGCCATGTCCAGAATCCAATGCCAAAGCCATGCTTGAACATTATTCCATCTTTGCCTCTTTGTGACATTTACAGGACGGTTTTGCCACCCTCCTTCTGAGTGATTCACGGCGAGGGAAATAAATCATGTGAGAAATTGTGCTCCCTAGCAAGAGAAATTTAATTTCTTGGAAAAACGTAACAGCTATTGCGACTGCAACTGGAAGAACTGAAAACAATAATCATCTTAAACTTGGAAAGGAGCAGATAAACAACACTTAATATTTTTGCACTCCCACCATGAACCATGCCAAGTCAATAAAGATCAGCTGGAGCCCTTTGGAAGGTTTTATGGCTGAACATAATTGACAGGCCTTTTCTGTTTCTTCTTTCTCTCACAGGCAGAGTTCACATAAATTAGTGTGATGCCAGTGACAGGCTTACAGACATGGAAAATGTTACGTTATAATGAAAAACAACCAAGTAAACGTAAATCTATACAGTCAAGCATGCTCTTGGGGGCACATTCATGTTTGGCTAAACACATTAGGGCAATGAACTGCAATACAGCTTGTCTAGTCTTCATTAGAAATGATTTTCATTGGGATAAGCCCTCCCGGCATTGAGTGAGAGCAAAACTGAATGTGAGTAAACAAAGAGCTGAACATGTTTTACTCTTAATAGAAACAATACAGTATTTTTTTAAAGGGGAAACCCACGGAATCATACTAATCCAATGCTATTTTAATAATACCCTGCCTGCGAAAGGAAAATATGAACTTGGTTGAATCAGTACTCACTGGTAGACCAGGGACTCCTCTGGGCCCATCTTTCCCAGTGTCCCCTGGAGGCCCCCTTGGCCCAGGAGGGCCCGGTGGCCCAGGAGGCCCAGGTGGTCCTGCTTGCCCTTGATCTCCCTGTGTAGCAAAATAACACATTAAAAACATTATTAATCTGTGATATTGTTGGATCCACTGATCCACTGGAGCCACTGCAGTTAAATGATAATGAAGAGAGAGTAGTAGAATGATCTTGTGGGTAGCTATGGGCTGCCTCCATTCATAACATGGAAGCGAGTTTGCATTTTTTGGGTCTTATAGCTCAATCTAGCGTACAGAAGATGAAGCTGTAATGTAACTGATTTATAGCTGAAACAATAATCCCTTAAAATGCATGTATTCAGAAATGGACCTAATGAGTTGAATAGGGGTTGTGCGTTTGGCACCAACTGAAAAAAAAGTCACATTTGAAGAGCTAAAATAATCATTCACTGAAAATGTGTGCTCCATTATTATACTAGATTATAAGAAACTCTGAGAAAATATTCAGCAATCTAAGTCGCAGGGAAAAGTGCTTTAAGTAGCGCCAGAACAGTAATTCATTTTAGCTTAATAAAACCTTGATTTCTTAAAAAAAAAAAACAACTTCCCTTTAACAATAACAGAGTAGAGTAGAGAAATACTTATGACAAGTCTGTCTGAAGGCTCGCATGCAAACTGCAGAATGCCCAGAGAGAAGTGATTCGGTGAGACTTGGCACGACGGTCAGAGAGAAGAGTGAGGACACAGCCACTACCTTAATGAGCCGCCGCTTTATGAGCTGCTGGTCAGCGGAAAGAAAGCCATGATTGATCTTAGGGAAGACCATCTGAGCAGGTGTGTGAGGTCAAGAGGTCGTAGGTCAGAGGTGAGAGAAGGTTGAAGGAGGATGAGGTCCCAGAAGAAGAAGGAGGAGGAGGAGGAGGAAGGGAAATGCAAAAAGAAACAGATTTTGTTAGAAAGGCCTATGTTCATGAACTCCAGTTCAGCGCCTTCACAGACGGGGGGAGAAATCCACACTTTTCCAGCACGGAGGTGGTTTACTTCGGAAGTCTGGGCTTTTTTTTCTTGGAGCCAGGGCCCATAATTACCACCTCAGGGGTGCGAGGGCGCCACAGCGGGCTCACAGTCCCCGGAAAAATGGGAATTTCTCCACCTCTGTGAAAGTGCTGTCATCATCTTCAACGCGCCTGCTGCTAAGTCAGACCCCAGGAGCTGCAGACACTGAAACCAACATTGACCTTATGAGTTGAGGTTGATTCCTAACCTTGTTCCTTTCAATGCATGCATTATTCTCTTAGTGTCCATTGATATTAAGTGGCTTCATCCATCTCTGAAACAATCCTCAAGGCCAAATTGGTGGATTAAAGGATTTGTGGTGAACCATGGGCATGAGTTTTAGAAAAACATTTTGCCACTTTGGTTCATCATCATAGTCCTCTTGGAGTTTCTTCCATTTATTTTAGCATCAATGGACACCAGCCAGACCATGTCTCGGTTTCAGGATGCTTGTTCCAGTGAGCTACATATTACTGGGTTGTAAAAGGCCACCTTTGCCTTCAATGGGGAACCTGGCATGGAGCATGCAACCAAAATCTCGAGTGAAAGACTGGTAGCGGCAGTTGGGGAATAGGATAACGATTGACTGGCTGTGATTAATTAGACAGGGTTTTTCCTGTGCCTAGTCTATCATCAGGCTTTGAGAAAACGCAGCCAGTGACAGTGATTCATTTACTCCCAGTGTGTGCTGCGGAGGGGTCGGACTAAGCAGCTAGGCGGCACCACCACCGACAAACCTTGACAGTCAGGATCTGATTGCTGTGCAAAGCAGCCAGCGTAGGGAGACCAGGCAATCCCTAAAAGGGACAAACAGCAGAACATGGCACAACACACGCATGACATTGAAACACTGGATGAACAAAAACAGTCAAAGGAGGAAGAAGATAAGCATCCTGCTTCTAAATATTTTTACAAATTTGTGGAATAAGCTGTATAATACGTGAAATATTGTAACATGTATTTGAGGGTTTTCCTTGAAACTATCAAAAGCCAACATCAATTTAAATGTCAAACAATTAGTTTTGAGGACCAGACGTTTAAATTCAGACTTAAACAAACATTTTATCTTAAACATTCATCATTTAAACAAGTCCAAGTTTACTCTCCGCCATGAAACAGTGTGTACAATGGCAGTGGGACCATGCTGTGTGGAGTGTATGCTACAATGTCAAAGCTAAGTAACCATTTCCTGTTGTTTTCTTCCAAATATATAGACAGAACATTTGCTGAGATGATTATCATAGAGCTAGACTTTGAGCTGTAACGTGCTGGTAAATTGAGGAGCAGTATTGTTCGTAGAACTTTGGGGAACATCAAGGGATTGAGATGGTCACTGGAAATTCAATCAAATGGTTTCCAAATTCCATGTCAACAATCATCATGACAGATGTGATTCAGTCATGAAAACTGAATAAAAGAAGAAAGCGTCTGGGCCTCTCTGTGTTAAAAAAGAAACATGGGTTTATAGTTGGATGCTGACTTTAATCTGAGGCCAGAAACACTGACATATCATGAGCTAAACATGGTTTTAAATGTTATACTCAAGTAAATGCACCTCGTCAGCTTTCAGACACTATCATTTATCATTCTTTTTGGGGATTTTGTCCATACTTAGAAATATACATTTTTATTTCACTGCACTTTCTCGCATGCCAGTCAAACGAGGTCCTTGATGGCGATGAGTCTTTTACAGTCACATTGCCGTATAAATGTCAACTGAAACATGAACTGGCCATTCGCAAAACCCTTCCACTGAAGACTGATTGTCCAGTTATATCTTAGTAAGCTGTAAGTATGCTCGGCTTTTGAAGAGTTGTCTTTTTTCCTAGCCTCTCCAAGACTAAAGTGTAAGGAATACATTTAGCAGTTTATTTGTCTGCGCCAATGTAAGCTGCAATGGTTAGCATGTCTGGCTAGCTAACTACCAACAGCAGTAACCAAGCTTCTTCCAAAGCCAAGGGGCAAATCAACTAACTACATTTACTTGTGGGGTTACAGGTTGTGTTCAAGAACTATTTAACACATAAACAAACAAACTAAACAATCTGTGCAGCATTTCACCACTGTTTATGCTCTAGTAACCCCAGCCAATCTTGCCCAAGTAAGGATCGCGTTTGCCAAACACATCAGTTTATTGTTCGCCGTTGTAAAAGCCTTTGCTGTCTGGCGATGTTGAAAAATAAAATTACGAAAAAGTATGTAAGGAATAAAAGATATGACAACAGGAACTAAGGGGGTGGGACTTAACAAACGGTCAAATGTAAATATTTTTGTGCATAGAAGAACATGCGAAGATTTGCACGACCTTTGTTGCACGGTGATTGCATATTCTCTTGTTTATCTTTATGCCGGTTTTGCTCCAGCATAAATAACCAACCTGAATGAACTGATGAAAGTATTTCCCAAAGACTGGCACACTAGCATAAACATGCCCTGTAAGGGATCAATCTTCGTCTATATTCAAGTTGAAGATAAAATCTGGCCTATCCAAACACGGCTGTGGTGCCATCTCTCTGCTTTTCCAAAGATAATTCAAAAAGCATGGCTCATTAAGAATATGGCTTTCAAGGCAGGCTGATTCAATTCAGCCCTGCAGCAGAACAGACCAATGGATACTCTTACACGGGAGACAATAGCCATGCTGTGTGTAACTAGGATGGAAGCGCAAATATTTCTCAAGTTATTTACAACCTCAAACATCTTGAGCACAAAGAAGGAAAACAAGTACTGGATTACGGTTGGTGGGGGTTGGGGGCGGCGGACAATAGAAACAGTCCAGGCATGAAAATATAGTGTGGCGCATGTGCTGCCTGGCACATGAGACCGTTTTCTGGGTTGTAGCATTTTTACTTTTTACAATCATTCTGATATACTAGGGGAGACAATGGAGAGAAGCTTGACAGCATGTTGACAACCTAACTAACCCATGAGTGTTTGATGCAAATGTGCAAAAAGGGAAAAGAAGTCTATACGACCAAAACCCAGTAGTTTGATCTTTCTCTGCAGGAGAGATAAAGGGAGACAAAGAGGAGAAAAGCTCGACTAGGCATGGGTTAGGGCTCACCCAGCATCGCCAGCGCTCTGATGTCTATGTGTGAGAATGATAATGACATGGCGGTTGACAGAGAATCGTAACCATTCACAGATTGCTTTGTTTTGCTTTTCTCCTCCAAAACGGATGTTGGTTATTTGGTGAGGAGCTCTATTGCTATGTATTTGCCTGCAGCTAGATGACTGCAACTGTAGTAAACAAAAAGCCAGATACAAGGACAATCAGCAACAGCCGTCATAGGACACTGGCCAGAAAACAGCATCTTCTCGACCACACCAAACACACAAAACATCCCAAGCAAATGCAGGCTGTGGCATTTTCTGAATATCTATATGTGGAGTAGATTACCAAAGCTGCGCACAGATGGCTTTAATACATTTAAGAGAGGAATAATACATTCATTTGAAGCCTCAGATTTGGCATCAATCCCACACTTCAAATTTATCTCAAGTGAAATTCATTTGAGGGCTTCTGATTTCACGTGAAAACAGGCTGGAAAACTTCTTTGTTCACAACTGAAAAGCAAAATCCTGGAAATTACATAATCACTGCCTCTTTACTTTGGCCATTTGGACATTGCAAATTGGTCAAATCCCAAGATGTGAGGAGTAAAGTACTGGACAAACAAGGGCAGAGACTTTGTGAAATCTCAGGGGGTTTTTTTTCTAACTGACCCAGGAATTCGCCAACCTTTGCTTGACACCTGTAGCTAGAGCCATCCATTAAAAAAGACCACACACCAGTCTTGGTGGCACATTTAGCCAGTAACTCCTGTTAATTATATCCCACCAGTGGTGCTCGATTGGTGGCCACACATTTGTTTGTCAAAACTGGCCAATTTATTATTTGCTGCTTGGTTAACCTTTGGCATTTGCATGTGGCCTTTGACATTTAGGGCCGACAAATGGCTGACCCTGGCATGTGGGGAACAGGCAGAGGAAGTGTGTGTCTGTAGGGAAATTCTGCCGGCCATGTGGCATTTCTCGCACCGTCTTTGGCCACAAAAGGTTGAGAGGTTTTGACTTGACCCTGACATAAATAGTCCGTCCTTTAAAGGATTCTCAATTCTTTCCAATGTAATTTGCGATGCACAGAGGACATTCTTAACATGCTCTGTTGTTTACATGCATCTCCATACGGGTTTGATAGCCTCCCTGCACTAGACATGAAATGAGTTTAATTTCCAGACGGACAAATAAAGCCAAGGTCAGGCAGCACTTGTCCTGTTATGCCTTTATTTATTGAGTAAATCTACCATATACTGTTCCCCTGCTAATCTAATATGCAAAGGCAATATGCCATTCTGGGAGGTAATATGATTTACTTGTGACCTCCACTGCTTTCTTTCTCCTGTAGTCCTTATGTGACTGCGTTAATTTGTACCTGTAAGGGGACAATTTTGCTGTAATTGGAAGTTAATGAAATACTATTCTGAAGCAGACAGTTTATTTATTTACCCTACAAGACAAATAAGGCCTGGCTGGTCCCTGTTACACCTCTGTCAGCCACACTCCTGTTTCCCAAGTGTAAATCATTGAACTGATAGAGACAGATGACTCTGTTTCCGAGGTTAAAAGGGTACAAATTATAGGCGAAACTCAGGAAATTCTGCACAAACTGCGATAGTTTACTTCACGTCAACGCTGCTGGAGAGCAAAGAGATTTCCTTTCCGCCTGCTTTCAGTGCTTCTTCAGCCTTTGCAACTCTAATGACTATCCAATACTTTTTATATCATTAAAAATTAACTGAGGATATCACAGAGCTGGAAATGTGTTTGTAAATCTTGTGAGATCCATAATCTCTGTGAACTTGGCTGTCATTTGAAGAGGGCCTATGAGTAACATGAGATGTATCACTTTGAGGCTGCTAATCAAATTTCACTGGGAAGGTCATTTGTATTGACTTCCAAATCATAAGAAACGCGGTGCTTTGACGTGCAGCTCTGGCCCGGAGGAGAGCTGACACAGTTAATTGGCGAGCTATTAACGTCTGGGTGGGCGCCAATACTGAATTGGGATCAGATCCACTTGAGAGATGGCTGGCGTTCTAGTGACGAGACAAACCTCTGCGTTGTTGCGTTCTCTTCTCCCCTGCTCTAACCTCCATATGCTCTCTGCCCTCACGGAAATCAATTACAGGCATTTAAAGTAACTCTGACTCCATAAGATCACCCCTTAATGACGACAGCAGATGCAGAGGAAGTGAAAAGCGCGCGTGCGTGTGCACATGTGCCCCCGGTTAATGCAATCTACTTTAAACAAACCTGTGCAGTCACAGTCTGTTTTTTTCAAAGGGCTCATTTTTTAAACATTATTTGAGAAAAATGAGGGCGCGCTGGCTGCTAGGTGCAGATAGAGTAATTCATTTCAGAGTCTGTCAAGCACGGAAAAGCACTCACATCATCATCATTTAGAAGCTGCACTTTTATAGAAATGTCAAACTACGGAGCTGGAAATGATTAAAGCTCCGAATACGCCATGTCACGTTGAAGACTGAAGTGAATCACGAGTAATTATCGAGACAAAGCTAGTTGGCTTTTGATTACAGCCGAGATTGAGCAGATATCTTCTGCTGATGTGCAAAAGCTCGTGCTAATGTTCAATTTGAAGACAAGAGGTCTTTGCATTTCAAAAAGTATACCACGCTGTGCCTTCTAAGGTATCTTGCCTGCCCGCTCTCGATGTAGAAATAAGCAGTGCTGAAATGCTTGTTGTATTTGGCCAGATGGGAAGAACACTATCCCCGGAATTTCATGCATCCCAAACCTTTTGCCCACAATGGTGCTGGGGGAGACACACACAGTCACATTCATCAGCTAATCACAAGAAGTTGGAGTAAACCGCATACCCGTGGTCCCTGGTCGCCTTGATCCCCCTGCAGAAGGCAAGAGAAAAGAATTTGTCTTGAAATGCAAGGGTCGAACACACACACACACACAGTAAGTACAGTGCTAATAATAAGCTATGAGACTGAAATCACAGAGCCTTAACGCAGAGCACACTGATAAAGAAAAATAATACAGGAACCCTCAACTATTCATTGCGGTTGAGAGTAAAATCACTTATGATAACATGGACTGACATGAATTGGGTATGAGAGAAAGAGAAAGAAAGAGAGCAGTGGTGTGAGGTTTGGTGGGTTCGGTGAGGGGGGCTCAGTGGGGGCGAACAGCATTGCCAGGCCAGATTTTATGCCCCAGAGATCTTTGGCTTTCTGCCTTTTCGGGGGGTAGTTCTCTGTGGACGGAACGCGTTCCTGAAGGAGAAAACGTTTCGGTTTCCAATCAACCTGTGTGTAGAAGACTGTGGCTTTATCACATTAGAGTGAAACCAAACCAAAAGTACACTTTTTGTTTGAAACAACTGAAGGACGACCAAATGTTGGACACTGAATTAAAACCTTAATCTGTCTAGAATCGGATAACTGAACATGCCTAAACTATCTGACTTGATGCTCTCTCGTTGGCCGCGTTACAATTTGGCCACAGCAGTAAAATGAGCCAAACAACTTATCTCACATGGATGGGAGTTTTACCCAAACAAGCGTCAACGCGATGCCTGAGCAATTTCAAATAAAACGGCTCTCGGAAATTTTTTCTAATTTTTCACCGGGCAGTCGCTCCAGACTGAATTTAATGAGAAAACACTTGTGAATGGCCACAGTGATTCACGCTGCATTCGTCTTGGGTGGGAAGAATGCACACAGTTGTTTTTCATTTCACAAACTGCACATGAAGTGGTCCACAGGGGAGGCATGAACATGCATCTAATCAGCGAGACTCGATTATTCACAATTGTCATAACGGATGCGCGCAATCATCTAAATCTGCTTGTAGGAGTCATGCTCTCTTTTCTTCTTTAAATAACACCAAACAAGGGATCACACTGCGGATTCATGACGCCTGTCAGCGTCTATACTTTGACTTTACCTCTGGTTAGCACTCTCACGCTATTTAATTTTATGCCTTGCATTTTACAGCACAATAATATTGCCCACTTCATATAAAATATGGATAAATACTTCATTAATATACTGAAATGCTTCTATTCATTTCTGGCCAGTAAAACAGAAGAGACCTTCCCCAGCAGCACTTAAGCAGCACGCACTTAAAGTCATTTGTTCGAATAACGAGTGAATTCAGGGACTTGATCAAGTTTGGTGTGAATCAACTCGCGGTTTAAGTCTTTCAAAGCAAAGTCACAGGCACACATTTGTCCCCGAGTCCTGCAGACTTATAAAGAGACAGTGTGGTTATTTTGCATGCTCCACTGCTGTTTTATGGAGGAATGCTCAGCGAGGCATTTAAGGGCTCAGGCTTTCAGTCATTAATGTTCTGTGCTGTGGATTTGTGAACAACAGGAGAATTTAAATATTCAGACCCCGAGACTTAAGGTCAGGATGACTTGAATATGAATTATGGCCGCAAATGCAAAATGACACTCCATATGGACAAATTAACCAAGGGGAGCAAAAGCAAATCATTTTTTTTTTTATGTTTTGACCTGCAAAAATGTATGATGGGCTGGATATGAACCCAGACTAGAATTTTAACTTGCATAAAAGGGTAGTTTGGCATATTGAGAAATAAATTTTGCGTCCTTACTGGAAATGATACAATCTGGCGCCAGCAGCTGTAGCTTGGTATAAAGACTTGAAATAGAGGGAACAGCTACATGTTTGGTTATCTCCGGACACCTTTGCGCATATTTCCCTCTGCTTCCAGTCTAACTGGCTGCTGCCTCGAGCTTACAGAAAACAGAGCAGCGCAGCTCCCCAAATTATTGCTCTAAGCTCTTGACCAGAATATCTACGGCAGCACTGATGAAAATATCAAAGAAAATATAAAACGACTCACCTTTTCACCCTTCGGACCAGGAGGGCCCTATGAAGACAAAAAAAAAGATTGTTCAAACTTTTTCACAACACATAAATAGGAAGAAAATGACAAATTATGCTTGATGTCAGTTATTTGTAATCCTTCTGGTGCCATGGCATGCTGGTAAGATAGAATAAACTATAGCAACTGAAAACCAGGGTCACCAATCATGTTAGCCAATAAACAAACAGTTGCTTAACAAGGCTTGAACACCGTGAACTTTGAGGGGGAAGGCAAAAATCAAAAGATTAACAAATTGAGTTTTGATGAAATGAACATTGGTTACTTTTTGACATCTCAGCGTTTCAGCATTTGATTAAAATGCCCTGTCACAGAGTGGGAACTGGTACCTTGTGCACTGTAGACAGCAGGGCTTATACAAACATACAATTAAAACCAAAAACAGGCCCAAATCAAGTCCATGTTTACTCAGAGGATCAAATCCAGCAATCTCAAACCAAGTATTGGCAAGCATGTTGTAAAAATGTGCCCTGAACAAGAGGAACACTTTTTCTTTTCTTTTTTTTTTCTCCTTTTTTTTCACGGCAGTTTTTGCGAGGCAGTTTTTGCATCCAACTTCTGTCAGTCAGCAGGCGGGGGCTCCTGGGTGGGCTCTGTAAAAGATTATGGGTGAACTAGAGGATTTGACAATGAGGTGTGCATCCACACGCTGGAGCCTAATGAGCTAAAAAACACTATTTTTTACCATTCAAGTTGAAGGATGAAGCCCAGTATGCTGGACTCTCTTTCTTCCTCTGAGGTTGTGCTATTGGAAAAAGCATGCTTTGGAAAAATCGGTATTAGATCAGTGTCAGAAGAGTGACTAACTGACCACCCGCTTAGCAACAACGATTTTGAGCCACTGCAAAAACTGAGAAAGAGTGCTCTGCTATACTGATAGAAATCTTTGTATCACATGAAAAAGCTATCTGTCACATTTTTTTTTAGATCAAAGTAAATATCTTCTGAGATGAATTTAATATTTCAGAACAGCTTTGAAACTTCTACAGCTCACTCCGAAGGTCATTAATTTAGTAAATGCCAAAAAAAAAAAAAATAATAATTTCACATATGACCTCAGGTAAAAAGAAGTTGCTCAGCCGTCAACAATACAGCTACAGTAACTAAAGCTACTTTTCAAGGCTGACACCGGCCGAACACAATTAGCTTCCAAACATATCGCACATATATAAGTACACTGACACTAATCCATAGATTGATGACATTCATATAAAACCCGTGTTTGGAGGCTGCTCCTGTGAGTCCATGGACCTGTGACCCAGAATAGCAGTCTTGCAGACACAGACAGGCTTCCACTGCACTGGCACACACAGCACAGTCAAAAACTGAAACGCTCCAGAGGTAGTCCAGCAGTCTTTGTCTGCCAATTTCTACCACACTGCTCTGGGGGAAGCGAGTTGTAGTCTGCTCAGTGCCTATGGACATTATTTCTGATGCACAGTTAACTATCCATAACTTTTTCGTTTATGTATAGCAGTGCATGTGTTCCCAACCGGCTCTGCATGAGGCCCGCTTTGCCTCGGCCGTGAGGTTGTGAACCTGCACAGCGAGCTTGTGTAGTGCATCTCATTTACTGAAATACGAGGCAACTGTGCTCACTTCAGCAAATCCAGACAAAAGCTAATGGGGGAATACAGCTTTAACACACACACACACACACACACATCTAAGGAGGTGGGACCTGCTACTTACTTGACTCGCCACACAAAGAGCCACAGCACACTTGTAAACACGAAATGCGCCATTATGAAAACAATGTTTCCGATTGCAGTTCCCCGGGGGGTGGGATTAACAGAGGCAGCCTATTGGAATCAAATGTGACTTTTACTTTTCTAATGATGTGGAGGCATTCCAGAGGGGCTGAATAAGTTTCCAGCGTGTTCCTGAAAATGGAAGGCAGCTAGAGAAAATCAGTGCCGGCCTTTTTTTTTTTTTTTTTTTTTTTGTGAAGGAAAATTGCCTTTGGACAATACAAGGCTATTGACAAGCTGTTACTGCAAACATACTGTATGAATGGCTGCAACAAAGAAATCTACAAATACACCCACTGCAGGTTTTTTTGCACACGCCTGCTTAGTGTATTATATCTGGCACTGAAAAACACAAATAGTTGGCACAGCGGATTACTGGGCTAAATGACTGGGCACCATAAGTTTGTGGAAAGAAATGAAAACTCCGCTTTATATGATTTGGCATTTCAATAAATCCAGATTGTTTCCCGATAAGTGCAGCAACATGGTGAAACTTGATCAAATCCATGTTGAACTTCCATAATAGGGCATGTTTATATTTTGTTTGCGAGGGAATTAGTAAGGAAAATGGGGGCCACAGGTAGTAAATGGATTAGTAGATGCTTTTTGATGTTCCACCAAATGTCAGATAAACACAAGTATGACCTTCAACACCACCATTTATTTCAGGCACGACTTTTAGAACTGTTTACCCATTACTTCCAGCTAATGGTAACCATGTATCAGCTAACTCCCACTGTCTGTTATTTTCAGTTAACTACTACATCTTGCTATCCATTTGAACATATTCATTACTATAGCCAGCTTTTGGCTAACTTCTGTCATGGGTTTTCACACATGTGGTGTTCAGGTGTCACAGCCATCAAATTGTAATTTCAATTTCTTTTTTTTCCCCACTCTCTCAAATTAGTTAGGCTACTCCAAAGTCTCATTACATGCCCTAAAGTAACTGCAGATGTACCCGCTGGGGTACCAAGTCCCATTGGTTGGTCATCTGGGAAGTAAGTAATGCTACCAGGCATTCAAAGCTTCATATGACAAGTGAACAAAAAGCATCTTCGATAAGCCTATCTTGCCTGTTAAATTGTTTCAATCGTGTAAAAGTAATATATAATTTGAGAGGAATTCTGGTTTTGACCTATGTTGCCCAAAATCCTTCATTCATTTTGCTCTTCCATCTGGTCGTCAAAGCATGTGGAAATGATTTTGCTACACGGCCTGCACCTGCTCATTATACAGCCCATCATTTGCACATCACTTGGACAGACAGCACCCACTGGAGCTTTTCCAAAAGGTTTAAGCCAGTACAGTGAGGGTCTTTTATAGAGACTATTAAACAGCTCTCCTGCAAAGACTATTTCAAAAGGAACAAACTGTAACAACAGTAGAACTGCAGCAGGTGTCTATTTGTCAAGCAGTCTCTGCAGCTTTGTGGTTTCAGTCTGCCCCAAGGAAGGCTTCTAATCAGCACCTGTGTATGCTTTTCACATTTTTTACTGCTTCTGCTCTGGCGCGTTTTCAAAAGCAGCCCTCCAGCAGGTGCTCCATGGCTCATCAGGCTGCTTCTGTTTGATCAAGCGTGCTCACTTTGCATTAGCAAGTCACTGTCTTGAACACAAGTAACCGTGTATCGTACCTTCAGGATTACAGCGGTATTGGCCACATGCACGTATCAGAAACTATTTACTGGAAGCACGATGCATGCTCTTGCAGACAGTGTGATGAAAATATTAACGCTCACGGTTGAATTTCTGTAAAGTAAAGATGATAAATAAAGCTTAGCTGGCTCTCTGCAAAGGTGGTGCAGTAACTGCCTGAAGTCTGACTGTCAGACTCCCTAAAAGTTATTGCGTCTACCTTATAAATAATCTGGCACATCACCACCAACACTAAGCAAGAAAGCCAAACGCTTGTTTATCAAAATGTCAAAATTATTCCTTGTTACTGTAGGGGCAGGAACAATTATAATGCAGAAAACCTCTTTAATGATTAGTCCCTTTGAGTGACTTCAGAAATCATAAATATGTCCCTCATATGTGTGGTGATGAACAGAATGCAATTGGCCCATAGCAGAAACATAATATCCACTAATTGAAAATGACACATTTCACGTTGATGGTAAACCTCACATCTTCTGCTGCTTAACGCTGGGCAAACTTATGTCAAACTTCCATCATGAGATGATTTGTAACAGAACATCCTGTGCGCATGATATTGTCGAGTTTATGGTGGACCACTGGATCAGGATTAAGCTTTTCTTTATCCAGATACATGCCTAGCTTTGCATTCAAAGCCAAACCATGACCACTGTCTCCTGCAATGGCCTGAATGAGCTGTTGGTATGAGAACAAAAAAAAAAAAAAAAAAGCGGAAACCCCTGCCACCTTTAAAACATAGTAGGGGAGAAATATGGAGAGGTCTACGAGGAAATATAAAATGGCAAAAGGAACTGGGGCCAAACCCGCAAGAACGTTGCCATTCTAATCTGACAATGTAAGTTACTTCACTTCATATTATGTAAAAAGTGTAAATGATGTCCAATAAAATGATTCTGGCACAAAGATACAATTCATATGTGGCCCCTTCAAAATATTACATGACTACTTTTTCATGTCTTTTGTGTTGGTTAGTTAGTTTGTATATATTTTTTTATATCATCCTGATTGTGCTTGTGTAGATCGCTATACTTTTACTAATCCCTACTCTACAGCGGATGATTTAGTTTCACATTTGATGACACATGAATTATTTATGTGCATCTGAGATGCCTCTCCGGCTTTTTAATGGATCAATCATCAGTTTTATGAACTGTTGCTAAATAAATGAAGAATGATTGTATTCCTTTCAGATCCTGCATGTTCGAGGATGTAAGTAATGGGATTAGATATGGTGGTATATTATCTTCACTCTTTTATTTACTTTTATAATGGTTAACTTGTCTGCGCAGTTCAGTGCATGTAATTCATGTGACAAAATAATCTTCGCTCAAAGATTCTAGCTCTTCCCAGAGCTTACCCCGTCACTAGATCTTTGGGAGAGAATGCAGCTGAAAGCTTGATTAACTTTACAAGTTTCGTGTGACCAGCGTCATGGAGCAAAAATTTTTATTAGTGGGTGCCTGTCTTGTTTTGTTAAACGACACCAATGCATGCAAGTACATTGGCTACACAACCTGACTTCCTGGTGCCTGTTTTACACTATTCTGTTGATTCAAAAGTTGGTAGCTTGCAAATAACCAAAACAATGTGCCCAGCAAGAAATGTAAGAAAAGCATTTATGTGGATAGCTGCAAACGTGTATTTGTTATGATTATTGCTTATGATCAAAAACTAGCGAGTTGACAACTTTGCTAACAGCCAAACATCAAGCCTGTGCATTAAGACAAGGCATAGCAGCTGGCTAATATTACTTACAAGTCCAGAAGCAAGAAGCCCAGCCTGGTTATTGTCTTTCAGCCTTTAAATTCATTAAGCTATTGCCAACAACTAAAAGCTAGTCCCAGATTTGCTCTCTACGTTGCCCGCTTGAGCTCCGGTTCTGGCATGACACCGACTTTGCTCCCCATCAGAATGCCCCACTGACTTCCCCCTCACCGCTCTAAAGCTCCTTCCCTGCCAGTGTAAGTACAAACGCTCTCCCAATGGTTAGAGTTCCCTGTCTGGGTAGTTGGGACTGAGCTAACTAGCTTAACTGACTTAAATGACTAGCAACAAGTAAAGGTTTAAGGTCCTAACCACAACATTTTAAATCACAGAGCTGAAGAGAGCAGCCAGGGGGCAGAGAGAAAACCATAAAACATTTTCTTCATTTTCTGCAAGACTTAATCCAGTTTTACCAAAATCTGTGAAATCTGGTGGTGTGTGACTCATGCTGTGCTGTAAAGTATTACGTACTTGTCCTAACCCAAAGCCCATAGTGTGAGAACAGGCGTACAGGACGCAGAGTAGGAATGACGGAGGCACTATTCACCTGTTCTGTGTAGCGTCAAAATTGTAGTGAAACTGTTACGGATGTGATTACGTGTCTGTTTGACACAATAGCTGATACATAAATACGTATTTCCATTGTTACTCACACAATAAGGTCCTGCTTTGGTGGAAGCTTTGAAGGCCTGCTATAAATAAAGTGAAATAGTTCAACCGACTATCCCACATTAAATATTCAGACAGGGTTCACACCAACTCACAAGATGAAACTTCTGTCAGCCTAATGTCACATTGTCTCACACAGAAGTCAAAACTTTGAATATCGCTCTTCATATTCCTACTCTCCTATAATTTACTCAAAATATGATGGATGAAAGCTTGACAGTGCTCGCCTGACTGTGCAATGCGAGGCGATGGGCTGGCTCTCGTCCATCGCTTTAGCTGTTGTTGACATGAGCAAAGTAATTCTCGTGGGTTTGGCTGCAAGCTGCTGGTACAATCTTGTGAAGCAATCCACCTAATCCACCAAGATGCAAAAAGTCAGGAAGAGGGGATGTGCATTGTAACCTCTGCGTGGACTCGGCTGTATTAGTTTTCATCACAGTGACCTGTTAAATGTATCGAGGTCCAGAAAATCAATCCATCAAATGGAGCTCATATCCTCATTGTAGAACTGGGGCCAACAGGGCTGGCAGCAGTTGCTGTAGCCCGAACTGCGGGCCACATGGATCCAATCATCTCACCCTGGAGCACTGGCATCTCTGAGAGCACAGGCCAACAACTACCGCTTTTACAACCTCTTCTTTACGGGCATACGGTTTTCTCACACGGCTACACAATATTAATAAACATGTGTGTACACAGGAAGTTAAGCAAAGCCATCCTCCAGGCACCAAGTGTTGACAGAGAATGAGTAAGTGGAGAGGGGGGCAGGTGAGGAGTGCTGCTCACCACAAAAGTGGGAAGAGGCCCAAAGTAAAGGGTTTGAAAGGAATAAATCCTGACTTACGCACGTCACACAGTAAAATGATGCATCATGTTTGCCATACATCGCAACTGAAAGAAGTCCTAGATATCACAGTCTGGACGAAGTTTAACCTGGCTGATGTAAAAGACTAATTCAGCATTTTGGCAAACATGCTCATTCGCTTTTTTCCCTCAGTTAGAGGGGAAGACTGATCCCACTCATGATTGTACGGTAACTACAGCCAGCAGCCAGTTAGCTGAGCAATAAGATTAGTAGTAAGGGGAAACAGCTAGCGAGGCTCTGTCCAAAGGTAGCAAAATCCACCTACCAGCCCTTCTAAAGCTCCCTAATTAACACGTCCCGCATATAATGTCAATGAGGTGTTTTTAGGAGCGATTCTTTTTGCGCTATGGAAAGAAAATAATGTAGCATTCATTCTCTCGCAACATTTCCCATAAACTTTCTACCCAGCAAAGGTGAAATGTCCCATCTGGATACACAAATATAAACAACTGCACCAATGCCAGAGTGGAAATAGTGGCACGGCAACTGAAAAATTAGCCATTTGCAGTTAAAAGCATGTGGGCACCACTGGAAGTGAAACCTACTCAATTTCAAAACATGCACAAACCTGGAAGACAGCAAGAGGCATCCAGTAAAAGCATATCTATATGTACACCTCCATCTGTTAGTTCTGCATGGGAACCCTCAATCATATTACCATGGGCCCCGGGGGAACTTTTTTTTTTCAAGGCGGGAAACTAATGGAGGACAGGGATGTGAGTAATCAGAGCAGAATGGGCAGGAACGGACGACCACAAGTGGCTGGTGCTCGTCGGGGGAATCTGGACGCAGAGGTTAGGCAGGGATAGGAAAACCACACTGGAAAACTGACTTGGGAATGGCATCTGGTTCCCATATCCACAGTGTATCACAATTAGCCGGCATAAAATGACTTTAATGTGTGTGTACGTGTTTGTGACTGTGTGTGCGCGCTTGTTGTTATGTGTTGGATGTTCTTGTGGGAGCCGAGACGCCACGAACGGAGGAAACTGAAAGTGATAGTGTGACTGGTTAGAAGCGAGAGATGGTGCGCGCAGAGTGTCAAGCTGCAAATCAAACGTGCCGAAGATTCTGATTCGCAGAATCTCAGTCCGGCAAGGTCTCATCATTCCTGAGGAGGGGAAACATTTAAAGAGCTTCAACCAAATTGCAGGCATAAAAGGCCAAACATCTAAGCCATTTTTTTCTTCTTCTGCACAATACGTAAGCAAATTTCGGACCCGCAAAATTCTTGTCGTGGATATGAAATGTTGAATAAGGGACAATGTTCCAGTTGGAAAAGTATTTCTTTCACTTCTTCTGTTGATTCAATTAGAACCACATTGTGGCAGGTCTACATTTCTCATCATTTCATGTTATGAGTTGGAGGAAAATTCCTCTCAATCAAAAAGCTGTCGAGCTATTTCTCAAACTGCGAGCATCGCATTCGTACTGTGCTAATTCCTCCACCACGCTAAGGTAGTGGCACTCGGTCTCCCCTGTGAGCATTCAGTCTGCACAGCCAGCCAAAGTGCACTATTGACTGCTTCAAATCACTGTGAGTAAACCTCACAGCTGGCCCGAGTGTTGCCTCTCGTCATTTGCTGACAGACAGGGGCTGCTGATGGGCACAGCATGAGCAGAGTACTGACATCTGAAAGGTCA
Source organism: Nibea albiflora (assembly GCA_014281875.1). Lineage (NCBI taxonomy): Eukaryota > Metazoa > Chordata > Actinopteri > Sciaenidae > Nibea > Nibea albiflora. The sequence goes on from CM024809.1 coordinate 11,176,457, forward strand.
AACTCTTAATGTTGTCACATCCAGTGACAGTAGGCCTGCTCGGGCACCCCTGCCCTCATGAGCCCAAATCAACGCTGTCATGCCAGATAGATCCACTTGCAGCTCTCAGTGGGCCTCTTCATGGCCAAATCCATCTCTACCCATACCTTCTGCTGTGAAACGCACACTGGGGATTTCAAATGCACTCTGATGTGAAACTGTTAATGGGCTTTTTCTGTTGCAAACTTGCAACATGCATCCTAGCGAAAACTGTAAATTATCCCAACATCTGAGCTAGCAGGAGACTTCTTGAACTCTAACTAGAGCCTTACTTTAAATAACCTGGCATCTTCTCAACTTCTGCAGGGCAAAAGTGATCAAAGTCCAGCTAGAGTATGTTTTATTAACAGGTGTGGAGCTGTGGTGCATAACAGATGAAGGATGAAGGGTTGAGGGCACCTGGGCTCCTCTGCTTCACCCCAACGTTGCCTCTAATCCCTGTGCCGCAGCTGCATAATTCATACGTTGTGACAGATCATCCTCGAACTGTGATGCTCGAATCTCCGCTGATGAAGCAGGGAGGTGGAAACGACTTGTCAGGAAACGGATAGAGAGACGCAACCAGCTTTGCTTACGCCACTGCTAAACATGACTGAACTCTCGCAAGGGCTCATGTGTTGTACTATAACTCGCCTGGCTTGAGGCTCCAGTGTGGTGCAGAGGCATGCTTCGCGGGCTGAAGTGGGTTTGATATTTCCAACATTGTATCGTTTTCAAATATTTCCCCTTCCTTCTAACCAGATTTCAAAGCAGCCTAGTTTCTTTCTCTGTCTGTAGAATTTTAATTTACTATGGCATTCAGCCTGTGCTAAAAAAGTACAGTCGGCGGGTGGTGTTAGTGGGTACTCGAGTGCAACCTCAGGGATGGTGTTTTATGCTTGATTGGTGCTAAATGGTGTGCGCGCACAGTGGTGGGTGCTTGGGGTTGATGTTTTGACAAGGGCTGCCCTTGAAGAGCCGCAGAAAGATGAGGAAAGAAGATAAAAAATGAAAAGCGAAGACATGATAATTTTCGCCTCCGCAGACTTTACTATCCTTTATATACGCTAAAGAAAAAGAAAAAGAAAAAAGAGGAGCAACATTTTTCTGGTTTCGTAGGAAGGAAGAGGCAAAACAGTCTTCTCGTAGCTGTTGCAAGAGCTGAAAATCACCTCGACCCATATCTATAACATGTCTCTCAATATTTTTCCAATCTGTCTGGAGAACAGGGAAGAGATATCCAACTAAACAACTTGACAACTGACCCCCTGATCCCATGCGAAATTGACACCAAAGGCCAAGAGGTGGAAAAAAAAGAGAAAGGAAACGAAAACAAAGCAAATCACTTTTCCATGTCCAAATGCCATACATGAGCCGCGAACGAGGATCTCTCCTGATGAGTTTTGATTGAGGAAACCTTTTCGCTCTCTGTCTCCACAACCGCAAGTCCCTGTCCGTTCATCAGCGGCTGGGTAACGATTAAGTCACAGGGATCTGTAATGGCTTCAGCAGTGGTTGGTTTGTTTGGCTCAGAGGGCTGTGTACAATTTACGCAGTGTTCCCAGAGTTATGGAGGGAGCTGTTGAATATTCATAGCGATGTGTCCTCTGCCATCCCCCGGGTGGGCATACTGAATGAGAAACCACATGAGATCACTTACTACTGTCTCTGTTTTAAGAAACTGGCACTTGATTTTTTTTATTTTTTTTATTTCGGAAACATATTTGGTGACCATTGGGTGAGTCATTGTCAGATCATTGCATTTTTTGAAGACTTTTCTGTTTTTAGAAATGCAGTTAGTCATCCAGACTTCAGTTTTTTGGTCTCTACTGTAAATTACAGTCTCTCTTAGCGTGCTTAGCGCAGCATGAGTTCTGCTAAAACCTGATTGGTTTGCCTACAGTGGAACTAAGGACTCCAATCAAACATTCACAGCACCTTCTGCTACCTATAATGACTTCATCAGAAGGTGATTTGTTGGCCACAACTGGAGCATTGGCAGGTACTTACTGTTTGTGCACTAGCCTTACTGTACACCCAAAGGAACAATCCCAAAAGCTCAGTCATCGCATGCATTTACAGGCAAATCCAACATTTCAGGGACAACACTTCATAGGCTTCAGCCAGCTCTTGAGACATCGCACCGTATGATTTTATTTGTCAGATGTAAGGCTTTGCAAGAGAGGCTGAGAAGTGAGACCACCTGCACTTACTTATGTCCCAGAACCCCAGAAGCGAGTGTCTGAGAAGGCGCTGAGGATTAACTTACAACTTTTATGGCTCAGTCGGCACACGCTATTATACCTATTCAATCACACTTGCCTCTGGACTATAAATAATTTTAACAGAGCACACAAATACAGCGCCCGCTGACCCGGTTATACAGCACTCTGTCACAAGCCCCCGGGGCCTGTGTATGTATGGGTTTGTCTTTATCTTTGGGGAAACTCTGAAGTTTTCCATCTGTTTGGGGGAGTGAATCTGTGATCACCCGGCAGTGTAATGAGGTGAGATAATCTGTTCGGGTACAGGGAGCTGGCAGGGATGGAGGCTGGTAGCAAGGATATTACAAACCAGACTGCCCAAATGACAGGGAAAGGGTCCCTATTAGGGGAATGCAGGGATGAAGAGATTATTTTAATAACAGAGTCAGGCTGTGAGGTACAACTGAGATTTCTGGTAGCAAATTTGTCATAATCATATGTCTTTTACATCAAATGTAAAAACAATTCTTTTTGTTTGCTCTACAGCTTTATACATATTCATTGTTTTCCATGACAGGAAATCAACAGCATTTGGGAAATATGCCGTTCACTTGAATTGAACTGTACACCAAAGCAGCTTATCATAGCTTAGCATAAAGACTGGAAATGCCTAGCCAGGCTCTGTGCGAAGGTAACCAAGACGCCCAGAACCTCATTAGTGACGTGTTGTATCTCAAAAACCAATGTCACCAGAAACCCCTGTTTCCCGTGCTTATGCTAAGCTAACCAGCTGCTGGCTGCATAGCTTCATATTTAGCATACAGAGAAGAGCGTGCTGCTGTATTTGCCAAACAGTTTAATCTTTTGATGTTATGTAATATCTTGACATCAAACTGTGAATAAATATTAGCTGGACTGCAACATGCAGTCCTGTTTTGCTGTTGGACTTTTTTACCTTCGCATGGCTATCACAGTTGGAGAAGATGTGAAGCAGGCATACTTACAGGAGGTCCTGAAAGAGAAAGGGGAAAGAAAAAAAAAGACTTGGTAAGTGTGTTTTCAATCAGTGATCAAACAGACTCAGATCATCAATGTTCCACTAAAACCACATATCCAAATAACTAAGACGGGGAAATTAGACTATTGCTGAGAATTTCTTTGGGAAGGAACATTTCATGAAGATGCAGCTCTTCCATGATGCATTCACTGGCTATTTAGAATAGATGACACGGTACTTCAGTATGACCCGCCTGCATTTCTGCTCAGGAAATGATTGTGACAAAATGGAGTCGGGCCAACAATGGCCACCAAGACTAGTGATCGCATTCTCTATTTGTAAGTGGTTCTAATTTCACTACTACAAGGGGTTGCGCACTTGTTAAAAAAAATCCCTTCATGGTTTTGCGAGGCGACACTCGTCTTTTTCCCCAATTACTGCAGCTCAAAGGACTGTGTGCCAGCGCACTTCACGGCTCCCCAGAACCCTGCAAATCATTTAAGGTCTTTAGGTTGTTATTAAAAAAGGTGCCCAGCTGCTTTAACCCTGAAAAAAAAAAATCTTTTTTTCCTTTACAAGTCCTGTGTCCTTGAACTGTTCTTCTTCATGACCAGGAGGAAAGTGCAAATCGCTCCAGCAGCTGGAGCATTTAAGGAGCCTTGCGTTTGAGGCTGCACTTCTGTAGCGTTGTTTTATGGATCGTTGAGTTACAGTAGACTACTTAGCTTTTAATAAACCTGCTCCACTGTGTGTTCTTTGACATGTTCCACCGTGTTGAATGGCTCAGCAGAAAGCTTTCAACTAGCAATTATGGAAAATCAAAGAAATTCGACGGTAAAAAGGGGCAATATGCTGTCAGTACAAAATAGCCGCCTCAAAGGTAGAAGCCTATAAATTCTTAAATGTGATGGCCTTAGTTAGACCAAAACATTACTTGCTGGAATATATTCAATGTAGAATGAAAAATGAAGCCTCTGACATAATGATAGATAATCTAACTTCAGCTTCACTCAGTCACTCACTTCAGTTTTCTCCAGATGGTGACCAGTTGTCACCGTCCTGCTCTTACTAACCAGTCACCGGAGATTACTGAGGTCACTGTATTTGGACTGATTGCTCACATGAAAGTTGTTATCATGCTCTAAAATGACAAAAGTTGCAATGGGGCTTTTAAAGAAAGAGCCGCTTTGCTTCATGCTTGACACGGATGCGCCACTCTAAGGTTAAATTCAACCGGCATAATTTGAGCATCAATTCCCCCTTTTGTGAAGGCAGGTTCATGAGTAAAAACTACTGATTATTCACATAGGGAAAATATGTGAGGACTTTTCTAACACTTTCCAACACTGACCACCTGCTAGAACAGTTTGAGAGTGTTGCTTTCACTGCTACAGAAAGGTTTTCATCCTAAACTGTCATGCCACACTTTTCCTTTCCATATGGTAAACAAACAAGAGATCCTAATGAAGTATTCCATTCATTTTTAATGCATCTGTAAATATCAGCGCGCCTTTTTCCTATTTGTTCTCTCTGTCAGTTGCAGCCACGTCTGGGCTAAAGCTTCCCCTTGCCTTTATAGATGAGCAAACTGCAAAACACCTCACCATTGAATTTGTGGTAAACTTGCTGCGGCGTAGTTACTTTTGGTTAAAGCGAATCATGAATTAAATATGCCTCCCTTCAACATCCGCCCGTGTTGAGAAGTTAAAAGAGAGAAGTCTGATTTGCAGAAGGCTTACAGTGCAGAATGCAAGTGCTCCTACGACTATCAAGGGCTGCATTTTTCAGCCGTATAAATAATGTCTCCTAAAGATTTTTTTTTTTTAGTTCTTCTCCTGTGGAACGGGTACACAGTTTGACACTGGGCTCCAATAATGCAAGCGCTGGCGCTGTCATATTTATTTGTTTTGAATGCTTCTGTGAGTTTCACACAGAATATTGTTTCCACTTGTTTCTGTTCACCAACATATCCAAACAGTAAATGTAGCAGAAATAACTGAGCTATAATTGCAGACTAATATGCGGAATCATTTTTAGAGCATTTAATGTGCCAAAAATTTTTTAAATGACTCCGTAGAACGACGTCCAAAGCATTGCATTTGTAAAGCAATTTAAATGCCATGAATTCTTTTGTGGATGCTGCGCAGCAACCAGCCAACATGCAGATAAAAAGGCCTGTGAGAACACTGCTTAACTTCATCGCTCATGACATTTTATAAAACAGTCTCTCTGGCAGGTGAGGCACAATTTTTTAGGCAGACAAACCTGAGCTAAATCTGTCTGATTTGACAATACACGTCAGCCGAGTTTAGTGCTGTAATTTGCGCGATTATACAAAATGATAAGGGCTGTCATCCCAATTGTTCCCTATTGTCTGCTCTTAACGGACCACTGTGTCACTCCAGTCCAGACATTACGAGTGGCTGTGATTGCTTGCTTGTTTCCAATTGATTTGTCAAGAGGAAGCCATTCACATTTGCTCTGGTTGAGCAGAAAAAAAAACCTGTCTTTGCACAATGGTGCCATTTGAAATACGCTGGCACGGTGGATGTTTATTGGAAAGTTAAGCTCTGCATAAACAAAGGCTGGCGGTATTTCAGATCTGCAGCCAACCAGAACATTGAACTGTTGTCTGTCATTTGATTTCTCTCTCTCTCTCTTTTTTTTTTTTTCGTCTTCCTTGGCTTCCACATCATACTCTGGATTAGTTTAGTGTTATGTAAATTAGGAAAGAAAAAAAAATAATAATAAAATGAAAAGGCAGAGAGCCACACCACACTGATCCATGTCTCAAAATGCAGAGCATGGCCACAACATGAGTCTAAATAAATTTGGGAAAATAAAATAAAAACTGAAGGAAGTCATAGAATCTTTAATAGTCAAATAACGGATCTTAACTGATCAGGTTTGATTCCTGTGACTTTAAAAAGTAGTGGCTGTAAAACCAGCAGCGTTTCTTCTCCCCTCACAGACACTGTATTTGTTTCTCAGGAAACCAAACCGCTCCCTTATTACTCCACCTCACTGAAAATTGGGACCTTGCTTTGCCCCGTCTCTCTAATTTCTTTTTACAAGGGCAGTACTTTTGTTCCAAAGCGCTGGCCGCGCTCTGCTGCACTGTGCTCCCAACGCAGGATCCACGGCACGCTCCAGAGCCCGTTATCACTTTCACTATCAGGTGAGCGGAGTGTGTGTGTGTGTGTGTGTGTGGGTGTGTGTGCAGCTCCCTGCCAAGTGCATGTTCTCGCTGTGAATTCAATTTGTGACGACGCTCTCGGTCTGTGGGAGAGTCGCTGCGTAACGTGTCCTTCTCCTTGAGGCCTCGGCTCGGCCAACTTTGTTGAATGAGCTCAGGAGAGTGCGTGTGGGAGGGGAGAGACTGGAGCTCCTGAATGCATTATGACAACTTGTTGCTGAATTTGTGGAGGCTTAGCAAGCGTGGGCTATTATATATACACCGGAGCTGAACATAAGTAAGCTGTATCATGTCCAGGATCAGCATAGGAGGGTTAGGGCGTCTCGAAATTCAGATGCGGACGTCATCGGCTTGAACACGTTTGGCCATCACTCTTACTTTCTCAAACTGTCTCCCAGTTCTGCTGTGAAAATCTAGTGTTTCTATAGCGACTGAAGCTGAAACAATCCAAGAGAACACCGAAAACCACCAGGCCACAAATTACACATCTATAACCTATTTTGGCCTCCTAAGATATACAGTGTAGTTTTACATGATTGTAAGTGCAGTATGATTTGCTGATGTCCTCCTGAATTATTCCTTGAAAGTTTCTGGATTGAGACTTCAGAGATTTTGCGCCACACACACACACACACACACACATGCACGCAAACACACACAGATGTACATACCAGGTTCTCCATTGCGTCCTCTTCTTCCTCGCTTTCCCGGAGGTCCTGAAAAAAAAAAGAAGAAGAAGAATTTAATACATCAGTACATCAGTCAGTAATTTGATTGTCTTTTTGTTTGTTTAAGTTTCATATTTTTCAAGTATTCTCACAGTCAAACCACCCTACAGCGGGATGAGGAGACGCTGAAAAATATTGCCTTTGGACTACAAATACATCAAAATCGCAAGGTTCATTAAGTATTTAGACTCTATTTATACTTAAGCTGAGGTGGAAAAGGGAAACGCACACTGCCTTGCCGCAGAAGTGCGCTTCATGCTGACATCCCTGCTTCTTTCTCCTTTTTTTTTTTTTTCTTCTGTTTTTCTCTTTCAGCACGGATGCCCTGGGTTTTAATTTGTTTATCTAGACAGTGTGTTTTCCTGTTTGCCATTTCCCTGTCAACGCTATCAATCTGCTAAAGCTCAGCTGGAGGAGTAAAACAATTACACGCATTGTCAGGTTTTACCCGTTGAAGGCCTGACAGGGTCGTATTGTGCGCAGGTAGTTTTCAGTTTGGAAATTGGGAGCATCTCCCCCAAAATGACCTCCTCCTCCTGGTAGTACATGCAGTCTTTTCCAGGCAGCTGGAAACTGCACCCAAAATTGGGTGCATTTACAGTTCAGTCACTGGGTAAAGCATTGACTTTTCGACTAGCTGGAAATTTGACGTTGAGCTCTCATGGTTATACAGCAGTACATGGGAACTCTCCACATTTGAGGAGGACTTGTCAACTTGCAATGGAATGGATAATATCTAGGAAGGAAAATTGCTTTTTCCACACAACATAAAAAGAGCTGTCGGGATCAACATGATTGGAAGTCGATGTTACCAAGAGAAACAATCTTCCATGTCTGGTTCTGCATCACAGAAAATATCCAGATCCAATTCCAGGCAACAACAATACTGTGAAGAGTCGTTATGCAAATCATTTTCAAAACCTTTCTGACCCCCAGACCGCCAAAGAAGAGCATTCTGTTGTCATGTTAGAGGCTCAAGAAAATTGCAGTAACATAACGAGGTTGATGAAAGTTTGAAAAAACAACACAGCTCAACATTAATTGCCTGGGTGTCGAAAGTTGCTCCAAGTCACGACTTCGTGACACTGCTTTTGTCAGCAGCTTAAAAAAACAGGACTAAAAATACAGAAGTACTACTGTAATTACTCATATAAATAACCCAATGTGACCTCCAACCCCAAGCCTGTACTGTTCTTTTTGCTTCAGCATCTAATCAACTTTCCGTATTTCCAGCCTTCCTGTACTCCAGGGCCTCTGTAAGAAAGGGGAATAAAACTAACATAGCAAAGAATAAAATAAGAACAATGCCTTTTATGTAGTGTTTGGCTGATTTAAGACACTTCACATGTGTTACTGGAGTGCAAAATGAAGGATTATGTTGCACAACTCTTTTGTATGATGCTTAGTCCTCAATTTGATCCCACTGTTTGGCTCCACTTCAGCCTCCAACTCTGCTCATTTTGGACTTTTTCCAGGATAATGTCAGGCGCTGCCAGTGAAAGGTCCAGGCACAGTTTAAAGTATGTAACCACAGGTGGAGTTTGACTCTCACTTTAGGATGGTTCACATCAACCTCGGCTTCTCCATAGGTTTGTTTTTGAAAGTTTTAAAAGAAACAGAAGGGGGTTTACTGTGCTTGGCACTCACTTCATTATTACTCACTTTGAAATGACACTTGACACCTCTGTGAGGAATATGTTGTGCAACGATACGACATCCTCCTGATTTCGGTGGTATATTTCTGACAGCTGCTGAGAAAACACTCCCCACATGGGAGACGGTGATCCAGACAAAATAACCTTCAATATTTTCAGATATCATCATGATTCGCAACATTCGTCACAATATTTTTCATTCTGATTACAGTATGTAAGGAGAGCTCCCTATACAACCCAACTGTACCAGCAACATTAAAAACTTTATGGAAAGTATGCCAACAAAAACGCTATAACATTTCAGTTTATGAAACTAAAGTGAAAGAATAACTTAACAAAGTCCATCAGGATCAGTCAAAACATTTTTTCAGATGATTTTTTTTAACCAATAAAGCCAAAAAAATAAAGTAACCAAGTATTGCAAGGGTCATAAATGACATGAATAGGACTCTAAATGGGTTCCGAAGTACTAAGAGATCTTAAGCTGTCTGTCAGGGCAAAACATCATTCTTGCTCACAAACACTGTGTTGGCCTGCTATTTCCTCACAGCCTCCCAAGTACAGTCATGGAACAGTGGCTTCAGAAAAAATGTGGCAAAGAATTTCATGATGAGGGTCAGCAGCTACGAACAATCTGTTGAAACCTTCTCAACCTTTTCAACAGCTTTTGAGTCTGAAAGTGAAATAAATCAAAGCGAACTTGATGTTCATTCAAGTGTTTGGTCAGACAAAGTTTCTGGTCAGACATAACCAAAGGGACCCTGTGGTGTTGTGTATTGTGTTTTTACATTGTGTTATTTGGTGGCTTTGGTGGTATTTTGGAAAGTAAGCAACACAAAGCCACTTTACAATGCAAGAACAGAGAGAGAATGCATCAACCCATGTGCTGTTTGAATTTCTTTTTCTTTGTGGATGGCAATGTTGATCAGTTGGTCCACCACTTTGGTCCAGATTTAATGATCTGAACAACTGGATGGATTGTCATGAATCTTTGTACAGACATTCGTGGTCCCCAGAGCATGAATCCACAAGGTTTACATTTGTAGGTTCAAATAAAACTGGACAGAATATCTTGAAATTTGGTACTGAAATTGATCTAGTTCTTGGATGAATAACCTTGGTGATCCCTCAACTTCTCATCTGGGGTCATCAACAGGTCAAACTTTTAACTTTGTACAAAACTTTCTAAATACCTGCAACACAGACATTCGTGAACGTGGTGTTTAATGCAAATTACGCTAACACACAATACTACCGAGCATTGTAAATATAACCTGCTAAACATCAGCAGACTGCTGTGATGTGAACGGCACCACGTTAGCTGTAAGAGCAGCATGAAACCATCAGCACGACGCTTTCAAGTCTCAAAATTTATTCATTTTCTGCTTTTTCAGAAACAGTCAAACACGAGATTTTTTACAACCCCACACAATGTTTCTGTCCAACATATTGATAGTAGTAGTCATTTTAATGCCATTTGGCAGAAAAGAATCCTGTGTAATTGGCAGTATGGGAAAACATGCTGTTTTCAAGCCATGGCGGTGTTGTTTTTGAATACTTTTGCTCATGTTGTTCATTAAAACATTACTTCAAAGTTATGCATTGCTTGACATAATAAACTTCATGTTTATACTTCATGCATTTGAGACAGATTTGCATTTTACCAGTACCTATCATCCATAAAATATTGATTGGTCTTGAACAGCTAACAGGACTGCACCTCTGCTCTATTTCTCTTTTTCCTCCAAATCAATTAGTTTTAAGTGATCCGGCCCCAGCCTGAATCATTTACAATAACAGCATTGTTTCAGAGCTTGATCTACATAATCAGACCACTCAATTCTTCTTTCACAAAGTAATACAGCTATTCCTCAGAATAAAAGTTGCTGTATGCCAAAAATAGCAAACTGGGTACCAGCTCCAACCTCCAAAGTAAATCAGGTTTGAAGAGAATTGGCTTCAGACTCCTCAGAAACCCAACTGCACCTTTCTGGGGAAAGTGACTAATTTGAGATATTTCCTGCTCAGGAGATTTATAAATCATACAGCTTGATCAATGATAAAATGTTATCAGTTGAAAGGTGAAGAGCGTATTTTGTTTCTCAGAAATACACTTCACTAGTACTTTGCAATACTGTAAAATTAAGGTGTATATTAACACACACAATGTCAGTGTGTTCATTACAGCAAAAAAAAAAAAAAAAAATCAAAGTGACACATTCTGAATGCAAGAGGCTGCAGCCATGCAACAAACACCTGCTTGATTGAGATCAACATGCCAAATGTCCAAATCCGCCACTCCGTGCCAAACGGATTTCAGGTTTGATTCGTTACACATTTTCCACAGTTAATTTTCAAACTGTTTTCTCTTGATGTCACGCTAAATTGTAAACAACCAGCCTATTTCATGGATACTAGCAGCTCCACATGGCGGCCTTACTGTTTATATATGAGTCATGAAAACACAGTGACCAGCATGAATTTGGCGTTGGAAGTATTGTTCCGCTGTGAAATTTCTCCCAATGTTTTCAGAGACTGACATAAAATGGTTTTGCTGTTGTTCAGTTACGGTAAATCTTAAAGGGTAGAAAGTGGCCCGAAGGCTAAAACTGGTTCTTGTGTTCTGTATGTTCTCCAGCCATTTTGGAGAAGACTCTAATGAATTCTAAATTCACTTTTGTACACTGTTGCATAAATACTTTTTTTTCTGAATGTGAATGGTTTTGTTTCATTATGATGTAATAGTTATGGAATCATTCTTAAAATATCTGTCTTCAATTTCACCACTGATCGACTGTGCAACATCCACAGTATACAGGGCCATCTCAAGGTGGCTCCCAACAAGGTCTAGAACATAAGTTTGGTTTGACTGAAATGTTTAGAATATTTCTCAAACAAATTCTGATGATCAATGACTTTACAGGCAATCCAAGGATTTAGGCAGATTTAGTGAAAACAGATTTAATATAGTCCATTTAATACCACAACATGGATGGATGAGTTTATTAAACCTGGCAACACTTGGGTATCCAGGTCAACAGAGCTAAAGCTGCACAAAAGCTGGCTTTCTACTGTACAATCATTTGTTACTTTACTAGTACATTTTTGTGGAAACATCTGGCAACGACGACAACATTTTTGATCCAAGATCCTTATTACTATGCATGACAATGAATAAATCAATACATAAAATGCTAATTCATGGAACACTGGGGCCAGTGTCCAAGGGAAAAAAATGTAAATTGGACCACAATTTTACAATCGGTCTCATCCGTGAATGTCACTGCTCTCTTCCTCCTAAAGCGGATGTATTGTATCGTTGTCAAAATATGAATTGCAAAATCCAACTTACACAGTGAGCCATGCCAATACAGCTATGGAATACATGCACTTGAAAATGTCAAGTTTTACTCTTCAAGAGAACTTTTAAATCTGAGAATTGTCAAGATTCCCATTAGCACAACATTTCAACAATTTACCCAATACTTGTGGCTAATTATTTGAAGTATTCATCTGCTTATGATTAGTTGTCGATTTCAACAATTTATCATTCATTTTTAGCCAACTCTTTTAAAATCCAACAACACGTTATGTTGAGGTGTTACAGTCGACCCAAATCGTAAATTTTTATCTTTTCAAATTAGTTAAGCTGCTCCACAACTTTTCCACATTACCTCAAGCAACTGCAGATGTACCCCCTGGGGTACAAGTACCTTTGGTTAGAAAACACTGCAGTAGTTTATTATCCTCTATACGTACTACAGAAGTTGTGTGCTCTTGATTTAGCTCATTAAGAACATGTACAGTTTATTGAACTATCAGTGTACTGAGATTGTCTAGTCCAGTCCAGTACAAACACCTAATACATAGTCAACAAGATAACAGTATGACGAGATGAAGATCTGGACTGTGTCTCTACCAGCTTCTTAAGGTCATCAGTCATGGGTATTGTTGAGAGAAATAGGAAAGTCCTCTTGAACTTGTGACCCACAAACCTGGCTCCGGAAAGGAAGCCCTTGTAGTACTTTGACAGACCTTCTTAACTACTACTAATCCCTTAACTTCCTCAAAGCCTTTCAATTTAAGAGAGAAGTAGAGACAGAAAGCAGAACAAAGAGTTAATTCTTAAATAACAAGTTTTCAGTTCTGTGAGGACTCCAAGACCTTAAATGCTGGAACTTAAATTACCATATCGCTCCATGAATGAAGGACTCTGCTGATCTACAATTAGTTCACTTGACCCTATTGAGCTGTATGTCGTCTACTTACATGCTGTGAGAAAAACACACACACCATCTATATAATGGCTGTCACAACTTTAAAAGAGGTCAACCGAAGGTTTCTTACAAAAGCACTGAAGAACTGCTCGAACACGTGTAACATGAACTTTACTTTTAGTAGTTTTTTTTCCCAGAATGCAAACATGAGATGTATGAATATGTTTGCAATTCACTTAAAGACAGCTTCACATTGTGTCAATGCAAGTTCAACCCCTGGAAATTAGAGGTAAGTTTCCACATTCCCGCAATCCGATACAAGGAGCAGACTACAGCATGGTTAGCATGTAATGTTAAGCCATTTCAAAGAGCAACCCTATTATCAACCTTGTTTAACGGCAGCGGTTCTTTAACAACCTTCAAATAGGATCCATGCTGTTTGGATTATTTTTCTTGCAAGCCAAAAATAAATTGTGGATTGTCATACCGACTTTTATAATAGTTTGTTAACCTGTTTAAAGAGTACTAAGCTACTAGCCTACAGTGTTAAATCAAATCATGCTCTAGAGAGTTTTTGGCAGCACGATATAAACACCAAATTCTGCAAAAGAATTTGGGGGCATATTTAATTTTCCCAAGACCCACATTTGAATCCCAACTTGACCTAGAAAAACAATGTACTAAAGGATAGTTCACATTATTCCCTGATTCTGTGACATATATCTTCATTATCATTATTTCCAACTGCACTTTACCCCAATGCCACCGTATCCTGAATAAATATCATGATTATAGCCATTTCCTAAATAATCCTCCACAATTACATTTAATCTGTTGCCCAGAAAAGAGACCATTGTGTCTGATTTGTACATTTACTCATTGTACTCTTCTGGTGCACTTATTTTGTCACCACACAATCTTGTATTCTCAATATCGCTTACACACACAGAGCACATGCTCACATCAAATGTTGATTTTCGTGAACACAACGTAACAGGGCTCTCAGAAATTCCACCATTTTCTTCAAGAACATCTTTGTATTTCCCTGTAATAAACTCTTTGTTGTATGTAGATTGACGCGTGTTTACATTGCTCCTCAAGAGAGTATGATTAGTTAGCTGGAAATTTACAGTTTGATTTATACAACAGTCGTAAAGCAAGGAATCCCGCTGATTAGGAGCTAAATTAGATCTAACTAACAGTCGCAAAGGGTAATGAACAGTGACGCCTGCTACACAAACTAATGAAACTCACTTCTGCAGCTTTCAATTACAAGACATCCCAAGTTCTGATGTATTCCATGCCAGTGTTGTTTTCATTACGTTAAAGTTAAAGCGAATTCACTGTACCAACTGGACACTTCTTAATGTCACCAAGTCCCAAGACATCACCCAACAGGAATCTGAAACTAATCACATGGAACAACATTCATTACAATGCAGACAGCAGCAACTGATTGTACGCTCAGCAGTGGTCAGAGGATGTTATCAAGTCGAAATGGATTCATTTCTCCACCCATCCCAGATGAATATGGCAATTTTGTGCCTGTGTGTGAGTGTGTTGGTCGGGTCCTGTGCTGTGTTTGTCCAGATGCCAGTTATCAGTTCATTAAACCACGAGTCAATCCATTAGGATACGAGGAATTTGTCTGCCGCTGCAGGCTCCATTAACACTGCGTCAAGCAGATTGAAACTGGTATTAAAAATGCATCTTTCTCTCCCCGCACCACCACAGCAAAATAGACTTGCCCAGTGTTTCACTAATTGCTGACAAAGTAACAGTTTTTTGCACTTAAGAGCCTCTGCATTGATTGAGTACTTACAGTCCTGCAGTGGTGTTTTACACCTAAACAAAGACACACATTCACTTAGAAAACACAGTTCATTTCAGGGATTGAAAATCATTACAGAACAAGCAGCTTCTTCTCCGGTTCTTTATCAAACACACACACACACACTCACTTATAGAAGACAAATGACATGAATACAACTATGGCTGGCAGGAAAGCATGGATCATCTACGCTTTTGCTCTGGTTCAGTGTCAAGGCTGGAACGCTCCTGAGGAGGAAGCAGGGCCTTTGAGAGAGCCTTTTCATCACCTTCAGAGATCAATGTGTTTTCCTCTGGCAACAGGCTGAGTGCTGGGATACTTGAGACCCACCCCGTGCGCTACACACTGCAATTATCCTCCCCACAGTACTGACTGCGGTTGTGATGGAAGCAGAACACACTCCCTGATGAGGGGAGGTCAGTAATAAGCCAATCGATTGGCCAAGTCCCATCACTTTATGCTGTGAGTTAAATTGGCACAGGCGGCCATCCTGATGGCTCTATCAGAAAGCCTTTCTGTAGGCTGAGGACATTCCTGGGAACGTAACCTACGCTTGCATGCGAGGGAGTGTTACGTTTGTTTAACGTTATAATCTTGACGAGAAATCTGAGAAGAATCCAACAATTTCATGTCTTGAGAATGAAAAAGGGAAACACTAGGATGAGCCCAGCTTGGCTTGGCCAGACTGAAGTGTAATCCACAGTGGAAATTAATGGTTTCTTTTGAGTGTTAACCAAGTTATATCTTGGCATAGTTTCCCTGCATGCACGGCGGCTTAGGAACCCACCAGATAAATAAAACCTAATTTAATTGTCATGACAAAGTGGCCATCTGAAACCGGCAGTCTAGTCACCTTGCACTGAACTATATCGTCTTCCACCTGTGCTCCAAGTGTACCGCTAGGTGTTGGAAGCATGTCAATAGAGAGTGTGGAACAGAAACATCAGCAAACCAATAGTTTCAAGACTAATGGTCTCAACATAGGTGTGATGTGTGGAATCTGAACAGCTCAAGCATTAACCACTCAGGAAAGTCCAACACCAAGGCCAAGAGTTAATTAATCCACTCAGCATATGCACGCAGAGGGGAAAGCAACCTCAGCCTAACCAAGCAAACATTGATTAGCTACAGTCAGTGACTGATTTAAGCTTCTGACCCGAGTATGCTTGTACTCAATCAATATCCCCAATTAGACTTTGAAATACTCCGATGCAGAGCTGAGCAAATAAACCCGGAGCATACTAAATATAGTAGTTAATACAAGATAAGCTCATTTGATCTTTTCGGTTGGTAGAATCCTGACATATCCTTTGAAAAGTGACTCGCTGGCATCCCAAGGAAGGCTGAAGAAACTGAGGACACATGGACGCGTGGCAAAACGACTCCTTCCTGGGGAACAGCCAGCAGATGCTTTTGAAGCCTGCGAAGGGTGTGTTTGGCGAATATTGTACCAGGAATACTGATGAGGGCATGCGTAGTATCATAGATCCGCGCGTGTGTGCCTTCTGCTGTGTATGCGCTCGAGTGCTTGAGTTGCTGAAATAGTTGCAGGGGCATTTCTGGTCACTGGAAGAAATTGTCAACCAGGATGCCAGAAGGCAAATGGGACATACAGTGCACGATTAGCATCAAATGATCCCTCTCTTGTTCAAGTTCAAATAAAATACTTTATCTGTGTTTAAGACTTCTGCGGCTATTGCATGTCACATTGAAATCATGTGTAACCCTATACCTGCTGTTAATGGATGACATGACTGCTGGCTGACCTTATCATCACCAGGGATGTGAGAGCCAGTGTGTGCAGTGTGCGCATGTGTCTGCGGATGGACTTAGAGATGCAGTGCTGTGTAACGTGGACACCATGGGGCCCCAAACTGCTCAAGGACAGTCATTGACGTTCCTCAACCTCGAAGATGAAGCTGCTGGAGAAAAGCCAACAGAGCTAAAGTCAAAAATGTTATTACACTCCTCAGCTATTTTAATAGACTGACATATACTGTAGTACTCTCTGCCCGAATAACTATCCACTAACACAACTGCTGCACCTAAAGAAACAAAATCTTTCAATTGCATTTTATCTGGTGCTTCTTGGGTCTAGGCAGAACAAATGTCACATATTTTCACATACCACCATGATGTTCTTTGGCTATTTCACTGGCTACATGCTGTAAATTCATATATTTTCCCCATAAATATGGAATTGTGCAGCATAATCTATGTTTGTATGTTTGTGTTGCAATGATTTCCCAATGTAATCCACAGCATTTCATTTAATCAATAAAAATGCATAGTTAAAATGGTCAGTTCACCCAAATGAAACATTTAGATTTCACTCTCACTCCGGTGGTAACTAGCCATGCAGACAGTTGTGGTTTTATTTTCCTTCACCCCAACACAATTACTGTAAATGGAGTTTATTTTCAGGTGGTCAAAGCAGCAGATTATGTATCTGGTCGAAATTAGTTCCAATGAAAACCGTCCACAGGGTTTCTGGAAAGACAGTTTGCTGTTGAATTTTTAAAGGCCAACAAGCTGACAACCCATTTTCTTAATAAGCTGCCAAAGTTCGAACAATTCTGGTTATTTTAGCTGAGAGATATCGGCCTGTGCTGTTACTGTCTCTGCTTCCTCGCTAGTTTAGAGCGTGCAGGGCTCAGATGGAAGAGGTGACATCGCGTGTGTCTGTGCAACAACAATGCCTCCACATTTTTGCCATTTAGTTTGAACCTCCTAATTGTAAGCATGAAATGTACTGTAGCATACATGGCACATATTCTTTCTGCAATCCCACAATGCGATGCACTGTACTTTATAGATAGAAAATTATGATTTCATACCTGTAAAACACAAAATGAAGATGCTATGTGAGTGTCCAAAATCCCCATTTCCTGTCAACTACTGCTGAGTGTCTGTTATGCAGGGACAGAGCGATTTCAAACCTGATCTGACTACACCCACTCTTCATAAAGCTGTGTTTTACAAATGTTATTTAACTTACTCTATCACAATTATTCACAGTTCCTGAGAAATATTTCAAACCGTTTCAAAGGTCATTTTTTTTGATGCTGTGACAACCACGTACGAAATTCCATATCAGGGTGGAGACAGAACTAGACCAGCGTATTTCATAACCCTAGACAGAAAAGCAAAATAGGATCTGCATGACCAGATATCATTCAAGATAAGCAAGGAAATATGTTGCTTTTATTTTATTTGGTCAAACTGACCTTTAATCTAAACTAATACTGTATGACGTTACACATTGGTAAGCTAACCTGTAATTTCACTGAGGTTTCCATCCTCTTTCATCTGCCCTCTAAGCTTGTGAGTGCAATATTGTTTTTTTTTTCTCTCTCCTCTGCTATATTTTATCCCTGTAGCTCCCAAGGGCTTCACTTTCACTATCTTTCAACTTATCAGCCCGCCTTGGTGGTCCGAGGCTGGTGTTTACTTGAGCATTGCATGACCCATGTTGGATTATTCCTGCAACAGCTTGAGCACGCAAGCGTGACGGGTACAGGCTCTTATGTCATAGATACCCTATCTTGTCAACAGCAAAGGAAAATGTATGATAGAGAGGCTGTGATGAGGAGGAGGAGGAGGAGGAGGAGGAGGAGGAGGAGGAGGTGGGTGGCGGGCGCGGAAGAGAAGCTGGGAGGGAGATCTCTTAGTAGAATAGAGGGATGAAAGATTTAAGAGCAAAAATGGAAAGTCGAGCAGAGTGTTTTTGAGTCCGCTGTGTGAAGTTGTTGAATTCACTGTTCATATAAAACTCCTCAGTCAGGGAAGACGTTACGGTTGTTACTCTCCAGCAGAGTACGTTGGACGTCAAATGACAGCTGAGGGACCTTTTATCATTTCAGATGAAAAAAAAAGAGAGAGAAAGACTGATGTAATTAAAATCTGAAACTACAGTTTCATCAAAATGAAAATGCTCGACTGAGCTCCCAAAACTGGCCGCGCTAAAGACGACTGCCAATTTAGCCCTCTGCTGGGCACAGATTGTGAAAAATACAATCCAATTTTTCCATTCAGCACTCCAGTGAATCACAGAATAATGGTGCAGTATGTCAAATCAGCTGTGGTATTATCTGTAAGTTCAGACTCAAGCATGCAGGGAGGCCTCATCTCAACAGACCTGTGGGTGCTGACAGACTGAGATGGGAGGCTGATGCTCCAGTAGGACAGGTAGGTGTACAGTTACCAGAAGCGGCATCTGGATATCAAAACAACTAATCATCGGCCTCTTACAAACCTAAAAAACATGCACAGTTGGTGAAAGTGCTGGCAGGATAAATGGGCACACTCCTGTGTCTGTTCACCACAGACACATAAATTTCGAAAATGCATCAGACATTCTGTAACGGCATCACGATCATCACGGATCCCAGAAGGAGACTGACCCAGCAGAATTTCATGGTTTCCCCCGAATGCCCTAAATAAACTAAAAAAACAGCGCAGATGAGCTCTGTGAGAACGCTGAATGCTTTGACTGTCTATCGGCCCTTCGTGAGTCCTGAGTGGAAACGAAAATAAAGTGTCATCGTCTGGCTGTCAGCCCTAGACGCACCGAGAGTCAGACAGCTCTGAATTTATGTTCCCAACCCAGGAAACCCCACTGCAGGCTGTCAGGGATGTGCATCTCTCTTCCCGTTTCCAGACGACATCCCCGAGACAACAAATTCCAAATTAAACAGTCTTATTAGAAATTATTACAGACCACAAAATATGTTCATCTTGCCACTGTGGACTTGCAAAAAAAATAAAGACATGCAGCAAGAGAGCAATCCTGAGTGGAAATGAATTAGGAGGCGAAAGCCAAAATTCCCTGCAATTGCACAAGGCTCCCGTTTTTCTAACCTCAGTCAATCTTTCCTTCGTTCCTTAGAAAAAACACACAAACCACTGCACCTTCAGTTGCTTTTGTGAGCCATTAATTCCTCTTAATGAGGGCAATTTTTTTTTCACAAAGCAATCACAGTTCCGAGCAGGACCTTCCTCCGGAGCTGAGTCATGGCCGACAACAACAAGCTTTGTGTACACCTTGTTCACTTTAACTGCAGTACATGGTGTAAAAGCAATTTTCCTACATTCAGTCAGGGCCTTATAAACAGGTATAAAAGTTAATTCACTCTCCCTACCTTGTTTCAGAGCAAATATTTATGCAGCTAATTGTTACACGGAAATTACACAAACCCTCCGCACATTGCTGCTCGAGTTACAGCTATGAAAGTCTCCCTCTTTTTTTTTTTCTTCTCTTGGGGCAAATGTTGTTATTAAAAGGAATAGCTCTGCGCATAGAGAAATATGCATGTTCGTTTTCTAGCTGAGAGTTAGAACAGCTGCGACACCCTCGTGGTTCACCTGGTCGAGCGCTCCATGTATCACGGCTGAGTCCTTACCGGTTCTTTCCTGTCTGTCTTAAGCTGTCGTATCTAATAAAAGCCAAAATATCAAAATAATACAAGCAGTACGGTCTGGAGCCTGTTAGCTTAGCTTAGCATCGGAAATAGAGGGAAACAGCCAGCCTGGCTCTGCACAAGGGTATGGCTACGTCTTGGCCATGGTGCAGTGACTTCCTGGAGTCTGTACTGGTTCCCTGTCGGAGAGTCAGTGCACCAGGCCCAAAAAATGTTGGCTATCGGCACATAGTCTCCACGCAGCCACATCGTGTTGTTGTTGCATGGATTAAACAAACAAGAAATGAATTAGCGAGAGGTAGAGGTGCTGTTAGGCATCCTTTGGAGGGAGACAGGCTAGCTTTGTTCTCCCTGTTTAATGTTAACCCAAGCTAATCACCTGCTGGCTGTAGCTTCATATTAAAAATAAATAAAGTTCTAATCCTGTCTCCTTGTGTTAATTGTTAAGTTATTTTTTGTCATGTCAAATATGTCTAAAATGGATTTTTTTAGAAATATTTTTGAAGAGCCATCCCGACCTCAGGAGCATACTTCAGTCAAATGTGATTCCGGACAACAAGCTAACCCCGCCTAACGTATAAACAATTCTGAGCCGGCGTACCGTTTTGAGGATTTGATTTAAATCCTTCTCATAACTAAATCCCACACGCGTATTCAGTTTCAGTAAACATGCCACATTATAGAGCGAAGGATGGCGAAACTGCTGCTTCGCTGCGAGTTTGACAAATGCAGTATGGAAGTCATATCAATGTTTTATCTGAGCCTCAACAAAAAAGGGAATACATGTAAAGTAAAGCCAACGGCAAAGACCGAACCACGGCGTCCGCTGCTTTCATGCTCCGAGGAACATCAGACGCAGGGCGCATGCCACCATGCAAATGTAATCAAAACATTTTGAAAGCTTACCATATTATGAGGGAAAGCATTAGCGTAATTGCATTAACCAAAATATTTGGTACTAAATAATATTGTTAGATATCAAAGTGATGGCATCAAGTGTGTAAAAAAAATTCAAATCATATGTGACACCCTGGGGGCTGGTGGACTTTTTCTGGGATTAAAGAAATGCCAGACACAGTAACACAATGCCACATGAGAAATAACTGGAGGAGATCTTTCACGATCCCTTGAATCTCCGCAGAAAAAAAAAACCAACAAAGGGTGTTTTTGAAAGCGTTCGGGCAAAGTACCTCTGCATCATGTTTCCTGCCTGTGTGTCAGTCAAACTGACCAAGTCAAAGGTCAAAGAAAAAGGAGGAGTGGGGCTCATCCTCTTGGGAGAGTTTGTAATCCTGACCTGTAGTTTCAGGTGGTTGGACGGCCACGGTAAAGCTGGCGGTGGGGCCCGGCTCATCAGTACACATTGTTCTTATTACTGGTTTGATCCTGAAGGATTTTAGCAAAGAAGCCGCAAATACCACTGTGCTAACAACTGGCCAACTCCATGGCTCTGAGCAACGGCATTGGCTGCCTTGGAATAAACATTCTCCACATTTTGATATATTATGTACATTTACAGTCACATATTATTTATATAAACAGTTTTTCTAAATATTTAAGTAAGCGTTCTATGAATATTTTAAAGGCCTTTTGGAAAAAAAGTGATGAAATGCAGGTTTGTGACCAGAAGGCTGTCAGTTTAAATCCCCAGATTGTCTGTGAAAATACCATGTGTGTGTGGAGAAAGTAAATGAGTAACATTCACCCCTCCGTCTCTAACTAATTTCAAAGTTCCCCTGAGCAAAGCACTTAACCCCCGACTGCTCCTGTGGAGCTTCTCAAGTGCCTGATAAAGGACTGTGGTTTTACTGGGCAGCTCACAGGTGAGGCCGCAAAGCAGACTGTTGTTGATAAAGAGTCAGTGCACTCAGTCGATTTAAACAAGAAGCCAATGCGAGCAGCTAGGTAGCCTAGCTTTGCATAGAGACTAAAAAACAGGGTACCAAAATCCACTAGAAGTTTTTTTTTCTCCCAAACTGAGTTTTTGCATTGCTTATGTACAGTTTGTGTGGTTATTTTATCTGTTTCCTCATGTTCATCATGCTAAGCTAAGCTAATTAGCTGCTGGCTGTAGCGTTTTGTTTAAAGATTGACAGATATCAGGGTGGTATCGATTTCCTCATCTAACACAGGGGATGAAAGTAACTATCCTCTTTTTAATAAATATGTATAAATGAATCCAAAAAGTAAACTTTAAAGGTAAGACATACACATTTAATATTTTTTTATTATCCCATTAATTTCTAAAACATGAAATATGCTAAGTAAAAACCGCAAAGTCAGCAAAGGTTTACTAAAAGTGGCTGCTTATGTCAAACTGTGTGTGATGGAAGCATTTCTGACGTGTTTTGGTTTCTTTTTTGCTAAACTAAGCAATCCAACTGCTGGCTGCAGCTGAATATTTACAGGACAAATATGAAAAAACAACTTATCAACTTGCACAGCAAGAACGCAAACAAGCATATTCCTCAAAATATCAAACTATTTCCTTAAGTGACTAATTGCATGAATTGGAAACATCTTTATGTATCGTTAGATGAGTGGAAGATTGCACGAAATACCGTTTCCAAATGTCGCAGCCCTATATTAACACATTTCCAGTAGAACGGGATGTTTGGACAGGGCATAACATGAGCAGGGAGGGCAAGGTGAACCATGGTAAACATGGAAAGTGACTCAGAAATCCTGGAAATGAGCCTGCATGGTAAATTAGAAAACGACTTGTATCCTCAGATGAGACTCTGGCTATTTCGGTGGGAAGTGGACAAAATCATTAGAGCGCAGGATGTAGGAAAGGATTATGTATTTGTTTTATGAACTACTGTTGGTTTACATCAGGACATGGAAAATGTTATCATGAGAAAAGTACATTTTCACATCATTTGATCCTCACCCTTGCGGTTGTCCCTTGCTGTTTTTCCTCTTGAAACAACCACAGCCAATCTGGTAAACTGACGCATTTTAATGAGCTTGTGAATTCAACAGATTTAAAGTTTAGGGTAGGGAGCACCTTGTTTGGCTCAGTGTCCAGCTGGCAGTCATACTGCAATGATAGGGCCGTTGGCAGATGGCAGATCCTGCCAGTGCCGAATCAAAGAGGTTGTGAGAAATTTGCAGACGTTTTAAATTAAGCTGGACAATCATCTCCTCTTACATTTCCTGTAATGAGAGAGATTACAGCAGATCAAACCTCTGAATCTATTCTGTTCCACCATAAATCATAAGACGAAATGCAAGATTCAATTAGTCCTGCTCGCTTAACCTTGGCAGCACGGAAATTACACACCAAACCAAATACCCTGAGCTCAGTATGAGAGGTATTTACAAAAGAGACTTGAGGAGGTGGGCTGGACCAGTAAATGGCAAACAAACTAATAACCATGGCCGAAAAGAAAGGAGTCGAGATTGTTATTAGATAAACAGTGAGCAAAACCAGCAGTGCAGCGGAGGATCTTTGGTTAAATGGCTTATGAGTGGAACCTGGATGCTATTTTCAGGCCACCCATTTGTTCCAGTCCAAGCCAAAGTAGAAATCCTTCAGCATACAATGCAGCTATTGAGTTCCTGGATGGGGCGGTGATAAAATCTATTCTTATTTAGAGCTTGTGTGTGCGTCCACCGGGATCCAAGAACGCACTCTGTTATGTATTACCTTCATGGCATAACGAGCCACCACACAAACAGAATATGAGGAAACGAGAAGAAGACGAGAGTCATTTTTCGACATGATCTGCCCGAGAGCTGCATTTTTAATGCTCGGGTTCATTATTTTTCATCCAAATAAGTCTTTCATGTCTACAGAGCATTAGAACATGTATGTTGCTGTCACCTTCCACAAAGTCTCTGTTTAATCAAACTACAAAGCTTTTGGTTGCTTCATTAAAAGACAGAACTAGGCCAGAGATGATGGCAATGAGGAAACTTTTGGGCTTGAAAAAGAAACTTTTTTTTTTTTTTTGGGTGGAGATCAGATTTGGTTTTCTGACCAAATAAAGTGACAAGTACCGTAACTGGCATCTCCTTTGAGGCTCCTGCAGTTCCAATTTCCAAACGCTAATGAAAATGGGGTTGGACAGTATATATGTATGTTTCCTTATTTACAGTAGGGGACCACTGGAATATCAGCTCGACCACACACGTGACATGCACATACTTTTCCGTTCGCAGAAAGCGAAAGGCCAATTTGCTTTGAGCATTTTAATAAAGAGGGACATCCTCAGAGATGCGGTGATAATGGATGGCTCTTTTTCGATGTCTGCTCTTTCAAGTAAGCAAAGAGAATTCGACTATGGTTTGTGCTGGCTGCTGTAATCTAAAAGTATGGCCATTTAAAAAGGACAGAGAAAATTATATTGTTCGACACGCCCAAACTTTAAGCAGATTTTGGTACGGAGGAAAAAAAGCCAAACTTTGTCCTAATAATGGACACTCTTACGGGAAAGGAGTGGCTTTTATTTCTGCAAACATTTCACTGATTGTAGGTCTGCTGAAGTCAATTACCCGTTCGAGTGGCAGCATACTGTTCGCATTACAATTGCCATGTTATGCTGTTTATTGCCGCGTATGTTCCATGAGAACTTGTCACTGCCTTGCACTTGTGGGAAGCAGATGAAAGGCGAGGCAATGTGTTACTGTACTCCTAAAGAGAGGTTCAATTATTAGAAGCCTGCATGTGAAGATGTTCTGGTCCAAATTCAGCACCAAGCCATCCTTGACAATTCCCTCTGAAATCTATCAGCCTCCGAAACGAGAGGATGCTGCATCTATCTTCCCTTCCAACGTGCCCGGTTCTCACAGCACCCGGCATGCACAGCAACTCCGTGTGCACGAGCAGGGTTGTCATGTGCTGCTTGGTTAACAGCCTGTGATGTTTTACATGCAACACCTACCCTGGCAGCGTGCATTTTCCACAGGCTCTACTTTATCAATCATTACTGGAAAAGTGCCCGAATAGAGGCCCACAGCAGCAGTTCTGGTGGATCATTTTGTGCTTGCTAAAGCAGTTGTGATTCACGTAAACACTGAACACTCACAGATGGGTATTATTAATATAACTGAACTCAAAGACGGTTTATAGCAAATAGTGCTCAAAGTCGCACACTATACAGAACTTTAGCTCAGACTGCCGTAAAATTATGCGTCAATTTGGGATGGGGTGGGGATGATGCAGTGACTACATTCTGTAATTACTTATGGCAGTTTTCATTGCATTTGTGTTAGCTGCAGAGTGTACCATTCCTGCGCTGGCACACAGAAGTCCAGGCTCTGTCAACAAACTGTAAATTTGAATTTTTACGCTGATTTTTGTGGCGGTTAAACAAAAATATTAACTGTAAAACATGTTAATTAGTGAGCCTTAGCTGTGCCTGCAGGTTGACTTCGCCATAAAGCATTTCCCAAAATGTTAAACTTTTATTTTGTGAAAATACATTGAGGAGAAATGATCATCTGGGAAACACATCCATCATGTTTATATACTGTATGTTGGCCAGATATCTTTGGGGCTGTTTCCTTATGCTCGATTAGCCCTGCTTTGCAATCCTGCTGTGGTAATTTGATGAGAAAATAGTTGGATTAGCATGTTTTTTTTATAACCTGAAGGAAAGACAGACACCTTAATAACTTCAGCATGATTACTGGGAGTGCAACAATTCACCAAATCAAACCGATGCGGTTGGCTTGAAGCCTAAAATACAGCTGCATTGATTCAGGCAGCTTGAATTACGGTGAGCCTGGGAGGGAATCACAGCTGAATGAATGCAGACTGTTCTGTATTGGAAAATCCTAATATGACAGCCATATCTTGTTTTTATCTTAGTGCCTAATCATGCCTTTTACTGGAGATTGTCAACAGACGCCTTTCAAGACCATAAACTCTGCAGTGTTGTCAGCCTTTTTCAATGTTTTTGTCAGCTTTTTTTTTTTTCTGGCCATTACCGAGACAAAATCACGTCTGTGCTTCAAAGTCTAATACGCTCACGGTTCTTATCAACTAATGATCACAACAGACAGATAGAAAATCACAACTGAAGGCCCAAGGGACTCCTAACTGGGTCTGAAAACTTTTTAGTGAAATATCCAGATAGCAGCACTTGAGGAGACGTTCTCTGATTGCCCTTTTCACCTGCAGCCAGCATTAGCAAACATGAGAGGTATCCTCCATGTTCTTCCATGCTGCAGCTGGGGCCAGAATCCATTATTGCAGATGCTGAACATGAACAAAGCAGCAAGGAACTATTAATAATAATAATAATAATAATATAAAAAGTCTTGATCAATATGTCAGAAGGAGCTCATTTCAGTAAATCTGTTTTAATTTCAATAAATCATAATGGATGTCATGAAAAGTTCAAACACGAAGGAGACATTTAAAGTACATCATATAAAACCTCTTCTTCCCACCACCGGTGAAACTACTGGATTAAAACTCAGACTGTCTGTATATTGCATTGTATCTCACATATCATATTGCTTAAAATCCATCAAATATATGCACCACGCTTTACTGACCCGGTGGGGAAACTAGTCTTGAATTCTCACTACTGCTGATCCACCATATGCCTCGTTCTGCTCCATAACTTGTAGTTTCACTTCTCCCCGCAGCTTCATCCACCATATTCAAAAGGTTTTACCGTTTCCAATAAAGCTTGGGAAACTTTGTTGAGCCTTGGCCTTAGCCCAAGAGAAAAGTTCTCTAATGCATGTACACAGTGGAAGCACAGGTTTTTTTTTTCCCCCCATACCCCAGTTACAGATGGTGAGACCCCGGCTTGTCGGGCTCCCCTGTGCCAAAGCTCTGCCAGGGAGGCCCCTTTGATAATGAGCCTTACACACAATTTACAGCCACACTACAATAATTCTGCAACAATGGTTTCCACATAACTTTTGATTGAATGGGACTTTATGGGCAGGACCAAGCTTGGACCAGGCTTGGACCGGGCTAATAAGTGACTCTTGGTGGGTTTTGCCAAGGTTTACCTCACTGGTCTGTGTGTGACTGTGTGTACACTTATGATTTTGAATGTGACAACATGCATATATCACCAAACGTGACACAAGCGGCCATCCCTGCCAGACTTTGCTGACATCACTGCGTTTTTTCGTTATTGGATTTCATGTTCTGTGAATTTCTATACAGACAAAAAAGTAATTGGATGTCATGTTTTACCTTAAAGGGCCAGTGTGTAGGATTTAGTGGCATCTAGTGGTGTAGGTGCAACGCAATGCAATCCCCCTCGCCTCACCCTAGCATGAAGGAGGAACTACGGTGGAAGTTATTTAGTTTGTCTGTTCTGGGCTACTGTGGAAACATGTCAGTTCAACATGGTGGACTTTGTAGAGAAAACCAGTTTATTCTAACAAACAACCTATGAAGTGCTTTCTTGCAGATAGTTAGATGAGAAGGCCGCTCTTAAATCTGCAGAGTAAATGTGAAGGTAGCACCGATAGCCACCTAGCTTAGCACAAAGACTGGAAGACTGGGG
The DNA here is from genome assembly GCA_014281875.1 of Nibea albiflora. Taxonomy (NCBI): domain Eukaryota; kingdom Metazoa; phylum Chordata; class Actinopteri; family Sciaenidae; genus Nibea; species Nibea albiflora. Next base: position 11,204,207 of record CM024809.1, read on the forward strand.
AAAATGGCTAGTTGGACTTTGAGAGGTTAACTCTTCATCAAATACTTCAGGTTTTAAATACTGATTAAGCAAACAACATATAACATGTTAGTTAGTGAGCTTGAGAGGTGCTAGGTAGATCGATTTTATTACCTTTGGACAGGCTCACTGTTCCTCCATTTTCGGTCTTTCTGCTAAGCTAAACTAGCTTTATATGTAACAGATAAATACGGGGGTGGTATTGATCTTCCCAACTAACTGTTGGCAAGCCAACAAGAAAGAGTATTTCCCAAAGAATGTATTATTGCTTTTTAAATGCTCGGAATTAGTGGCTCTGTTCCCAAATGTTCTGATGGACAACACAGACAAACCCAACACAGACACTGAGATGCTGAATGGAAAGTCACCCCTATGGTTTCTCTGACATGTGGATAAATTTACCCCAAAAACTCCTCAGTGTTTGTCCGTAGCTCCCTTTGCAGTGGTGGAACTGTAAAAGCTATTTCAAAGCACACAATAGTACAATTGTTCAGTGTTGTTGTACAATCAATAAACAGCTCAGTTGTTATCCTGTCACATAACAAGACGTAGGACATGAGTTCGACGTTGCCAGAAGACATTACGCATGTGAAACCTTACCACAGAGGGTAAGAGTACACCCCGGCATGAAAAGCCCCTTCACCCGTTGTTGTTGTGTGATTTGTGGAGTGGGTAGCTGGAGTTAGATCATGGGCCCTGCATTAGGTTGTGCCGGTGCCAGGCGTATGATGCAAAGGAAAAAGAAGCGCGGGCAGAAGAAGGGTGTGGGAATTCAGAGCCCTGCATGAGTCTCCAACCTTAGCAACCTGTCTTTACTCAACGTCAGACAGTGGGGTTGTGGAGTCAGCGTGGAGAGACTGGAGAGGATGTAAGTGGATCTGTCTTTTATCAGTGCAGAGTGGCAACCTCTTGGGAAAGCTCTTCTTGTTCTTTGAAGGCCACTTTATCAGACAACATATCAATTATAACATTTTAAAATCTGACACAAATAGAAGATGATTTCACTGACGGTATCTGACTTAAATATAATTCCAAATTGAAAGATGACATAATTTGACTCGTCATATTTCAGAATAATGTCCTCTTTCAGTCATCAAGCCCTCTGATTACTCATTCATGAAAGCAGATGTCAGACAGATGACATTTCCCATACCAGACACATTTCCTTTTACCCTCTAAGTTTTCCTCTGTGAAAATGCTTTGTTCTCATCTTGTCCACTAATGGCTCAGCATATGCCAAATGGATAGACAGAAACCTCTTCAAGCTTCCTGCCTCTGGACTACTTTTAAAGGCTCCTTTAAGGGTAATTGAACAGCAATGGGTGATGTCCTGGGTGTATTTAGGGGAAGCTGGGGAGACAGGTGCTTCCCATGCTGCAAAACGCAGAACACCGGAGACCTGTAGTGAGGTTAGATGCTTCAGACGAGGTCACGAGCTGTTTTGACTTCACCACTCGGCTTTTCTGAATTCTTTGACAGGTGGTGACAGCTGCATGTAAGCAAAAGGGGTTTCTACTTGGTTTCAAATCTCTCGGAAGCAGAAGGGAGTGAACACAAACTCTTAGACAGGCCACATGTGATGATCATCTCTATCCTTGTTCGTGTTCTTGGTTCTTGTAAAACCTGTAGCTTCATCAAATCCCATATGTGTCTTTTTTCTTTCTGGCATTACAAACTTTCAACTCTTAACTTTGCAAGACTTTAGATTACTTAAATGAAAATGATAACTTTGCTCTTGTCTGACTTTTAAGAGTATCTTTCTCTCAAACGCAGGCAGTTCCTGAACCATAGCAAAATTTAATGGAATTACGGCTACTAAGGTAATTATGGCTGACCTAATAAAATAGCAAGGAAAAGTGTTCTATTAAAATCAAGGCACTTAGAAATTAATTAATCCCCACTCTCTTCACCCATCCTAACCAAAGGTTTGATCACTAATTAAAAAGGAGGCTGATATCTGAATTTTTACAGCTTTGGCCATTTAAGTTTCATCAGGTAATTTAGAAGCAGACCTAATTAATTGCACTTCATTATTTGACTTTAACCTAGCAACTCTGAGCTACAATGTTGGTTTGTATCAACCATTTACAGTTAAAAAAAAATCTCTGTGGCCGAGGTGTTTTCTAAACACTGTTGAGTTCTGCATTTTCGCTGGATAATCCAGATTTCAATATCTTACTTTATCAAAGTTTGGAAGTATGCCTGAAATCCAATTTCTATTGCTGGAATTGCTAAACCTGCCTTGACATTTCAATTCTCCAGGGTAATTGCTGTATTTTGTCTTAGCCTTTTGCAGAGATAAGGCATGATCTTTCCTAGCCGAGGTAATAACATGCCAAATCATCCATCCTTTCCAATGCAACAAGAGAGACCAAAACTTGAGATGACATTATATCATGGTTGTACATTATACCTTTGACAGCAATGAATTCCAGGATGAAACGGCTATGAGTGCCCTCTCTGGAGCACAATAAAGATGAAATATTTCATCCTCCCCTTCTCCCAATTCAAGGACTAGTGTCTTCTTCCTCCAAACTGCCCACTGGGGCAATGCATATTGCCGTTTTGTGGATATGGGTATTTTAATTTAGGTGAATATAGAGCATGTACAGGGTTGCCCTCTGGACTCTGAGATTATCATTTCCTGCAGCCTTAGACAAAGCACAGTCAAGAGGAGATTAGAAGATGATAATTATGACGTGGAACAGTAAAGAAAGTTGTCACATAAAAGCCCTCAAGAGAAATATTTTTCAGATATTTAGGCTGAATGCATATGTGAAAAAAAAAATGTAAATGTGACCATCTATCCTGTGTGTGACAAAAGCTATGTTTCCCATGAAGCCAGTTTTACAGAGAAGAACATTATGAAAGGACTGTGTGCAAAACAACAGATCTGTTTACATCTATAAAGCCAATATACAACATTACTATCAACAAGAGATTACAGTGCAGCACTACGAAAAAAATAACATCACCACAATGGGAAAATATGCAAAAACCAAATCAGCCTGTAGCTATGCGCAAACAAAAATGTTATATTTACACAGTATGGAAACAAACACCATGAAGCATCTCAATGCCAAAGCAACTTATGGCAGCCAGGAGACACTGACATAGGGGGTAAAGCCTGTCGTCAGCTAATCGCATGGTTTGATCCCCTGCTCCTACTGTCTAAATGTCAGAGTGTTCTTGAGAAAGACACGGAACCCCAATAGCTCCTGAGTGCAACCATCCTGCGTGGCATTTCTGCTGCCATCGGGGAGTGTGAATGAGACTATAAAGAGCTTCGGATAAAAGTGCGATTTAAATGCAGTCCGTTTATCACGCACCGCAGACTATACAGTAAGCCTGCAAGACCTCAATAAATCTAAAATATCATAGAGATTACTAGTTGTGTCACACTTTTACTGCAGAAAAGCTGAAACGCGGCTAACAAACAACCCAGCAACGATGAACCCTGCAATAAGTCAACCCTAATTGAGGCAACAAAAAAAAAAGTAAACTAATGGGAGGACAGTAATTTCTGACTTTCACAGTAGAACAAGCAACTGAGTCTAGTTTGGTGAAGTACAATGACGGAATAGTGGAATAAATCCAACTTTTAGCTTAGTCACCAAAATCCAGAGCCACCAGAGGCCACAACAACCCATCACCAGCTCCCCCCTTTGAAACCAGTGGTCTAGCTGGAAGGGTGCTTGCCTATGAAATCTAGTGTTTCCCCTAGAATTCTTTTCAGGCCTGGTGATGCACACCTAAAAACACTAAGACAAGGTGTGCAGACAGTCAGCAGTTTATATTTTTGTTCAAATTTTATGCACGCTTTGGGGCACTCAAAGTCCTAAAACTGATCACAAGGAGAGCGTTGCATAAAAAACAAGTTGCGTAACCTATGATCTTTGCAAAAACATTAGCACATCATGAACACTGCATGATTCACTGCTGCACTTTATCCTCCTGGGCTTGGAGAACAATTTCACCATGGAATCATGATGACGATGGATGTTTTGCCAAAGGAGGCTCATTTATTGAAATCTTCATACAAGCCCTTAAGCGCTCTCCTTACAGCCTGTTCCTAAGATCTATGTTTTCCCTAACCAAAAGCTGAGAATTGTTTTATTTTTAAATTCATACATTTGAAGATGAGTTTGGAGCCTGGTAACCTGTTCATGGTGGAGAAACCACGCTCACAGTTCAGACCAATGTTGAGCAAGTGAAGATTTCACAAGGGTGAGCTCAAAGTTCTTTTCAAACAGATTAAAAAGAAGTTATTTATGTTTATAGTTCACAATTCTGAATTTTGAACTAAGTTCACAGTGTTGGGTGGAGGAACTTTGTGGCTGCTGGCTCACAGTCGTACCCTTTGTTAATGATTTCTTGTGATCATCATTCACTTAATGAGCTGGCTTTCCACCATTTTGTTTCCCCATCTCTTCAGCGGTGCGCCAGTGATAGCTCTGCCGGAAGATTGAAGTTAAGATTAAAGTGAATCGTAACGATTCCTTGCTTGGCTTCGGAGTTTCTATTTGGTAGTCGATCCCAGTTACAGCTTTTTATCTTTTAAAGCGGCATCATGGTCACATTAGCTAGCCTGCATCCCAAACCCAAACCCAAGTGCTTTAAAGGCGCTCTGATAGCACTCGCATCCAAGAGTTCCCCAGGAAAGTTTCAGATCAGCACTGCACGTGCATCCACAAACTCACTGATTTTCGAAAGATTGGATATTTGGCCTTGCTTTTGGCATTTAAAAAATGTTTTTGGCCTGGCGGGGATAGACTATTATAGAGAAAACACTGTATTCTATAAGAGTATCAGCAAGTAAAGCAGCGGACTTTGCAAACGAGCAGTTTGGCAGCAGAATTGGCAGAGCAGTGTCAGTATAAATAGACTGTCTTATTGCAAAGGGTTGGGTTGAATACATGTATATGATGCAGAGAGTAAAGAATGCAATGTGAGACTTGAGCTACCTAGTTTGAAGGGCAAATGAGATATAGAAACAAACCATAAGTACGGACATTAACAACTTAATCAAACCAGTAATGCTCCATAATCTGTTGAGTTTAACTTGCTAAAGGAGCCTTCGCACATCTTTCAGCTGTGCAGCGGCTCCTACAGACTGTTTTCACATGTTTTAAAAGATTAAAACGAGGGAACAGAAAGCAGACGGACACTGTTGTCAGTAAATCTTAAATGTTCCTGTACATTAGCTTATACATCACTTCAATATATGGCAATGGCAAATTTTGATTGCCAGAAAAGATTAAGCCTGTTCCGTCTACTGTGCAGGAAGCTAATTACTGTTGCTGTGTTAACACTGATATTGCAGGCTTGATTAAATCCGGACATGTGTATATGTATCGATTACAGTGAGGGGAAAACCACTGTAGACATTCACATTTCACTTCTGGAGTAGCGACTCCCGCCTTTCATCGAAATTACTAATACGGAAAAATAAGGGGAAATGAGGCAGCGTCTTTAAGGGTGATGATTGGGACGTCGGTGCAGTAGAAGAGAACATAGTTGTCTTTGTTCATTGCCATGCGTATGCTTCAAATTATAGCTTTCCTTTTTATGCATATAAAAAAGTTCTGCTTGGCATTTCGAAGTGCGCTTTTTCAGCGAGACCTTTCATGAACCAGATACTTCAAATAAGGAGCAGACAACGCACCGAAAGTGGCCTTACTGTTATGTAAATGGTCATTGGGGCAGTAATTGTTTGTTTGTTTACCATATGTGATAGGAAAGCTTGAGTGCTCCCTGAGCCTGCCGCCCACAACAAACAGGAGATGGGGGATTTGAAAGGAGTAGCCTCAGAAGGGCAAAATCATTACCAAGCCGTGTCAGCCTCCAGAAAGAAGAGGATGGGTAAACAAGGGGGTCAGATGGGATGCTGATTAGCCAGAGAGGATAAGTAGGGCCGTCTGCTGTGAAGAAGATACTGCCGCTGACGTGAAGGACGGGTAAGCGGAGTGGAGGAAGGAGGCTGATGCACAGAATACAAGAGAAGGTTCTGTGCCAGCCAGTGCCACATTCACGGCGACATGACAGTCCTTTTCTTTTACCGTACGCTGGAAATATACATTTTCGTGATACCAAAGGTTTCCTCTAATTAACGGAGTCTGAAACAACCACGCTGTGCCATGGTAATGTCACTAACAACACAGCAATGTGCCTGAATCCTGCTTTTGTGTCTGGATAAAAGGCGGGTGATAGAAGAAGGAAGAGGGGGAAAAAAGAGCACTAAAGCCACAAATCTGGACGGCGCACTGAGAGACAGCGGACAGAGGAAACAGGTCTGATGAAGCACCACGTTAATGACCATTTCCCCATGAAAAGCAAACTAATTTGCTAATTGCAACCTCCTGTTGCCTCTTTTCTGACCCTTTCTCCTGAAGAGCTACAGCGCTTTCACTTCACGTACCGCTTAAACCTGTACCGTCCACTTTGCATTTTGAAGTCGGAATAGTGGACAAGAAAAAAAAAGAACGAAAGAAAGAAAAAAAGACGACTACATCCGTAGCAAACCACCGCTAAAAAGGCAACCAGTGAAATAAGTAGCCCCATTCCCACACACCAATGAATGTGTTAGCAATTATTCACAATCTGACAAAAAAAGATCCAGAATCAGTGCAAACTAGCAGCTTTTCACCAACACATGACGACTAACTCATACGAGCCATCTCATTTTGTTACACGCCATGTAGCTTCGCTTTTTTGTTTTAATCATAAGAGCAGCATAATAAGGCCACATATCTGTTGAATTCATGCTGGACAGCAAAAAAAGCAGAGACTTCTGGAGGGGAGACCCTCAAGAAGCATTTTAAAGGTTCTGCAAACACATTTAGAACTCAACCTAAACGAGGTCAGTCGCCCTACAATGCAAAAGATCATCATTTGCTCCCTGCTCCAACGTGATAATTGCGACAAAGAAAATGTTGTTGTACTGTGTGCGCGTGTGTGTGTGTGTGGCACGCACTGAGGTGCACTGAATAATCGTAACACTCAAGGAACCGTAGTAGATAATTGGAGAGCAGACATGTGTTTACTTTGCAAAGTGAGACGGGGGATTGGGAAATTATCGACGGGCAGTGCTGCTGGAGTGCAGATTGCCCCTCGGCACGCTGGCCCAGTCGCTGCGCGAGTGTCAACTTTAAATCCGGGGGTGGTTTGCAGATTGTTAAGGCAATAGTGTCGACTAACTATGCATCATATGGACACAAGCGGGAGGAAACAAGAATTATATCTGTCTGTGCAAACAGTAACTGGGACCAAATGAGCTCTCGTGAAAAGGGCAACATTCCAGCGTTAAATGGGGATTTCCAAGTCCGCAGACATATTCAAATTTACTGCATGAGATCGACTCAATGTGACATAAACTTCCAAAGTTGTAGACTGCCTAAGATACACCTGTCGATGTGAAAAATACAGACAATGTATCACGGCAAACTGTAGTCTCGGCGTGCTCTTGTCAAAGTTTAGTTTATTATTAATAACCTGGCAGATACTCCGTAAGAAACAGCCATAAAACTGACAATCTATCAACATCTTTTTACCCATCGATCTTACTTAGCTGGGACGCAAGATCATTTTACACTTAATTTGAGACGATAAGCTTTAAAAGCTTTTAAAATTAGTGCAGCGTATTCACATTACCGCATTAATTACAGAGTAATTAAGTCAGAAAATCTCTTACAGGCACACAAATGAAAGGCTTATGACAAAATGACACCAGCACTGTCCTTCAAATGTCCAAGTCAATATGACTTTGACAAACAGCACGCACGCTTTCATCGACATACCTCTTTGTCACATTTTCTTACTTTGAGTATCGGGTAAATTACTACACCAAGCGGCCACCTGTACATTCCTATTTAGTGGACTTTGACCTTGCATTGCATGCATAAGTGGGCTATTGTTAACCTGATTGACATTAGCAGCATGGAGCCAGGTTGGGTATGTAACCCTCAAATCACTGTGGTGTCCCTTGTGACTCCTGGCTACAGTAATTATTCTGTAATTCAGCCAAAGAGGCTCATGTGCCATTTAGAGAAGAAGAAAAAAAGCACCCAACTTCAGAAGAACTGCAGTTATTAGTCTGATGTATGTAACTGCATGTCTGCCCATAAATCCATGTGCTAAGGATGCCGTGGTACATGAAATATGTCTCCTGTATTCATAGGAGGCACAAGTCTGTACTTTGACACCCATGGAAACAGTCAGGCATTTTCATAAAGACTTCTTAAAGAAGAAATGCTGAGCTGAATAAAATGCAGCTGAGATCAGACAGGCATGCAGGATTGAGGAAATGTGTTTGACATAAGAGGCGAGCAATCTTTGACCCTTTTTAAATCAGACTGCTGATGCATTAAAAAAAAGATATACCCTGGGAGGTGGCAGGAGGCAACTTAAATTTCCAACTTGGGATTCCTCCAATGTGGTTTGCAGAGCAGGTTTCTGTCTGGGGTGACAACTTCCACCTCGCGTATTTTAAATGACGAAGAAAGCCGATGGAAAGCAACAAACAAAAAATGTCAAAAATAAGCGGGGACAAAGCATTCACCCGAGTTGAAAATGTTTAAACTTTTCAGCGACGCAGTGAAGCAAAAGCTGATCAGCTTTGGGATTTCCACCATGCACTGGTTGGAAATTTCTTTCCAAGATGGAGGACGAACTAACGGTCACAGTTTGTGGCTTCCTGAACTGTATGACTCCACTTTCTTCATGTATAACAGAGAGGAGCAAACCCGCAGTGTCTGAATGCACAATAAGGGATGAAGAAAAGAGGTAAATTAGATGTAAATGTATTTTTGGCCTACACATACAAAGGGAAGGCATGTCTTGAATCTAAAAAAAAAAAGTAGCAGTAGCCAAGAAATTTGGAGACACATCTTTCAGGAATTACTGAAAAATCTGAATCTGAATTTGTACATCAAACTAAATTCTGCTTTGGTTCTTTTCCATTATCGATATTTCCCACAGCACAATGTCGGCTATAACAAATCACCCTGGACATCATTTTTACAACCACAACGGGAAACAAGTCGCGACTCATGTCTGAAAAAAATAACGTCGAATTTGTGTTCGATGTCATTATCCAACACTCCCACATTGTCACCCGTTGAGTTTGGCGTCGCATGCCAGACTTATTAGACGTTTATGTGAGCGAGAGAGAGCGAGAAAAGACGGATCCAAGTTTCCGTCTCCTGCTTGCAGTATCACTGGAGCTAGCTAGACCTTGTGGTGACTTCACAGCAATGATTGTCATAAAAAGACGTTTGCTGAATTTTAATTGGCGCCTTCTGAAGCGGCTTGCTGAAACGTTGCAGTCTGGGGGTGGGACAGTTTTTGAAGCGGCTGCTGGTACAAGTCATTAGAAGCCACATTTAAAACTCAGCACCATTACCGTTTTATTTTCCCTGTCAAGATTTATAATAAAATTAATTTTGAGGTGTGTAATTGCTGGACAGTGTGCGCTGCGTGGCTGTTGACTCTGGCCACAGAGGCAGAAATAATTGACATGCTCAAAGCTGACTGCATTTATTTGAGCTGAGGGGTGGCCAGAGCGCCATTTGCCAAGGCCTACCCCTGGCATTCTAACGCTAACATCTGGGCTTGATTCATCAAGGTATTTCCACCGAAGTGCAACAATGTGCAAATAAGCATAATGAACAAAAGGCGCCCAAGAATATGCTTTGCATGATGCACAGCCTACATGAAATAAACAAACAAACCAAATGGGGATACAACAAGGCAATTTGGGGTCCTATTTTTAAATCCAGATGCTTGTGGTCTCAAAAACCAAGCCTTTAATGAGACTCGATGACAAGAGATGGAAGAGGGTCAATTTGTGCTTTTGATTCACCAAAACTTTGGCTCTTTCAGTAGTTCGACACAGGAGGGGGAATGGGGAAGATTCCAAGTTAACAAACTTTTTGGAGCTCTTTTTCAGTCTTTCTTAAAAGAATTACACCGTCTTAAGGTTCCACAGAAAGTCCGATCCTCCATATCCTGCTGACCGGGAACGTCAAAGACACTAAATGTCCACTAATAGTTTCAGCAAAGTAAGCCTAAACTGTCACAGATACGTCCACATGATTAGATCATTACGAAAACTAATACTCCTGTGTTCAGTCAAAGCTGTTGCCAAACACAAGAGGGTCATTATTTTTCCGTCATCTTCAGGAAGAAAAGCTGAAAATTTCATGGACCGCTGCAGAGCTAACTGCAGTAGTGAGGGATAAAAGTCAAAAAAGGTTCATAGGGAAACCATAATATCCCTCAGATAGAACATGTTAAATCATATTGTCACACTCACAGTCACTAAAGAGTGCTTTAGGAGCATTCTGTGTAGCAATAAATCCCGACTTATTAACAATCCAATGCATCCATAGCTGGAATAAAAACAACCTGTCCAGAAGCCCCACGCGATTTTGTCATTTTTTATTTGTCACATCTTGAGGTAGATTTTCTTCTGACCTTATCAGGAATATAATTTTGCAAACTGCAATCCACTTTTAAACCTGAACATCTGTAAAAAATCATATCCAGTGTCTCTTGGATGCCTCAGTTTGCATCATTATTTCATTATGAGGGGGGATGAAGGTCTCATCTCTCCTTGAATACAGTATAATTATTGCTGATGAAATTAAATGCTTTCCTGTCACAAGCCTTTGACTTCTTTGAAATGTTTTGGCATTTGGAAGAGGGGTGGAGTATCTGGGATGTTACCCGAGACCACACAGAAAAAGTGTGAAGAAGGATGTTATTAAGCAAAGCAGAGAGGATTGATTTGCAGGCATGCAACTACGATTTATCAGAAATATATGCAAAATACAAACGCGTGCACTTAGAGCAACAGCGTAGCTTTGACATTAAACCTTATTCTTTGACCCAGCGGCGTCTAACCTTAGTTTAAAAGAATCAACAGGTTTACTTACTTGACTAACCCTAAAATAAGTCCTGTTCAACGAACTAAAATGGAATACTTCATTAACAGACTGTGGGACCATTTTAACCCCTGTGGAGCCCAGCAGATGCTGTCTGCAGATTTGGAGGACTGGGCCTCCAGGCTAATTGTATAGCCTGAGCAGAATGCACAAGGCTATAGTGTCTGGCACTGACACTCCGCACATGTGATACCAGCCACGAGTGCCAACTGAAAGCCCTTGACTGCTGCGGGCAATGCAGCTCAAAACAAGAATGAACAGGCAGCACCAGCGTCAAGCTGTTCACTGACAGACCAGCGCTATTTGGTTGTTAACAGGTCCCCAGCTGGTGTCTGCAGTGTGCTGTGTGCGTTAGCCTGGTAGCATGCCACTGTTTTGGTCTGCGGATGTTCATGAGCATGTGTGCAGCATGGATGTTGGCATGAAAGCGCCAGAGGCCCCCCGAACACAAGCTGCCACCAGAATAAAGAGGCAACGGCGAGCATTTATTTAGACAGCTTGTGTCTACGACAGGCGGAATGCAGACCACAAGCTCCAGGGCTGAAGTGACTGAGAGGGCTCGTTTGTACACAAAAAGCCCTGTGCAGGGATTGGGTTACAACTAGATTAGAGTCTGGGGCTGGGAGCAGCTTTGCCACTTTGCTGGTGGGGTTTTTCATGGTCTGATGCAGCATTTACTTCTAAAGGTACATGAAAAGCACAGTTATCCCTGGATAAAAGACAAATATGGTAACATGTTTGCATAATTTGCACTGTCTTATTAGAGTTATTAGACAGATCTCTGGCTTTTGATTTCTTTAGATATATGTCTGTGGGAAGCTGTAACTTTTCACAATGGATTATAGCACAATTTTAGCACACAGGGAGAAAATTAAGTTGGGAAAGTCATTGAAGCATATCTCCAGCAAGAATACTTGCTTTCTCATCTCAAAGCAGGAATTGATGGTGGGAATGGGTGTTGGGAATGCCTGTGGTTTTTGGGTTCCTTCCCAAAACCTCCTTGGGTCACCAATATCATTTAATGAATCTTTTGGGGTGGCTTCAAGTAAGTACAGACGGGTCCTTGATGGCACCCCACTGAACTGGCTCCCCACCACTGATCATACCGCGTTCCTGAACCCCAAATGAGAGGCTGTCGATGATTCGCCATTCTTCTGTGACCGTTTTACACCCCGTATTTGTCCCGTTATCTTCTCTGTAGCTCTCAGTTATCAGCATGAGTGCTGAATTAACTCCTGTCTGCATTGCTTTACTTATTTGCCCTGCTAAACAAGAAGAAAAACAAGAGCCTATGTACTTTTTAACAACAACGCTCTAAAGTAACATTTCCTCAAACAGCAGCCTGGCAAGCTGTGAATCCCGCAAAGAGTGCAACATGCAAGAATACATGGAGCAGTTTCACCAGATGTGTTGAGCTTCATTACATTGTGGGAGTAATTTACAAGCCAGCTAGAAGGGGACGTTCCACCAAAACAAAATATTCTTTGGAGACAATTAATGTCAGAGCGTCTCGCGGCTAACAGAACCGTGACAGCTCTTCCTAATGAGGAGTTTAGTTAAAATCCAATTAATTGACCACAAGAGGTGAAGACTGCTTTCACTTTAATGAAAGACATCAGTATTTACTCAAATCTTTGTGGGGAATATCTGTCAAGCATGGACCCCTGCTAGATGCAACATCCACAAACCTTTGAGGACTGGTTAAAAAAGCAAAAACTGTCAAAAACCTGCTGACGAGCCTGCGCCAGTAGCAAACAATTATCCGTCAACAAACCTTGTTTTTGCAAGTATGCCACATAAAAAAAAAAAGACTTTAAAATTTGATGTGCTTTGTACTGGAAGCAGACGATTTGCTGACAGGGAAAAATGAACTCTTCCATGTACAGCAGTGTTTCCAAGTTTTGGAGATGGTTCCAATTTTGGCTAGGTGAATTTAGGTTTGCAACGCAGGGACAGAGGGGTGGACGGGACCAGTGTAAAACAGCGTGAAATAGAGTGCTGCATCTGTCACTGGAAATTACCATTTGCAAACTGGAGCAAAATGATGCCACTTTGCACTAATTTAAAGACAAGTAATTGACCTTTTTCCTATAGGGAATTTGGTTGAAGGGTTTTCTATGGTAGACAATAAGTCTTACGCAACAGTGAAAATATATGAAAGCCGTTCTGCCATCAAGCCATTTGGACTGTTGTCAAAAGTGCTATCATTACTCTGTGACACAGGGAATTTGCTGTAAGGTTCTATTCATTAATCTTGTCTTGTACTGGACCACAGTTATTTTCCTGCCTCGCGTATTGTTGCCAGGGGTATTTCATTAATGCTATGCAATTTTTTCCTGGGAAGACACATCAATAGCGACAAAAAGGGAAAGCAAGCAAAGCCAGCTACAGTGGTGTTTTTCATCAAGATGAGCATTCCAGTCATCAGGAATTTTGGCCGGCGGATTCTTTCTAATCATCTTTGGTAGAATTAATGTGAGGTGACAAAGCCCATCAGTTTGAACCTTTCGCCCATCTGCATGACTGACCCTGCCTGGCAAATTGTGTTGCTGCTAATGAGTCAGAGCAGGCCCAAAACCGAGATGAAAAGGAAGAAGAAACTTTGCACATTTTTGACCAGAACACGATTGTTAAAAGCAAAGTTCAGCAGGACATCTTGAAGGAAGACACCTAGAGTTAACTTGTCAGTTTGTTAGAGGAGGAAGAGATGAGAGCAACATTGTATCACACACTTGAAAAGTCACAGTTTCATTGGTACAAAATTCTCAGATGCAGATGATCTTGACTCAGATGCAGTAGATTAATCCTATAATGTCCAAATAGATTATAGCAGATCAGCCAAAGTCCCCACATCTAAACAACTAGAAGTCTTTTGTCATTGCTTTCCAAAACTCAATAATCCACCCCTTGTATGCAGTTAACAGTTGTTTAAAGACTAACAAATACTGTGAAAGCAGTGTTTTCACGTACACAGCACCAGTATATGTAGTACAATAGAAGATTCTACACAAAGGAGATAAAGACGGCAAACCACCAATTGCACCAGGTACGATTGGACCCGCATGAACGAACTGAATCAATTGTTTTAAATGTCGCGTTCACAGTACAAAATCTCAACCTGTTACTTCCTCTATTAATACGGAGATGTTTCTGTGAGGGCACTTCAAGCAGAAATAACACTACTGTTATGGTACTCTGTAATTTTAGTGTAATCTCTAAAAGCTTTCAAATGGAGAACTCAAGTACTCAACAGTTTCTCTTAACTGATGTGCTAAAGCTGGCTGGCACTGGCTTCAATTGGCTTAGCTGGTTATGTGGGTGCTGACAATGCCAGAATTAATGACTCCAACTTCACCCATATTACCCTGTCATACATCAACTATAAGTGGTTTCAGGCATGGAGAAAAAGCCTATAGGAAATAAGGACATGCCTGTGCTGAAGCTGGGAGAGCAGGGTTGTGATTAGATGAGTTGAGGCACAGCCAGCTGCAGTCTGTCTGCCTGCCATCTATCCCAACAAGTCTCTGCTAGAGAGAGAAAAGGAGAAGAAGAGGACGACGACGGCAATCCTCCTGTTCCTTTCTTTGGAGCGGTCACTTGTGCCTGCTGTCAGTGGTTTCCTAATGGAGTGGGACAGGGGCACAACAGCCAGGCAGAGATTGCAGATTGGGCTCTGTGAGCAAGGGGGAAATATGAGCAGCAGGAGTTCCCACCTAGCCGTCACTCGTCTCAGGATCCATTTAAGTGATCATAAGGAAAAAAGGCCTCCTCGCAGCGGGAGATGACAGCTTTGTTAATGTGCTCCAGCTTGATGTTTGGAGTCATTAGGCAGATATATCTCATGTCCTAATCTCCAAGTCTTATCTTATTTGCGTGTGTAGTTATATCATTAAGTAACTATCTTATCTTGGTAATCTTTATGATTGTGTTTTTGAAGCTTCAGGAAAAAAAGAAAAATGTTACACTCCAGAAACTGAACAATTAATCAAATAAATCGAAAGTAACTGAAAGATAAAATGGTGACAAGCTGCGGCCTTATAAACAATGTAGCCATTTCTCACAAAGTCATAAACATGTACCTTTTCTCTTCAACTCCAAGTTGACTGTATCTCAAGTGAATTGTCATTTTCTCGTTTTCATATGTGTCTGTTAAATACAGGACCACAGCCAGGAGACATAGACTGATCATTTTCACACATGAACTACACAAAAGAGATATAACATGTTACTTTGACCTTTAGCTCTGGCTGTTAACCCCTGCTTCCAGTCTACAAGTTAAGCTAATCTAACAGCCATGTTTCTTTAGCCTTGTATTTACATGGACAGATAGAGTGGTTTTGATCTTTACGATTCCAAAAAAGTTCAGCTATGCCTTGGAAAGATGCTTTATGAAGATGAATTATTGTGGAGGTCCAAGCTTCACTAATGGCTGCCAAAGATAAGCGCCAAGAAGCTAATTACAGCATCAAGCTAATTTTCACAAGACAAAACCACAAAAGCAATGCAAAGTTCACTCTCGCGACAACTTCCACAACGCGTATTATGCCCAAGTAATGAGTTGGAAAAAAAGTAAAGCAATGTAGAACTAGGAAATGAGTCCTGCTTAAATGTAGCTGCTCTCCACTCTTCTGTTTAATCTGCGGGTTGTACTGCTGTATTTCACAACAGCGGCCACTTTTAAAAACCATGAATTCATGTCTGTATTGGAAAAACCTCTCGGGGACTTTTCGCTGCTTTTTCAGCGCGCAGCATGGAGAATTCATTTGTTCATGTACCTGACTTTGAGGGAGAGAGGCAAAACACATTTCTGGCGTGGCGTTACTCTACGTGATAGTGTGGCATGTAAACACTCAGCAGCGTGACCTCTTTTTCTCTGCATAATCCATGAACGCACGCGGCTCAGAGACGTTCATTAAAGCGTTTTTTTTTTTTCCCCCTCTGAATTGCGACGGTACGACAGATCTGTGAGAGGACAGAGAGAATACTAAATGGCCGCATTTACGTTTTTTTATTTACATTAACCGCCACAAGCCCTGTTTTTATTTCAGCATGAGAGAAAAATGCGGCGATGGCGAGGGGGGTAACTAATGAAACATTGATGGAGATAAAGGTTAACTCTTTTTCTCTGAGGGATTTTTGATGACTAATTGATTTGGCATACACAACAGGCTGACATGGTGTGTCCCTTTGAAGGAGAAAGCTGAAGCAGTTTTGTTCCTTGCAGATGTATCAGGCAGTAATTAGCAGATGAACAAAATTACCCTCAAGACACATGTCATGAGAAAACTGCGATTTCGTGTCCTCTGGAGCCGGGTGGCATTCTGTTCTTTATGGATGGGCAGCAGGAGCTAATTAAGCAGACACATATTTTCCTCCTAGCTAGTATCTCTAATGATTTACCAGCCAACAAAGTCACATCTGTCACATTTATTGTACTCGCTTGCTAATTTGTAGAAATTATCATCATCAAGTAAACAGAATGTTGTTATTTCGTTGATGGAATCACCAAATCAGTATTCATGCCCTTTACTGTACTGTTAATTTGCTGATTGTACATCAAATGCAGCATGTGATCGCGAAATACGCTCATGAATCCCTCCTTCATCATCTTAAAAATAACCTCTCCCAGGAAGACACTTGACACGACAACTGTGTTTGATGGCGGGACGCTGGTATGCTGAAAGCTAGTCCAGCATGGGAGAGCAGCCAGCGCCGCCTCCCATTTCAAAGCCAAAGGAAGCCGATGGCCCGTTGTACTCACCGAGGCTATTTGAGAGAGTTGGCCTCTGACCCCATCACCCACACCCCTGATCACATCCCGCTGTGCGTGCTTTCAAGTGCTCGACCCTCCAACCTCCGCGCCGTGCCCTCGGCTTTAAAGTGTGAACCGTGTATCGATTACTCAATTCCTCAGCTGAGCATCGCTGCAGCTCTAAGGCGCGGTATAGGATTGCAACTTTATCATGCCTGCAAAATACTGTACATAATTTCAAAACACTGAGATCATGTTGGTTTTCTTATCCAAAAGTATAAAGGCGATCGTCATCATCGTAACTCTCATCTTAAATCCCCTCTCAGCAGAGATTCCGAGGTTGTTTTAACCTTGGCCTGATTGCTCCTGCTATTCTCCCTCTGGCCTCACTAGCGAATGCATTACTCAGTGAGTGCCAGGCATATTTTTCTGTGCCAGTGGTATGACTTGCCTAGCCTGTATAGAGCACCCTCACTAGTCCTCCTCTTCTCTGATTTACTGTTACGTGAGTGTAGTGAAGGCCCAGGCCCAACAGGTGGCATTATTTATAGGGAGCCAGATAAGGAAGGGGGCCAGGAATGAAGCAGGGAGAGGTCTTGGTAGAAACCGGGAGAGGTAAGATACACAAGTAATCACGAGGCGGGGTGATGGATGTGAAAGGCAGGAGGAGAGACAGAGAGGACATTGTAGGAGAAACTGATTGACACGAGGAATGGATGCAGTGGCGTGAGGTTTTAAGGGGCAGGCAACATGAGGCAAAGAAAGGTTATGTCAGGGAAGAGGCACGATGGTGAGTGAGTCAAGAGAGGGATGGGGAGGAAGGAGTTCTAACAGTGACACTGGCCCTCAACCGCTGCGCTCGGCTTCATCCCCGCCTGAAGCGCCGTCTGCTGATTACTCTAACCAAACACAAATTAGTCATTGTTTTGACATGTGCGGCCTGTGGTTCTACTTTGCATATTTTATATGTTTGGATGGAACCAATAAACAATTACAGTTGTGACATCTTTTTTTTCCTTCTTCAGCAGCGGCTCAGAACAATATCCTGGATATTTCAAACTAAATGAGGGCATATCACAGTAAAACGGTTAAAAATATTCTAAGTGGAGATCATAAGCTTTCTCCCTAATCCACACTGTAATGACTATATCAAACAGACTGATGAGATTATGTTTTGATTGCCCTAGTTGGTGCCATTCGCTGCTTCAGATGGCTACCAGAACCCAGCAATAAAGTCCACTGGATTAGAAGTCTTTTGAATTGATCCCTTAGTCTCTCTCGTCAGCATTAAGGCAAACTCTCTCCCAAATATTGTCATTATCCATTTTGATGTTTCTCAGCTTGACTTTGCAGCCAAGTTTTGTTTTGTTTTTTTGGTTTTTTACCCTTCTCCCTTCCCCTGTAGTGCTAAATTAGAAATTCAGGTCCTTATTACACTGCAAAGTGAAATATGTGCAGAGTTTGAGAGGAATCCAATAAAACTGAGACTCCCTCCGCTTGCTATGTCTGTGTTATTGCATAAATCGGGCCTTTTATTTAAGAAAACATTCCTGCACTGTGGGGGGATGCAGACAGAGTTTGGTTGCACACCATGCCTCGCCTAGTTTGTTCTCTGGTTGAAAAGTGGGGTGCAAATTGCGGGTTACGCAATGCAGACACACAGAAGACGAGGGCTTAGGAGGGGGGACTTAGACTCCTCATCGCTGCGATGAAAACAGTACTGAGAGAATACGGGTATTTAACACTGACAAGGGGGATTTGGGGGGGGTTAAGGTCTGTGGTATTCTGCCCACTTCAAAGACATATTTAGTGTCCTTACTAAAGATTTAGTCCTCTGATCTGATGTATGCATACGTTTATTTGCGTTAAATGATGTGCACTGCTGCTGTTTTCCAAATATGAACCACAACTTCTGGACTATGTCATGTGTAATTTGTCGATTCCCCATGCAAATATTCTTAAACATGAATATACTGAACTGGCACTTAAAAGACAGCAGCGGGAGTGAAGGAGGTAATCTCATTAGATACTGTAGTAGTGGTATTAAGTGATTTGACATACCTGAAGTCATTCAAGGCAATCCAAGACGAGCGGTTGGTTTTCCAGCCAAAAGAGAAGCAGAAAGAGAAACAGAGCAGGGTTAGTGTTTTTGCGAGGTTCCCTTAACTTTTATTTCACGGGAAAGCAACTCTGACACCAGTTTAAAGTCAACTTCTTAAATTCAGACCAGTGAGTGCGCAACAAACTGTCAGTAAAACATATACACGACATTCTTCAGCTGTCAACACAGTTCAAGCGCACGCAGGAACACACTGGCCCTCCTCGAGCTGATATTTGAAGCGACGGGTCGAAAAGCACACTGAGTCAAAAAAAAAACTGTATCTTCTCAGATCCATTTCCAAAGAGAGAAAAAGAGGATTCACCAAAGTTAATGGAAAAAACATGACTTCATTTTTGACCATTGTTCACCACTTGTTTTTCTTCTCTTCCTTCAATTTATCACATTTTGACATTCTCTGAATGCTGTCATAACAGATAAGGACAAGGAGTCTTCCAAGTTAAATATCTGGTTCACTCATTGCTACAGTATACATATGCAAACACTTGGGAGGGGGGTAAGTGAAGAGGAAGGGGTAGGATATATTACCTGACTGAAAAAACTATCCAGATGGATTTGTTGACACTTTTTTTTAAACTGCCTGGCAGGCCTTGTAGCCATGCTGTTGACAGCATGCATAAATACATGGAATATTGACTAAACACATACAATTCCACACTCCCATCGTAGGGCACAGACAGTTTCTTCCAGATTAAAATTTCCTCTCTGCTCAGTGGCTACAGTTTCCTCTCATCCTTCCTGCTGGTACACACTGTACTAGAGTCATCGACTGGACTCTACAGTTCTGCTCATTACCTGGCTCACGATGTGAGCGCATGACATTTGGGCACATCATCTCGGCTGTTCTCAGCTGTACACCCCTTGAACCTGGGCATTTATGCCTGATTTGCCTTTTTTCCCCCCCCTAGCCTGTTTAACACGAATTATTTAGTCTTTGTGAGTTTGTTCTTACAAGGCAAAGCATGCTTGCAATAAATGATTAGCTCGAGTATTTCCTCAGATCGCTGCAGTTTTCCACCGGGCTGAGCAAGCTGATCGATCCTCACACTGCTGTGCTTTCATGAATCTATAGCTGTCTGCAGAAGCCAGCTGTCTACACACTGATTTATATGTGCTATAATTGCTATCCTATGCATACGAGTCCGGATGTGTCAGTTTTTCATGTTTATGGTGAAACAGTAACTCTCTAAGCGTTTTAGCGCTAACTAGCTTCTAAGTCTGAGAGAAGCTAATGTGCGCCCAGAGGATCGTTCGCAGTTGGTCATGAAAGTGGTTTAGAGAAATACAATAGCAAACATTTAATCTGGATGACGGGCGAGTTAATAAGTATCAGCTCACAGACGAATTGAAATATGATGATAATTTGCAAACCTCTTCTGAGACGCTGGAAAAATACAGATCCCAGCGCTGCTAAAGTTGGAACATCTGAGCCAGCTGTATCCTGTCTGTCTACCTATGTTCCTTGTTGCACTCCTGTGTATTGATGAATACTTTTATTCTGACATGGACCGAGGTTGCCTGAACTTGAACGACCTTCTTTGACCAATAAATTGTCGTTATGATAGAATTCGGGGAACCGCGTTTTACATTAAACGGCGGTTTGCACGAGGCTCTGAACACTCACTCATGACACTTGAGGTTTTATAGAGTCAAGAGAAATCTAATTTCTAAAGAAAGAGATTCAATTTCAGGCTTTTACAATCCTGTGTTTGGGTCTATGGTTTGGGATCAATCAGTTATAGTTAGAGTTAAAGTTGCACTGTTGTTGGGCAGATACAGTCAAATAAAAACCATGCACTTTTCAATTTAGCACAGGCCAACTAACTACAGAGGTACTTATGCTTTACATAAGTGTTTACACATTGCACATAAAGTTCAACTGTGCCAGATGCCTTAAAGAAGTACCATAAATCCCATGTTTGGATTTCTAATATTTTCTTGGGTTTATGACTAGTAAACCTGCCACGCTCTGGATTTGCGAAGGAGGCCGGCTCTTTTTCCAAGCTCCAGGGTGTAAGTGACTCTGCACTTCGTCTGAGTTTAGTTTTGAGCTGGTCTGTGGTAAACTGCCAGGTCAGAGCCCGACTTTGACCTGATTTTCCCTGCTTCTTTGACTTACTCATGTGAGTTCTGGGATCCAGGAATCCGGCTAATGCAGAAAACACATGCAGAAAGGTAGACAGTGCCGACGTTTGAACGCATCATTATACTTATTACACTCTGTAAGCTTGTTTGTGCTTTCTGGGGCTTGCCAAGGTTGTAATATTTCATGTTTTGAAGACTCTTTGGATTTCTCAGCGCACAGTGTCTTTGAACACTGAGCTGAAAAACAGATATATGCAAATTCGTGACATAACTTACAACATGCTTGAATTTGTACAATGAGTGCTGTGGGAGTTCCTGAACATGCAGACATCCGATAGGACAGCAAACTGTTTTAGATATGAAAATCCATCCCTACACAATTCACTGCAATTCAGATTAGTCACAGATTTTAGCACAGACGTGCTGTTCTCTCTGGAGTTAATTATGACACTTTTCAGCAGACGACTACCACGAAGACTGGATTTGATCATGGCTCCCCATCTGCAGCCGCTGAAGAAGTGATAACATGCAATAAAAGCTGATGAATGAAAATCCTCTCCTCCCTTTCAATAAATTCGCAGCCCTCCGTTGGTACCGAGTTGTAACATGGGGCTTTAAAACCCGCCCGAGTCTTCGCATGTTTTGCTGTTTGAGCAACAAGCTCTCCACACTAAGAGGACTTTCATCATCCTTTGGTGACAGAGTCAGTAATTGGAGTGGCCTCTGCCTTTAAGCACAAACCCATATGCTGCAGCTACAGTGCACGACTTTGATTTACATTCCCTCTGTACGCACAGACCTGCCCACCATGGGTTAAATCTGTGGGTGCTGAAAAGTCATCTGCCCTGATCAGTCGCGGGAACTTGTGACGGGAGTGCATCCTCTGTGGTGACTGGATAGCGCCGCTGCTCCAGAATCCCAGTTATCTGAACTGGAAGGGGGGGGAGGGCATCTGAACAGTGAAGGAGAGAGTAAACAGGAGGAGTGGCCTGGTAAAACATGTCTCCTATTCTCTGTACCACTTTGGTGGGCCCTTTCCTTCCCCTTTTGATATTTTCATAAATCAGCAACAAGCATGGTGCATGGGACGGAGAGAGGGGAGATCAAGTCGGAGAGTTTGGGACACCCGGGAGGGGAACAGCTGTCTTTGAGAT
Organism: Nibea albiflora; assembly: GCA_014281875.1. Classification (NCBI taxonomy): domain Eukaryota; kingdom Metazoa; phylum Chordata; class Actinopteri; family Sciaenidae; genus Nibea; species Nibea albiflora. Next base: position 11,226,278 of record CM024809.1, read on the forward strand.
TGCTCCAATGTGTGAGGCGCAAGAGAAAGAATCCTTTTGTTTCCACGCGGTTTGCCGCTTCACCGCGGACCTTTCATCTGCACAGTGCAGACAAAGGCCCCATGCATCTCGGATGAGGCAGAAACCTCAGGAAGCGCGTGCAGGAGAAGTAATGAGTAGGGAGGGAGAAAGCATATGTTCCAGGAAGTGAAACTGCGTACGCACGGGGACTGAAGTGGTGCCGATGCTGGACAGCCAAGAAACCAGTGGATGGCAAAGGAATCTATGAGTGTAACAGTCATAATGTGAGCAGTTATTTAATGAATTAGCACTGGATTAGCACATTTGACAATTCTTTATTGCCCTTTAGAGCAACACAGAGTGGCTTTATAATTTTGTTTCTCCAAGCATCCTCATAAGGACGACTTCATTCAGTCATGTTTCATAATCGAATGAAATCACTATGCAAAAATAAGCTTTTGAAGTGGAAACTACTGAAGGCAACAAAAGGTTTTACCACTAGAAATAGATTGAATTACAGTTTGGAGCTGCATTGTTTTAACCGTATTGTTGCTGTTGTTTTACACAAAACCCCAACACTGCAGATAGAGTTACCCACATGCTGTGTGTGAGAGAGTATGTTATGTATTAGCTTAATGTATCACGGAACTGATACGTTCATATTTTTTTAATTCAGTTTCTAACATTTATAATTTTTAAAATAAGTTTCTAAATTTCTTTGCAGGAATGGAATACAATATTCATTTGCATTTTTTCATTAGTGTATACGAATCATTGTCTTCTGTTGTCCTAAACAAACCAATCACTAATCTAGATATAATCTAGATTAGTGATTGGTTTGAAGAGGTTTTTTTACATGCTTGAAAGGAGAATATGAGACGTGGGAGAGTATTCATTTGGTTACAATCTACAACCTCACCACTAGGTGCCACTAAAACTTACAGATTGGACCTTTACTTTCATATTCATATAAACTGGCTGCTGACTAGCTCCTCCTCCCTCGGCATGATTTCACAATTTGGCTCTAATAGAGTAATCTGTTTTACATTAATATTTCATTAATATTAATTTGTCCTAAAACGATCATATGACCTGTAAGATATATTAATGTTTCATGTGGTGGGCGGATGTTACATTGATTACAATTTTACACAGCTCGGATTCCAAGTTCTATTTTCATCCAGCTGTTTTTATGCATTTTTCTTTTCTTTTTTTTATCATAATAGGATGCTGCAAGATGTGGGTTTCCCACAACACATGGTTAAAAGTCCTTTACTCATCAATGGAGGAGGATTGAGGCCACCAGATGTTGGCTCCTGTCTTGGTTGTTGAGGATGAGTCTTTTAAGTACAGACAGTCAGTGTTGCCTTTTCGTTGAACTGAGGCACAGCAGCCCAGATATTTCCTTCCAGATTGTACTTTAAAGGAAAACCAAATGCTAGGGCTGAAGATAGAATTCCAGCTTAAACCGACTTGGAAAAAAACAATTTCACGATACTGTCTCGAAGATATACATGCACCTCCATGTCCCAAACATTGAGGGATGATGCATGCGGCCAAAGATTATTCAAGATTCATGTTTTGTGTACATGTTAGGCCAGATGAAAGAAGTCATTTCTCATTTTAAATTCAACCGTCTGACCTTTCATCTTTAAATTAATGTATATTCATTGCACATTTTGATAAGAAATGATCAAAAAAATGCCAACAAAAAACAGACTGGAGTATTTGAGTGATTATCGAGCACATGTTTTACAATGGAAATAATTCACCACGGACAGCCGTTTCCCTGCAAGGTTTCAAGAAAGACTAAACCCTAAACAACTGGATAGATGACTGCCTCTGCAAGAGAACACTTCTCCAAGGAAACCCTCTGCTCCAAGAATTACTGTTTATTATCTTTCTATTGCACTTGTCAAGCATCCACTTGTCTGGCTCTTGTGGCTTTGTCAAAATAAACAAATGTCTTCAAGGAAACCTTGGTAAGTGGTGTCTTTCATCTACTAAATCAAGAGCACTGCAGAATAGGCTTTTTAAAAAAAAGTTTAATAAGAAAGCAAACTTGATGTCGAACATTCCAAATCTGTTTCTTTTTTCCCCCTTTTCTCACAAATGAGTGCCCAGTGAAGCGGTCTATATGTTGTTGTTTTTTGTGGGGCACTATATCAGTGCAGGTGAAAGAAATGGCCTCATCATTTGACACTTTGACACACTCGCCCAGCACAAAACAGCAAAAACATATCCAAGTTAGCGACTAGCTAGTGAATGTTGGTGTGTCTAGCAGCTAAAATGATTGCTAGTTTTGTACTTTAATTGTGTAAGGTGGCCAGAAGCCTGTCTCTTAATGGATGCTAATGTTGCTCCTTGCTAACATGTTCACAATTCTAACTCTTAGGCGATAATCGGTGTCGATGTTTTGTTTATTCACAGCCTGTTCAGCTGCTCTCGTGGCCAATGCAGCAGTGAAATGGATTTAAATTACATTATAATGAAAATCCATTTTGGGTTTAATACCTGCTAATTAGTTGTCTTACCAGGAGCCAGTTGAAGAAGTTCCTCTGTCTTTTCAGCGCAAACGTCCGAGACGTATTGCCTAGCTTAGCACAAGTCGCCCACTATAAGCGAGGAGAAATGGCTAACCTTCACCATAAGTAGAAAAACACTGTTAATACACCTAAAACAGCTGTAACCTGTTGTATCTTGTTAGCTACTTAGCTAATAAGTTCATGTGCATCCACTTAGCACAGGTGTTGGGGATTAATTAGCTCCAGTGTGTAAGTTAACTGCTGTAAATGAGCCGACTTTGGAGCCGTTAGAAACCTATGACAGAGCTAGTCGTTGCCCACGGCTCCCGGTCAAAATTGCTATTGATTTTCTCATTTCTCTTAAAAAAAAAAAAAAAAAAAGCAAATAAGCCAAATGTGAGTTTACCTTGAAAGTGTTGATGTTTAGACACTATAAATTAAACTGGCTAAGTAATATAGATTAATATGCCCTTCCTTGAGGGCACACTCTTGATACTTTTTTTCATTATATTCTACTTGGGTGGCAGATATTGTTTTTATGCAGTAATGTTATAACCATCACAATTAATCATGAGAGACATGCTGCAACCTTCTCCTGTGGAAAACTCTTCTATGAGCAGAGGGCATTCAATGACACACTTGGCTGATACTGACTATGGTCTCCTTTGTTCTACTTCAAGGCCAAAGAGCATCACAGTAAGAAAACTGGCAGTAAAAAGGGAAGGGAACTCGACATATACTTAAATGTTCTTCAAGATGAGTGGGGAAAAGTACTGAACCATCCAAATAAATCCAGCTTCGTAATGCAGTTAATAAAGTGCAATAGCTGATCAAGACCAGTTAGTTGCTAATAAGTAGCATGAATAGTGGTGGCTATCAAACTTCAAAAGAAAAATAGCCTTGGCACAAGTTATTTCCAATTCTGAGTTGCAAACTCTCGCATCTTGTCACCCGGCATTATCTATTTATTTGTGAGAGGTCTCTCAGTGGCAAACATCACAGTTTCTAAACAAAATGAAATGCAATCATGCTGTGCTTTTCAATAAATATTGAGGAAAATAGAGAAGAAATACTGCGCTCTCTGTGAGTACAGCGGCTGAGGAAATTGGATGGTGTGTGTGTGTGTGTGTGTGTGTGTGTGTGTGTGTGTGTGTGTGTTTGTGGAAGGATTGCAAATGATTTCCCTTTTTGATTTATCAGTTTTTCTGGCACACAAGGCAACACTTATTCAAGTTAGGTCTCGTAGGAGACCTCAAAATGTCATAATGCAAATAGTTAACTTTAAAGTCATGTAGATCAGATGCAGTGTGGAAATTTAAAGAAATTCTTCAATGGGTTTCAGCTTTATTTTCATGTATTAGTCATACGGAGTGCTCGGTCAAGAAGGTCTAGAATACTTGCCAGTTTCACTGCAAGCTACAAGGAGGCTCTGTCAAGTTTTCTTCTGTCTGCCCAGTATAACTCAGTCCATCATCAAAGCTGACATTCTGACCAGCCCAAATTACTTCATATCACAACATTGTGGTTGTAGATGTTAAAACATGTTGCCAGAATCATAACATGTTTGTATGAGGCAGTTTATTTCTGGGGAAAGATTAGACGGAGATAATGGCGGTACATGGCTACAATTAAGAATTTTCAATGAATGTGCACATTGTTTGTTTCCAATGAAACAATCAGTCTGTCTTAGAGTCCAAGGGGACATATTCAGATTGCTTGTTTTAATCCAGCTGACACTTCAAAACCCAAAGACATTGCCTATTCATTTTCCTGACAGCCAAAATGATCTACTTGGATAATTTTAGAAGAGCTACTGCAGGAATATTCGTGCCCTGAGTGCAACAAAGAAGGAAAAATAACACAAAAATGATTTATACCACTGCTGTCCAAAAAATGGTTACAAAATTCTTTGAAAATAACGTGCTAGCAACTCATAAAAGTGTGCTATCATGTTGCAAAGATGGCAAAAAGGACTACCGGCTGTAGATAAATGAATAGGCACACATATAGTATGTACCACAGGTGAAACTGAGCGAATGACCATCTTTGTTTTGGTGATAACAACCTTGTGTCATTCACAGATATATGGTTAGAGCTGCCTGTGCTCCAGACGTGTGTTCACAACACACTAAACTCTCGGGCTGGGTCAGCTGTCGGTTCAGACATGGCACCTAAAGCATGAAATAGAGCACATCGCCTTGTCTGTCACTGGCAGGACGACGACGTCTGGGTTGGCACATGGGAACCTTGACTGTGATCTGCACTCTTCTCCCGCCATCTGTCCACTACATGTCACCAATGGATACAATGGCAGGGATAAAAAGGCGCTATTGTTTCAGAAACTGAAATTCATCTACATTTTAATATTTTAATGTGAAGCAAGACAAAATTCCATCTAAGAGCTATCTGTTGACCTAATTTATGCAGATCTTTCTATCTGTATTGGTATTTGTCCTTCAGGCAATGAGATCAACAGACCATGCATGGATTTATTTTGGTATGTTGTGTAATGATGGTACAGAGGATTAAGAATTTAATATGGCACTAAATAACAGGTGTGAATACTGGCTGACTCAGCCTCTGAAGCATCCTCCCTGATCTATTCCAAAACTCTACCCTCTGATGTAGATCCAGCAACAGCACTTGAAGAGTAAATACATGCTGCAAACATAGTCTATGTAACAGAATCACTTCATCATAAATCAAACTGGGCAGTTCTCCTGAGGTGCTCGTAGACGTTAGTGTCAGCAGTGATGAAAAAGATCAGGAGCTCTGGTATCCTGATGCCAAGTTGAGTGTCGTGCTCAGTTGACACATGTTTGTGACCTAGGCTCAGTTGTGGCAGATGTGAGTAATGGCCTTGTCTTGTGAGTTTGGGTAACAGCTACGAATCCACAGCGGGGGTGGGATAGCGCAAGATGAGGCACTGGGGAGGTTTGATGTGTGTTCGATGGCATTCCGTGAGTGGTGGTGCAGAATTGTCCAAAAGAAAGGAGCTTCTGAAACAACTGCTCCTGTGTCAGATTTAAAGCATTCGGGGATGAGCCCCCTGAGCCCCATAAGAGCAGCGGTTTGGGCAACAAAAGGGGGTCAAAACAGCAAGGTAATGTTTGTGGTCAGGAGAAGAAATGTGTCTGTGCTTACGAACAGGCCATGTGGTATGCAACTGGCAGATGAGGCCTGATGTTGACAGCTCTGAGGGGTCTGAAACTGAAAACCTTGTCAGTCAATCCCACACTTGGCCTGAGGGGCAATGGTGGGAAGTGGTGACTGCTTGTTGCTTTATTTTCCTTTCAAAAGGACCTTTTTCTTGAATGTGTTCGGTGAACCAAAAGTGAATCGATTTCTGTGCCAGTTTTAAGGCCATTTCAGGGCCGAGGAACTTTTAGCATCTTGCAAATGCCTATAAAATCTCAGGACTCTTACTCCTACTTGCAGGAGTATTGTGTGATATCATCTGACATTAGCGTACGGTCCTAACATTCTGAGTCACACAGACTCCTGAAAAGAAGGAACAGAGATTCATTTGGGTAGATTTCAACTGAACAACTAATGTGGCTCTTCCATTAATTGCCTCATTTACTGCGTGACACAAGACAAACTAGTTAAAGGCCTTCTGACCTGCCCTGAGTCGATCAGGCAATTTCAATGTACTCAGTCAAACAGGGGCTAATTTCCTCACCATTAATCACAGCAGGCCTCGCACTGACAGATGGGAAGACTCTTACTGATCACAGAGATTAATGTGACTGCCCGCACAGTGAATGCAGCCAGCTCACACTATTGTCTACTTTCTTAGCACTCCTTTTCCTATTCTATAACGTGTGTTACATGAAAAATCACACAACAACAGGGCAGCTTTAAATCCAGACGAAACTGCCAAAGCTTGACATGCAAGGCTAATTGCAGAAATGAGAATATAGCCATTGGCCTGAAATTCAACTGGTCATTGATAATCTTGAAATGCAATAGAACGAATATTTGCTTTGGTCACCAAAATGCTTGTTAATACGCCTGAGGTAATCAAAACACACCTCAGATATTGCTAAATTACATTTAACTAGACAAAATAAAGAAACCATATCGCTTTTTTAGCAACTTGTTGGAATGCCAACAAAAACTTAAAATGAGAGCCAACAAGCCTCTCTTTGGGTAGCCTTAGTCTCAACATTAAATACTGTACTGCCAAACTAGACAGTCAAAAACTCCCTCCTCTGAGAACTGCGGGCCAAAAGACTGGAGTGGCCATGATGGCAGATATTGACCTGGCTGTGTTTGCTCTCGCTGGGAATGAATGGCTGGAGTCCTGACTCTGGGTTCAGCGCCAGACATTTCAAACAGAGAGTGGAGTTACCAGCTGCTCTCGTACCTCAACGGCGACCAACTCCCCTTGCAAAGACATACACCAAATCTCAACTTCCCTATCAAATCCACCCCTTACACACATGCACACACTCACAACACTTGATACCATGAGCTGCGCATACGATGGATCAGGGCAGACACAAATAACTCCACCAAAGTTTCGAGTGATTCCAGCAGACCCCCAGCTCCACAGTGGCCACTTGTTCACTCATAGCACCATCTCCAGATGACAGGATTTAAGACAGTCTGACAACGGTTGTGGCACCTCTATAAGGGTTGGGTCCTCTTTCAATCTAACAATATGACTCGATAACTGTTTAATCTGTAATTTAAATGCAGCTTTCTCCAGTTTGCAGTGAGACCGTCTTTTATTAGACTGCAGGAAATCCCATTGTTACTTGGGAGGCTGTACTTAGGGACAGTAATGCTGACATAATGCTAACGTCAGCATGTATGTTCAAACAACATGCTGATAGTATGCAGATACAATGTTTACCATCTTAGTTTCATGTGACATTTACTAATAAGCAGTAAAAATGTACAGGTAATTGGAATGTCATTAGTTTGCAGCTACTTAATCATAAAATAAAAGTATTAAAGGAACAAAAAAAATTCTGAATATGCCACAAGAAGAAAAAAGTCAGTAAAGTTCTCTGTGGATCATGAATGTCTTTACAAAAACCTCATGCCAATACATCCAGTCCATGTTGTGGACTGACACGGCTATCCATTGAGCTACCATGCCACTAGCATGGGTAAAAACATCATAATTCTAAAGGCTCATCATCTGAGGTAACTGCACTGAGATACTGTAAGAGACACAAGTGCTGGCACTGGGGCAAACTGCCTTTTGTAGTGACGGACACTCACAAAAGCCTCCTGTCGTGAGTCAACAAACATGCTGTCTCATGAAGATGACAAGGCCCCCATCAAACATATCCACACACAAAGGGATCTTTGGGCTGCTGACAATGTTGGCCTTTCATTGAACGGCCATGGGTGCTTCGAAAGTCCACCCAACACACACCCGCACTGGACCCCAACTCGTTGCCATGGCGCTACAAATACAAACCGAGCAATGCCCAACAAGAGGGCCATCATAAGCCAATTGAAGAGAATCAAAATCAAATAAATAAAATGTGCTTAATGAACGCTGATTAAAATTAATGAAAAAGAATAAAGGAGTTGCAGGGGTTATGAGGACATGGTGCATGAAGATGGAGAGGCAATGAAAGCGGGGATGCTGAAGAGAGGCAGAGATCATGAAACAAGAAAACAGTTCACTTGCAGTTTTGCTGTTTAATTTCAAGCTCTATTAACTACAAGTGAATGCAAGACCCAACCTGGAATTCTAAAAATCACAAAAGGTTTGCTGTTTGGTCCACCAAGTGTACTTCCCACAAAAGTTAATAGTTTCCGCATACCCGGGGTCAATACACCAGTGCGTAGACAGACTGCGTATTTGCCTGACAAGTCCATTACTTTCCATGTTCAATAAAGCTCTCCACACATCTTTTGTGAAAGCAGCAGCTACTGCAGAGTTTGAGGAAGCCCCAACACAACAAGCACACACACAAGAGGACCAACAGCACATGATGTACAAACTATTTTACATTGCACTAGACATACCAAAGAAATAATGTTTTTTTTTCAAATTCCCCAAAATCCTTGTACAAAATGCTCTCCATCATGGTTTATATTTAATTTTGCAAACACACATTTCCCAGCACTTTATGGGGCATCTCTTTCCATGGGTGGAGTACCTTTGATTTGTGGCTTTCCTAACCTAGGCATACTATCATCGTTTAAGTCTCCTCCATGAAGACGTTTGCTGCAGCTGAACATCAGGTCGTGCCAGAAGCACAATACTCTCCTCAGGGCTTGGGTTTGAGCTCACTGTTGGCAGGGATTTGGTTCTGGACACTTTAACCTGCCAGCAAATCTGGGTGGGCAGCTGGTAGTAACCTGAGCTCCATCTGATCAACGCCAAGTTCTAACTCGGTGCTGTCCCCAGGGCACTATTTCTAACCTTACAGCCTTGTGCCCGACCTTACCACGACTGTCTACGCTTTAAAGTGCCACACAAAGACCACATTGAGTACTTAATTAAATGTGATACTCAAATGTGTTTCTCTTGAAATTACAAAAAGGTACAGGGGAGATGTCTGGAGTTGCATTAGTGGTTCCAGATCACACTAGTTCAGTAGGGTCTTGCTTGATCAGGAAATAGTCAGATTAGGAAAAAAAATGTCTCATCTAAATTTTGGTGGTCACAAGTGCTTAATGAATTAAATTCCTGGGCAAAGGCAAATAATCAGCATGGTGTCAAGTCAAGTGTGACCTGGACATTTTCACAGCTTTATCTCGATTTTATTAGCCCAGACTTTTCATTAAGACCGGCGGGTTGTTTTCACCACTGATCTTGAATGATGAAACATCATCTACCTATGTCAGATTTTCCTCTTGGCCAAGACTTGAGGCTTCCATAGTTTAGCCATTATTTGTTAAGACTCTTGCCTGCACTTAGCTCTTTCGGGGGCAGAAAACAGATTTGATGAAACTATGTGTGTTTTAGTAGTGTTTTCACAAGTATTTTCATTGTGAAGTTTGAGGAACCTATTACTACTGCCTACCTGCCCCACTATAAAATATTTCATATAAAACTCTACTCGGTCAGATTTTCTACAGCTACAACAGATGCAAAGAGTTGAATGAGAAAACACAGGAATCAGCTCGCTGTGTCCAACTATAACAATATAAGAACCGAGCTCACAAATTCAGAAATTGTACAGATTAAACAAAGAGGTCATGTGTGTTAACTCATGAACTTTAGCGGTTTCCAGTCTTACTGCTAAATTAAGAATGTCTTGCCCGTAGGTTCATGTTTAACGGACAGATACAAAAGTGGTATTGATCGTTTTATCTGATGTGGCATGAGGGGTAATAAGGCTATTTCCCAAATGCTAAACTATTCTCTTAAAACACAAATGTAAAACATCAACTGTTTCAATTTGTGCATTTTGGTCATATATTAAAAAAAAGAGGCTGTATGTACTGTATAGGATCAGCGCTGGCAGTGTACAGTATGAGGTAGTGTTCTGAGAGAGGGTGGAGGTATTCAAGGGTGTCATAGACAGCGGGCACTTTCTCTCTGGGTGCCTTTGGTATACAACTTTAAGTCCAAGCACAACACCAAGTTGGTTCAAGAATCAGAGCGTAGCTTTGTCCACTCTTGGAGCACCGGTGTTTACCGACAGGACTGACTAATACCATCGGCGTCTATCTTATGTCATGATGACGAAAGGCTGAGACTTTGTTTATAACTAACTGGCCAGATTGATCTGACCTTGTTTACAATGTGCTTAGAGCTCCCTAAGGAAAAATTTAAAAACCCTTTCCTGAAATATCAATATTTGCATAACACGGCATGCTCAACATGCGGATTTCATGGGAGATTTGCAAGTTGGACCTATATTTCTTTGGATCACTGAAATTCTCTTGTATTGGTGGTACACGTTTGTTGTGTCTACAGCAAGGTCGTAAACAAGTACTTATCGTTTTGTTTTTTTTATTTAGGGGATTAATCACATGTCATTTGTCCTTTTAAACCCAGGTCATATACCTGCCAACCAACTGTCAACAGTTCTAAGGTGTTGTAAACTGCCAGGAGATTGATTTGGCAGCAGCACGCAGTTCAGACACAGGACCAGTTTTCAGTTGTTGGTGCACAGTGTCGAGCAACGGACTGACGGGATGACTCTGCTGTGGAGAATGCAGCTGTTAAGTGCATTGAATTTTGCAACTAAATCAATGTCAGTGGCATAAGCATGCAACCATGAGCACCTCTGTGAAGGGACCATATTAGGAGAGTAGTAACGTTGTCATATGGAGATAAATAGCGCAAAGGACACAATGTCAAAGTTAGAGTAAATATGAGCTAAATGTGGGCAACTGTCCCCTTCGGGCGCTAAGTGGTTCACAGTGATATATACTGAAGCGTGTCCTTTGGCATCACCTTGTGAACTGGGAAAGCACATTAAGCAAGCAAAACATAACATCCAAACAAAGGCCATTTCAAAGTGAGTTCACGAGTAACACGAAACCTTGCCTTAAACTTGCGCCGACATTACCCACAATGCAACTCAACCACCGCCGACAGCTCCCTCAGGATCCAACAACTCTTTTAACATCAGTTAAAATTTCAACAAAACAAACAGAAGCTGTCACAGCGAGCAGTTACCAGTCACCAGAAGTGCCGGTAAGTCAGCATAGCTTTAAATACATTGATCCAAGTATGTTGTATATACTGTGTGTGGGTAGGTGATTAGTGTAAAATGTGCTTAGATGTATGTATATTTGGTGAGACCTGAGGCCCATGCAATACAATGCTTGTATATAAACTGCATATATAGACTGAGCACCCTACCTTCAACATAATTGTCACATTAACAGCCAATATAATCAGATCACAGTTTAACTTGGATCAGCCACTGGTCGTGTGAAATGTTATGAAATACTGGCTGTAATTCATCATGCACACACACACACACACACACACACACACACACACACACACACACACACAAATCACAGACACACGCGCGCACAAGACTGTGGTATCAAAAAGTAGGTTTGCTAAAAAAGGAAAAGCACACAGCTACTGTTATGGCTCTCATGTTCACAGCTGTCCACTCCTAGTTGGCAGACACGTCTAGTTGGCTGTGCCCTCTGCCTTCTGAAAACAGCTTATCAGGGCGTCTTTCTGAGGTTTGAAATTCATGTATAAAGGTTAGCAGAAGACTTGTAATTAACGGAAAACGAATGCGTCGTCCATGTCAAATTTCAAGGTGTACATTCAGCCATACCATATCTCAATCTTAGGTTATTTGACATTGCCACAATGACTTTATTCAGAGTAAATGAATGGATAAAATCTTTTTTCTGAGTAATTGTACGGCTCTAACTAGGCATGTAACCTTACTGCCAAGAATAAATCAATGACTACCTCATTAAACATAACCCACCTGCCTGTTTTGAAGACTTCTGAAACCCTGTAGGTTTCAGCAGGTGCGCACTCCTGTACCTTTCCATGAAATCACTTCTTTTCCACCTTTGAGGTTCAATACTCGCAGCGAAAAGACTGCATTTCAATTAAATGTGTGAAACTGAATGTGAGAAATTCTTCTATCCCACACGACTGGTCCTAAATGTTTTTTTTTTCAAAGGCAGATGAAAATACCTTCATTGCTGAAGGAAATTTGGTCGGGAGAACAGAAAACTACAGGGGATCCACTGGCAGACATGTCTCAGTTCAGCCCCAACGATTTCGGCATTGAGCCCAGTTGTTGTGGACTTTGGAGGAAGCCAAAGAGGGAACAGGTGCATGGCACTCTTTACTGCCGATGTCTACTGGACTGCATGCAGTTGAGAGCAAGCTTAAAGCTAAATACAACAAAGGTATATGAGAGACTAATTTCAAGGAGGTGTGAGACGATGCCTGAGATAAACAGTTACTCTGCATGTGTTCAACTCATCAATCATTTCGATACATTTGGGATTTGAGTGAAAAGGGGGAATCAGCTGCTAGCGTGAGTGTTGATCCTCAAATTCCAATAGCAGGTGTTGCTGAATGACCCTGTTCACTTGATTGTATCCAGGGTTTTGTAGGTCTTTACCACATGACATACATGCATGTGTCCCCACACGGAAATGAGCATGTTGTACACATGTACAGCTGTTGCAAATGGGGATGGCTACAAAAATACCAGTGCTCAACTTAAGGTACCAAAGCAGACACATTCTGTACAACAGGTTTTCTCATTGATCTCTCCCATTATCACCAATATTCCCTGCTGGCATCTATTACGGAGGATGGATTTCCACAAAGTTGGCCTCTAGGGATCATACTTATAATTGCCATAGCTATTACAGACCTAGAAGCTGGCTTTCCGGTTAGTCTTTCCTGTTAGCCTGGTGCTAGCAACAAGAACCCGATTAGTACATTCCAGAGTTACACTTGAGTTCTCAATACACATTTTCTTAAAACTCTAGTATTACACTGCACTGCAGTAGATATACAAAGCAGCTGCCTCACTGCAAAATTTACCATGGGCCATATACCCGGGAAGCTGAAAACCTTGGGGTTTCAGTGTGTGGGTTCAACAAACAAAAGAAGTATTGATTACACCATGCTGGGTTGTTTCTCCCTAAAGGTTGCTAATAGTTCCCACATTGTAAACATTTCACCACAAGCCTTCATTCGAGGAAATGTTTCCCAGAAGAAGGGGCAGCCATTGGCACCCATCAATCCCATGGTACAAGAGTGTGTTTTGGCCTGACGGTGCTTAAGAGGAAGAGAAAGAGGATGGAGGGGGAACTGCTGGACTGTTGAGCAGGAAGAGAGTCCATGTCCCTGCAGCTATAAGGCACAGCGAACACAGAACTGGTTCCACAAGATTTACAAAATGTTTTGTAGGCCAAGGTTTGTACCACATACACAAAAGAAAATATGCTCAGAGAAGAAAAACGTTCTATTTTGGTTTTGGCCAAAAAACTAAATAACACTTCATCTTCTATATAACCAATGACACTTATGTCTCTTGGCATTTCTTGACGGAGACAGAAACACTACCATCACGTACTAGTTTGCTTATTTAAGACCATTCGAAGAAGCTATATATTGTGTGCACCGGCCAGAACAATTCAAAACGGACGTAGAAAGATTTAGTTTATTCAACGCAGTCGCAAAGGTACAAATTTGACATTGGTGTTTATTGAAATGACCTAGCGTGCAGAGATTTAAAGCTAGCTGGAGACTAATGTCCTACCACCCTTTGCCACCTCACCAATCCTCCATGAAATGTAAAGGTTGGATTGTTGGGCATATGTCTCATTTCCCAAACCTTTTTAGAGCAGTGACTATAGTGTGTGTGCAGCTTCCAGTAACTTTGACCCTTTCATGCGTCAATCAACTCTTTTAAACAAGCACAGTCATTGTAATAGCCATATCATTACCCACTTATAAATAAAGAGGATCAAAACTCTGTTGGCTGAAAACAAATTACAATGCACATGCATCTTCTTTACGGTGCATTACAATGAAGATACTGCAAATAGTATTGTTAAGATTTCTTTCAGCACCATCTCTATGGGACTTAAGCATCGCAACAGATGGGCAGAAATCTCATATTTCGCCCCGTTACTATTTTAGTCTCAAGTGTTGTTCTGCTGCCTGCTTCACAATTCTGACGAGAGCTCTTTAAGGTCAAAGGCCTTGTCCACTCTGAGGGCACCAGACCATAAACAAGTGAGTAGCCATTTCCCAACTTCCCCTTCTGTTTGTCAGCGCTGACGTCATAGTGTGGTATCTGTGGCATCTTCACAGAGCCTTGAGGACTTGGAAAGGTGGTGACTGATAGATGAGCTCGGGGAGTCATCAAACATGGCTCAGCCGTCTGTCTCTGAGCCTTGCCTGTGCCAGACAGCAGAGCCTGCCTGTCTGCCCTCCCACCCGCTTGCATTTCCAGGCCTTGGCAAATCTTGTCAACACTGAGTGGATGATGTGATGGCACGGTGCTGTATACAAGTGTGTGGTGAGCTAAGGTCAGTGCAACCTGGAGTTAAGCCATCCGCCTGCATTCATGGTTGTACAAGTCAGAGATTTCAAACAGTGACTGTTTACCAATTGAAATGCTCTCAATATTTACAACACATTTCCTATAAATAAGCATGTAGTATGAATGCCATATTTTAAACGGGGCTTGGGGTAAATTTAAGGGTAAATCTGAAGTTTTGTCTTTCAGATCGATCCAAAGAAACACAAAATGTTTGAGGATCAGCAGGATGATAGGAAGTTTGCCGACCTCTGATTGACTATTTGGCTTCATTTCAGTCAGCTGTGGTAGAGTATCCAAAAAAGGTCTACTTTTTCATATTAAAATGATCATGGAGCAGCATTCTGTTTTGTTTCCAAATCTACAATAGCTGCCAAAACTCACAACCCACTTGAACAAACCTGGGTATTAATTGCTCCATGCAGCTTTGGGATGGTGAAAGAAAAACACACAGAGACAGTATCTGTGTAGCCAGTGGTGCAGGATCTCAAAAGATATGGAGATTAGGGTCTTGGCTTTGGAGTAAAAAAAAAATTACCATGACATAAAATCATTTGAAAAATCCTGAGAGAAAACATAAGATGATCCTGCAAGATTAGGGCAGGAACCAAGTTAGCCAGTGCAAAAGTTGAGGTGGCACAGAAGAAATTCTCTGAGGTGTTTTACATACTGAAATGTTTAGCTTCACACGGACACAAATAAATGCCACGAGTCTGCGGTTGTTGGGTTTAAATGCAACTGAACAGAGGAGTGTGATGACCATGTCTCGACATAAATAGGTGATGAGTCATTTTTCTATTTTACAGCATGGGTTCAACTTTGACTGATAATACAATAACCGGCAAAGCTGGACAAATAGAAGAACACACCTATGCTGCAACATGGGTATTATCATGCACAATATGGTAGCCATATCCTATTGACACCCCTCAAGGGTAAACACAGAGCAGAAGGAACACACAATCCAGCCTTTCGGCTCCCACCCCTCTTTCTGTTGTCATCTGTTTTCTGTTTCGCTGGCGCTGTCTTGGCTAAACAGCAGCAGCCGGGACGGGCCTTTGCGGCAGAGCTCCAACACTCTCACCTTCTCTAATCCCCCCAGCGCAGCCACCCTGGAGGCGCCGCAGACAAGCACCTGTCTGTGGTGATTCAATCAGTCTTGTCAACGTACTAGACCCCTGCACGATGATTCAATCCGTCCACAAAGCACGCATACGCGGCACAAGTGACTGACTCATCAGTCATGAAAACAACCTCTGTATTTCTTTTTAGACGTGAATTAAATGCGGTAATATTTCTGGAGTAGTTCAAACAAAATATGTGCATTGTTGATTCAGTTGTTTTTTGCAAGAATCTGTTCATTTACAATAAAATGTCGAAAAAAATTAAATGTGGATAATGTTGAAGCTTGTTTGTCTAACCAATAGTCCTAACCCCAAAATATTCAATCCACAATGATACAATACAGAACACAACAGCAAATCCTCACATTATTGGAACTGGATTTGGGTTTTTTTTCTTGATACATGACTGAAAGTTACCCTGTGGAGTTACTGACCGCCAGTCATGCTATGAAGCAATGTTTTTGGGAGTGTGTGCAAGACAGCGAGTGCGAGCCTGGACGCAATCCTGCCGATGGTTTATTCATGAGTTATTTCACTCATCGACAGTTGGTGGCATTAGCATGCAAAGGAATGCAACAATGCACCAACATAGGCAGTGAGGAAAGAGACCGTGCTAGGCTAGCCAGTCAACATGGACGCAAACAATGTAGGCTTTTAAGTATTTTTTGCTTCGCAGCACATCTATTAGGTCTTAGGAAATGCTGAAATCAAAGTAAACGTTTGGGAATTTAAGAAAACTCCACCGGGGACCTTTATGCAATTAATAGGTTATCAAAAATCCTTGATCACAAATTCAAAGAGATGATTCACGTTCTTGAGCTCTGATCATTTTCTTTTTTATTATTATTATTTTTACAGCTGGACTACATTCCAAGTACAAGCCATGGGCTTGTGCCAGCTTAGTGGACATCTATCCCCACCACCACCTAATTTTAAGAAAAAGGTGTTAATCCCCTATCTTGGCAGGAACATAGATACGCTGGACATGTGCCACACTAATCCATAGTTTAATGATTGCTAAAGTTTGTCCTGTTCTTCAGGGAGATCAGGTATTCTTGTGCAAATATGTGCTGCTACATGACTCCATCAGAACAAAATTCAAATGGGATACTTAAATGAACTGCGCGCCTATAAAATACTTGCTTGATAAAATTTGAGTGTCTGACAAACTGATCTGACTATAGCCGGAAATTACAGCTAAAAAGTTTAAAGGTTTGAGTGCAGATTCAACAACTTCATGTACAAGCTAGCAAAGGTTTTTTTTTTTTTTCCCCAAAGCTTCCAGCTCCCTAATATAAAATAAAGATCTGTGAACCACAGCTGGGGGCTGTGTAACCATCAGCCATTCCTCAAGGGCAGCTTCTGGCTCACTATTATTTCTAAGTGTCATTTCTTTTCCTGAACAGAGCCTCTGTTGTTTTCAGTGACATGCGTGGTGCGCCACATTCACTTAATGAAGCATGCTGACTTCCTTACTCCCCAGCGTGCCTGCGCGGCCTCTCGGAAGGCTGGAGTGTTAGGAGGAAGGAAGGAGGCTATAAAAGGACACTAAAAAAGACTGCAGCGCAGGAGAGCCAGGCAAGCGGTGCCCTGTTTGGCCTTGTTTACCACGAGTATCCTGCTAATGTGGAACCTTGAAGCCCGAGCGCGGCTGATTTGCCTCGCATGCAAGTAGGTGTGTGAGAACCGGCGTGGCACACGTTTTAAAACTGGACCTCGCAGCATCTCACTAAGTGTTAACCAAAGCTTGTCAGCCTTTGACTCATGTGGTCTGTTCACAATTGTGTAATTGACTAATGGCTTTCGAGAGCCTGTTTACTTTGAGAATATGTGTGCTGCAACATTTTCCAACATACTGATCTTTTATCCCCGTGTGTGTAATCCTTTCTCACTGGTGTCTCTTTGCTGGAGGCGTTTTTACCAACAGATCCAAGCCTCCTTTAGTAAATTTACAGAAACTCCCTCACTGCTGAGGCCGTGTATACCTGAAAAAAGAAAAAAAAATCATCTGTGATAGAGTCAAGACACTGTCTCGTCTCGGAGCCCTGTGAGAGGATGGATTCAATGAGCAGACTGGAGCGTGAGCAGCAGGCCACATAAGAGAGGCTGTGATGGAAACCCCTCTGTACACACTGCAAATCAAAGCGAAGCCATGTAAGTGTTTTTCCACACATTTTCGAGAGACAGGGAGGGACGGACCCAGACACCAGCCCCAGTCTGGTCTCCTGTGAACGTTTTAAAATTAAAACGTGTGCCCCGCGCACAGAGGCGCGTGTTTTCCTCACAGCAGACGGATCGAGGAGGCTGATATTTCTCGTTAGAAGTTTGGCGCAGATTAGATTAGAAACCGGAAGCGCAGATGACGTGGTTTAGGCGGCGGCTATGCTTGCAGTCCCCTTAAACTTCAACGAACGAGGTCCATTTCATACCAAAGAGGTGTAGTAACTAAAACTATCCTGAAAGGATCAGATCAAAGTTGAAATACGAGAATACGAGAACATGCAGTGAGACTGAACAAATAGATTAAATGAGATCTTTCACATTACCGTTTGACCCTTTGTTCATCTACAAACACCATATTATTCAAATCATGTTGAAGGGGCTGCACACAGCTTACATTCTAAAACAAATAGCCAAGAGTCAGTTTGTGCTACTTCAAAATATGACAAGTGTGTAACACCAGCGCAACTGTTGAATGTGGCATCCCTGACATCTCCTGGACTAATGGACAGGCTTGCTTCTGTACAGCCTGGTTTTTGATACAAAAACAGGGCCGGCTTTGATACCGAGTGCAAATATTGACTTCTCCAGGACGGTTTCACTGCAGCCTGGGGTTGAAGGGACGCAGACCTCCCCTGCTCCCGGCCCTGCTCCCCACACCTGCTGCGGCTGGCCGCCTTATTTACACCAGCACCAGTTGGAAATGTCAGTACGAGGCACAGGCAAGCCAGGGGCGCGCAGGTACACACTCATAGGTACACACATACACCAACACACACTCCTCTCTGTTTCATCTCCAGCCCGGGGTTTCTGGGAGTCTGACAGGGGCTGCTTTCTTGGTGAGAGCTAGGAGCCACGCCAATGGTCTGTCTAACCGGAGCTTAAATTTCTGCGCGCACACACCCGCACACACAACAACCAAACAAGCTACAAGACCTAACTGACATATTCCATATTTTAAGACATCAATATTGGGCAAAACCTGACCTGCTGACCTGACCAGTCTAGAATTTCAGAGGCTCTCTAATGGACGCGGCGAGTGCCGGTAAAATCCAAGCTAGCGAGACAATACCGTGTCATCGGAGAGTCAAGAGCCATCATTAAAAGCCACGCCGGTACGCTGTGTGCTCACTGGAAAGAAAACACACTAACGCAGGGAAAATTACTCAGGATGAAAGCTTTTCAGGGGTATGACATTTTGTCAAAGCAGATGGAACAGTGTACCATTTAGCATCATCAAAGCGCGCTGTACAGAGAAGGCACAGTGAACCCTCAGAGGGCCTGCTATTTTCATGAACCATTTAATGTGGCGTCCAAAGACATTTATATAATTTATCATTCTGAAATGTCACAGAACAGCCATTTGCAGAGAGCATGCTAAAAACCCTGTTTGTTTCCTGTTTTTTTCCCTCCCCTCCAACTCCGAAGCGAAAAATTCAAATAAATCTTTTTTTTTTTTTTCTGAAGCCTGTTTGTGGAGGGATTCAGTGACCTGAACCTTCTCATGGGGGATCCATATCAGCAGCGCACACGCAGGCCTGCTCAATCTGCAAGAAAGTGGGGTGTTTTTTTTTTTTTTTTTTTGCCCACCAGTCTGTTTTTGTGTTTGCCATTTCCGCTTGTTTCGCTCACTTTTTTTTTTTTGTCTCTCCAATCAGCAAATCCAGTCAATAGCTGCAGACCCCAAACAGCTTGCTTCCCCCGTGCTCCTCTCATTGAAACCGGAGAGAGCCGTTGAACAGGATAAAGAAACGACTGGACGGAGCGGGCGGCGAGGAAGCCTTGGGAGGGGAAGGGATAAATGTCCGCGTGAGTCACAGATTGCTTTTTGCTCCTGGTTGAAATCAAACAGCCAGACAAGACATTTGTGTAGTGGCTGAGGGTAACAAAGGGGAGCAAAAGGATTTCTGAGGAGATAACCCCTGTCAATTAGAGAATGCTTTGCAGTGGCTCGTACTGAGTGAAGAGAGAGGGAGGGAGGGGGATCCTCGCCGCCTGAGTGCAGACAGCAGCACAAAGAGGCGATTTGAGTGAACAATTATTAGGCCGCACCAGACCTCACTGGTTTGTGAGCACATGGGAAATTCTTTAGCACATGGCAATTAAACACGGGTGGGTTGGGAAGGGCCTTGAACATGACCCAATTTTGACATCAAGAGGTGGCAAGCAGTGCCTTGGTGATGTTTTGGTGACTTTTGCGTAACCTGTTTTACAAGCAGTTTGCCTCATTTTCAGACTTATTACCCTTCCGTTTTGGCTTCGGTAATACAGATATAAAACTCTGGATGCTGAAACAAGCTTTCTGCACAGAGTTGCACATAACCCTTTATTCCCCGAGTGGAAATCAGTGAGCTAACATGGGCAACGCACGCAATTGTACATGCTTTTTAATAGCACATGAATACGTCTATACTGCATGTGCAGCATACTGCATATTGTTCATTTTTAGATATTCATATTGTAGTCTGAAAGGAAACGTTTAGGGAACATGCATTTCTGCCTTCTTGCTGTTAGATAAGAAGATTGATGCCATTTTAATTAATGCTAAATAAGAAGTAGCTTCGTGCTAAGCTACTTTAGCCAGGCACATAGACTGGAAACAGCTAGCTGGCTCTGTTCACAGGTAATGAAATCTGCCAACCATGACCTCTAAAGCTCACTATAACATACTGTGTAATTTGTTCAATCCACACAACAACTGTTGAAACAAATCACAAATAGTTATGTGCCGGACTGTTTCTCGGATGGATAAATGCATTTCCCAAAATATTAAAGTTTTCCTTGAAGATAAAAGGTCAGACATACAATTTATTTCATTAACATCTGCACTCCACTTTGCCTGCAGCTCTTTCCACGTGATTCCTTTCTTACTAGCAGCCAAAAGGAATTTAAAGAGATATTTATATGGTGCCTTAAATGTGTCTCGTATATTGCCCTTTGCATAATGTGCATACTACTGTTCCAAATATTTTTATGATCTCTTGTCAATATGCAAAGATTTAAGGACAAGCTGAGAACTAAAATAAAATAAATACATTCTTTCCTCAGATTTGTCAAATTAAAAATCTGCTTCGCGCTGGACACAAATTATGCATCTTAAACTGACCGCTCTGACACCAGATCTGGCGAGGCATTAGCAGTCTTGGTGCGAATGAGGGAAGTCGTTTCTCCGCTTCCTCTCGTGTTGACTTTGGCTAGCGCACGCTAATTTGAGAAGAGGCCGGAGGGGAGTAGTCTACCTGGAGCAGAGTGTCAGCAAAGCATAAAGACAGAAATGTAGTATGAATCCATTTTTCTTCTCTTATAATCCCCAAACGTCGCCCTTGCACTTGCAACACATCCTCGCCTCTCACCCTGTGAACTTCACTCAGCGTGCTATTCTCATGAGCCAGCATGTAACCACAAATTAAACTGTATCCAAAGAACTGTAAAATATTGAATTACTAATCTCATATATAATGGCTTATTCAAATCTGCTGTCTTCACTGCAGCCTGCTAGTACAAACATTATGCCCAAATGCAGCAAGGCAGCTGTGCAACTCAAAACTGCAGCAGCTCTGACCTCTGTCAGCACTGAATCACGCCTCAGGCGGCACCTCTCAGAGGTGGCTTCATATCCGGCCCACTGATTTTGTCTTGCCTTGCCACCAGCAGAACAAACACAACCAAGAGGATACGACCACATACGTCAATTAACCCAAACACTTCACGGTAATGGGGATTTTCAGGGGCGGTGATGTGTTTCAGGTATTTTAGCGCATTCGCTCTATAATGAAGAGCAAAGGGACTCTCTTTTTTCCTTAATATCCACCCCATATCAACTGCAATTTCGTTAATTTCATTCAACTCAGCAGCATTTTCCTAAACTGCAACTGGATCTTTGGGACTAGCAAGATGGAGATTTATGGGTATGACATTCACAAGCAAGAGTGCCTTACCTCCTATGGGACTCAGTGCAACTGATTTAAACCAAAGAAACGTTGAGTTATGTCGTGTTATTCCCTGTTCTCGCTCAGACGAAACCTACACCCTCATATTATTGGGACCTGACATTTGCAGTAACGCAGACGCTTTGCCAGCTCCTGCCGGCTGACCTCCACCTCAAAAAGTGACTCCAAGTTCATAGGTGGGATAGCCAATAGCGCATGAATAAGTGCTTTAAGAATAACAAGTACATGATGGAGTCTATATTACACCGGGGATGTGACTGCAGACCCACACGTGTGCAAGAGTTTTCCTCTCATTTATTACATTGCATGAAAGGAAAAAGCATGTCGAAAGTGACAGCAAATGCACGCTGAACTCCAAGAGTCAATTTGGGTGTCTCTACATTGACGAAATGTTCCGTATTCCCTAAAATTTATATTATGCATGCAATTGGCACTATGGGAAAGATACACTAATCTGGTCACCATCTTACCCTGAGCACCAGAAACACTGTGGCAAGTTCAAACTACTGGCATGTCATGTCACGTTTCATCAGCTGAAACGTATGTCATGTAAAGTCATGTCTCTTGTCCATAATTTTTTTCCTATGGCTATTAAAAAGCCTGTAATGTTCAACAGCGGCAGCCGAGGCAGCGAGAATGCTTGGAAGGTAATTTGTTTTGAAGGTCAAGGGCACGGTGATGGATCCCCCCTCATCTTTCGCTGTTTAGCACTGAGAAAAGAGATAATCCCTACCTTAAATCAGTCATGCTGACACCCGGTCTATCTGCTATGAAGGAGAGATCACCTACTACCATTTTTCCTTCAGAGACTGACAACAGCGATAACCTTGACTAGTCTAGATTAAGTCATAATCATCCAGCAGTGCGTTGTCTTGGAAAAAGATCGCCAGTCAATATTCCCACAGTCTCTCGCTGTGGTTTGCAGGCTTTCAGCGGGTTTGACCATCTTAATGTGCCGCTGCTTCAGACTGCGAACATAAATATTGCCATTCATTTGCACTCAGACAGACCCTGGGAAACCAGTGAAAACGCTTGGGGGCATACTTATTAGACAATAAACATTTACTGTGCGCTAAAGATTTTAGGAGTAGGGATGGCTCCAATTAACCAACTGGTTTATTTAGACTTTGCACAATTTGTCTTTGTCCATCAACAGGTGCCACAGATCTGGATCACAATCTGAACTGCCTCCAAATGAGCCTATGCGCTGTAAAGAAGACTACAAATAGATTGGACACAATAGAACATCCGAATATACTTGGACACGGCGATACATTTCGGCACCTCTAGTTTGGCGTATGCACAGAATTTCTAGCATGTGTTGAATCTATCCGGTGGCATGAGCTACCTGAGGAACCCTGCAGCTGACACAGCAGGTGGTAAGTGCAATGTCCTGTGTGAACAATGAATGGCACTTCCAGCTTGAGCCGACATTCCGACGCTGTCACTCTCGTGGAGAAGTCGACTTTGTATTGCACTAACACAGTACAGTGTGAGAATCTCACAAGACGTGAGACTGCTTGAGATAGTAGCATGGCTCATGGGAGGTGGCTCATTAACCTGGTTCCAGACAAAGCCTTGCAGGATGTCACGGTGATTGGTAGAGAGTCTAAAAGGTTCATAGATGTAGGGCAACTGATTGCAATGGCTGCGTAGACACCATTATACTCCATTAAAATGACAGATGCTTACATAGACACTTGTGGACAGGAGGAACTACCGGCCCAATGATTAATAAAATCTCCACCACCTGAAGTACAGCTGCCCCACAGCCATATGAATATCATCACCCTGACTCTCAGCTACTATGAGCTATATATAAGGTAGCTACTGTATCAGTGCTACAGCAAATCTTACAAAGACATGATGCACAGACTTCTGAAACAGTGCTCTAAACTTTCCCAAAGTGTGTTTGAGGACACTGGAGCAGACCTATTCTCGCACGAAAGCTCATAGAAAGAACATAATGCACCTTACCACAGTGGGGGATTTGGGTCATTTCATAAAATATATATATATTAATATGAATTCATGCATTTATATAAGTAGTGCAAAGCAGGAGACTTTAAAGGCAACGCTGTGTCTGTGAATCGTTTGGATACTGTATTCAGCATAAATGATCATTGTACTTTTATGTTTGCAAGGGAAATGTATAAAATATGCATGAGGTATTCTAATTTACAATCTCAAAACATTTCCACTCAGTATGCCTGGTTCATTAAAACCTAGCAGACACCAGCGCATGGACGCACACAAACAACTCATCAACCTCGGAGTCGAACAGCATGAATCCAGATGTGGTATTATCAACAGAGATAATCCATCCTCAACCGTGTGCACTGGAACAAGGAAAGCACAGCACCCCTACCTTTAAATCATTAGTCACAATTCTTCTGTTTTTTTGTATAAAATACTGAAACGCTCTCCGTAGTCACCGCTGCTACACCCAAGTGTTCTTTAGCTCATACCTATTTAAAGGCAGCCATATGGAGCATCAAGTATTTGGCACTTAGAGAGGAAAATGTGGAACTGACTGTAGTATTTGTAAAGTTATAGCCTTGAACGTGAACCATGTCACCCAGAAAAAAACTTTGCAGCTAAAAATATGCTCCATGGTCCGTGAGGTAATGCTACGTTAGCTTGGCATGCTAACGTTTGCGCCTTGATGGCCCTTTAAGAGAAAATGCAAATTGCGATCCAACCAAGCGGCAACCCCCATGGCTAGCTACAGAACAAGTCAATCTCCATAAGCTCCCCATATTAAAATGCCCAACTTCACAACAAAAATAAATATGTTGCAGCCTGGCACAAAAGGCTGGTCTCTATAGCTAATTTACCCGGGTCATGACGACTGTACTGAGGCCGCCTCGGGTCCACCAATCCACATCTTTGCCTAAATCAGCTGGGAGGCAGCAGAGGCAAGACTGCAAGATGGTAGCAGCCAGAGCCGCCACATTCTGAGCTTCCAAACAGCTCTCCATAAGCCTGTGGGTGATGTCAAGGATACAACAAATTTTATACTGTTCATGGGTTCAGGGCACTCCATGGCAAAAGTTCAGCCTGGTTAAACTATGAGTGCAAGTGCAGTGTGGGGTGAAAAGACATTGAAAGCCAGTGAAAATAACTTTCACAGCGCTGTCATTGATTGTGTCTGAAAGGACCACATGTCGTGCATCGTTGACAAACACACCATTTAATATATTTCTCATTATGTTATTACTCTTGTGTTTGTGTGAAAGTTCCAAAAGGAAGTGACAACTCTTGCCTGCTGTGCCGAGTCTTTTATCTCATTAATTTATATTTCCTGCTCACATTTCTAGGCCTACTTTACCACTGCATGGCTAACAATAACCTAATTCCCATTTTAGGACAGACCAGAATACCTTAATTTATTTAAAAAGAAAAAAAAAGTTCTCGCAATATAAAACTGGTCCACAAAAGAACAGCACTGAAGCACGCGGCACAGTTCCCATCGTTATGCCACAGTGTCCCAAACTAGTACCCTCAATCAAAGACTGAATTAGACAAACCTATTTTCAGGCAGCCATATGGAGCATCAGTGCCATTTATCAAGCTGTCAAAAAATTACAATTTAACCAGCCGTCTAGCCTGCTTGGACCATATCAAATGACCACTCAATTAAATTAAAGTGCATAGGGTTGTCTGTCTCACCGCTGGGTTTTCCAGGTCTTAGCTGTGGCTTACACAGCTGTTTCTGCCCTCTTCTTCATCAGATATAAAGGGAGGGGCCCCTGAAAGCAAGACTGTCTGTGCTACGACCAGACCATGAGGCAACTCTCTGCGTATCAATCCATCTTTACTGACACAGACGCAGTAGATGCATGTACATTCCCAGGTATGTTAAATTGGCCAATTGCCACTTCCCCAGGCGCTGTATTGTTTATGTGAGGCATATTATTTAATTGCACGTTCTAGATTAATTGCATGCTAAAGGGGAAAAGAAAAAAAAGGGACTTATAAATATTGAGGAAAAACACTGTTACATAAGCCTTAATTAGAAAACCACATTCTACACCATTTTTAACATCACAGCTTGTTGAGAAAATTGAGAATGAATGGCTTCAATCCATTTATTTCATGATTTCTTTCTAATTTAGAATATTAAATTAACCAAACCACAATATCATCAAAAACTTTTGCCGCTGGTGATAGATCACATTACAAAATCTGCAGGGTGTCACGCATGGCTCCGTGTGTCCGTGGCCCTTGTGTCTGTACATATGTGTGAGCGGCATCATCCGCAAGCGCGCATATTTTTGATACGGTCGTGTCCACGGGTTGCGCGGCAGCGTGTTTGTGAGTGCACATGGGCTCAAGTGTTTGCTCGCTGTGTTTATTACCCTCTCAGATGCACAGCGTGACTCATATTTCATGTCACATTTAGCACAGCGTCGAGATGGAAGAGCCGCCTGGCAGAGTGCAAGTCCCCCGGTGAGCGGCGATGAGGAGGGGTGCATCGAACAAGCCGACAAGACATTCTCGTATCTTAAACTGAACATGGAACAGGACATTAAAAGGGGAAGGGGGAAAAAAACAAGAAGGTTCCCTTAACTGACAAACACACTGGACATCTAATGGTGTTTGGCCCGGTGGACAAGAAACACCAGCAGTCTGAGCCAACTATTTGGACCGTTTTCTTCTCGGTGGCGCCCCGGGGGAGTCTGGGAGCATACAACATCTGGCCAGCCTCTGGGCAAACCCTGCTTGCCTGCATCACTTTTTCCACTTTGAGAAATTGCCTGAATCCCTGCTGTCTTTGGATAGCCTGAGGAATTGCTTGCTTGTTTTTGTGGAGACCAAAGGGTTTGAAAATTTAAAAGAGGGCACTCCAAAATGTTAGCTCCAATAAATGTTTTGCAACAACCGTAATAAAGGTTCTGAAAGGATTACTGCTAATGCTGCGTTAGGTGCAGATTGATATATCTCTTTTTAAACCCTGGAAATGACAAAAGATAATAAAATAATTGCCATTTTAATTCGGAAATGTTAGTCAGGAAAATCCATCTAGAAACAAAAGTTATTTGGCGTGTCAGAAAGGGGATATTATAATAATATTATAATTTTTGGTTTTGCTTAATGTTTATATTTTAATTTCCTTCCTTTTGATGTTCTTTATAGAAAATAGTTTTAAAATGGCTGCATCACTGATGAATTTCATGATTGTTGGACAACAGTCAAAGCCACAAAAAGATTTGTGAAGTGATTTGTTGTTGAACTTCATTTCTAGCAAAGAGTGGGTAATGTATTCACTTGCATGTGCAATCAACACAAGCCATCGCTGGTGCCTGAGACCAGTTCACACACTCTCAGTGCAGTGGTAACATCTGTTCATTGTTCAAAAATAGAGAGTGGAATATTTAGCAAATGGGATGCCATCATCTGTTTGCTGTAAAAATGGGTAATTGCTAATTTTCACTTCTAATGAGTATTGATGGCACGCATTGTGCAAATGTATGTTCTATGAAGATAATAACTGGGATACATCATCTAAATCGACTTTGCCTTGTAGTTATCAGTCGTTAAATTGTGCCAATTACTGCAGTTTTACTTTGAAATACTGAGGAGAGGATGTTGCAAAGAGGGGATCGAGTGAAAATACATGTGACACTTGGGAGGGTCTTGTATTTTTAAAACCTCAAACCAATAATTTTCCTACAGCCCCTTGCAGGTTTAGGACCAAAATGACAAATGACGTGGTGTCAAGGTAAGCCATTTTTGGACTTAAGAACTGAACATAGCATGGAACAGCTCGAGGCTGATGCTGCCCTCAAGTCTGCGGAGTGGCAGTAAATGATGCATACACAAATAAAATAAACAGATTCGTCAGACACCATCCGTGCATTGTTTTTGGAAGTAAAGGCATCTTTTTAGGGATGCCCATGAGTGGTGGCAAGACCGTATTAACCAAAGTTTGCATGTCAGGCACACGCTGGCGAAATTATAGCTTCCTGCCGTGGCACATCCCCATGCTTTTTTCTTCTTCTTTTTTTGCACACCAGCCTGTTTTATTTGTAGTGCCTGTTCTTATTAGGCTGATGGAGTACAGAGCAACAGCATCTGTGCCCCTCAACCCCCCCCCCTATCCTCCATGCCTGCTAGGGCTGAGAGGCCTGGGGCACAAAGCCACAGGCGGTGGAGAGGAAGGGGGGAATGGGAGAGCATGTGGGGAGAGCCTCAGGGGTTCCTAGTTCTCTTTGCTTGTCTGGAGCCCAGTATTTCCATGACACGGGTGAACGCTGGCATCTTTGTGTTTCACTGGTGATTTGAAGTTGATGACAGACACTGGAAAATCATTCTTACGTTCAAAACGAATGAAATAAGAATTGTTTCACAGAGACAGGCACTGGGGGCTAAATTGCGCTCTAAATCAGAGAGCATGTATGGAGTAGTTTGCGTTTGACATTTTGCTAGCATCATGCCAGTAACGATTCGAAAACAGGAAATACCTTCTATATATCAAGTTTCATCTTGAGACCTTCACTTCAATAAGACAGGCTGGTAGAAGAAATGCCACATATTTTTATTCATTATGTGTATCTTATAAGTCACAAGTGTGATGAGTATTTTAAATGCCACATTGTTTACATCGACGTGGGTCAGCTAATGACAGTATAACGTCACCCGTAGGCAGCTCTGTCTTGGAGCCGAAAAACATCCAGCAATGGCTGTCAACATCTCGGATATACTGCTTCTTCCACCTCCCGGTTAATGTAAATACCGTCAAAGATGCGCATCATCAGCTGCATATCAGCTAGTAGTTTATTCTTCGTCGCCTTTGTTGGTAAATTCCAGCATCATTTGACTTGTTACTGCCACCTGTAGGTCAGTGGAATACTATGAAACCATTGGTAGGGATGTGATCATGTCACCCCGGCTGCATGCAAGAGATAAACAAAATGGCAACTGAGAAAAACAGCTCCATAACACTACTCCTCAAACATTGCAGCCATAGAACAGTCACCATACTGAACAGTGAACCAGCTGTTCCACATGGGTGTCACATTCGAAAAGGCCACCCTTGTCCATTAAAGAGTCTTTGAATATCGGTGGGTCAGGAATGAGTATGTGGGCTCGTGAAGGGAAGGGTGAGCTTAAGCCATCACAAAGGAAACTTCAGTGGGAGGATGACTGGAACTTTCAGTCCTGTGTCAGAGGGCACCCGGCGGATAAGGCACTGAGTTTGTGAGCCGTCTTTTGTGGATGATTTGCCACCCAGCTCTGACAGAGGAGCACTGGATCCTGGGAGAAGACGCATCAAAGGGAACCAGCAGTAATGATTCCCGTCTTGCACTGGAGGTTACAGGGCAACGGAGGGAGATGTAATGTTGTATCACCACTATCACCCAAGGGCCCCTTGAAGGTGCCGTTGCTCAGATACTCACCAGGCCTGCCAACGTGAGGCTTCTTAATTCTTTGCCTCAATATTTAACCAACAAATTGGTAAAGTGAAAGCATCTGCACGAGCAAACAACAAAGTGGATGCACTGCAGACCTTCCCGCAAACATCACGCCCGAGTAGATACGTAAAGGGCCGAGATGCAGCACATCCAACAGGGAAACCATTCCACTGTAATCAAACAAATTAGGTGACATCCATTGACAAGGATCCGATGGCCAATAAAGAATCCAAGGGCATGGAAACCACGCTAGAATAATTTTGTTCCCCTGTTAACCGTTTCATTGTCCAACTTTACGCTTTGATGACGCAGAAAGTGCAACGAATCCTCAAGGGGAAAACATAGATTTTATTACAAACACGGCCTATTTTTGGAGCAAATGCATGTCAAATAAAAAAAGGGAGACAATTATTTTATTCAATTGTGGGGTGTGCCGTTATGTTGTGGTGATGGAAACCCCTTCATTTAACTCCAAGTAGTAACCGTCGCAGCAGCCAAGGCAGGATCTCCAAGCTTCCTACTTTCTTCCACACAAAATGACGATGGAGGATCACTGCCAGGAAATGTTCAAGGACACGTGAGACGAACCATTAGGCACGAACATTTTCAGATTCCCATCTATTCTTTTGGCTCCCGTCTTCATTCGCCCGGCCTGAGGTGCTTCAGTCTCCAGCAGAGGGCTGTTGTGACATCGCTCATATAAAAATCATGTCATCTCCTTTCCATTCGGAGTATCGCCTCAGGTTAATGTATAGTAAAAGGAGAGAAAGTGTGTCACCCTTTCAAACCCCACAGTCATTACCAGGGCTTTCAGCGAGCATGCCTCATCATCTCCCATAAAAACTGCTGTGTCAAAAGGTATAAAGAGGCCATCTGTGCCATTTCCAGCATCCTGCCCTTTATAAAAAACCTTGTGTGAGAAGTGAAAATTAGGGTAAATGCACCACTTATGATGACTGATCATGATAAATCATTTCATGTTAATTTATTGGGACTGATGTATAACCTGTGTTGAATGAGTCGAGCTTTTCATGCATAAAAACGATCCCTGCAAGATGTTATTCACTGTGTAGACTACATTATGCTCATGATTTACATGTAGATCTCCTGTTAAGCAATTTAGCAGCAATCAAAATCATAATTGCCCATTCACCGTTCAGCCTTCAGGCTAGGCTTCCCAGGCTCCATCTTTCATCTCCGGCCTGACTTGCTCACAAAGGCACCCTAACCTGACTCACGTAACCAAAAGCAGCTGGCCGCAGTGGCTACCTGGAAGTCTGCTTAACTTTACCTAGCACTCAGTAATTACATGGCCATTAGGGCACCTCCCAGCACAAAACCACACAGAGGGCCAAATTCAAAAGCTGTCAGTGATTAATTACCAGTTGCCCACTGAGTTGAGGATATCTGAGGGGATTGGCACAACTGTAATTGTATCAGGCCACTGGGATTACACACTTTGTGAGGCGGAAAGGGGGGAGTGTAACCCAGCTTGGCACAAGGAGTTGAAAAAAGGGTGATTGGGTCGAGATTTTTGTGGGCTGGGTGTGCAGTTTTCATTCTGCTTAAGTGATTCAAATCTGGACTTGACAAAGCAAGCCAAACAGATATAGCTGCATCTGCTTCTGGTTTTATTTTGCAATCTTCAGACACAACAGCCAGCTGATACGTATGACCCCCTGCTACCCCTTTGCCCTTGACAAGCGCTGTTGGGTGTTTAATGGGCAAAAACAAAGTCCAAGTAGTATGTTTCTGAGCACTTTGCCCGGTGTTTAGCTGCCAGGCTTTTTGAAGTGTTAACTTCAAGAAATGCTGCAGAGCGGGGAAGAGGGGATGTTGGGGGGGGGGGGAGTTTGAGGCGTAAGGGTGAGTAAACAAGGAAAGAGCACAGCACCAGTGCCTGCTGACTGCACATTTTATTATAGTCCCATTAAACAACAGGCCCTGCTTGGAATGCAGATCCCAGGGGAGAAGGTACACGAAAAAATGAAAATGAAAAGTGCCCGCCAATGCTGAAACAATTATTAGGAGACTCGCTTCACAGTGTGGCACACTGAGTGGGTGTGACTTCAAACCAGCTTGGTTTGGTCTGTTTTCCCAGTTAGACCAAATACTATTTACACCAAAGGTACAGTGTCAAAGTTTTTCAAATTCAGGGTTGCAGTCAAGAAAAACTGACAAGCATTCAGCATGAAAATGTGGCGCAGGGTTCCTACCTAAGGGTACAATTTAGCATTGCACTTTGATGGACTGCCTGGTAAGCTAACTTGTAATTTAAAAGTTAAAGGGATTAGCAAAGTTGTTAACCTTTCATCCTGGAGGGAAAATCAATGCCCTGCATTGAATGTTGAAATTCACTGAAACCAGTCCAATAAGTTCTCAAAATCTTTGGCTCAAAACCACAGAAAAGAAAGTCAGAAAAGTCAGGAGATCACCAAAGTCATTCGCCTTTATCCTCCGGGGACCATGAATGTCTGCACCGAACTTCATAGCTATCCATCCAATAGTTGTTGATAAAGTCCAGAGTTGTTGACTTCCCGACCAACATCGCTACATAGAGCTACACCGCTAACATGGCTCAGAACAACACAGACAAAGTGTTGAGTCACTCAAAAGCTAATAAGTGAGTGCTAAACGACAATGATAGGAGACACTGTTAGAATGACAAATGGCGCCATCAAATAACCCTGCCACCTTCATTAACCATGAACTACATCAGCATGAGTAAAATACACTCTGAGTACACGACAGACTTTCTT
Source organism: Nibea albiflora (assembly GCA_014281875.1). Taxonomy (NCBI): domain Eukaryota; kingdom Metazoa; phylum Chordata; class Actinopteri; family Sciaenidae; genus Nibea; species Nibea albiflora. Next base: position 11,258,252 of record CM024809.1, read on the forward strand.
TGATAAAGATGGCAAAAAAAACTTCCTGTGATTCAGAAGCAACCTATAAAACATCCTGAAGCTATGGAACATTGCTCCGTCTTTGCAACCACTCCATCTTCTTTGACAGCAATAAAGTGAAGACTGTGAAAAGCACATAACGGTCCTCCCCTCAAAGAAAAAAAAAAGCCACATCTGAGCCAGGGGCTGTCTCCCAGACAGAAGAGAGGATAAATATTGAGTGAACCCATTCAGCATTCATACAGCATAAAGATATTAGGCCTGAGAAAGCCCACTCCAAAGCATTAACAAAGTTGCATGTGTAATGCACGAGCACTGCATGAGCATTTCAAAATTAAGTACATGAGATTTTTCAAAGTAAACTGATGATAAATGTGTTTTGTTTGTAGCCAGAGTTAAAAGGAAAAAAAGCTATAGCATAAGCACTGGACATTAAAAAAAAAAACTAAATCAAAATTGAGAGTGCCAGTTTCCAAGATCAAGCTCGGTGCCGCCTCGGTTTCAGCGTTGTTGCGCTTCATTTGATGTGAAATGTTTTCATTGTTTTATTTCTGCCCTTTACAGAAATGTGGTGGGAGAAAATAAATAGCAGACATATGATAGGGATTGAGAACAGAGAGCAGCATGATTGTGAGAGTCTCATTATGGTTAATACTTCCAGTACTTTTGGCTCCGTAATTCAGGCATTCCGACTCAGCAGATGAGTCATTTGCAATTGATAAACCACTTCATTTAGGATTATTGCTTTCATCAGTCTCTCTTCTTTCACCTATGTCTGATTATGGCCGATGTAATAATCCTGGATGCTTCTGGTAGAGGAAGTGTTCTTGTTTGACAGGGAGAACAGGGGGTCAGGGACAACAACAGAACAGTCCCTGGCTTTAGTAAGGATTCAGCATCTTTCCCAAGGACACTTCCACCCTGCAGCACAGATGGAACACCTGGATTGTCCATCCAAAGATCCGACCACAAGGCTACTCTGCACAGTGTCACAACTATGACTTTTCCAGAGAGGTCACCTTCAGCATGTTCACACTTACTGTATCGCATTCCCAGCTGGACTTAGACTGACTGACTGGGACAGGCAGATCCCTCTCCATCAAACTTTAAAGAAGTTGTGAAAGCATGTCAGCTTCCTGCAGCATGCAGTCTGCCTACTGTAGTGGCTCAGCAGTTACACAGAAAGCAATCTGCCAGAAGCAAGCGGAATATTTACATGTGCCTCTCTGAGAGTACTTGGAAATGTTACTAACATGAGCAGTGACTATGCGCTGTTTACAAAGGAAAAATACTGCAGTTTATTCTGTTTTCACGGACAGTGAGAGCGGCAGAGGATCCTGTTTGACAAACCTTCTGCGGACTAACGATTACCAGCGACCTTGTAGGGTACATAAAAATATTTCACAAGAAAAAATGCATCAGATATACTTGTCCGGTGGAATACTGAAGAAATTTGCATATTCTGCCAGTCCTATGAATACCAAGTATGTCCAAATTGTCACCATTATACAAGCTAAAAAGAAGATCGCTATTTTCAATTTCAATCCAGCGTTTTTTAAATATTTTATCTTAAGAAGTAGAAAACATTTAACACTTAATCCTTCCATTTTTCTGACAAATACAGACAGAAGATGTGCACGTACACCAGCATGGGAAAAAAACATGCTGAATGGAGATTAAACTGAACTTTACAGTAGAACTGGATATGAGCTTATATATAGATATATATGTATTCACCTGCAGGGTTCTTTTATATATAAAACTTCCCTTTTCAGCTCATTCCTACTGGAGCTGTCAATCCCATACTGAGGAGCAACGTGAACTGCCCCAACGATGCATAATAATCGATATTGTTGTGAAATATAAAAGTCAGAGGGGGGAAAAAAAAGTGATGTTACGGCTCAAACTGTGCAGCATTCCCTCTAAGATTCTGGAACAACATCTCCAACACAGATGCACTAACCCAGCCTTGACTCCATCCCAATATGATCAGAATGCTGACCTGCACTGAAGGAATAAATGTTTCCATCTACTGGTGGAGAATGTGAATTTCAAGAGCTTTTTTTTTTTTTCCCTCCCAAGTGGACAAGTGAGCAGGCAGCATCACAAGTCAAACAGCCTCTCAGCACCTCTATGTATAGACCGCTGTTAAATACCTTTCTTTCTGTTAAGTGTAATGGCCAGTCAGCTGTCTGCATCCTTCACAGCAGACCTCCCCAAACTATCAACACCGTCCGGGCAAACTGTCATGTGTCATCGGTTTCAATAAAATAAAATAAGGACCTTCAAAAAAAGCTCCCATTCATTCTTGCATCAACTCTGTCTGAGTTGAACACAAGCAATGGGTTTCAGACCCAGTGCTTCACACACCAACAGAGAACCACAGGTCCAGAATGCATTAGGTGAAAGTAGTTTTACCTGGGGGGCAGTTGCACTCAGGTGATGCTTGTCTGGCAGTCCGGATCTTGACAAAATTCTCATAGGAGCGCTGAAACGTGAAAAGAATGGCATTTTCATTCATATGCACGCGTGATGCGTTCAATAACAAAGTGTCTGGATGGATTTCCTCTTGCTCGTGCACTGAATCGGTGTCAGCTCGCGGCCAATTAAAACGATGAGGTGAAGGAGAGCAAGTGCAGTCTTACCTGGGAGAGCAGCTCGTCCACTCTTTGCTCAATCAGTGAATTAAAATCATCCATGGAGTAGCCGGGGACGCGGAGAAAGGTGTGCTCGCCATTCCCACTCTCCAAATCCACAACCCGGTTCTTAATATCAGCCGCGTTAATGCTCAGAAGAATGCAAAAGGCGACGGACGCCACTGAACATAAAGACGAGATTATGTTCAGCACTGTCGTGCGGTAATACTGTCGCTTCTCGGGCGCCACTTCTTTCTCCATTTTTTCCACGCACTTAGATGCTCCTCTTGCCTCCGCGATCTCCATTTAACTACAACTACACGCGCTGTTGGGAGCAAACTGCATCTGGCGCGGAGTCACGAATTTATGGCACACTCTTCTGTGTGTGTGTGTGTGCGTGTGCGTGTGTGTATGTGTGTGTGTGTGTGTGCCTGCGACACGGCGTTCACGTCCAGTGACTTTGTGGTGACAGCGACAGATAGATGAGCGGCGCTCCACTCCGCTCCAGCCAAAAAAAAAAAAAAGCAAGTCAACCTGTCTGACGGCGTGTTGTGGGCTCCTGCAAACTTGTTGCACCGAGCCTTGCACAGCAGTGCTACTGCGGAGGAAATTGCTATTATGCACAATAAAGTAGAAAGAGAGGCTGGGGAAATAGAAGGCAGCGCGCATGTAGTGGAGACAGCGTTACCACTCGGTGCGAAGAGCTTTTCCACGGCGCAGGCATGCTCCCCCTCATTACGGCAACAACACGCCTCCAATCTGTCCTAACTGATTAACATAATTTATTGACCCGCTCCTTTTGAGCTCTGGCAGTCGGGAGCGTTCGCCATTGGTTGACATGAAGTGCAGTTATATTGCATTCCTGTCAGATGTCCAGTCATGGAACAACGGAACGCTGCGTAAAGACGCGGTTTCGTTTAGTGCAAACACGGCTCGCTGTGAGGGCACTGACAAGACCGTAAACACGTTAAAGATCTTAAATCATTCATGGAATTCTCGTCTTATTTAAATAACGAGGAGCCAGCCAATTTATGGCAACTGTAATGGATTGTTTTGGGGGGATTTTACGCTGCGTAAAAACGCACGGAAATCTTCAAAGCGCTCCTCAAAGGGTTTGGATGGATAGAAGAACTCGCTAAACTGTCCAAATGTTGGGGGAAAGCACATCTTATTGACTGACTGTGTTCAATAGACACCATGTGGAGAGAAGACAGACACTGAGCCCAGAAAACAGAGATGCTGGCGACCCAACAATCCGTATCCCCTCTGTACTGTTTGATGCCTTGAATTCCGATTAGATGTTCGTCCATATCACTCACATCCTGGGTGATGCTGTGAAGAACCGGGATGAAAAATCATGAGAGGAAATGAGAGAGGAAGAATTAATATCAACATTTTTCCACTTTGCATCAGCTCTAATCCACATTCACAACTGAACAGCCTGACTGAAGTGCGCATTGCTAATCGAATGTATTTACTGGGCTTTGGCACAGCCGGTCTGGCTTAGAATCAACACAAGTGTTCTTAATGCGTCAAGGCTGAAGGCTGCGATTTGAACTGAGTGTGCAGACTGTCGCTCTGACTCTGAGCCACTTTCAATATTTAGTAAATGAATGGCAATATCAACATCTACCCCTCTGCACTGTTCGCCCACTTCAAAATGCCAAAATGTATTTTTGAGTGATTCTGTGGACACGGAATAGAGAAGTCATTTCTCATATGCAGTCAGAAGTTCTTAATGGAGAAAGACTTCAAATACCCATAAAGCTCTCCAGACTGCTGACTTCTTATTGCTTTTTCAAGCCCCCCCTTTTTGCATTTTAATGCTTTTCTGTCAAAATACATCTTCACTCCAAATCACTCAAATTGAAGAATACGAGTTATCAATGTGGATATGACTTTTTTATGTTTTCCAAAGAAGCACAGAAATGTTTTATTTTTTTTCATTTGATTTATAAATTAGCCTTTAACAGTTCTACATGCCTTAGCCTCAAGTTCATGCCTGTCCTCTCACAGACTCCACTATGCTAATGCTAAAATTGGACATTATTGTTTCTGGCATGCAATTTGGAACAAAGTTAAACTGCTACATCTGATGGAAATGTATTTTTCAGGTGGAGAGATGTCACATCCAGTGGAGGAATGTGTCCACGAAAGAGCACACTTCCATCCAGGAGGACTAATGCGTTGCCTGCATTGTTTAAATGTTTCGGCACAGTGTCTTTAAAGCGCTTTAAAATTTCGCTGACAGTGGCGCCGAGGCACCCAAGTTATTGTTTCGTAGCAGAATCTGCAGGCTGCTGGAGTGTAAAGTCTTTGCCCATAATCCTTCATGTCATCCAAATAGATGTGGAGACGGTAAATGGAGGCAGGTGATTTGAATTATTCTACATGATCAGGCCTCTTCAGGTAAAAGACCACGTGATTGACATCTCCCTCAGTCTCCTGACAGCTTTGTGATAGCTCTGAGGAATACAAAAGTGTAACACTGTGAGTGAGAATTAGATTCACCAACGGGTGCTCGATGCTGGTACAAAGTCTATGTTTTACAGCCAGCACTCAAACACTACAAATATGTTAAGATGATCAGTTTGCTACATTTTGTCAAATTAAATTTAAATTCCTCATTTTTTACCTTGTGTTTCTTGATTGGTGCTTTTTTTGTTCATTTGGGGTCTCTTAATATCATTTATTTTACTTGTATTCTAATCTTTGTGTTTTACACCTTACTCGTACTCTCTTATTGCTACACCATTAAAGGTCTAGTGTGTCAGATTTAGTTGCATCTAGCGGCTCCTCACATCACCCTCGCCTTCCTAGTGTAAAGGAGAAACAACACTTGAAAAGGCCCTGGTTATTTCCCATGTCTGCCTTATTCTGAAAACACAGGGCCCCAATCTTACACACACTGGACCTTTGAGGACAGATATGGTCTCCAGTCACATCTGTGTTATACTGTTTGCATCAGAGTTTTGTTTTATTGCAACTTCAATTTTTTTTCTTTAAATTGTCAGAATCTCACGTGGACCTAACGGGTTAGGGTTTTTTTTTAGGCTTTGGGCGCCATCTAGTGGACAAACACAGCAACGCACTCGCGTTTGCGGCTTTCATAATCCATAACTTCACGTTTGTGAGCGGCAAAATCTCCATGACAACATCCGCTGGCGTAATCGGTAGTTCACGAGGTCACATTTCCCTCCTCCTCCTCCTCCTCCACCTCCACCTCCACCTCCACCCCCGTGTGCCTGCACTTACTTACATCCCCTCTCTTGTTTTTTTTTGTTTGTTTTTTTGGACATGCTTGCAAAGTGACAGATGGGAGTCCTGCGACCAAGTCACGTTGCAAGATGCACGACCGCACTTTGCATAATCAGCATATTAAACACACACACACACACACACACACGCACACCCACAAGCTGGAAGTCTAGTGCTGTTTTTAAAAGATGACACAGTCGGGGGTTAGTATCATACAAAAGTGGCCGGTCCACCTCATGTAACATTAGTCCAGGGCGGCTTTGGAATCTCTTCACCCGCCAAAAAGCGCATCATCACAAGCGGCGTCCTCGCCTTGACAACCGGCCTGCATCAGAGTCATCCTCCGCTGTTTATTTTTAGAAGCTCTCGGCCGCCGCGTGATCCTCTCCTTCAACACACAGCCCATGCTCCTCCGGTCAATAATTCATATGTAGTAAGCCTGCAGCAAGGAGTCAGAGAGCAGACTGCTACAACTGCGAAGCGCTCGGACGCCAAGAAAGAGAGAAAAAAGAAAAAAGAAAAAAAAAAAAAAAACACATAATCGGACCGACCATGCACCCCAAAACTGTGAAGCAGCAAAATACACGGCACAAGGGCAACCAACAAGCCACAACTGTGAGGTAAGCTCATATGTTTACTGTGTTTTCTTTATGAGATGGCAAAAAAAAAAAAAAAAAAAAATCATAAAAATGAGTTTGCACTTTTTCAAATGTTACATTTTCTTTTTTTCCCAGTTGAATTGTGTGGTTTTGTAGTGTGCAGGATGATTGTTGTGATCCTGGCTGGGGTTTTATGCTGATTTTATAGGACGTAAAACTCAGTAATTAGGATTTTTAAAAACCAACTATATGTGCTTTTTGATTATGTGTAGAAAAGAGCCAACTGTCATTCAAAGAGATGTTGTTGAACGCGCCATTTTCCCTGGAAAACCTCAGCTTTTTGTCCTGTTTTTACTTGTTTCCTCATTTTACTTGTGTTGTCTTTGAGCCTTTGTAATGCCTTTGTGTGTTATGCCACAGTTACCTTGTTAAAAGTGTCTTGACGCCTCCATTTCTAGGAAGCAGTTCAACTCTCAGAAGGAGCAAACACAGATCCCTATGACCACGGAGTACCAGGAGCGGTTCTGTCCCCCACGCTGCCAAACTGCTGACCCAAATGCAGTAAAGAAAGATCCTCAACCTCCACCGAAGGCGTCGGGCGCCCAGGTGACCACGATCAAGTAAGATCTTGTCGTCTCATCTCACTGCACGCGTCCTCGTCCTCGTGAAACTTAAAGCTGTGAAAAGTTGCCCTCACCTTCGAGGACTGATGTTCTTGAATGGGCGAGGAGTCCATGTTGCACTGCGAATCTCACATGATGAACGTGTGTTTCAGATCATACTACGTGACTCAAAACTGGATAAAGAACCCGCCAAAGCCCCCACAGCAATCTATGTCACCCAATAGACCCCAGAGATGTAGTAGTGCATCTTCCATGGAGGACTACACATCAGTGTACAAAAGTAAGCCAGCAGTCTTACATTTGCATAAATATAAAACAAATATATACATACATCCTGATTGAAATCCACCCTCACCGTCTCTTGCTTTCAGATCATTTCCAAGCATGGAAGATAAACAAGCGCCTTCCGTTAAAGCTTACGGACAGTTTAAAAGTCAGCTGTGGACTGGTCGTCCCGCAAAATGCTCCGCAAGCAGATCGCTGCCAGAAAGGTTCTGTTGCGGCTAACTCTGTCCCACAGGAGGAAAAACCAGAACCTATTGAAAGCATCACCAGCTACAGATCTGAATACATCCCCCATCCACTGCAGCCCCGGAGACGCAAGGAGAAGCCTGTGTACCAGCCCATCAAATGTCTGCCATGGGCTGCTTTGCCCCCAAAGCCCCAAAAAGCAGCTTTGGACATAAACCAAAAGTTCTTTGACCATGCCAATGAATTCTTTGAGCAATTCAAGACCTGGTCCATTGAAACCAAGTTCTGCGGCCAAGGCAAAGCCAAAGACTCCAGCCTACCACCCGATCGCGGGTTCGTCTTCACAGCACGTACAGAACATAAAGCAGACGAGTCGCAGCAGACCAAGCCAGTCCTGCCATCGGTGCAAACCAGTGAGAAAAGCAAGACGCCCATTCAGATGACGACGATGAAGGAGTGTTACAAAGCTTGGGACACACCCAGACGCTTCCTCAAGAAAACCACCACTTCAGCGGGCACGCCTAAGCCTGCCGAGAGCTCTCCCAAACCCAATGAGACTGCAGCCTGCGACAACGCGGACGCTCCTGCCAAGCATGGAGTATTTTCGGGCTTTGAATCTTTCTCAAACGGGACTGAGGAATGCAGGAGGTACTGGACCACCGCTCTGGACGCAGGAGCGAATTGGCCCGACGGTGACATTTTTGTGGAGCCATCTTAGGGCCAACGAAACATCAGCTGCGCGGTTTCCAGAAGTTAGAGGTTTCCTGGAGACCAGACTGATGATGAGATGTGGTGCCACCACATTTACACCAATAAAAGCCATAAATAGAACTGATGTTACGTACAGCAGCTATTTTTATACGAGTAAGCATCTCGATGATACTCAGCAGTCCAATGATTTAGAGTGTTATGTAATCTGCAATATTAAGACAATTTATATTTATTTTAAGAAACAGCTAAATATGCTCCATCACAACATATATCCTCTGAATAATGAATGCTGTGTTAAACTATAACTTGGAGCCAATGTTTCACAACTAAACTATGATAACTGTGATAGCTGAGTGGAAGTACATGAAGGTTGCTACCCATATTCCCTGTTAAGAAAAACTTTTTTTCCCCCCTTTCAAACAAACTTCAGAAGAAGTGAAATAGATACTGTAATGATCAAATAATGATATTTTATTTAAAAAACAAAAAGGCAAATATCTTCAAAAAGATAATGCCACAACTTGTCCACATTTTGACTGGAAGAAATTTCTAATTAATCATATTTACATACACTTTTATAGAAAAAAAAAAAAAAAAAGAAGCTTACCAATTAAAAAAATATCACCATGTCTATATGCATAGCAGCATCCCACATTCACTCGAGGGGGGGGGGGGGCTCCAGTGCAAACGAAAACAAAAAACACGAGGGGACACTTTAACAACACTTGATCAAGTTTCCGTTCAGTTTTCTTCCAGCTCAGGACGCATTAACACCAACTGTCCCCTCTTTAAACAAAGTCTACGCAGTCAGACAGACGCACGGTGGTCGAAAACGAGTGTCGGCAGCGGTCAGTCTTCTTGGAAACGGATGTGCTTATTAGCCTCCTTTGCACGGGCGACGATGATTTTTTCGGCTTTGGATATGAGCTGAGGTGTGACAAGAAAGTGAGACATTAGATGCGATGACAGAGAATTCAACCGCAGTGCATGTGTGTGTGTGTTCATATGCCAAAACGGCTCAACGTTTTTAAGTCCGTAGTCTAAAAATGGATCAGATTCAGGATAAGCTGCTTACACATCATGCATGTCTGAATTTGAATCCCAAACCTGTTGAGTTTGTTTTTGTGCATTCTGAATATTACCATGAAGAGCACGGCGATAAGATTGTGTATCCCAAATTTCCAAATAACAGCCTCTTGTTTACGTACGTCAAACCGGAATAGCTGATCAGTGTTATATTGTTGTGCACAGTAATATGTAGCTGTATGTGTTGTTCACCTTCTCTGTGCCGCGCTTCTTTTCCCTCGGGCGATTCAGCTTGACTTGGCGGTCCACTAGGATCTTCTGCCAGTACCTTTGCTCGTGGTCACCTTTGAACAGCATTGAATGGAGATTCATTGTGTTACAGTATGACTCAAAATCCAATCAACGATGGTTAAGGCGTCGACGTGGTAAAATTTTAACTATGAAACCTTTTGAAAAACAGAACTTGAGACGGGCTGATGGATACCGATCCAATAAATTATTACCAGTATCATCAATTATGAACGTGCCAGCTCACTCATCCACATCCTCACCTCAAATGGAGAGGGTCAGAGGTGTAGCCAGGCTGTGCGCAAATAATTCAGACTTGAAGTAAACACAAAGTTGATACCTGAGAGAATCTCGAGCTTCCAGCTGTGCTCTCTCTGCAGCTCCCCTCGAGCGTCACTGATGACTTTAGCGTCCTCTGGGGTGTGAAAGCGGATGTGACCCTCAGCGTCTCCTTCCAAGATGTCGATGTACGCCACTGGTGATATTTTGCACAGAGCATCCTGCGCAAAATAACCCACAAGGAATATTGAATGCGGCCAAACAGACCTGTGCTGCTTGTTTGGTGAATGTTACAGGATGTCATTATTTCACAATGACAGAAACTTAATTATCAAAAAGGGATTTCAGAAATGTGTGTATCCAACTAAGGGTGATGGAAATTAATTAAATTTATGAGAATATGAACAAAAAACAGAGTTCATTTGAGAGTCAACAAGAACAGCAGCATTTTGGCATTTTTTTGTTATTTGATTTATTATTTTATTTATACTGTACTTTGATGAACTTCCTCCCTGGTAGCGGCTTGCCGTCTGTGATCTTCATGATGACACCACTGGTAAACTGAGGGCCGTGGTTGGTTGCTTTCCCACTTTTGTCACTCTTCTCCACTACAAGAAGAAAAACACAGACACACATTATTTCCTGAAACAGAACAGAGCCAAACATTTATTCTAACCAACAGCTGTAAGCCCCTCCAGATACCACGAGATGTGTTAATTATTACGAGGAACCGAAGCAGCTTTAACTCTTCAACTGTCTTCACTGATGTTACTGCATGTATAATGCACTGAAATGTGTCAGCTGTTTTAAACTTTTAAAGAAAGTTCCCTTTTTCACCAAAAAAAAAAGAAAATTTTTGCTAAAATTCCAGGGCACACTTGGAAATGTCAACATCCACGCTTGGTTTCCGAACATATCTTCAAAACAGGATCACTTTTGACTGTATGTGAGCTAAATCGACCCCTCTTCTGGCAGTGACTTTTCAAAGTGAACTGACTGGGATCAACGGACATAAAAACTCACTGTTTCCATCTTGAGGCTCAGCGTCTGTCTCCATGAGACTCTTGTGCTCCTTGTGATCTATCTTATTCATGCACTTCTTCAGGGACATCATGCTGCGCTTCTGCAAGGCCAGATACTCATCCTTCAACTCAAGCCACTCCTTCCTTAATGTGGACAAAGCAAGACAGATTTGCAGCATTGTGTTTAAGTTTTTTTTCTTCTTTGTATTAATCCATTACTGTTTATGCATTAAAAATTAAAAAGCGACGTAGGTTCTTACTTTGACAGGACACGGAGCGGGATGACCTCCTCCCCGATTTTCAGTTTCTCCTTGTGTTTCTTTTTTCTCTTTCTCTTTGCCTTCACTGTGGAGTCATCTCTGTTTTCTTTCCCTTCCTCAACACCTCTCTCCGAGTTGCTTTGGCAAAGTGGATCTGAGAAGGGGGAATAACACAGTTGACACAATTAACTCATGGTTAATAGTCAGCGTGTTTGTCGTATTTTTAGACTGTGAAAAGAGGAAGCAGAGAAACAAAACACATTAGCCTGTGGATGAGGGATCATGTGATTACTTACTCGACTTTGTTGCAACCTTTTCCTTCTCTCGATCTTCACTTTCACTTGTCTTTCTTATTTTGGATGGCAATTCGCTTTCAGATCCATCAGCCGTCTGTGATCGTCGCCTCTTTTTCTCCGACAGTTTGCCCGGCGTCCTCTGTGTGGCGGCCACGGCTGGTTCAGACTCCGCTGTCGCCGAGCGCTTCCTCTTTTGATCTGACGGCTCCGTCTCCATCACCTGTTCTTTGGCTTCTTCAGCAGAAGCCTGTGCTGCGGCACCTTCTTTCTTTTTCTTCTTCTTTCGCTTCTTCTTCTCCTCTTCTTCACCTACAGTACATGTCACAATGTGAGCGGCAACACACTTGATTTCTTGATATCTCGACAACAGATTTGTCATGAGTCCGGGGTTTTGTGTTTGTAGGGGGCAGAGAGAAGCAGAGAGGTGTTTTAACTCATCGTACCTGACGGTGGATTGTCGGCTGGCTGAGCAATGGCCTTTCCTTTTTTCGTCTTGGGGAAAATCCCAGGCTTCCTGGGAGCATCTTCAGGGGGGTTATTCAGCATCTGTTTCAAAGATTAAAAGTTTTTGTGAATTTTCTTCCTGCCCCACTCCCCCCAAGACAACCAGAATACAATAAATGAGTTCTCACCTCTATGGCTTTATGTGCTTCTTCCTCTTTCTCAAACTCTACAAAGGCAAACCCCTTGGAGTCGCCAGAGGACTTGTATCTGGGGATGCTTACATAAACCACATTCCCACATTTTGTGAACACTCTCTCTATCCAGCTGTGGCTCACATCCTTTGGCAAAAGTTCCTTATAAAAAAGAAAAATCTGTTACTTTGTGGTCCAATCATTTTTTTTTAAGCAAATGCACCCCAATGTTAGATTCAATCAAAAGCATTACTTGTGACGTGCGTGTGAATATCAAAATTAAAATGAGAACATGGAACCACAGATTTTTACCACATATACTGTGCGGCTGTCAACATTGTCTGGTACTTCTCCAATGGGATGCTGGCGCCTTACTTTATTTCCCTCTAGGTTGACCTGAAACAAAAGACAATTGTGCTTGTTGCATTCATGTTCAGTGAAAAGAAAAGTAGATCCTAAAAAATACCGACAGGATTCACTTCACAGTACCTCGACCACAGATGAATTTTTCAGCGCTCTTGCAATCAGCTTGGTGTCAGTTGTCAGCTTCTTCATCCGATTGAAGTCCACCAACACGGATATATCAACATCTGAGAAAAAGAACACACGTAAGACAAACTCCGCCGTATTCGTGTCCGAACTTAAGCCGCTGCTGAGACTTAAAGCCCCTTACATCCATCATCCGACTCGTCGATGAGTTTTTTCAGAAAGCGGTCTTTGTGGAGGTTGACGTCTCCGAACCAGAACTCCACCTGCTTCTTCACATCCCCCAGCAGCTGTTTGACACGGGACCTCTTCTTTTTCTCCATCTCCTTGTTCTTACTGGAGGGTTCTGCGGAACCGGCACCACCATCTCCCCTCTCCGTGCTGATCATCCTGTGGGCGAGACTGCAACACGCACACATGGAGAATATCACAAGAATGAGAGCTCCTGTGTCAGTTTACGCGTCATTTCATGTAAAGACCACGTTTATGAACGCAACAAGTGTACAAAACCAAACACAGCCGCAGCACAATTCAGTGATGAACACGCCCCTTGAACAGATCACACCGTTAGCTTCACCATTAGCAACTAGGTTAACACTTTGTGTTAGCCGACCTAGCACCTCCGTTAGCACACAGTTGTTTAAGTTACAAACATTTCGCGGGTTGTGACATTTTTAAAAATGCTGCGGTCGTGCCCGCTGCACTTCAAACTCCGTCAAGCTTTCACTTCATACTGAACTGACTTATTAATTTACCAAACTCACCCAGTACGAGCCGAAGAAACAGTCCAATGCGACGCTCTACATAAATATAAATAACAAATTAAACATTAGCTCGCTGGCTAACTTCATACCAACGGCATCAGGTCGTTCAGTGAGACGTCGCGGAATGAAATCGTCATACCTTTAAACGACTTCCGGTAGGTTATTCCAAAATAAAATGCACAAGATGCGTTGTATGAACATTGTTTCAGCGTTTTATTGAGAGTTGTACACATTTTACAATACACCTGGTTATATTTTGACATAGCATCTTACACATTTATCAAGGGAATCCAATGCTCCTCACACAAAAAGTAGACGTATTGACATTTTAAATAAAAAAATAAATAGAATAGTCATCAATATAATAACGCACATTAAGAAATAACGGTTTAAAACAGAAAATTAGAAAATAGCATAATTGTACAACGCTACAAAATGTAAACAATTCCCAGTTTAATAGAGGTAAATGGTCTCTCTTGTATTCTTATTTGGAAAGGAAAAGATCCACATCCGGTTAGTTAAGCGCCCGCGAGAGGTTCATTAATATCTCGAGGTTTTCAGCCAAACAACCAGCGAACTACTACTGGAGAAAAAACTACTCTATTTATGGTAACCAACTATGACGTCTGTTCAAGCTGTCCTGGATAGTATATGATAGTGAAACATGATTTAGTCACGTGGCCGGTTAGCTCAGTTGGTTAGAGCGTGGTGCTAATAACGCCAAGGTCGCGGGTTCGATCCCCGTACGGGCCAACAGTTGTTTTTAGTTGAGTCGAAGTTGATATTGATATTCACACCGGGTGTGGATTTCCCTTGCTGACAGTGTGACGCTGTCTGTTGTCCCCCAATGGAAATATATTCCAAACAGTTCGTAGGGTGCTTGGTAACCACGCACAGCAAATCACCCTTGATACTTAGCTGTAGCTCTTCTTGGAATACAATTAGTATGTATCAATCTTATTTGAAGAAATGTTGCCTCTGATTTTGTTACCTCAGTGGGCTTTACTTAGTCCAATGAGACCCAATGAGTTGACCATTAACCATTAAAGAAATGTTTGAAATGCATCAACCATGTAAACATTACCTGTTTTTCATTTTTGTGCTCCACAACCATGTTGTGAGTGGGATTTGGTTGCAACAGTCCATGTGGAGAACAAAACGGGTGTAACACATTATTTGAAATCCAGATTAGGTGACACTAATCAGTTATAATCTGGTGACACTTCAGCTTTTTTAAAGGGTTATCTGCATTATGTGTAGATATTTGTTTAAAGAGATTGGTAAAATTATATCTTTGTCATCAACCAAATGTTAATCAGACTGCAGTGGAAGTCTTTGACCAGACATCTATTAGCCGTTTTCAAGATTTCTGGCTACACTGGAAGCACAGAAACACTGACCTTTGCCCTCACAGGGGCTAAATTGCCATCAGACGATAGCCAATGTTATACATATTTGACCTTTATTTTGTAGCTAATAACTTGAGGCTATAGTGTACATCTCTGTCTGTCAGAGTTTCAGAATGCCCTCAAACTTTTTGAGCTTCTTGCACATGTCATCCTCGGTGCAGCACTCAATCCTGCGCTCAATGAGGTTTGACAGTTCTTTGTAGAAGGCCTTTGCCCACTGGGCTTCTAGGCAGTGGACCGGAATGTTGCACACTTTGTGGAGTACCATCACTAACTTCTCGTTGCTGCTGACCTCACACCTTTTAATGACCCATTCCCCCCATGATCCCCAGGTTTCATCATCCGTGAAGTTCACAGTGATGCTGTCATCATTGCAAAAGGTCTCTGAGTCAGTCTGGTCATTCCATATGGCTCTGTATGACGAGAGAATCAATAGAAGTGTCAGAAAATGGAAAACATGGATTAGAATTATTATTTGTTTACAAAAAGTAATTCACTCACACAACTTTTATCAGAGGATTTGGTGTCAAATCACTGAGTGACAGCAGACCTGTGTCACTTACTCGGTTCCCCTCTATCCTGTGAATCCAAATAGGTCATTGTAACTCAACAGTGTTGTTCACTTGTGGACTTGTGGAGTGTAGATCAAAACAGGAATTTTATTTCATTTAATTTCATCCTTGACAGCCTGGAAACTTCCCCAAATACTCATTTGGACGTATTGCTTCATACCTCTCACAAGATTCTTACCACAATTCTTGAAGCTTCCTTTTTATCCGTATGGCACTAGACAGGGTGACTAGTTCTTCATCACCAATGTTTGACCATCCAAGTCTAAAATGGGTAACAGGAAGTGTGAAACACAGCCTGGGTGACTTTCTTTAGATGTTATTCTCTCAAATAAAGAATGATTGTTCACTTTATGTCTGCTTAGGGCTTGTAGTCTTTTTTAAATGAGAAAGCAAGATGATTTTTTTTGTTAACAAAAGCTTGTAAAATCAATTTACATCTTACCCTAGGTAGGTTAGACTTTCTGATCCTTGCAGCACATCGGCAATGACCTGAACTGCGTCCATATTTAGGTTGTTTTCACCCAGCCTTAAAAGTGAAAAAAAATAAAATAATAATGAGTCAGTGCACAACAAGCCACCTTACTGTATATATATTCCTCTGATGGTGCTGCCACTTCAGACTGCATGAAGAGCGATATGTTTTACCCGCATGGAACTGCAAAGGTTAGAAAAAATAACCTTATAAAATAACCAGAGATAAAATAATGAAAAGTCAGTGTGATAGATGGTTGACAATGTAAATCAAATTCTACCTGGAACTCACCAAAGACTCTCACATCTGAGCAGGAGGGGCTGAATATCTCTAAGTGCCTCGTAGCTTACTCCCGTCCCTGTTAGATCCAGCTCTAATATTTTGCCTTTTGTAAGATTTAGGAAGTACTTGATGGTGTTGTAATCCATTTGGGAGAGCGTTTCATCACTAACATTAACTCGTAGTGTCTTCGGTTGTACAGCAAGGGCCAAAGAGGGGTCCTGTTGCTCAAATAGGCAGTGTAAATGGTTTAAGATATGGCCCCCACTCTCACAGAGAATTGTAAGTTCTCTGATGATCCTCTGACGATAGGTTTCTATTTTTTCTTTATGGCAACACAGTCCTACCTGCCTCAACAGAAGATTAGCGTTGCGTTCAGAGAGGATTCCAGACAGGAAACGGTTGAAAAGGTCCAAATGTCCATAGGTGGACCCCTCCGCAGGATTTGTGGTGTGCTGAAGTGCATCGGGTAAAGGATGATCTGTCGCTGCACAATAAACTGCCGCAAAGAATTCTTGAACAGTAAGGTGCGCAAAAGAGTAGACCTCTTCAGTGTAGCCGGGCTCTTGTGTCACTGTCTTGTCAAGGAAGGTACTTACAAGGCTACATCCCTCTAACACTGCGACGTCTCGGTCGCTGCTGTAGAAGAGTGTTTGATGCTCCATCAGCTTTTGGAAGGCGAGCCGACCCAGCTTCAGCACGATATCCGACAGCTGCTGGTCGGCCCCCGGTCTTTGCTCTTGAAGAAATGTTTGGGCTCTCGTTTGAGTGTGAGAGCGAAGCAAGGCAACTAGATACTGCATATAAATGTCTGTCATGGTCTTGGGGCTCTCTCTACAGAGGTCTTTGCTTTCTTTGAGGAGGCAGCATACAATGTAGCAAAATGCAGGTATGTAGCAGAGTGTCAGCATTAGTTCATTCTCTGAGACCACAGCGAGCATGCGGTCAGCAAGGGCACTGTCTTGGAAGTAATGTAAGAAGAACTCTTGAACTTCAGCCAAGGAGAAGCCAGCAATGAGCACAAAGCGGTCAATGCAGCCTACGGGGATGTGGTTGATAGCAGCAGGTCGACTTGTAACCATCACAGAAGCGTTGGGTAGCAGTTCACCTTGAATCAGACTCCCAAAGACCTCCACCACCTCTGCATCTTCATCTGGCTCAGTTACAAATACGTCTACATCACAGCTCCTGTAGTGTCTGAACTCATCAAAGCCGTCCAAAATTATCAGCAGTCTGTCTTCATTTGCTAAAATGTTATCCAGTTCCTTCGCCAGGTGCCTATTTTTACGCAAGACCATCTCCCGGAGGTTTGTAGGTTTGTCGATAAGGTTCAGGTCTCTGAAGGTCATGTGAATAATGAAGTCAAATGCAAGATTGTCCCTGTTTCCCCCAAAATCAAACAGCATCTTCTGCACCAGGATGGTTTTTCCGATACCCGCCACCCCTGTCACCAGGACTTTCTTGACTGGACTGTTTCCGTTTGCGCTTGAAAAGAGTTGAGCTGGTGTGATTTTCCGATGCACTACTGACTTTTGCTGCAAACATAGTCGGTTTTGTCCAAAAGTTAGAACCTCGTGTTTTTTTATGTCCAGTCCCTGGTGTCCATCAACCAACAAGAGATTGACATAATGCTCAGATAAAAGGATTTTCTCTCCGTGCCGAGTGTTGTAGAGGAGCATGCTCTCACTCCGGCGCCTGAGGACATCCTTATGCTTTTGTTTGACTTTGTTATACTCTGCAAAAGGAGATTAAATAATTTATATTTAGTTTCTTACAAGGTTCAGGTAGCATCCTTTGTCATTCAACAATGCAGGGTTGTACGAGTAAGAGTCCAGTAAAATGGATAACCCAAAAGTGAAACAGGTGAAGTTAGACCATACAATTATAGAATGTATACATAAAAAAAGCAAAAGAATAAATAAATAAATACATCAATATAGTGTTTATATGGACAACATAATGTTATTCTTGGTGTTTAACTCACAGCATTATCATTTTGAATACGAACAATGACATCTGAGGGTTTGAATTCATACCTACGGACTGAAGCTGATCTGTGTTCTCTTCTTTGGAGTTTGTCTGTGCTTCTTGCTGATGATGGCTGCTAACTGAGAGAAAAATTTGAGCTGCTTCCTCTCCTTTACACTCCAAGATATCCAACACCTTTCTTACTCTCGCACGTGGCCCAGAGCAACTCAACACCTCTTCGCGGTCATCACGAGTGAACACCTCCCGGCACACTAAGATGTTCAGCAGAGAGTCAATCCGTCCCTCTAGTTCATCTATGAGAGAAACGCGCAGCACCCTGATTGTTGTCAGACAAGAAGCACAACCGTTCCGTTCCACCATAACTGATCTGAAAAAATCCTCAGTACAAATTGTTAAAGTCCTGTCACAATGTGATGTTGAATAGAGAAGTTCCCCTCATTGTTTAGAAGGGTCCTGTGGTTCCATGTCCTTTTCCCAGAGCAGAGAAGTAGAATGTGAAGTATGTATTGTAAATACGGAAAGAGGAAGTGCTTTCATTGTAGCCGACTCTCTGAGATAAATACGTCATAATTATGCATGCATCTCGAATGTCTTGTTTTTCTGGTCCACACTAGAACCTCCCATTAGTGAAACGCACACGCTTCTATATTGTTCAAGAGGACATTAATGGTTCTGTGTAAGGATTTGACAGAAATGGCAGCAGTCGCAGGGCAATACACCCACTTTAATACGCTAGCCTGCTTATTCAAATGATCACGACAAACAGGCTGTAACAGGAATGTATTTGGTTTTATTTCATGATTAACCAGGCATGAGCAGAGAGCAAAACATCAAGTCACCAGCAGAGGGTCCCCATTGCATGCACATCCAATACCAAAAGCAACTGAAGGGAAATGAATACTTAAAACCCACCACGGTAATTATTTACACAACTATGCACAAGAACACACACATGGAAATAAATAGTTAAAAGGACAAAACAAATATCTACATAACTTAAGAGCATAAGTAATACGTTAATTATGTTTTCCTCTCATAAAATCAAATAATCACACCTTAATGAAAGGCTAAGTAGTCTCCTGCTAAGGTATGTTTCGCACTTGATGATGATGAATTGTGGAACCCAGGACATGTAAAAAGTGCAAACCCTGTCTATCTGGCCCAGTAATGTAATTATGGTATGTCAATGATGACCTTTAAAAACTACTGTTGAAGAGTTACACAAGAACTGTGAAATGTAACTTCCTAAAATGTCACACTAAAGCAATATATATGTATATATATATATATATATATATATATATATATATATATATATATATATATATATATATATATATATATATATATATATCATTTGGTGGACAGGACCTGAGCTTTATTAGCTCAGTGTGGAACTATTATTCTCACCTCACGTTTAAACGTGCTGTAACGTCACGTAAGTGGTTAAAGGGACATTTTAACACATATCTTAAACCAAGAAAACAAAATATATAAACAATGTAACTTTACAAAGAAAAAAAAAACTCTACAAGCCATGTTCTTAACAAAGACTTGGATGAGTTGAGTGCAAAATAAGGTCTTTTTTTTTTTTTTCCAAAAAAATTGACTTGCTTCAGTCATACACCTCCATAGTGCAACCCATGCAAGATAAATCTTTATCGTGTCCTACTTTTTATTCAGCCAAAATTACACTTAAAACATCTGCAAATCCTAGTTTCTTTTTTCTCTCAATGACTTGACCAAAACACGTGATCAGCCTGTGCTAAATGACTCGGTGTGATCCGTTTCCCATGTGGCTGATACCAAATGCATACTATTTATCAAACATTAGGCTTTTCGTCATGTTAGCCATTTCCAATTCATATTCAGCATTATGCTGTATTTTAGTTTAAAAACAAGCTTACCCATACCTCATGAATAAAAGCTTATTTAGCATAAAAAACTATTTATCAACACTGTTTTGGAGACCATTACAATAAAGGTGAACACACAACTATCCAGTGGTTATCAAAAGCCCTGGGGTTTACCCAGAATCCCTGGGTATTAAATCAATCAATTCAAAAGTATAGGAATTACATATTTGTTTAGTGTAAGCCCAATTGCATGATAATGCACCCTATTTTCCACATGAAATGACTGTGCAGTACTATTGTTCCATTTGTTTTAGGAAACTACACGCATCACCCACATCCCATTAATGCGAGCAAATTGTTAGTCACCAGTCTAATGCGTCTTTATGAGTTCCCCTTTGTGAAACACTGCAGCCCACGCTTTTATCACTTGCATAATTTAGGAAAGCTGTTGGCATCAACTTCAGATTTAAAAAAGAAAAAAAAAAAAAGTAAAACTGAAGCCTTCATTAACAGTCACGTCACTCCTCTCAAAACTTTCAAATTCAAACCCACACACGATATCTTTGAGGACAGTAGATCACAGCCTTTCTAGGTATGACCATACAAACATTCCTCCAAACTCATCTCCATCCAAGACTGATCACTGAAGACCGTTGTGGGTCTAAGGATGGGGCATAGAGGTTTCTAGTCTCTGTTGGCCGTTTGTGGATCTTCCCCCAACATATCCAGGTTGTCCATGGCCCTCGTGTTACATCCCGGCCTCAGGTATTTAGGCAGGAATGACAGCAGCGGCTCTTAAACTGGGGCAGTGGACAAAGCTCCAGCTGTCGGACCTTCTCACAGTACCTCGTGCTGTCTCGACATTCTCCTGCTGGGGTACACAAAGGTTACAGTTTACACACATATATATTCTTCTGGGTTACAGGATCAGTTCATCAAAATCCAAAATATTCTCTTCTTTTTGCAGTGTGCAGCCATGCAGCTTTATGTGGAGAAGATTCAAAATCCCAACTTCTGAAAAGTCTCCCAGTCGTATTTAATTTAGGCTAGTGGAATTTTATGTGCACTTTTCAAAGCACTGACAAATGTCAGCAAGATGGGGAACTGTCTGTGAGTTATTCAGAGGTATTCAGGCTGGGGCTTTTTCTGGGAATACCTGAGGCTGCTGAGATTTAGAAGTGATTTTTCTGTCCTTGGAGTCCCAGAAGAGACTTTTTAAAAACATGAAACTATGTTCATTATGGTCTGGAGCCATTAAGGGCCACACATTTGACTAGTTTATTTAGGGCAAAGCTTCAGAAGTATCTCATTATTCATGTGTTCGCAACAGACCAACAGCACTTGTGCTAAGCTTATTTTCACCTCTAAAATATGCTTTTCAGATTTACTTCAATTTCAACATATGCAATTATACTACAATGTGTGCTACATATGCGGCCCCCACCAATTTTAAAATCAAAATGTTTAACCATCATGTATTCAATGAAACCTTTTCTCACCTCTGCCACAGGACAAAATATTGCATCTCTGCCAGCTGGGAGGTCGTGGCCTCCACATGCAGTGATGTTCACGTGTGGCCTTTCCAGTTCGACGGTGCGCACAGGTCACCTGGCGTGACTGGAAGCCATGCCTCCCACAGGTGGCGGTACACTGCGTCCACGGGCCGATACGCCAATGAAGGGCACAGTTCTCTGTGGAGCAATTCTTCAGGGAGCTGGGCCTTAAAATACAAACACATATCGTATAAAGAATCGTCTAAAAGCTTTCCCCTGAAATACATGATCCTTTGTTATTGTACATCAACTGCTGATATAGAGTATACTTATATATAATGATCTATATTTACCTCTGGAGTCCACTACACATCCTGTTGGGGACTTTGGTGCCATTTGTGTCCTGACAGGAAACATGGCGATGCTGTGTGGCCAAACTGGGTCCCACACATTGACCATGACACTAAAAGAGGAAATGGGATGACGTGAGAGCATTTATGCAGAACAAAAGGTGACTTCCCTGACTACAATATGTAAAAGATTAGCAGGGTGCTTCTCCCTTAGATAGTTTGGACAACAAATGAAACAAACACATTCAGCAGTTGAGAAACTACCTCAAATGAACAGTCCATGTACATGTGTTAAGGGCATGTTTGTCATGTCATCATCAAGGCATGTCACTGTGAGTTGACTCACCAGTCCCCAGTGGGTAGTGGCCCATCTGGCACAGGGCAGTTGGTTACATAGCCTGGTGTCAGAGGGTCTCCTCCCTGTGCCAAGGCAGTGCTGGTTCCCCATCTCTTTTGACCTGCCCTCAGGACCCTTCATGCAGCGGACACTCCTGATTTGGGACCCACCTCCACAACTGGCTGAACATGGTGACCAAGGATCCACTCTCCACCTTAACCCAACCACATAGGAGAAGTGTGCCCTAACGTATGAAGTTTAGAAGCTTCACAATCTAAAGGGTTCTGTTTTTTTACTCCCCACTTTAGGACAGATGGAGCACGAGTGAATCCCGTGGAGAAATGTGGAATGTGACTCCAGGAGGATCTGGTATTATCATACAGAATATTCAAAGTATCCGAGTGCACAAACATGTAGTTATAGCAAGTTACCTGAGGGGGCAGGCTTGTCCATGGCACAGCTCAGACTGGCTGTCTGAACTGTTACTCCTGTCTGAGTTTCTTCCCACACCACCTGAAAAATACAATAAAAAAACAAACTGGTTGGATATGGCATGAATCAAAATAAATTAGTTTTTAAAAATCTTTAAAATCTGTACTGTATATTGTTGATCATAGATTATCTTCTCTGTTAATGTCTTACCAGTTCAGTGAGGACATTAACTAACTTCAACTCAACAGCATGTTCACACCAGAAATAACTAGCTGTAGGTGAAGATGTTTTTCTAATGTCCAGTCAGCTATGCAGGCATCATTCTTGTTTTTCACTTCAGTTAAAAGAAGAAAATAATTTAAATATGCTTTGGGTAAAAATGATTCCACAGAAAATAAATTGAACGCGTTTCAATAATCTTTGGTCAGTTTCCGAATCAATACAAATTGTGTCTGACATTGCAGAGAGGGTCAAGGCCTGTTCTTATTCAGAAATGAGACTGCACTCACCAAGAACGTGGGAAAGAATTATATGTTCAAGTTCAATTTCCTTACAAAAGTCTTTTACAGTACTTGGGATTGCATTCTTAGGCTTTCTTAAGTGCATCCATTAGACATGACCTTCCACTGAGTTTGAATTAAAAATATAAGAAAATGCAGATTGGACATTTTTCAGCACTTTTAAACCCCTTTATGCTGTCTGTTTAGATTAGGCGAACAGGGTGAACCCACTTAATCTTCTTTGAAACATTGCCTGGAACAACTAATTGTTGTCGTATGTGGAAAAAAAAAAAAGAAGTGCCGGAGCATCAGGAAAACCCACTTTGATGAAAATGCAGCTAGGTTGGGACCGATCTCGCTCCGAGGAGACGAAGGACAGCGCAGCTCTGAGATGACCCGAGCTGTGGCACGCTCCGGACATTCCCCATCATTGATTCAGCCAGATGAGCCACTGGGGTGTTTAAAAGCTTACTGTATATCTGTGTCTGTGGTTATGCCTGTGTCTGTTTCTCAGTTGAAAAGAATGCTTTCCCAGAATCTCTAAGCCCGAACCACAAAAGAACAACACATATTACTTTAAACTGGACTACATGAAAATATATTAGGACAAACTGAATTTGACATTAGGTTAATACTGACTCTCTCATTTGCATATGAAGCTGTAAAATGTTTAAATGTTATCACTTTAAATAACTTAAGATCACACTTGTGGAGGCTTTAGAGATGCTGGTACACTGATTTGGTTACCTCTGGACAAAGCCAGGCTAGCACCTTTTTCCAGTTTCTATGTCATAAGCTAAACGTTGCGTGGCTCTAGCTTCATAATGTACAGCTCTAACTCCTATCTAACTCCTGGCATTGCCCAAAATACTGGACTGCAATTCTTATACAGTATTTAGATCTAAGATGCTGTCTTTATTTTCAACCCTAACTGAAAACTCGACATTTTATTCAACTTTTGAAAAATTGTTATTTCATGAACCATGTTTGCTGTGTTTACCTGTAACCTGCAGCCAAGACGAAAGAGATGAAGAACCAAGACGGTTCCTTGCGGTGCAGGTGTACAGACCCTCATCCGTCTTGCTTGGAGACTGGATCCTCAGTGAGCCCGTGGGCAACAGGCCTACTCTGCCGACACAAAGGCAACATAAACACTTAATCAATAACAATCCTGCCATAGAACAGTCAGCTACTTTTACGCAACAAAATCTGAAGTGTTGTTAGTGCCTTTGTACAATAAGTTATCTTGAACGGTAGTTTTTACCTGCCGTTGAAGTTCAACTCTTTTCCATTCTTTGTCCATGTTAGGGATGGTTCAGGGTTCCCCAGTGCCTCACACCTCAGCTCCAAACTGGCAATGGGTTTCTGCAGCAAGATTGGCACTCCCATGTGAACTATCATGTCAGACGATGGCACCGCTCCAACCTTCCTGGACCGTTGGATTATCACCGGGCTTCTTGGTCTGGATGTGTGCGCTTTGATGTTTGGCTTGTAAAGGAGGGGCCCTTGCGTGGAGGATTCTGCACTTTCCGGAGGATGGAGAGTAGACTCATTGGTTTCACCTTGTGTCACGGTGAGCTCACTGAGCAATTGAGTGATGAGTTGTTCCCTCCATGGTCCTCTGAGGCCTTGAGAGAGGTTGTGTGTGATCTCATCTAGCCTGTGGATATCGGCGATGAGTACAAGCAGGCTTGAAAGTTCGGAGCTCTCATCCTCCAGGGTCGACCTATTCTTTTCACTGGAGTGTGGTTTATCAAAAATGTCTTTTCCGTCTTGGAGAGAGCCTTTGAGTTCAAGCAAATGCTCAACAATGTCGTCATACTGGTTGAGGGAGATGGGTAACTCCTGAAATCTTTCTCCTGTTGAGGCCACGTTCGGCTGCCCAACCTTTTGTTGTCCATCTGCGAAGAGCCATGACTCTGGAACAGAAAGCTTCTGCTTGCTGCCAATGATTTGCAGGACCAAGTGTTCTCGTGCTGGACCTGCAACGCATGTGTATATCCCTGCATCAGATGCACGCACCTGCTGAATCTTCACGTATCCTAGTGGTGTGATGGAGAGGTGTGGAAGGCTGACCAACGGCTTTCCTTCCTTCAACCACTGGATTTGGCCTTTGCGAAAGTGGCGAGTTGGACAGCGAAGAACCACAGTTGTCCATGGGAGAAGGTAGGCATAGCCTCCCACGACCAAGTGTAACTTTTTGCCCTTTCTCCACTGGATATACACCTTCCGCTGGGCAAGTATGGTGGGATCAGGCTTGGCAGAGTCTGTGATGAAATAAGGAGAAGTGAACATGCCATTGACACACTTCAGTTGGTATAAATTGTTGAAATAAAGCCAAACAATGGGTCTCTTACTCTCACAGTGCCGAAGGGAGCATGGCCGGATTCTGGTGGGCCGAGCTATCAGTGAACAGTTCTCGGGGTTTACAGTCCAATGTCCTCCATCTTCACCTTCTTTTCTACAGACTGACTGTAGTCTCTGAATGCCATTTCCGCAGGTCACTGAACACTGCACAAATAAATAATATGAGGTTATGAAAATGACCCTGTATACTTCACATATGGCATTACATTTGATTTTAACCAATTTAAAGAGTTCTGCTTTGAAGAATGCCTACCTGGGACCAGTCTGTTGTTACCCATTGAGGTGGGCACTCTTGCTTGGCACAGGGCTGCTGGTTTGCAGGGCTCTTGGAAGGGCAAAAGGTGTCAGGCAGCTCCAGGATGCTGCCATCTGCCAACCGCTGTTTGCACAGGATCTGCCTCCTTTGAAATCCACCACCGCAGCTCCGGGAGCACTGCAGTAACAAAAATGTAAAGTTAAAAAAAATAGAGGTGTCGGAGGTTACATTAGCATTAGGTGCTAGGCCAGGCATTTATTATGGTGATCTCCCTAGGAGAGATCCTTTACCTGTCCCCAGTCACGTGGGTCCCACATAGGAGGACAGTCAAAGCGGTTGCAGGCTTGGACAGGAGTGGGCTTGGGGTTCTGACAGTCTCCATCCCTCAACACCTCCGTACGGTTGCTGTCCCGAGAGGGCCGGTGAGTGCACACCACAGTGCGGGTCATCAGGCCAACCCCACAAGTAGCAGAGCATGAGCTCCACTCTCCTGTCTCCCACCTGTGAATACAATAATAATCATCAAACTACTGCATATGGTGATTTTTTTCAGATCCTAATCTTTGTCGTGCCTGATTAATTACCATATCTTTCACGTACATGTAGCCCATTATCCAATCTATAAAAGCACTGCAGTCAGGAGGAGTTCAGTCAGAGTGCTTGATGTTTTCGCATGATCCCATGAGAAGACACTCTTGCAATCTTATGAATGTGTAAATTCATGAAAGTGAATACGAGTGAAAACGAAAAGAGTGATCCGTGAGGCCAAATCCTGGCAAAGAAACATTAAATCTCCCCCAATTTACTGATATTTGAGAAATCCCTATAGCATTACTTCTTCACCCACATTTTCCCAATGACCTCTGTGGACCAATATTAATTGATATCATCAAAGTTTGCTGAGCATTTTTATTACAATCTTGAAACAGATGTGGCATGTGTCTAACTGGTCGCTATGCCATTAAACACATCTATAAGCCTTGGCTTTCTGTGAGATGGCAGCGACTTTACTTCTTGCTTGACAGATTATGTGATATTTCAAAACTATTCATATTTACTCAAGGGTCAAGGGACTGAGGAGAATTGGGAATGAAGCTTGTTTCTATACTTACAGGCCAAATCCTATGGCTGTTTCCCTTCAGAGGGAACAGTATCCAAAGAGTGTAGCTTAATATGGGAGGGTGAGGAGGCCTCAGGGAGGGAGTAAAGGGCCAAAGGAAACAAGTCCAATACAGCGCTTGTTGTGCCTGAAAACAAGACTCAAGGCCTGGAAAAACAGGCAAGGGCAGGCTGTAAGCCTTTGGGTTTTCTGACAAGAGCGTGAGTGGTGGAACACCGACACTGCACACGGTGTTAACTTGAAACGTGTGGCCCACTGCAAAATCCACTCACCGTTTAGCCACGGCTCAGTTATATTAAACAACACGTCATTATGCCGTTTAACCATTCAGGTATTTCTTTTTGATAAATGTTGTGTGCACCATATACAAAAAATTTAAATTCCAATACTGCTCATGTACTGTATTGCAATTTGATTCCCAGTGGAAGAGGGTCAGATCAACTAAAATAAAATTCCTGAATAAAAATGCTGCGACAACAACTTACTTAGTTAAGTTGGTTAAGTAGCATTTTTGAATAACTTCAATTCATTAGGGATGATTACAGTGATTTAAGTGATCTCGTTTCACTTGATCAAAACTTTTGACCAGCATCTTTGTGACATTAACTAAAGATTTCCATAAACTGACCCCAAATGACTTTTCTTCCAAGAGTTCTTCGAGTGGGTAGATCATCATTACATGTGCTAAGCACATTCATGCTCCCAGAGGATGAATCCCTTTTATTTTGAACACAACCCGATAAGTTTTCCATAATAATAATAATAATAATAATAATAATATCACCTTAAGGTCAAAGTGTCATCTTTGTACAGATGATGACATTGAAAACTATTAATAATGTGATCTGCATCAAATCTTTCAAGGACATTCGTGATACCCAGAGGAGGAACCTGTATGTTTTTGGCTACTGCCTTCTAGGACCACAAACCCTTAAGAAATGAATGATGTGTAACCATTCCTAGTGGTATAAAAGGCCAAGTGAAACCTTATTGTGATACAAACCTTTCAGAAGTGAGCCTTAACTACAGCTGCAGAGGCCTCCTACGATTCTGTGCTGACACAACCACTGAAAAAAACAATCTTGAAAAGTTCTTCCAAGGACAATTTCACATCTGAGCCTAGCCTGTATAGTTACCACTGACATCTAATCCCTATTGTGTCTGATTCTGACCAGGTTCCACAAGCTGTCCCACTGGCTTCATTTCCTGCTCGCAGTGATACAAACATCCATCACTGTCAAGTCTGTTTCAGTATCACTTGGACTCAAATAGTCTAAATGGTGATTTAATTGGCCCAGGTGGTTTAAACTGAGAGGGATAACAGTGGATTAGAGGGATTTGGATTTTTTTATATACACAACCAGTGATTAGTAAAGATTAATTGATTCAACTAGTGTGATATGTGTGTTTTTTTTTATCTAAAAGTTAAGTATTTCCAGGTGTATAACCCAGGGATGCATCAGGACTTGAGGAAATGGTACATGAATGTCCCAGCTCTATATATTGCATATTTCAGGTTACAGTCTTGGCAAACTAATAAAGAGCAGATCCAGTTTTCAGCTCTGTTTTTAATTAATATTTTCTGCAGCCAAACCTTTTTTTCCTAAATCATTTCCTCCAAGTTTTGACTGCATCCATCAATCAAATCTATTTTATGCACAAATTATTTTAAACAATGTCTAAATGATAATAATGTAGGTCTGATTTGTGGGTTTTACTGTACCTAGGTGGGCAAGGCTGAGTTTTGCAGTCTTGGAGGAGTTGAGGGGGTCGACGGGAGCTCACACACAGGCTCTGGTCTGCTGCCTCCCTGGTCTGCTTGTTCAGGCAGATGACTACAGCCTCCTGGACACCTGGGATTAGACAGCAACAAGCAGTCAAAAGACATCCAAAGAACCAAGAGCTGTTTGTGCAGGTTCGATGCTAAATGTTTTCAATTTCTAAAATGTTAACACAAACATACTCGCTTCGAATGAATGGTAAAAATGCAAACACAGATTGTTCTTGTTAAGCGTCCCTTACGATCACCCTCACGTACATATGGAGCATAGAATATTGCAAGCAGATACTGCGATGGGCCAACTAATGGGGCACGATGAACAACAGTTCTGGCCTGGACTGTGGATAAACTTTCAGAGTGTGATGTCAAGTCACGTTAAAAGCAGCGTAACATAAATCAGTCTGCTTCTAATGTTGGGGACAATAACAGAGACGTAGGCACTTCAAACGCCACGCTGGTGTGATGGTCCACAGGAGCGCAGCCCTAAGGGTGTGTGTGTGACATCTGATACCAGTCTGTAATCATCCCCGAATGAGAGTTTGTTGGGTTTGGGTGAGTGCACACACACACACACAAAAGCCTACGCCCATGTGTAGAAAGTTACACATGCACACTCATGCAGACATTAACACGCAGACATACAATTCAGGCATAGAGGCTTAGATGTGATTAAAGCGGGTCTCAACGACTGTTGGCAGGATGTTTAGGGAGAACTGTCTCTGTCTGGTGTAGCGCTTACTGCTGCTGTGAGAGTCGGTGACGTACGACCTTTAGGGTTACACCTGGTATTCCATCCATTAATATCTAGTATCACATGACTTGCTGCTACTTCAAAGCTCGTGCTGGCATGGCTTTAGTCATCCACTGACATAAAGTCGCCAGCGACTGCTGTGATGTCTCATTTTAATACAGCGACTGGGGCGAATTCAGTACTGAGGTTTGCTTTTAGGATTTACAGCACATTTAAAGTAACCTGCATCGCTCTAGGGATACTAATGTTGGTCTGTTGGTCCACTCTTCTGGGCCACACTGAAATATCTCTACATCTATTGGATGGATTGCCATGAAATTTTGTACACTCGTGGTCCCCAGTGGATGCACCCCACTGACTTTTCTTCTAGCGCCACTACGAGGTTGGAGGAGCATTTGTTGTTCTGAGCGAAATGGCTGTAGAACGAGGAAGGACTGAAATGCAAATCCGAAAATCTCACAAAACTATTCCTTTAGTTTGTCAAAGAGAAGTCAATGATGATCCGTACCTCCCCCACAACTCTCTGAGCACTCCGTAAACCCCTCATACTCCCAATCGTGCAGTTCCTCTCTTTCGGGTGTCTCCTCCTTCTCATCCTCCTCCTCCACTTCCTCCCCTTCCTTTTCACTTTCTTTTCCTTTGCCCAAAACACCGGAGCAGGGTGTACGGTAACAGGGCTGACTTGTGGGAAGTTTGACCCCCTCGCACTCGTCATCGGGCAGGTCAGCCACAGTTTGGGAGAAGGACAGCAGCACCTGGCACTTGACGGTTCGTTGCTGTGTCCCAGCGCCACATGTCCTGCTGCAGGCCTGCCAGGGACCGGGGATGAAACTGGGGGAAGAGAGCCAGTAGGTTTGAGCCAGCAGGATGATTAATCATGCACATAAAAATATAAACAATATGCTATTCATTTAGTTTGTTTCATTCACATACCTATGCAAAGAAAAAGCTTGGGGAAGTGGTTACATCTTTGATTTGATAAGGACTATTTCCAAACCTGCAGTGCTGACTTGAAAGCAGATTGATAACAAGTCACAGGTTTTTGTGCATTCCCCCCGTACACAGATTTTAGTAATTTACTGTAGTGTACTAACTCACTAAGTATTTATGAAATACAGTCTTTCTGTGGTTAATTGAACAGCTGTGAAGTATTAGGAGCTATTCTTGAATGAACGGCCTTTATGCGCATCCTTCCTCATCTTAAAGAATGGATTAGAGAAGGAAATACTTATAAATCATCGGCATTCATAAATGCCTGAAGGCCTGTCAGGGCTGGGTGACAGTTGGGGCCAAGTGAATGAACCGTCACCCCCTCAATGACGCTATTGAGGGCGAGTGTAAAAAAGTCATACATCTGAAAAGTGTGAGACAGAAAAAAAAAATGTTTGAACCCCTCTTGATCTTCAGATTTAATTGAGGCTCTCAATGAGAATTTAAGTTGCACATAAAAATGTTGGCTAAAATGAGAAGCGGAGTTCTTTGAAGGATGAAGGGGGAAATCTGCTTCATGCTGTGTCTTCCAGAACATCCATAATGTTTCAATGATGTGCTGCTTTTGGTGATTGGAGGGGATCATAGAAGCCGTTTCACGCTGCCCTCGTCTACATTAAGTGCTCATTGAATTATGTATCAGTGAGGGTATTCCCATTTTAGAATATACAGATATAAGCACCAGTGGACGTATCTGATAGAGGCACCTACTAACATGGCAGCCTGCACCGATGCTGCAGCATTCTTCCTTGTTTTGAGCAGTCTGACCACAACACAAGAGGACCCTGCTGCTTTATACGATGCCTCAATAAAGAGCTCATAATTACAGCAAAGTTGGCTCTTTATGAGTGCTCAAGGACTCATTGTGTTTTGGACAAACAAATGAATCAGCCCGGCAGTTAGACCTTGGAACACAAGCAACAGAGTCAACACGTGAACCCGCAGAAATGTTTATCTTCATGCGTAGTTGAAGTACATCTGTCGGTTTCGAAAAACAATCTTGATTCCATTCACTGAATGGAAACAACACATTTTTGCAATATCCGCCAAAGCCCCAAGTTAATCGTATCAATTAAATTTCCATCATTGGAAATATTTTATTTACTCATGGTGGTGGTAAGGTGGAAAAAAAACAGAGAAGCTTTGGCCAAGCTGTGGAACATATATGGGTTTAATTTTTCAAGCACTTGCACAGCGGTGGCTTGGGGCAGGCATAAGGCCTGGCAATGGAGGTGCAATAAGTCTAACACAGGAATTTCCTTCTCTTTCCTCTCACATCCGTAACCTGGCCCCATATGGTAGGCAGATATTGTTGTTGGCTCGCGAATGACTGCATATTATACACAGATATTTATGTGCTTTTGGAGGGAAAACATGCTTTTTTTTTTTTTTTGCAATAGAGCAAAATCATATGTTTTGGCATTTCTCGCTCTCTCCCTCTCCCACTCTTGCTCCAAAGATAAGTCAAAGCAACAGATGTTTTGAACTGGCTAACATGGTCGCTAATACAAGTCATGCAAGACGCTGGGTAGAGTCCAAACATTGTCCATCTTCAGAGGACAGCCTTTATTAGTCAATTGATATGTGGAACAAGAACATCTGGAACATCTGAGGCTTTGCTGAGGTAATGCTGGTGGCCGGTGACTTAACAGTTCGACGGTTTCCAAAAAGATGTTTTTCCCTTTTCACCTTCAGCGTCCACTTTTACCTTAAATAACCTCGGACAGCATATTCATTTCTCAGGTCTGAGACAACGTGCACCTTCAGCGAGGCGGCAAGAAACATCCAACTTGAGCGGCGGTGAATTCTTCTTTGCCTGCCTTGACAAAACGCTTTTAGCCACCGTGTCAGATAAACATTTTCGCACACCCAGGTGTGCAAGGCGCATATTTTAAAAAGTGTCAAAAGAAATGGGGGCCACAGCTGTTACAGCATTTTGACTGGCCGTTGACACAAACACAACCTCGATACTATGGTGGTTTCATGGCAGCACTGGGACCTGTCTAGTTCCATTTCACGTCCAGGTAAATCCAAGGTTCTGGATTATGAAAACTGTTGTTGAAACTGTGTCTGGGATCTTACTTTAGCTTTTTTATCCCTGCAGAGTGATTTAAAGAATTACATTTCCCCTGATTTTTCCGGGTTATGAAGCCTGAGGGTCATTTATAGCTTTAGCAGTTGCATCCTCCTAACTCATTTAATGCTATAACACCTGTGATTGTTTCAACAGAACATTCACCTCTGGCAGTAAATTGCAGGTGTATGGTTGTATTGCCAGTGAGTATAAGCAAAATAATATATTTTAAAGTTTAAACTGCAGCTCATACTGCCTTCGGTGGAAGGAAACTGCACAAAGAGATGTGTTGAAATCGTCCTTTTTTTGGACTCATGCATGGATATGTGTACTCACGCTGGTTCCTCAGTAACAATGATCTCCTCCTCCAGCTCTATGGCCTGCTTATGCCACACAGGTTTTGCCTCAACTGGGAGCGTTTCTAGACAGAAACACCCAAAACAGACAACGGTTGAACGTCACAGAGGAAGTTTTGTGGATAAAGCACCGCAAAAACAAACACTCAGACTCACCTATGGACTTATAACAGGGCACAGTCACCAGGCATTCCTCCTTGATGTGGGGTTTGGTGGTGGGGTTACAACCTCCGGCATGTAGTCCTCTGTGATCGATGCATAACACCACCCTGTAGCGCAGGCCTTGGCCACAGGTCACCGTGCACTGGTGGTGAAGGTGAAACAGGACAGTTCAGGAGATAAAGTCTATGAATAACAATTAATGATCACTTTCACACACCGATAGGATAAAGTGTTAAGTCTCGCTCCTACGGTTTCATCCCTTTGCTTGTGTTTGACAGAAAGCCTCAGCCCTTTACTCGGGGGGAAGTAAAGAAAGAGACCTTCCACAAAATCCCTGCAGCTCTCTATGCGGGGGTGAACTTTGTGTATCCCCTGCCAAAACAAGCATTTAAAAGGCACGTTCACAAGGAAGAATGTGCTAGGTAAACAGCATCCCAGGTTTTCAGAGGGCCACAAATTTGGCTCCCTGTGCCTCTGCTTGCGCCTGTATAACTGGTGCAGTTGAAGGAACGCCATGAGAAGGGTTGTGTGGGACACTCCTGGTCAATGTAACAGCAACTATGCCAAATAAATAAGCGAACCACCTCGATAACCTGACTGTGTTTGGCAAAGAAGAGTTTAAAATGTCCATATGCGATGTTCTGGGTTTTAATTCAAGCCTTGTATGTGTTGGATGGTGCGTTCAAGGGCACAGGTGGTGAAAGACACACAAATTGAGGTTAGCACTGTTACCCTCAATCACACAGCAAGGCTGTGCTTTGACTTGGGAAGTTGAAAGTGCCTGAAGAGATTATAAAATCCAAGGTCAGACTGTCTGTTGATTATATTTTTGTTCCTCCTCCAGAGAATTAATCATGCTTTTTTTCGCACCATGGGCTAATTAATAAAACCCACTATGGATTCACAAACATGTGAAGATAAATGAGCCATTTGCTAATTTTTGACTTCCCAGGTGGTAACAGCTACAGCACACAAAGAAACATCTATTTACATTTGGCTTTTAGCTGAACTTTCTCAACATTTCTAATATTTTGATACTGAACAGTGCCTCCCTCAGGGCCAGCGTGACCTAACCTTTAAAGTTGATTTTCTGGACTTTATATTGTCTTCATTCTGTGAAGAAATATTAACCAGTACAACCAATAAAAAGACAAAAAGGGCACTTACGGGTGACCACTCCTGTGCCAGCCAGGTGGGGCAGTCGAACGTGTTGCAGGGCTGTAGTATGGCTGTCTTGGGGGAGTAGAGACACTTCCATTCCTCAGTGGGAGTGATGACACCCTGCATGTCCTCCTCCACGCAGGATACTGAGCGACTCTGGATGCCTCCACCGCAGGACGTGGAACAGGCAGTCCAGGGACTGCTCTCCCATCTGACATAAAAGGTTAGTCATGAATTAGCAGATGGAGCATTTGTGTTGTGGTTTTTGTGTCATTATTTGACCTAACAGTTGTGAGTACATACCGAGGCAGGGGGTGGTAGAGGTCATATGGCATGATTTGCTTGTAGCCGTCACTAAAAGGCAGAATAAATTGAGGAAATTACACAAGCTGCTGTTGGATAATAAATGTCTGTATTTAAAATAAATGTCTAGAGGTCTGGTCTCTAACCTGGCCAGACAGGGCTCCATGTTACACTCTTGGAGTTTGGGTTTAGGTTTGATGTTCTCTGGGTAATAATGGCAATACTGATCCACAACCACCCGGCCACTCCGAAGGTCAAAGCACTCTGCTGAGGTTAGCTGGTACCCTACAGACAAAAAAAGAAATGACACAAAAACTCTAAAATGATTTAATGGAGAAGCATTCATCAATGCAGATTTCCATCAGTTGGTTGGCAACGCTGATGGCTGTTATCAAGTGCTTGGTCCACAGTCCCAGCATAGGAACACCACGCTTACCTCCACCACATGTGACGGAGCAAGGAAAGAAGTCGGTCTCTCTCCAGCGGTGGATGATGGGCTGGTAGTAGATGTACTGAGCCACACTGTCTGCCCCAGAGACAAACTGCACCTACAGAAACAATGTTCATGGTGATGATGAATACAACTAGAGTACTTACGGGTGTAAAGTCACCGCCAGTTAGCTTAGCTTAGCATAGAACCCGGAAGCAGGTGAAACAGGTAGCCTGGCTAAGGCTCGCTAATGAACAGGTCATATTGTATAAATATTAGTTTGTTTCATCTGTACAAAACCTGATTACAAAGGGCATGATCAAAACCTGACCAATAAGTTTACTGTGTTGGTCACCTGTCTGTATGGTTGTGTCCTAACAGCTGTGATCCCCTAACCAGGGAGCAAAGCGCATGGGTGGGTGAAAAGGGCGTCTAGCAAGGTGAAAGGTCCAAATACTTCTTTCAGACATAAGCAAACCAAGCTGAGGCTAATACAGCAGCAAATCCTCAACTAAAGAGGACAACGACCCAGATGTTGGTTATGTATTGCGCATAAAAGCATGAAGGGAAGGAAATGGTAAATACCATTGAAGTTACTGGTCTACAGCTCAGACCATGCTAAAGATACACTCCAAAGAAAAAAAGAAAAGAAAAACTACAAAATACCATTTATGTGATAAACTGGGTTTTTAAAAAATCATTTTCTAAGATGGATTTTTTTGTCTTGGAAATATGAATAAATATTTTCTTTTCCCCTTTGGCTAACAAAGCACTGCTATTGCTGATTCCTATATCAAATCCTTGACATTGCTTTCAAAGTTCCCCTGGATAAAAATGAGTCAAGACATGAGACCGGAGGGAAAAGGGCTGATGCAGCTGAAATTAGAAGTAGCTTTGATCATTGACAGTGCCAACAAATGACTGAAAGATACCGGGGATCTATTTAGAGATTTTCACACAGAGACACTGGAGGAATTTGACCCTGAGTAACCTGGGAAACGTCAGCTTCTGCACATTCAAAGGTTGAACGCAGCTTTTAGCAATATAAGTGCCTAATATAGGAGGAGATAAATAATTTACCAAGGGAGAGAAGACAACTTCTTAGTGCTTTTCTTAGATAAGATAAAGACTACAGACTGTTTTGATAGAAATCGGGCTGTGTGTCACATGTGTACACATTTTATTGAGCTATTTGTAAAGTTTCATAAATATTTCAGCACATATTTCTTCTAACCTCATGTACTAACCCTAACCCAGCCATATTGAAGAAATGCCCAAAACCAGCCTGCCTACAACACGTATAAATCAAACTCCGCTGCCACTCATTCACATTCATGTGTTTACAGTGGAAAGACTGTCTGGCAATTTTTTTAATACGATTTTCCATTTGACCAGATCTTTTCCAGCGCTGCGATATGAATTGGCTGTCTGCCTCGCAACAGATTAGAAAATTATGCATTTATAGCTTCTCAGATTTCTGTCTCCTGAATTTCTATTTATTGTCCGATGCTGACATGTGTTTATGAGGAGTTTTCACAGGCGTTTCCCAGTCCGTGGCCTGTATAATTGTCCACTCACTGGCCCTAGAGTTAGGATGTGTGTGTGTGGATAACAAAGCAGAAAGAGATGTTGTAGCCATTGTGTTACAGCACTGTGAAAATTAATCTTCACTACTGAATGGACTGAATTTCTATTATAAAAAATGTTTCAAAGTAAGTTTCAACAAGCGATATTTACACCATGGAGTCATCTTAACTGTGGCAGCCAAAGACATTAAATCGTTTGGCATCATTAAGGCAAAACCAATCACTGGATTTGGTGCTACAAATGTGTTTGCTGCTATTGTTATCACAGCATGACACACTGCTTCAGAAACATGTTGTCCCTCAGAGAGATCAAGTGGCTCGCATATACTCCAATATCTTTAAATCTAAACATCCGAAATCAAATCCGCTTTGGACTCTGCATGACACGGGAAGTTCACCAGTGGAAGTTCAGTTATTGGAAATAAGGACCTTATCTCAGTCTCAGTTTGGCTGCATTGCACTGTTTTCAGAGCGTTGCATTGCTGCAGCTCAACTCAAAACTGTCCCAAAAGCATCGGCTATTCAGTAGAAGTAAGTTAAGCAGGAGTGTTTCTAATGTTATTGGGCTAACTGGGAGTAGTGGAACATAAACGTGAACAAGTAATCACATCACTAACATAGTATCATCAGTTACCCTTAGCATCTATTTGTTGGGTTTCACCCAACAAATGTAATATTCACACTCCTTTTTGCTCTGTTTTGGTCTCCTCCAACTCCTGGGGGAAATATCTATCTCTTTAGCAGCTAGATGCTCCATTAGCTTCACCAGCTAGTAGCTAGCATAAACTGAGCCATTGTAACTGTAAAAATATTGCTCTGTGCATCTTTAAAAGCTGTTTCAATTGATAAACTTTTCTTACTTTGACTGTGAAATCACCTCCAAGTGGACCAGTGATCCTCAGGACCTCCTTGTCTGAAAGTTTCTGGAAGTCCAAGCTGGTGTTCTCCAGGTGGTACTGCCCTGTTTTATCCAACACCAGCTCACCTTTTACCCCTTGTAGAGTTTTACTCTCCACATCTGAAGAAGAAAGAAAGTACAAAGTAAGTAAAGAGCTAGAGCACAATGGACAAATCAGGCAAGGAAACAGATTGAAACAGTGGCAGTCTTTGTTAACTTTATCATTTTTCATCATCATTGTGTCACCACACACAGAATGAACTAGCAAATAAAAGGAGATATAATTAAAATGTCAAGATACGGAAAAAAGGATGACCTTCACTTATAACAGGCCCTTTGACACAGATCTTCAGTCAGATCCGGTTACATAAAGAACGCAAACTGGCTGTTGCGTTTGCAGGCACAAAGACTCGATTTGGCACTGGCAGAAAGCTCATGTAGGTCTGCTAGCAGGCCAGCGCTGCAGTAACCTTACTTCAACCCTGGTCTGACAGTGTCTTGTGTGATTTCAGCACGGACATTTAAACAAAAACAACAGCGAAACACGGGAACAAGCAGTTACCAGCAGCAGTCAGTATCTGCCGACAGATGGTTACAATTTAAGTGCTCTCGGCCAAAAAGGACAGGGGAAATATTTAATGAAAAAATCTGTCCATTCAGAAAAAGACGTTCTTTTGGCACGGCTCAGAATCTGTAAACTAGCCGTGGCGCAAAGCAACGGTATAGAGATAAAACAGTTGTTATCAATTTGATCCAGTGCGCAGTTTGCCAGCAATATTTACATCTTCTCGGAGCAAGAGAAAAGGGGAGAAAGAAATACCATGTCTGGTTATTCTGCCCTGAGCGACTTTTAAAACCAGTTTTCTGTGAAGGAGCCTAGAATAATAATATATTTTTGAAAAGGAAATAAAAGGTTAATTATTGAATTATAGATATTTATTCGAAAGGTCAACCAAGTCTAACGTATATAATGAAAAAGTAATATTGTTTTTGCATTAGAAGTCATTAAAACATGACCTGCAGTAAAACAGAGCACATGCAGAATATTTGTGTTTAATATGCAGCTATTTGGCAATAAAAGACACTGCCAAATATGAATATCATGTTCAACTTATTTGGATGGAAGGGCACCCTGGACCTACCAGGACTTACACAAGTGATCCGGGCCTTTCAGGACTAGACGTACATGGCGACTCTTATAGGGGATGACGACAACTGTGTCCTCAGCTTGAGTAAGACAAACAGACAGAGGGAGAAAAATAGCATGACATAATCAATAATTATAGCAATGCAATAGAGTCAATATAATTGCAACAGAAAATACAAACACAGTCAGGACACAGACCGATTTGACAAGACAGCACCCTTTGGCTAAATTGCAGTCAGACAGGAAGTTGAGATACTTGACCTTTCATTCACATCGTCACAAAATTAATACAAATAATACGGTAATTCAGTCTGAATGTCCTCATTACCTAAAAAGCAAAAAATAACAAAAAAAAACAACAAAATATATAGATTCTATACTTTTTCCTGAAGCATGCTGGGATTTGTAGTGCCCTCGCACCAGTCTACAGGACGAGCCATCACCATTGCAGACGCCGCAGTTGTCCTCCTTTGCTGTGCTCCCCAACTCATGGTCACAACCTACAATCTATAGTAACACACAAGGAAAACGCAACAACAAAAACATTACATAAAAACAATGAAATCCAATTAAGATATTCTGCAAGAAAATACAAAGGAAAATGGGGGAAAAAAGTTGCAGTAAAAGTTCTCATGCTGGGCCCTTTAGACCTTTCATCAAAGTAAATGTTCCTTCATACTATGTAAATGTCATAATCAAATAATCCAAACAACCCAATGGTTTCTTCCATATTCATACCGGATCTATTGTTTGTATTTCTAAGATAGCATGAAACATCCCCTTTGAGCTGATGGTGGGTTTTTCCAAAAATGTTCCCCACTGTTTTCTGTTACACATTATCTGCAACCATCCATAGTTGATTGATGGAGTTTTTTGCAATTTCTGTCGGTAAGACAAAACCGAAACCACAGTGTGATTCTAAGCATGGTGTGAGAGTCCATTAAAATCCTTGTGTGTCTCTGCACACACAATGTCTTGGGACTTAAGTTCATTCAACTGAGAAAAAATGCATAGTAAACTATTTCCTGGACTGTCAGTCAAAGCCTAATCTCAAATATTATTCTCATTGGGTATTCATTTGTAAAGCAGAAGGCATGATATTAGCATTATAGGTCAACTTGTGTGTCGGTTTTCTTGCTCACTTTCAAGCTCAACAATGCCACAGCTTATGAACCAATAAATATATTGTGGTGTTGATAAGAATCTATAAATAAATGTAATGTTTTTTTTCTTGTATAGACTTTTTCTCAGCACTTCCTAAACTGAGGTTTAGTTTGGGGAAAATATACATGGTTTCCGTTTAGCTGTCTTTATTTTTGGTAGAATTTACCTCAAACTGTAAACCCTTAAAATCCATTTTCATAAACATCTAAATATGTCTCATGTTCTTGAAGGATGATATCTGCTAAAATCAGATGTTTTTGTGTTGCTCTGAAAGCTTTTAATCTGTCAAACCGCATAAATACTTTAAATGCATCGCATGTTTGCTTATGTTCTACAAGACTGCCTTTGATTTAATCGAAGCCCGTGACTGTTCATAACTGTTTTGAGACTGCACTGTACATTTTTCTGATTTTCTTAATAAATCCTGATCTAAATCACATGTTTCTTTCTGGGAAATCTGTTTTTCTGAACCCAGAAACTGTACAAATGCCCAAACTCTGAAATGATTTCTACAAAAGATATGTTAAAATAAATAAATATGAATTCCTCAATGGTGAAAACAATAAAGCTATCATATTCTTTCTCCTACCTGGCAGACTCCACTGATACACATGTCCAAGGACTCGGTGTAACAGCGTGTCCCATCCAGCACCTTGGGGGCCAGCTCCACCACAAGGCCCGTGCCCTTGGCTTTGCACCTGAGAGCGCAGGGGTTGTCCGGGTCATTGTACACAGGCAGCCACTCATGGTACTGACCCTGGTACTGCACGTCTGCGTGAGCGGAACACTGCTGGGCACGGAAATCACCGGCATCTGGAGGGCAATCCTGAGGGTAAAAAAATATTTAGCCAGTTTTTAGAATTCGTGTCAAGCATATCACTCTATTGTGTTTCCATAAATCTTGTTTCCCCAACTTCTCACTTTCTGGACCCGAGATCACTAAATTACTCCTTAACCATAAACCTCTGTAATATTTTCACAGTTCCACCACACTGAATTCTCAATCACAATTTGCTTTTTCCACTTTATCTCAGCAAAAAACCACTTGAAAGATCTACTGACATCCATTACATAAAGATGAGTTTGCTGAACTTACCACATTACTGCATGTGCGATATTTGATATTCTGCCCTTCGCAAGTCCTGCAGGAGACAAAATGAGCATGTGGGTGAACTTTGGGGGTGAATGATAAAACAAACCACAATGCACACCAATCATCATCGCCCATGGCAGCTGGTATTTCAGCCACTGACTCTTATCATTTTTTGAATTGCTAAACAGAGATTGGAATCCCACAGTGATGATGTGGCAACCCACAAACATGAAGTCTGTGGTGTGTTTGCAAAGATCTAACAGTCTAATTCACACAATGTGACTGTGCAGTAACACAAGGGTGGATGGTTGGTTTTAGAAGTGGGGAACACAATGAAGCGCATTTATATGAATCTAGCAAGTAACAAATTATGATGAAATCATGATGGCTATCGTGATTTCTGTAAGAATGGTGGTATATCAAAATAAGACAGAGAGTCTACAGTCATGTCTGCACTGCTGTGCATGCTGTACATGGGTATACTGTAGCAGTGCTTTGAGTAAAAGGCCAATGTCACCATGCTAACCTGCTCACAGTGACAATGCCAACACAGTGGTTTTAGCTGGAATGCTGTTTGATGGCCACCATCCTACTTAGTTAGCTAGAATGCAAACTTTTGCCAAAGCGACTGGGACATCCCCACTTCCAGTAGAGATCATGCCTACGGATGGATCATTCGTTTTCAAACCAGCATTACTTGTAAAAAGGAATGAGGATCAAAAAGTCCTTTCAACTTTCACAGAAAAGGAAAACCGTAAAGTGGAAACAGGAGTCCATAGGTACTGATAATACTAGAATATGATATTAAATTCTCATTTGTCCTTGGCGTTCAGTCTTTAAACAAATCCTTCCTTTATAAATCAGGAGCCATACATACAGTAGTGAAGCAGACACAGTATA
This sequence comes from Nibea albiflora, assembly GCA_014281875.1. NCBI lineage: Eukaryota > Metazoa > Chordata > Actinopteri > Sciaenidae > Nibea > Nibea albiflora. The sequence continues at coordinate 11,299,833 of CM024809.1, forward strand.
GGGCCCTCCAAGCTGCGTCTGCTGAACAGATTGGAGCAGTTTGGAGTCAGTTAGTCTCTGCATGACAGTCTACAGTGTCATTGCCCAAATTATGCAGCTAACCACTTATTGAAAATTAGGATTCTTTTGTGCTTTGATGCCGAGTGATGATAAACCACTGATGGTGACTATGATAGGCCAATTATCCGAGACCCCAGTGGAAACTAATCAAAGGATATTCTTTTGAATTTGGAACTTTAGAAGAATTCCAGTGTCATCGGCCCTTAGCTAATCTGGAATCATGATTGGAGGCAACACTGCAGAGTTTGGACTCACGAATGAACGAGGGCTTTAGGATTTTTATAATATTATTCCAGAGAGCGGAGGGAGTAGATGTGAAGTGTGTGGCATGGCAAGAACATTAGACCCTGTGATGAATCCAGACAGTCCACTCTGCCAAGCCAAACAGTAGGTCATGGGGCTTGAACTCAAACAGGAGACTTTCAAAGACTAAAGGAGTTGAGAGACAGGTAGCAAAGATCTGGATCAGTGGGACGAGCAATATATAAACTAGACGTTAAAAAAAGAAGAAACGGGGGAAAAAAAATGAATTTCCCTTTTCATTTCCTCTTGAGTTTGGAAGCTACAACGTGGAAGCTAAGCAGAAGTGGGGCTGCGACTGGGGATTCATCATGGCGTCATCGTAGGTTAGGGAAAAACGACTTGGTTGAAATATCTGAATTCCTGGAGCATATTACCCATAACTCATGGACTATGACCCCGCTCTGTTCTGCCAAAAATACACAAAACACACAACTACAGAGAGTTTGCTCATCAATTAACTACACACAGGACTGCACATAAGTAGTAGTAAAACTACCATTTAGCATGCCAATAACCTTATCCTCAGACAAAAAAAAAATGGACTAAAATCTATTGTAACCATGAGAAATTAATCGTAATAACTTCTTATAATATTGGATATGCAGTAAAAATTTGTCTGGCTCATAAAGTCCATATATATGTCATCAACTCTTCTCGCTAGATTGAAAGTAATTGCAACCAGGGCTCCATAACCTTTGCCATAATATTGATACATATGAGGCGATTGGACACAAAATGTGACTGAGTTTGTGATGCCTGAAATAAACTCTTCCTGTGAGCTCTGCTATTGATCAGTTTAGGAAAACTCTTCATCTAAGAAGGCTAATGGGGAATTGAGAGAGGCAGAAGCAAGAAAAACACAATTTCTTTCCTTTGACTACTAGTTTTTCTCTGTAACTATTGGCCCAGATTGTCATGACCTTTGGTCTAAATATTCATTGCTACTTCTTGCTACTGTTAGATTCTCCTTGACCAACACTTTAATCCATGAGACACCAGAAGAGAGTAATGAGGAGGATGTAGAGTTTCCAGTTTGGTCCCTCAGTGTTGATTCCTTTAGCACTACCCTCAAGCCAAAATGTCAACTTTGCCTACAAGATATCTCTTAATCGAATGGACAGACTAAGAAGATACCATTACTTTGGTCCAAACTGAAATATCTCAACACCCATTGGAAAGATGGCCATGATTATTTTGTACAAACATTTAAGTTCCCCAGAGGATGAAGCGTACAGACTTTGGTGACCTCCTGTATTTTCCATGAAGTTGAAGATGTCTTGATCTGTCTTGACTATTGGATGGATTGCCATGAAATTTAGAACAGATGTCCACGGTGTCCAGAGGATGTTTCCTACGGACTATATTGATCCCCTTACTTTTCATCAAGAATCACAAGCAGGTCAAGTTTGTCAGGTGAAAACTTTAATTTGTACCTTAACGTATGAATCTCCTATTATTATGAATGTCTTTGTTTTAAAGCTAGACATAAGATTTATTTGGGTTTTACATATATAATACACAGATCGTCGCTGTTGATTCTGGCATGACATCGTCTCAGTAACATTGTTAAGAAGAGACGTGTTTTTACCAGTGCACAGGCTTTACAGAGGGTGGTCCGCTATACTGTAAAGTGGAAGACATAATCAACGTGCCAGGCCCAAGTTAATTAGTCATTGCCTTGGAGAAAATTCACTTTTAACTACCATAACAGTTAAAGATAGACTTTAAACACAGCTGTGGCATTCCTTTAGTGAAATTCCAAAACGCCACAGTCATTTAATGCCACTGCCAGTAATTCCTGCAAATAAGTGACTCAATGAAGAGTGAAAACATTCTCATCAGCAATGAGAAGTTTTTAAATAACTCTGAGATACTTAACTTGTTACGTGTGCCTTTATTTCTTCATGGCAGAAGGTTATCAAAGGGCAAAAACGCTCTAAAATGATTTAGTCAAGTCAAAATAAAGTCGAGACTGGCCTCTTTGTATTAAAAGAAATGACAAGTGTTTTGCCAACCCCAAGCCACATTAATAATAGAACGGCAGTTTCTCTTGCCATGACACCCAATCCATATGTCCACACTTGCTTCAAACCATGCTGTTGTTAATAATGGAGATTGTGATCAAGTGAAGTGTGTTGTGCGGGTGGGTCTAATGAGGGCCAGGCGATCTGTGTTTAGTCTGTACTTTGCATGTGCCCTTTTGGGAGGTTGTCTAACTCTTGTGCTTTTCTGAATTAGCGGTCGTTCGTTCATGTGTGTGTGCTTAAAGGTCAGAGAGTTGGAGTGGCATTGGTTTGGAGGGTGTTGCAAGCCCGTTTCCAGTCTCTCTTTCCAAAGAATCACACACGCGCACACACACACACACACAAGGGGCCTTGTGCTTTGCTTTTTAATGACGCCGTTTGATCTGCCACCCGGTTGCAGGCTACTGCTCCCCTCATTCCCACGCAATAGCAGGGTGAGGTGGGTTGAGGTGGGATGGAGAGTCCCACCGTTTGCTCAAGAACCCCATACATTACTGCTACCGCCAAAGGACACAAGAATTTGTAAACATACCCGCCTGGACCTGGACGTGGGCATGTACGTCCACACATGCACACACTACTTACATCACGCGCGGAGCTCAAACCCCAAACACCTCCTAACACGTCCATTGCTTTTACAGCCAGTAGTATTCTGAGGTTTGCCTGACCAAAAAAGTCTGGGCACGCAAAGAGAAACGGCTGCTGCTGATATCACGAAATGAACTCTTTAAAAAGCCATTGACCTCAATGTTTACAATGCAGTACATGGGGGGTCTGGCACTTTGAGTCTGAGGTCTTGACAGTCTTATGCTTCTCAGCCTGGCTTCCCGGTACCAGTACAGACAGATTCATGGTTATGGCACGCTAGAAGCACCATATAGTACATCTGGGTTGTGACCTCAGGTATGATCTGCTCTGTTTTGTCAGTGTGTCTTTGGATAGTTGCATTGTTTTATGATCTCACTAGCTGCTCCTGTTACTGCCGGAGCTCCCCCTGAAGCCCCCAACTGTGAAACAGAGGTGACTTTGGCAGCAAAGCTCACTGGCTACTTTCAGTGAGAGAGCAATACATTTGAGGAACTGTAAAATAGAGGAATGCAGTGAAGTCACCCTACAGCTATTTCCCAGTCTATAAATGTGACTTCTCTATGGAAAACATACCCTCTCACTCCTACTGTCTCCCCCTTTTCTCCTGTTCCCCAAATCCATTCGTAATTGACTACTTTCCCCAGTACACTTGGCCTCCAGATTTCATTCTGAAGCCCACTGAGTTAGCTCGAAGCCGACCAGGTGACTTTGGCACGAGGATGAAAGGGCCGCAAGGGTCCAGAGTGCAAGTTCTAGTTTGTCCCGAGATTTAAGCTGAGATGATGAGCAGTGGGAATCCAACCAATGTAGGTTCATTGCTTACAGATCCCAAACTCTATCGCAGAAATTAGTTATTAAAAGTGACATGTACTTTGGCGAGGGGCATTGATTGTCATGCTCTGATTTCTGAAGAAACAAGTCCAGGCCATTGCTGAAAATCAGATCCCTATTGTCACTGATGAATTCAAGATTTAGGCTCATATGGCCGTCTAGACAGTTTTAGGTGGATGGGCAAGTGATCTCAGTCTACCCCTCAGGGCCTTTTAACAGTCACATGTATTTTAGGCACTCCTATTACAGCCCATGGGAATGGAGCGATTGGTGAGATTTACTCACACTATTAGGGACGCTGTCTGGATTTATTTGGCAGAACGGCCGTGAGCAACAGAAAAAGACTCCCCCCCTCCTCCTTCCCCGTCTTGAAGCTTAAAGCCATGATATGGCACTTTAATGGAAACCATTCCAACCCCAGCCAGGACTTTGCTCTCTAAAAGAGCAGATTACCTCGGATAGTGTTTGAACACACGCTTACAAATTGTCCGTGTGATGTTTTCATTCATCTGAAGGTCAGCGAGGTTCTAACTTGAAGTCACACATTCAATTTGCAGTGTATCCTTCTCTATCCATATAAATAAATAAATGTCCATGTCTTGTGCTTCTGGTTCTCGTTAGAGAAATATTGCACTATGCAAAAACCATGAGCATCACGCGGACTGTTGCTCACTACACTGTAGCGCATACTTTGAGTATGTATCAGACTTCCTGGTGAGAAGTGAGAAGACATAGCCTTACTTGGAACTGAGGCATCGTCTGAGGGAGTATGAGGCACCTCCTCCGCAGGTACGGGAGCATTCACTCCATGAGCCCCAGGCATCCCACAGAGTGTCTCTGTCCTCCTCTGATCGGGCCGTCCGTGAGCTCTACACGCCAGAAAAAGAATTGAGAGATGTGAGATTTATAAACTGTCAAAGACATCCTTGAGCAATCCACGATTTCACCTTTAACATGATAAAAATGAATTATGCTCTAATCCCCCTTTCATAATGGAAGCAACCTGTACTCTTATCCCTCAGCCACGAGTCGTGGCTTCCTCCGCTTAAGCAGATTCTCTTGCAGAGCACGACACAAAGCCAAAAGTGCTAGTTGAGAGCCTGAACTAAATTCCAGGAGCTGCTGAAAACAAAACAAAAGTGCATGTGACAGGATGAGAGAGACTGCAAGGGGAAGTAATCAAAAGCTCTCGACTTTTGCCCCTTTGCATATTTGAAATGACTGAGTCATCCTCCCGATTATGAAATGTTAGTCCGCTTAAACTTCAGGCCTCACTTGTGTGGCTCTCTCTGTTAATTGCATCATGCTGGATTTGGCAGCAAAGGTAGGGATATTACTGCGGGGTCCAAAATCAATATTATGGGAAGATGAATTCTGCGACTGCAAGGACAATGTGCATCTCAGATGTAGAGTGACAGCCAAGATCCCATCCAACCCAACTTTTCACTCTTCTTTGCCTTTCAAGGCTTCTCAAGGAATTTCCAGATTACATTTGACTAGAATGACAGTAGATGTTTATTTGTAAGGCTGGCACTGTCATCTGATGTGGATAATCTGCTCCTCCGTATGAGTTATGTTTCTTTCTCTTGGCTTAACGCAACAGCTCGACTCTTCTCAATGCCCTTTGCAGAACTGAGCGAACCAAGTAAGAGAACCACGTTGTCTGAATACCGGGCTCAGGCGGAGTGAGTTGGAAAATAGATTGCTTTTGCTACAAAGAACAAGGACAACTTAGCTTCGGAGGTATTCTACTCTGCCAGTGAGTCTGAGGCCAAGATCCATTCTACCTGTTGAATGGATAATGAAAAATACTTTGAACTTGGAACTAAAACTGGGACAAATCATCCACCTCCTATGCAGCAGGAATGCGGTTTAAAAGACTAGAGGTGCAAACACATTCAATAAAATAACGTGCCATTCAGCAGAGCTTTCAAAGCCATGAAAAGGAACAGACGGATATGGGAGAAAAGTTATCATTTTCCACAATAACCTCAACACTCGGGCGGTCTTTTTGGTGTTGATGAGCCATGAATGAATATTTCATTGCAGAAACGGTGCTTTTGTGCGTTTGAGACAGCGTCCCACCGCGGGATCTTTACACCACAACAGTGCAGTTTCTGTTTTTGCACGTCCAGCAGAGTTTTTGACAGGGACTTAAAAATGCCAAATCCTGCAGATTAGGAGTGAAATGTGAGGCAACAACAAACCCACTTAACTCCGAGCACACTGAATAAAGGAGTGACTATGAGAACTTTATGTGTAACACCTGCTCTTAAAAAGATTTATGTCCGCTGAGCAGACAAATGGTTTACAGTGAATGTCCAGCCTTGCATTTGAGATACACAGCCTTCAGATTTAAGAGGAAAAACTCAGGATATGCCAAGTTATTTCGACCTCTTTGGCCTCTTTTTCCCAACAGCATGGCATTGTGCTTCGTATACAAAGATGAATGGATCTTGCAGTGGAAAGCAGATACAAGGAAATAATACTGCCTTGATTATTTTTCTTTTGGTCACAGTAGCAAAAACACCCATGCTGCGGCGCGGGGTGGCGGGTTCGCATTATTAAAAGTGCGTGGGGACTGATATAAATGGCTGTCAGTGCTGGTGACGCCTGAGGAACAGCAGAGGGGAACGGCGAGACCTAAACACGCAGCCAAGCGCGCACGCAGCCAAACACATCGGCAGCGGCGCTACTTTCTGCACGGGCCAACTATTTCAATGTTTGGATCCACGGTAAATAAACACAGGCTGTGCTCTGGGCAGCCGGTTAGCACACCACCTTAATTCTCCTTTGAAAAGCAATCAGTGAATTTTGCACTCAATTACTGCTGGGAGCCTTGTGTTGCGTAGCCAAGAGCGCTGGAGGCATAACAAGGCTGGTGAGGAAAGAGGAGGGGAAGTAGATGAAGGGACGGAGGGACGGAGATGAGGAGGTTGTTTGGCTCACTGTGCTGCTATTGTTCTCAACGGAGGCGGAGGAGCACAGGGCCCCGCTAGTCGGACGGCCGTCCTGCTGGGATTTGGATCCAATAATCGAAAGGCTCAGATATCCATTTGGAGCCTTCCTAACTCTCCATCACTACACCACGTCCCACCCTCCCCTGCACTGATCCCTCCAGGGCTTGATCTGCACCTTAACCGTACGATTTACACAACTAAGCATGTGCACTTGGACATATTTGTCCTCTGGTTCGTTTACCATGAGAATAACAGAGCAAACAGAGGTCCCATGGCTGTCACCCGTCCCATGTTTTCACGTCAAGTGGAACAGAGGAAATGAGCGTATGATAAAAGACCAGTGATCTCCATATTATATGTTATTCTGATGGACAGATTCTATTTAAGTCACCTGTCAGCAGCTGAGACTAAGGACATTTTCCTTGAAGATGGAAAACTCCTCGACAGGGGAAAGAAACCCGACTCTGGTGCCTTTTTTGCAGACTATGTCAATATACATACGATGGCCTTTTCAGTCGGCAAGACATATGATATTTGCACATCTGCTGAATCCCTTGTCGTCTGCTCCGCGCTGCACGGCACTGTACTCACCATCGGGCCGCGAGGGAGGACGGCCACTGTAACGTAACAGGGAATCCTAACCTCAGGCAACAACCAGCTCCTCTGACCTGCGCGTGCATGACAAGTCTACTTTTGTGAGCATCAAAAAAACGCAGGAGGAGGCATGATGACTTGTCAGCGGGAGTAAACAAGACAAGGGCGGGTCACACCCGCCGCCACTGTGAAAGCTACTGTTGAAAAGGTCCCAGTGCAATCCTACTGCACTGAGTCACATAAGTCACAAAATACAAACGGCACATGCACACACACTTCTACACAGTGAAGCATCTATTAGATCACATGCTCTCTGCATGCATCACTTGATAGGATGAACTGAAAAGATGCTAAAAAAATGCCTCTATGATGAAAACTAAGGGAAAAAAAGGAAACATTACAGTACCAGGATGAGAAGAGCTGTCACCAGTAGCTTGCAAGATACAAAATCTTGCTCCATGCCTTTTCAAAGTGTGTCACTCAGTCACTCCGGTTCTGACTGTGTTTGTTTGTCAGTGAGCCTGATGTGTGATGCCCTCCTCCCTGGGTCACTCTGTGTGTCCTGTCCTGTCCTGTCCGCCTGCCTGCCGTCTCCTCTCTGACTTGCTCCCGTTCTTCCTCAGGAGTAACTTTGGGAACGGGAGGGAGGGAAGGAGGCAGGGAGGGAGAAGGACTCGGAGTGTGCGTGCGCGTGTGTCTGCATTTGTGTGTGCGATGCGTGTAAATGTGGGGGGAGTAATCTAAGTGGGGGGAGGGCAGCCCCACGAGTCCTTCAGGTCTGGCACACTAGCCAATCAATAAATGGGCCTCAGTCAAGCGTGCTAGTTCAAACAAGGAACTGGGCCAGCTGCAACTTCACAGCTTCACACATTTGTGTGTGTGTGTGTGTGTGTGTGTGTGGGTCCATGTGTGTGTGAGACAGTCAAAGAGTAGGAATAATGGCAGACAGACAACAATTGTAAACCAATTTTCTTCCCCCTTTGATTCTTTCCATTTCTTTGCTTTGCTATCTCAAATTTCTCTCTCTTACTGTATATTCCCTTTTTTCCTCCCCGCTTGCCTCTCTCTCTCATTTTATTTTGCTCATGCCACTGTTTCTCATTTCTTTTTAGCTCTGGACGGCTTTTCTCGGTCCACTGCCAGCTCTCTGTTTTGGAAGTGTCCAAAAGGCTCAGTCACACAGAGCGAGCTAGCGTGTTTATTGCCGCTTGACCAGGCTTGGATGTGGGTTTGACAAAGTCGCTTTACGAGTATCCTGAGAAAAAGCTCAATGTATGCACACATATACAAACACACATCTTTAAAAAAAAAACAAAAAGGAGACACTTTAGGGAGCACATGACTTCATGTCCTGACGGTGTTTTGCTTTACAAGGAGTTACATGTGAGCGCCCCGTGGAAATCAGATGACACAGTCTGGTCACTAAAGCTATCAGGATAGACTTCTCGGCCATGGTGACTTTTTTTCTATTTCTTTATGAGCTAAAGTTCTACTTCAATAGAGCCTTTCATAACATCTGGCAGTTTAAGCCAGTGAACATTTGCACTGTGGAGGTGGGGAACAAGCCAGGTGTCCCCTGGAGGGACAATTCCTCTGGTTATAGAGAAAAACAAGCAGTAAGATGGACAGCTCTTGGCACAGAGGGGAATACACTATACATCAAATAACTAGCCAGTTTTTTTTTTTTTTTTTAACGTTCACAAGACACAAAAACAAAAGCCCAAACAGAAAGTTTGAAAAAAATAAAAAATAGTCGAGTCAGAGTTGAGTGCCAACCAGTACCCCTTGATGTGACTTACAAGGTTGCAGGCTATCATTCAGGCATTTCAACCCCGACGTTCCAAAAACAATAAAATCTCTGTGCCCTTCAAATCAAGACTCCAAATCCGCCTCCCAATCAAACACCAAATCAAAAACCACATAATTGCTATCAATTAAGGCTGCGAGGAATGTGCTGCACTCCAGAGCAAATAGGCAGCAACTCTAATCACAACATCGGAGCGGATGTCTTGACACTTAACCAGTACACACACACACACACACACACTTTCTTTACTTGACTCCTGCACAGCAAACTCGTCCTGAAGTCTTAACTCGCTGCGGACAGTATAGGACTTGGCTTGTTTAATTTGGTAGTGGGGAATGTCTGTACATTCACACTAAACTATCCACTTAACACCGGTGTATTTTGTGGTGCCAGCGGGGAGGGACGTGGATGTGCGCGTTTTCACGGCCCTACACAGAAATTATACCCCCTTGCACCCTTAATCCATAACCTTCTGATATTTACTTTCAGAAGAAATCCGTCTCATATTTGCAAATGTATGACTACAGAAAATAAACTGTGGCATCGATGATGGGCCCGGAGTTTAAAACTAAACACCAGAGGAGGAAATTAATGTGTTTGACTGACACACACTTGGAGCCAGTTCTCTACCACAACATTGCTGGAGGTGTCTCCTGACAGTTCAAACAATAATCAATGAGAAGACGATGAAGTGAGAAAAAAAAATGATATAGTGCATTGTTATTTTACACAAGGGCTTGGATATTAGGTTGCATGAGGGAAGCATGCAAGATTAGGGGAACTGATTGTCCACAGACAGCCATTCATCATCATTCCAATCAGTTATGATAACACTGTACTCCCTGAAGTAATTGCTGGGATCTGGGAACACAGCGAAAGTACAACAGGGCAGGAAAGAGGAGCATTCAGATGATCAGGCAGGCTGTAAACAACAGTCAGATTATCTGAATCACTTCATTTGGCGGTAAAAGTGACTGCAAACTAAATAATAAGGGCACAAAAGACTCTCAAGTGACCTGTACAATCTACAAGACAAGGGTCATATCATGTACAGGGATAGCCAAATTTTAAAAATCAATCAATCAATGGATACATTGAAGTAAGAATGTACAAATGTATTGAAAATCATGCTTTATGTGTTTTTACTACAGCAACACTGAGCTTTGTCCCCAGGCAGACTCACACATTCAAGAATTTGAGGGAACGGTTTGCAAAAATACAATATACAACATAGAAATTGTTAAGTAACTGATTGAATCGATTTAAATATAGTGAAAGTTGTGTTTGTATGAATATTCATGAAAGGTGTCATGTCTTTTTGGAGAGGTCGTCTGCATCGCAGCAATCGGCTCGCCGAGTACCGACTTGATTTCCACGCTTACGAAAATGTAGACATTATATTCCAAGACTGGGCAAAAGCTAAATAGATCAAGAGGCATCAGAAACTCTTCCCAGGTTCCCTGTTGAGATGACTTATGAGGCTGCTGTCCAAAATGTAAAGACTGAACATGCATTAAACGGCCTTGCTCACATACTATCCCTCATAAATGATTTCTGCAGCCCGAATGGAAAATAATGAGATATTAGCCTTCAACTAAGGACCATGATGTAGGAAATCGTACCACAGCTTTAAATTACTATAGTTACGTTGCCAGATCTTTCTTTCTTTTCGACCCTTTTTTTAATTTTCCCAAATAATATATTCTTGTGAAGCAACATAACTGTGGTATTTTCAAACATCGTACCCATGGCACAAATTACGGCGTATAACTTCAGTAAAATTAGTTAAATTTGCTTGGTGCTTTCGCTTTTTGACATGATGATGGACAACTAACTAATTAATCCCCGCAAGTCTGAAAACCGAAGCGAAGCATACCAGCTTTGTGTCCATCATCACTCACTGTGGGGTAAGATTACATTTACAAAAGCTCTCTCCTGCAAAATAACATATAAATGTAAACTGACGATGTTTTCAGGTCTTGTAAAGGGGTCATCAAGTTGGCTTTCCAAGCGGCAGAGGTTTAACAGATCCTTTCCTCTACTCCTCTCTGGAGGAATAAAGGGTCAAATTAAAAGATTGCCATATTATGGGGTGACGACCTGAGTTAACAGGCCCCTGGGTTCTCAGAAAGAGAGACAAATGAAGCTAAAGTTACTAGGGACTGACATTAAGTTACACTCGAGAGCCCAAACCTTTGGCTCCCATGAGGAGACTTAAATGGTTCATGCGGGATAAATGGTAGCCTCCCACCACCCCCACAAACGATGTATGTGCTCCAGCCATGATTTACACCAAAGCCATTGTTTAAAAAGCTTTCTGGGCCACAGTGTAAAATGTTTTACCAGGACAGGGATTTTACGATCTGCAGCTGAAAATCAACCACACTTGCCCTGACCCCCAAAACCTGAAGATTAAAATAGAGATGTAATTCCTTGACAATAAGCTAAATCAAATTCAAGCCAGATGGGAGGTGAACTGCAAAACAGCACCTTAAAGTAAGCACTATCATGGCTAAATGATGCTCTTTGAAACAGGCCCTAAATGGTTGATTTATTCCTCTTTGATAATCAGCATATTTTTCTTTCCCTTTCCTTTTATTAAAGTAACTACTTTATCGTGATTATTTAATACTTGATATAGATAGAGATTATTTGAATTGTTGGGTCTACAAGTGATACAGGCAATATTTGGTTTCAATATTTGGTGGTAATCTGAAGATGACAGATTTACATGGATATAAACACACCTTCTGAGGATAGTGTATCATGGTTTAGGTGGGAGGACGTACACTGCTGGCACGCAAGGCCATTTTAAGGATAAATAATGCGCACAAGGGAAAGATGAACGCCAACTTGGCCTTTAACGGACCCATCTCTGCTGGCATACAGTCTAGCAGACCTTCTGGCTGTAACTCCCCACAGCTCTGCAGAGGAAGACATTTATTCTGCCTGGATATTGGTCCCAGAACTTTTTACAGCATGAATGAAAATAAAATGATTTCTTTCTCAGAGTAGCAGCTGCATAATATGGTCTTGTCGGCTTGCATATGCCCAGAACATCAGGTAAGGTTTGAGTTGGATGGGTTCACGACGGTAGTTTAGACATTTAAAATGGTGAATATAGTGAACATCTGCTAAACAGGACACCGATTAGCAATGGCATCAGCGAATTATAAATCAATGAAATTGATCTAGGAACAGATTTGTTTAATAAGGAGGTTTGTATGAGCTCAGACGTGCTAAATCTATCAAGTTTAAGACTCTACAACCGCACTATGGACTCTGAAATGTTTTCCATGTTCACTATCTATCTTTGTTTAGCATGTTAGCATGCTAACATTTGCTAATTAGTGTTAAACACTAAGTACAGCTGAGGCTGAAGGGAATGTCATTTGTTGTGGCCTGACAATGAAACTGCATGAGAAGTCAGAGGATCACCAAAGTTAATACAGTTCATCCTCAGAGGGACATGAACCTATGTACCAAAGTTGATGGCAATACATGCAATAATTGTCACGACATTTAACTAAAAGACAAAAATGTCAACCTCATGGTGGCCATACTGTGAGGGAATCATCAAAGTAAGTGGGATTCATCCTCTGGGGACCACAGATGTCTGTACAAGATATGAGATATTTCAATCTGCATCCAAATTGTTGACCAACCATTGCCATCCATAGAGCAGAGTCGCTAGGATGGTGAAAAAGTAGGCCAAAGAATAAAGTGTAAGGTTAACAATGACTCCCATGTATCGTAAAACAGTGAGATCATTAATACACAAATGAATTACTTTTTGATAAAGTAGAGGTAAATATCAGAAAAAAGGCACATCTGCTTATTTCAGAAAGTGAGAAAAAAAAAGCACAAACACAATATTTCATAATGTTTTAAAATACTCTTTATAGTGACACTTTGGATAAGCCAGAAACCACAATCTGATCCCACCTGAGCAAGCCTCCATAACTCCACATGCAGCCCACAGCGCAGAGGAGGAACGGGGCACGTAATTAAGAATCAGCAGTGACATTTACTGCTTCCTGAAACTGCGTTCATACGTTCTCGGCACCGAGCTTTTCCCATTAGCACATCCAGGAGAGCTCGTGTGTTTTAGCAACTTTTCTGGTGATCGCACAGGCTGACTCCCTCTACAGCGACCACCCCCTCCTCCGCCCCCCCCTCCACCCCCCGAAATGCCTCTCTCCTTGACCCAACCATTGCCACTGTGGCGTTTTAAAGAGGGTATGACAGGAGGGGATGGGTATAAATTAGCAGTGTAAAGCGGCTAGAGTCGGCTAAACTGGCCCGCCAAGGTGGGCTAGAAGGAAACGGGGAGCGTGGGACCTGCATCCAGATCTGGGCAGACACCAAGCACCGTGGCTTATTTATGGACTCCTAGCCAGCATCAAGCTTAACTGATCCCCCGTGCTTCAAAATAGAGACCATATTGCCATGTCATCTGGATATTATAGCTTTTCACAGTTTACACACATTTTCTGATACTGCTCTTTATTTTCTGAAAACTCAAAAAACACAAATCAGTAGAACTATCTGATTTTAAGACAGCTGTAATCAATATTTATATATTAACAGTGAAGCATGGGGCTAATTTGTAGGTCAGTGTAGATAATTATATATACAAACCCGGAGAAAATGATTTCAGTTTACAACTTATCCAACGATTTATCATCTTTCAGCTTATCGTTTTGTTTTGGGTCAGAATTATCTATACAATTATTCATAATATTGAGATAACAATAAAGCAACGTGTAGAATAAAAACGCACAGTCCAATAATAAAGCGAAAACACCACAATGAGCTCTGCTGGATGAACAACGTGTCTATGCATCCTCTGGCTCCTCGTCCTGTGAAACTGAACAGAAAACATCACCGCCCCATCTGGGGCTGTTCACATTCAACACGCATCCTGGTCTCGTCACTCCCCCCCTTCCCTGAGCTCCTTCCTTCCCGTCTGAGTGACTAATTTGTTTTGGTTTCCTCGTGCATTTCAAAATAAATTACTACAAAGTTACATGCATGTTGCTGATCTGCTTTGGGGGATGAGAGGTGACATTTTTGCATGCGTGTTAATAAAACAAAGAAGCCCACATGGAGAACCGCTCCCTTATAAAGGCTCGTCTGTCTGGTGACATAATGCTCCAAGTCGGCAGCAGTTAATAGATGTGAGGACTGTAATCAGTGCAATCAGTAGACATTAGTAATTAACAGCTTGCTGTGTTTTATCTGATCCTAAAAAGCAGAGGGTGCTTCATTTATCAGCATGGATGCTGTTCCAGATAAAAATCAAATGCGCCTGGGGAACAAGAAGAAACATTAACGTTGATTTTGTTCTTCCAATGCAGTGCTTGTGCAATACATTCAAGGATTCTGTCGAATCTGTCACAGATCAGGCGGCACTTCTGACTGGTGGGCTAATGATTGAATAGTTCAGCTACTGTGACGGCAATCAAAGTTTGGATTATGACCAAAGTTGCCCTCTTGACAGCTCTCAAGCAAGTCAACACAGCGCCGGCTCGTCTGAACTTTATGTTTTTCTTTGTTTAATAACTTTGTCCCAGAGTAGATAGACCCAGTACAAACCCTGGACAGCTCGTTCACGAGGATGCCTGGGAAATCACGCGCTATGATGAAGAAATATTGCAGTCGGTTCAACAATCAACACAGTGAAACTGAGGGTTTTTGGCTGCAGTAGGCTCCATCAGGGTTGCAGAACTGTAAATATGACATCCACGGTCATGTCAGGATCCACAGTAGGAGAGAAGGGAAAGGAACGCAAAGTACATGCATGAAATCAAACTTGTTGCAATTATCTACTTGAAGCAAACAGCTAATTTGAGTTAATATCACAATGCCAAGAGACACAGAACCAACATCCTGACTAATTACCCCATTCATGACGCGGGAGTTAAGAGAAATGCAGTTCAAAGCCATAAAACCAGGTTTTGCACTGCAGACATGAAACAGGCACTCTTGTTAACCTCTTTCATAATTGCAAAACGAGACACAACAGTTCAAGAGCAATTTTTTCGAGCAGAGACACCAAGCAGCGACTCCAAATAAAAAAGGCACCTGGTTTGTCTCAGCGGCTTATAATTCATGATGTGCGAGTGTGGAGTATTTACACTCTAAGTCGGTTCAAGCTTCTCTAGCCACAGAAAGACGTGTCTGATCTCCTGTATGTGCTACACGCAGCTAAGGTTCCAGTTTTTAACCCCCCAAATGAGTCACATCAGTAACATGTGTTTTCCATTGCTGAAAATATATTGTGTGTTGTCTTTGGCTCGGAGACAATCAGAGAAAGTGATAGTAACATGATAAAGGTGGTCAAAGGAGGCTTTAACCCTTGGAGCGTCCTCTGAAATCTGACATTTTTCACTTGGCTAAATAATGATGCAATAACGAGGAGAGCAAAGGGCCGTGTGTGCTTCAGTTCCTTGTTATGACCCGTGGCTGACCTAAAAATATGGAAACGATTAAAGAAAAATGGATGACACCTCAAGCATATTGTTCCAGTTCCCTTTGAGAAAGGCAGAAATTCACTGAATCTTTTATACACATACAATTAGATTTTTCAGCAAAACACATTTATTCATTTCCTGATGAAGGCTCGTCCCGGCCCGAAACATGTTGGCTTTTATTATTATTGTTGTTCTAATGTGAAATAGCCAGTCCTGGCTTGGACCTCTGTCTTTCCTACTTCCCTTTGTTGATCATCCTGATCACTGCTCGTATGATAATCATTTCAAATGGCTATAGATCAGGCTTTGAAAAGCCACAAAAAGAAAAAAAAGGGAAAAAAAACAGAATAATTAAAGTTAGGTTTGTGGATGTGAGGAGCAAATTTGCAGAAAAAAGTCAGACTGTGTCAATAAAATCTGTGCAAGCCACTAACAAATGCTTGAACTCGTGGCTTTTGTGAAGATCTGAGGACATATTTAAAGCAGAAAAAATTACAAGTACAAATTTGGCGTTGATTCCAGCTATAGAAGCAGGACTCAAAAAAACGTCACATTTCAATCATGTCTACGCATTCAAACTTAGATTTCGCAGCGCCGGCGAGTTTCAAGTTTCATATCCGACCACCAGCTTTGAAATCATTTCTAAGCATCACTTCACAAGCGCAAAATCTTATTGACCTGTATTTGATTCCATAATCGGACACATGACACAAGGTCTTATGCAACACTGTATGGACCCTGTCCATTACTTGCCATAGTGCTGGGAGTGCTGACAGCTCTTTCAAGCGGCCACACTTCAACACATCAACTGGGCTTTGTCCTGCAGCACCCACATTTAGAGAGAGGAAACTATCCATCAGTCTGCCACAGTGCAGCTCTGCAATCAAGCATTCCTCACCCATATGCTTCTGTAATCAGCTGAGCAACACATAAGAGGATGCAACCAAACTGTGAAAAAGGGAGGCACGGAGCAGATGATGACATTTATCTATGAGAATATGTCAGAAGGTAGATGAATAGATCATAAAGCAGTCATTACATTTGGCTGACATTAGCACTGTTTGTTAACGCAGTATGAACAGGAAGGGCAAGGAAGCGAGCGAGAGACAGACAGTGAAAGACGTCCTGAACAAGAGCAAACGAAGACAGACTGGAAAAAGAGCCCGTGCAGTGAGTCATTTGAACCATCCTCACTTCCATTTCATCTGCATTTTCTCCCTTTAAGCCTCTCTCGTTCTCAGACTGTCACTCCATCAAGTCTTCTTTTCTCTTTCCATGCCTCTTGTATAAAATTCACTGGATAGCACTGGAGCTATTCGGCCTGTCTAAACCCATTGAGCAGATTGCAGATCTATATGGAAAAGGAGCACTCACGAGGCCGTCACCCTGCCCTTCTTTTTCCAAAACCACTGGTATATCAAATACAGAGCGCCGACTAGTAGGTCAACAAGGAAATATGGCCCATGGGACACATATTATGGTTTTTCACCAAAGCCTCAAGATAAACATGATTAAAAAAAAAAAAAAATACCCACCCTTCCCTCCCGAATTTCCCCTCAGAATCCTGCCCAACGGTGAAGATGAACTTTAAAGTTACTCTTTGCTGTGGAAAAAAAAAAGCGGGACAGGAGGCTGTCATAGCAACGTAATGCCAAGTTTCAAGGAGCTCAGTATCCAAGAAGTATTACCACAAGATAATGGCAAAAGAAAACAGCTGACATCACTTCTGTGTATGTAACCAGAGGCGAAACAGGAGATCCTCGCCAACTGAAGAGGAGGACCAACGTTGCCAACTGAATGCTGTACTCAGAGCTGTGTGGAGAAATCATTCAACTGTTTAAGAGGTATTAGATCTGTCTTCACTAAGTGGTAATATGACGCAAGCGCGAGATTATTTTGTGTTTTTACATTCATGGTGTAATGTCATACCTGTCAGTGGTGTACAAATAATATTTTAGAATTTGCCTGTCAATTCTTTCACCAGTTTGGTCAGGACCAAAATGTCTCAACACTTGGATGGATAGCAATGAAAAACATTCGTGGTTCTCAGAGGATGAATCCTACTGATTCCTTTTGTCTTGCGTAACCAAGAGGTTGACGTTTGTGTTTTTAGTGAAATGTCTCAACAGCAACTGCCTTGAACTAGCTCAGGATGAATCTTGTCAGTTGTTTTCAGTGGCGGACGAAGCCAAAAAGAATAAGTTAAATAAAATTACAAGGATCTTCCACGGATACTTTTGCACTGCGCGGCCAAGACCAAGTGCACTGGAGACTTCTAACAGCTGAACTGCTGACTTCCCGTTTAACCCTGTGCTAACTTAAATGAGGACAAAATGATTGAATTATGGGACTCTCTTCAGATATTATTGGATCAAATTCTGACAGTGAAAAGTTAATTTGTGGGGGTTGTATTCACCTGTCTACAGTGCTATATTTCACAATGTAAACTCATGGGAAACGGGCCTTTTGTAGCCCTTGTGCATTACGTGATGAACACTACTGCTGTCATTACACAGTTTGGCCACTATGTCAAACTGACCCAGTGCTCTCCCCATGAGTTACTACCCTGGATGTACAGTGGACTCTTGGTTTTGTTATATCATCAACAGATGACATGACTCCTTGTATGGACGTGTGTGGTCGCTTGTAGCAATGAAATATCGCTCAGCTCTGCACTTCTTGTCATCTCTCTGAGATACGGCACCTTTAATTCATCGTTGGAGTTTTCCAGCCGGTAACTTTGGCAGTGGTTTTCCAGCAAGAAAAGCACACTGTACGATACTTGCCCAGCACTTAATGGTAAAACGACAAAGTAAGAGCTAGGCTGCTGAACATGGTGGGACATTTAGCAGCTTTTAACACCAACCAATTTTCTCCAGGGGTTGGTGGAGACCAAAAACAGAGCTAGAAGCATAACAGTGGGTCAATTTTGCGCGCACCGTTTTCTTCTACGGCCCCTAAATCAGGCGTGTCAAACTGTTCCACAAAGGGCCGGTGTGGCTGCAGGTTTTCCTTCCAACCAAGCAGCAGCACACCAGACTTGACTCATTTAATCAGCTGATCTCAGTCTTCAGAGAGTTGATTGGTCAAACTGTGTGCTCTTGGTTGGTTGGAACAAAAACCTGCAGCCACACCGGCCCTTTGTGGAACAGTTTGGACACCCCTGCCCTGAATGGACAAATAGTTATCAAAGGTGAGGTAGGTGTAAAACTACCGTTCAGTGAGCAGTTTCAGGATGCGGTCATGTACAGCACATAAAGTTCTTTTCCCTCGTCTTGAAGTCTGTGGGTAGTGATTGCATGGGGAAATGTCAAATTATCTATGATATGGAGTTACAGGATTTGTGCAATGATGATAGGTTGCAGCTTGCCATGGAAGCCTAGTATCTGTGCATCTGAGGATATTGTGGGCAATGTGTTTGTGCGTGTGAGAGGGAGAGAGACAGAGAACAAAAGAATGAATGAGAACGAGATGAGAAACTACGTGTGACATCTAGACGGCGCGTGTTCGCATGCCAAGTAATACATCATCCCCTTAAATACACTTTGAGAAAAGTCCGTTTATATTGCAAAACTCACGCCTCAGGCTATGTTCCTTTATAGCACTGTTAAAATGTGGAAATCACATCAAGTTACTCTTTCACAGTTTACAAAACAAAATTACCGAGTGCACGCTCATGAAAACAGAGCCTCATGTGTCCTCCTTAAGGTTAGCATCAAGTCAAAGCATGCCCAGGTGATGGAGAGGGAGAGGAAACATTTGGATGCCTGAGTGAGGAGTAACCGCACAGGAAGAGAGCTGCAATGGATCAGTGCACCCCCATCCCATCCCGCTCCCACATAAAAACCCCTCTACCCTGTTTTCTCAGGAGCTTTCGGGCTTACAGCTGTCTAAATATGCTACTGTAGTGAACTCCCGATCGGTGAGGTGTTACACAGGCAGCGGCTGTGCAGACAGTAAAACCGAACAGCGGGAGAGGAGATGGAGAGGGGAGAAAAGGAAAATCCATAACATGTTGGCCATAATAATATCTTGACCTCTAATAGGAAACTATTTTACAAACTATTTAAGATCCTCTTTGGTATTTTTTCAAAGCATGAAAGAAGAAAAACAGCGAGAGATACCGTGAAAATGCACAGAATTGTAAAGTGTGTGTGATATACATAGACGTACAAATCAATTCTGAGTGACAGTCATAAAAAAATAGAAGAAAACAAACCAAAAAAATAAAACAGCACCGGCTTCTCGGTACCTGAAACGTTTTCTGCAGCTCAAGAGCAGCATCTTGTGTCTGAGAGACAAAAGTACAAGTCTTTTCAGAGCTCATCTCAAAAACTGATGGGTTGTAAGGACAGGCTGACTGAACAGCAACCATTCAGATTCTTAAAATCTTGTTTAGTAATTTAATTATCTTCTTTTTTTTTTAAATCAGCAGACAAAGTGAATAAAAGACGAGCCAAATCTGTGAAACCTTTACAGAGAGTCAGAGAAAAGAAAGAGGAGAGACATTTCTTAGCGGGACAGAGTGCTAAGATATCAATTAATAATATACTGCAGGAGTAGGGTTTCTACAAAAACCCTAAAGAGAGGAGGACAGCTCTCTGAGCTCCAAATATCAGTTTCAATGCCTTGCTGCCTCATACAATAGCATTGGACACACACATAGAGAGTCCATGGGAGGTGTACAAGAAGGACAAACAATGGCGAGACTTGTCTGGAGTGCTCGGGGTGGTTGGAGTCCTCTCATGTGTGGTAGAGGTTTACATAAACCCATAGCTCCTGGCATCGGACACAAAATAAGAGGGTGTGAAAATAAATCCTCCCTCCCGCCCACCAGACCGAGCAGACGTATCCATACATCACACGTGCTGTACGAACACATTTTAAATCATTAGCAGACACTTTGCTTTGCCGTCGTCATCGAATTCTTGCAAATATAGATGTAAGGACATACACAAACAGGATTTGAAAAGAAAAGCAGTCAGCGGGGCCCCCCTCCCCTCCCGTTTGAACCCGCCTGTGCATTTGTGTGTGCCAGACAGGAGCCGCGGGCTGAGCTCATCTAGAAGGGCTTCACTCCGCGCCCTCTAATTGGTGTCTATTGCAGCCTGCCGCCATGCAATTGAGGGCGAAACAAGCGCCAGGCCTTAAAACCTCATCCCTTGTAACCCCCGCACGCCTCCTCCACCTCCACCTCCCACCCATCACTCCATCACCCGTGGCAGCCCGGCTGAAAGATGGACTCGAAGGGAAGCTCCTCTGCCGCTCTTCATCCCCCTATCATTATCCCAGTGAGCTCATTCAGAAAATACTGATTGTGAGAAATGCTGCTCATTTGCTTGTGGTTCAACCTGTAAAACCCGCGGCGCCACAAATCATAACCTAACAGCATACGGCGCATTCTTAACTTTGAGGAAATAAAACTGTGCTTAATATCGCAGGGGTCAGTAGGAAAGAGCTGGGGGGAAAAAAAAAGAGAGAAAGAGAGAGAAACCTTTTTTTTCTGTTCCAATATTTTTTCATTCCTAACTGAACGGAGATGAGCTCTCGTTGCTTTCTGTGCAATATTAATGATTTCTTCAGTGATCAAATGATTGATGGCTTTATATTGTTACCGCAGATATTCACATTTGGCTCCGCGGCAACGCGAAGATTAATACCATAAATCACAGACAGACTATCTTTACAGACACGCTGTAGAACAACACAATGCAGACGTTTCATCAGGGGGACAACGTAACCCGAATAGTTGTCTTTAGTCAACTAACACCCTGGCTTTTGGCCTAAGGCCTCCAGACAATGTTTTCATCGCGGGACCTTCATCTTGCGCTACGGGCTCATAAATCTGGAAGCTTCAATGCTCCGTTGGGTCACCTTTAATTGTGATTCTGAAAAGAGAAGAGCTGGGGAAAAGGAATCCAGGACGTTTGCACACATACTGTGGGAGGATGCACGTCCCGTAAAGCACCAGATGCTGCTCGATAAAGGACTATTTTTTGTAAAAGCTCTGGATCTGTACTGACTTTTGCATAGATCGCAAATTCCCACTGTTTAATTCTGTTATTGAAAACAAAATGTAAATGTAATGGGCAAAAGCATGGCAAAAAATGGTGCCTAAAGCCATCCAAGACAAAGATAAAACACACACACACACACACACTTAAATCCTGATCCTTTAAAATCGCTTTGGCATCACACACAGGCTTTGACTGCTTTCGCTGCGCTTAACATATCAGCTTCTCCATATTCAGTGTCCGGCGCATGCATCTGGGAAGCATCACTGGAATTAATACCACGTTCCCGGATGAACAGAAAAGGCCTCATTTCTGGAAGCCTCCGCGGTTTCTACGCTCGTGTTCAAATCAGAGAACAGGCGGCGCTCACAATCAGCCCGAGAGCATTTGAAAACCTCATGCATCAGCACTCGGGGGCAAGACCAATTAAGGCGCAACCACATCGGAGTCGTTGTACAATGGAGCGGGTAGCATGCATGATCTGTGGAAGGCCACAAAGCCATGTCATCTGAAACAAGCTGCCTCTGCTTACATGAGATGTTTCTGGAGGGAGAAAAGTTTATAATAAAGGCACATCGCTGATTAGGAGACATTGAATATCCCTCAAACACATCATGTGCATTACTCATCTGTGCTTCTGGGAACTGTGCTACCGTACAGGTTATCATTATACCGTTTGACCTTCCCTTGGATGCTTTGGTTGGCAGAGGTCTTTGTGTACTTTGGATTCGTTAGCACAGCTGTAATTTTGCAATCAAACAAAACAAACTCAAGTTGATTAGCAGAAAATCATATATTTTTAACAATCGCCTTTTTAAAAAAAAAAAGGCCATCATGTACTACTTGTGATAAAGCCAACTAATATTTGGCCAGAGACATCTAGTCAAACAACCAGAAGATGAAGAGGAGATGTAACATGAACATCAAAACATCTCTCCAGATGTCTCTCTTGTCTGTAGGAGAAAACTTTAACTTTGACTAACTAATAATATATTTAGAAATATAAATGAATACATACATTTGATCACCTGTTTCTAGGCTGCATAGTTTATGCCATCAAATTATATTCAGAAAGTGTTTTATGTATTTAAAGCACACTTTTAATGTATTTTGGAATGTTGTTAGCCACTTAAAATGGTACCGTACTGATGGGACTTTAAAGTCTGTGTCTGTGTATAAATGTGTATTCTGAGTTTGTCAGACAAAGAAGAAGAAGAAAGTGTTATGAACCACACAGCCAAAGTTGAATGATTAAAAAAATCCACAAGTTTATGAAATTAGGTGTCAAAGTCAGGTAAGAATGAGCAGTATTCTCAGCTCCAGGACTGTGGGGGCTTCAGAAAACGACATGACTGACATTGAAGCACTCTGAGTGAGATGAATTAATCTCTCTGCTGGAGGGGTGCAGGGTTATGCTCAGGGTGGCCTGAGCGTGTCATCGAGCCACCCTTTAAGGACCGCCCACAAAATCCTGGACTGAAAACTGGTGAAAAACTGTTTTATCCTCCACATTTCAGTGATATATCGTTCAAAGTCTTTTCACATGTTTTCAGCAACTATTTTCCAACATATTTAATGTATTTTGAAAGAAATATCAGAATAAATATCTGAAATCAAAATTTTATCTCAGTTTCATTATTTTAAGATGTTTAACTTTAAATATTTGAAAAAACAGATAAAGCTAAAAAAAAATATATATATATATCTTAGAAATCTTATTGAAACAACACAACACCAGTTTGGTGGATATTGGCATGCACAAAACAAAACAGTATAGTCAATTACCTCACCTCTCTGGGTCTATGCAAAATCATTAAACATCAACACCAGTTACACTGGAAAAAATGTGCATGTGTGTGTGTGTGTCCTTTCAGTAAGCTACTAGAGATGCAGGGTTAAGCAGCAGCCAAGGACCATAAAATTGTTCAAGAATACAATTTACAGACTAACTGGCAGACTCCACTGCTTTATGCCCTGCAGAAGATTAGTGTGTGAGTGAGTGAGTGAGTGTGTGTGTGAGAGAGAGGCTATGAGGCAGCGTGATAGTGAATGAGATACTTAAATGAATCTTTACTACAACCTCAAGAGATCGTTAGATGATGCTAATTTGAAGTCAAAGGCTTACCTCCATGTTATATAAAGATTTGGTGTAAGTATGCCTTCTTGTGTTGCAAGAACTGTTCACTTTTCAGCTTGGAAGAGTGTCAGGGTCATTATTCAATTTTGTGGTTTGTGAACAGATTACTTTCTCTCCCAGGGCTCCCTTAGAGTGAAAACTATCTGTGTGTGTGTGTGTGTGTGTGTGTGTGCGCGCGCGTGTGTGTGTGTTTGTGGGCCTGCTGTAGGTCTGCGCACATATTCTTTTATGGTCTTGATTTTCTCATGTTTTTCGAGTGCTTACACCAGTTTAGAGTGATGAACCAGAGAGAGACCACCGCGTTCTCGCTGCTAAGATCAAAACCTTCTTTCAACGTGCAGCAAATCAGAGATGTAAAGTGAAGCGCCGGCCGATTAAAAGGACCTTAAAATCCTTCAAGAATACACAACTTAAGCTCCGTCTGTTAGAGGAGTTTAAATGACATTTTTGGAAACAAGCTTTTGCCGTCATCCAAAACAAGGTAAAGGACACGGTCGACAACAATGCAGCTTGTTGGACAAATGTTGAAATACCCTACCCTACAATGTAGGGTGTATCTAAAGGAAGGGTTAGGGTTAGTAATAAACAGTAAACTACAGTAGTAAACGGCACAATAATCATTTGTGCTACAAGGGGATAATGTTTGAAAGACATCAAGACGTAGCGAGAGAAACCTTTACACACTGCAGTGTAACACGTTCTCCTTGTACCATTGCTAAGCCTAAATATCTGATGATCTGATGAATGATTATTTTCTTTATTGATTAATCAGTCGGTTATTTTCTCATGGAATCTGTTTGTGATGGGGAAAAAAAAGTCTCAACACACGTCTAAACGTCTTCCCAGAGCCAAAAGTGATGTTTAGAAATTTTATTTTTTTCTCACTGAGCAAGAATCAAAACCTCAAGTTATTCATCTCCCAATCATATAATAAAGGAAAACACTGAATCCACACATTTGAGACAATCTGAGCAGCAATGTTTGCTTATAAAATAACAATTAATATATATTTTTTCTTTCCATACTTTAATTCCATACACTAGCACAAGCCAGCAGTACCTGAGCTCATTGGGATCCTGAATCGGGGCTGTAAGTGTTGACTGACACCAACTCCTTCAGAGATCAAATCTGTGACCTTTAAATTCCTTCCAGCAAACCACCCGGCTGTACTGGAAACAGCGAGCCAGTAGTGCAGAGAGGACATGGCTTTTCAGGTAGGAAAACTGGAAGATGTGTTATGTTTGTTCCGCTACTATACGGTACATGCCCAACCGCTACCACACAGAGCCATTAGAGCCCACATTAAAGACAGGGATCCGTTTTGGGTTGCACGTTGCCCACTGCTTAACCTAAACTCTGCTCCGCATGGGTGGCAGGGATCCTTCAGCAGCAGGTTATTACTGCTGTAACTCAGGATAAGACTGTTGCTTACACTGGATATTAGCTACATACTGCAAACTGCCTGAGCCAAGTGCCCACTATGAACACCTCGTACAGAAGCTTACATTGGACGCTGAAGTTATTAAGAGTAAACTGCCTCCCACCAGTTAGTCGGTTTATGTCAAGTCAAGGACCACAAGGTGAAAAACAACTTGTCCTTGAGATGTTTTTATTTCAAAGCAACATCTCTGATTTTCTTCTTGTAAACAGCTGTAAAATCCAAGAGCTTGGGTGGGGGACCGTCCAGAGCAACAACACGTTCGATTGAGATGTTATTGTTTGGCCGCAGAATTTAATTCATCTTATTACTCTCTTATTCAACCAGACTCGAACCACATTGATGGCAAAGGTCCTGAATGATCTTCCCCCCACGCGCCCAAACACACATGCAGAGGCAATAACAAAAAAAAAAGAAAAAAAAGGATAATAATAAGAGGCTTAATAGTAACAATCGCCTCCACTTGGAGGTAATGAGTGCGTACTGTGCCAAAACCCAGAACTAAGACATCCAAAAATTCCTGGATGAAACTTTTTGGCATCAACACGTCCCTATTGTACAAGTGTGTCTCTGTTTGTGCATGCCTGCGTAAATGCATGCCGAACGTGGAGTAGAACACAAACAGCTGCAACAGGGAGTGTGACCCGAAATGTAAACAATTAGAAATCAATCACTCGTCCAGAAAATGTGTGCGTGCCTTCACACGCCGAGGAGGGGCAGACGCTGCAGAAGGTGAGGAGAGAAGAGGGTGAGGGCGACGGCGCGGAGGCGGGTAGGTGGGGGGGAGGGGGGTTAGCCATTAATCAAAGACAGTTTTGGATGCTGTGCGTGCGCAGGGCGACACGCGATAGCGTTGAATGCTACAGGCTCAGAAATCACACACACATGGATTCTCGTATAGCGCAGTACATGTACATGGCAGCATGCAAATACAAACAACTATGGGATTACATGAGGGTAAGAGTCTCTGCAGATGGGAGTGTGCGTGCAACGGTAGCCAGCAACAGACACACTACTGGCGGCATGCACTAACACACACCCACATTTGTTATGTGGGTGTTGTGGTGAGGTCTTGTCCCTAGTGGTATTACCTCAGCAGCAGCACTCCAGTACCCACAGTGTACTGGTGCGAGACCACATCAAGCGTGGGGGAGATATTCGATGTGGCACTCCGAGGGCCAAGGCTTTACTGAACACATATGTTGATGGAACAAACACAGGGGTGAGAGAAAGATCCTCAGTCCAAAGCCACGTGGCTTTACACCACATTCACCAGCACTCAGCACTTTCTTCAAGAGCGCTGGGACCGAGCCTCCAAACAGCACTAGCATGTGCCAAACACAAGTCAGACAGCCAAAGCGCACAAGTCAGGAAGGCAAATGCCTCCTAATTTACTGTTCGCCTGTTCAGCTCTTTCTTTTTCTTGTTTTAAAATCACAATGGACTTCATTTCTAGCGCCGAAAAAGTGTTGTCCTGAAACTAATTTCTGCAGAGTCAGGATATCTTTCAGATAGCTGGCCATGCAAAAACAAACACTGGCATTCATGGCTAACTGGCGTCACAAAAACAGTTATTAGCTCGGTGTTTGGACTTCGGAGTTTCCAATCCAACTACAGCACGAGCAGTTTGACATAGAGGCAGTGTTTCTAATAAACAAGTTAGTCAAGAGCACGCAACGTGGACAGATCCAGAGAAGTCGACTTAAAGAAAACAACTCTGACGGTGAATAAATGAGCAAAAAATGATGATTTCACAAGATGGGCATGAGACACATTGTGCCGCTAGTGAAAGCTCTCCAGCTCCACTAATTTATGTTTCTAGTCTTCCTGCATGTAATGTATTGATGGGACATGAGTCAATAAAAAGAACAGTGCATCAAAGTTCAAAAGGACAGTAATGATCAAATTTCTTAAAGAAAGGCAAATGATACGTTCAACTTGACAGGAAATACACTTTTTGCTTTCTTGCCAAGAGTTAGATATGAATATTGATACCACTGTCATATTTGTATGATAAATATGTAGCTACAGCCAGTCGTCACTTAGTTTAGCTTAGCATAATGAATGGAAATGAAGGGAAACAACTCGCCTGGCTCTGTTCAGAGACATTAAAACACCTGTGGCGATGTGTGGCCAGGTTGTGACACACATTATATAGCTCATAAAAACCAAAGTGAAGTTGTTGTTTTTTTTGCAGGGTTATGTGCTGGACTAATTCTTGGACACGAGTAGTGACTTCCTGGAGTTTGCACTGGGTGCCTGACAACTGGTTCCAGCCAATAGATTGACATCAGTTTTTGTATATTTCCCAAAATACTTAAGTATTTCTTTGAAAGGTATTCTGTGGTGATTTGTTTTTTGTTATTCTTGAGTCCTAATAAATATATTGATTGCATTTGCCTCATAAATCAAATATTTTGTAAGATTTCATAACCTTCTGCCTTGCCTTTGTTGGTGCATTGCTGGAACTTTTAACATGTGGAATAATGTCAATGTCATGTGGCTTAGAGATAAAAACAGAACATGAACCCACTATGTCTGTCTTTGCTCATTAGCACTACTAGTGGTCAGAAACTCCACAGGCTACCTTTAAGGCTATAAACATTATATACAATGGTTAAATATTCAGAAATCCCCCAGAGCTTTAACTTAAAGTGTTGTTAACCCCAGGGGGCACAGCACGTAGTGGAAAAAAAACATGAGTCTAAACATCCTCTCTGCCTGCCAAAACTAACATACCCATCCTTTTAATGAAGACAAATGAAGTGTTTAATTGTGCAAGACTGTTGCCCTTTCCACCTGGCGCTGCATGGAAAACACAGCTGCCAAGGCAGCGTGCAGCTGAGAGATGGGCCTCTCGCTTTGCCGCTGCCTCGGCCACTAAGTGCTCCTCTTGGTTGCCACCCCGACTGGCCCTTGGCCCCACTCGCCCAACCTCAATTACTCCAAACTCTGACACCCTGCCAAGAGGCAGAACCGTCTCGGCTTTTATTCACCCTGAGGAGCTTTTAAAAAGGGAAAAAAAGAAATGCCCCCTGACTGTTACTGCCTGAGGTGCAATTGAGCATGTAAAAACATTAAGGCCCGAATTGCCTGGCATTTGACAAAGAGAGAGAGGCGGGAGGAAGAAAGGAAGAGACGTCTTACGAAACATCGAACATGTAACATAAAGACGAGAGCGAGAGAGAGAAAAGGTGAGGAAAACAAAAGAAGGACATAACCACCATTCCACGAAACATGTAAAGACAGGCTAAGTGGAAGTGTCCCGACGCTGGGCCTCAAATTATTGCTGCAAAGTGGGGCTCTCATGACTGTCATTACCAAATACTGTCACAACCCATAATGTCTTGGCCATTATGAGTGTGGATAACACAACGTGTGACCAACAGCAGCATTCAGTGCATTCTGGCTCTCAGTGTAGCATGTGGGACTACAAGATGCACTAATCAATCATTTTTATACTGTACAACTGACCAAATGACTATGCGTAATGAGCAAGAAGAGATTTATCAGCCAACTCCAGAGTTCGCCTCAGTTTAACAGCCTTTTTTAGCTTATCGTTTTAGTTTTCTGGCTGATAAACTTGTCTTTCATCAACCTTGATCTCACCAAACCAACTAAACAGATAAAGTTAACAATTAGCCGGAGAACACAGCGGAACATTTACCTGCAAAGAGTAAGACATGTCTCTCAAGAGTTGGTGGAGACCAAAACCAGAACTAAAAGGAGACTAAAGATCACACTTCTGTCCGATCTTTTGTTTCCAGCTTGCTCTGCTGCACCCTGGTGGCAGACTACTGCAACTTTAAACAGAATCGTACAGCTCTGCTTCGTATTATTGTGTAGGATTTGTTTTAACGGCAAAGAAGGGAGAGGGATATGTTATAACGTCAAAGACTTTGATATCTTTTGACAAATCTAAAATGGTTCATATAATGTGATGACAGATAGGTGTGTTAAAAGCAAAAACCATACGTTGAACAGCTTAAATGCGAGACCAGTGCCCGTATGGGAAACTTCACTAACACACAATACAAGTAGAAAGTGAAGTGAAACATGTGCACGCACACACACACACACACACACTCTCATCTGGTAAATGACGGATCGCCTTTCAGTAACCCACTTTAAAGTTGTCTGTTGACAGGCCGATCATATTTGCCGTCTAGACTTCAGCCAGCTGAGGAGAAAACCGTGTGGTGCGTCTCTCTTTCTATCTCCTTCTCTTTTTTCCGAGGGCTGTTTCTTTCTCCTCTTTCCCAACTCTCAATTTCACGTTCTGACAATGATTAGGAGTTTACAACACTTGTTCTCCGTCCTCCTTTCTTTTCCCCCGTTCTCCGTCAATCACCCCGAGGTTGAGCAGTAGCTGCCACCTGTGCACCGCCTTTGGAGCAGAACCTTCCCAAGAGATTGGATTTCAAACTCCACTTTAACCTTTACAGTTTTCACTTTTACAGAGACAAACAGCCACAGATCAGTTATCTCCCCGCAGTCAAACAAGGCCGACAACAGAGAGTTCGTCAGCACTTTAAAAACATATTTTGCAGGGTTTTTTTCCATTTGTTTCTGCTCAGACTAACATGCTGGAAAATTTCATTCATGGCCAAACAATGAGTGGGCATAGTCGGAGTGAGATTTATGACCAGCTTCTCTGTTTATCTTCACAGCCTTATTCATTCAGTCATGTTACGGAGAAAGAAAAAGACTTTCTCAAGACTCAGCCGCCAACATTTCAGCCATCAGACCCCCCACACACTTCGATTCAGGAACTTCTCAACCCAATAAACTTACTTAATATTTGTTTATGAGTACTGGCATTCTTGGAGCTCTACAGTACATGCTTGCCATCACATAATAAATATGGGTTAATTTACAAAGGTATGTTAGGCCTTAGCTGTTTAAGACAGCTCTATTCCATCGAAGTAGCTCTTGCTGAGGCCGCCAGGAAAAACACTTTCCTTCAGAGAGAACAATTCATCTGTGGCCCTCTTGAGGGTTAGGGTAAAGGGTGCTGGGGAGGTCAGTCTTATTGCCCACCAACCGACCCTGGCACATACTCGTGAAAGTTAAACAAGAGAAAACGAATACACTTTGGAGTCTGAGATCCGCCTCCTGGGTTGCTCGCTAATTAAGCTGCATTTGTCTTGGCTTGGAATCAAGCTTAATATTGAACCAAGATCCAACATAGAACAGCGCTACAGGCGTACAGAGACCGAAGTCAACTGAGTGCTGAAAGGAATCACAAGTGTGGCTCCTGGGAGTCTGCAGGCTCCCCATCTGAAGACATGTCAGCATCATAGTAGCATTCAAGAAGCCATTTTTTAACCTGTGCCACCCTTCAAATTGTTGTGAGATAGACCCCGTAGGCGGTTACGTCCAGTTTAACAACTACCAATTAAGTTCTGACTGTGAACATCCTGTAAAAATCATCCTAGTCTCAAAGAGTAGCGTTCTGTCATGAGAGTTAAATGACAAGATAGATACCTCACTCGTGCCTGTGAAGTAAGTGTGTAGCTACTGTAGAGCCAAGCAATTAGCTTAGCTTAGTAAAATGACTGAAAGCAGCAACCGGCATCCGAAATCTGCCTGTAACGTTTACTTTAGTCTCTTTATGGTAAGCTAAGCTAACTGTCTTCAGGCTCTAGCTTCATATTTAGCATGCCTGGATGGATGCGCTATCTTCTTCTCATCTAACTCTTGAGCAGAAAGCAAAATGGCATCTTATTTGCACCTGTGTTGATGAAAAAGAAAACAATGCAGCCAAATTCAATCTAATAAAATCCATAAAGAGCAACTGAGGCTTGGACGACATGAATACGATATGTGGGAGCAGATATATAAATACAGTTTGGTTTGAAAATCACTCACTGATGCAAATTCAAAAATTTGCTTGAGGTCAGTGCATCATAAATCACACCGCTACTTGGTTACAATATAAAATCCAAATGCTGTAAAGATAGCTGCTTGTGGTTTCTAACTACAGTACTGTAAGCATGTACCACTGCATTTACATTCTTGACTCCTAACAGAGCTTGTAAATGGGTTTTCCATTAAGTCTGCTGTTGGGATACTAAAGGCCATCTTAAAAAAGCAGAGTCACTTTAAGATACTACACAAGCACATGAATATTACACATTTTATAACAAAGGCAGTAGGTCCAGAATGATCTCTGATCCCCTTTTAAAACTGTAAGGCTATCCTTCACATGTGAATGTTCATATAAGCCCTCGTGATCCTGCTTTAAAGTCTGTTGGTGAGTTCAAGCAGATCGTCTGTTTCAAAAGAAATGTTCCTATATTTGATCAGTGTTCAAAGGGTGTAGAGGGACGCTCAATGTTCTATAATGTTAAGGTCAAAGGGTCATTTAGCGAAGCGTGGAAGCTTGTGAAAGGTGCGGAGGAAAGACTTTTAAACTTTTAACCTGACGGAGGAGGTCGAATGTGTGGGTAGGTGCTAAATTACATAATGTCCTCACAAAAAGAGCATTCCTGTTAAGATAATGTCATACCAATCAAAATCCTTTTGGTCGGTGTTTCCAGATTCCTCTCAAGTTGCGCCAGGACCAATCGCATCACAAAGGAATGATGAGATAGGTGAGCTGGACGTCGATTTCTGTGACAACAGCCGCTCCATCCACCCCTCTCTCCCACCCCTCCCTCCCACCCAATTAGATAAAACATCTGGGTGAAAGGCCGGCTTGAGAAAACCGCTACAGCCAGGACTCATGTCTCATCAAAGGTGATGACAGAGTGGGAGTAATGTGATGCAAAAAAAAAACAAAAAAAAAAAAGCCACCCCACCCTTGAACGTGTGTGTGAACAAGTGTTAAGTGCGTGTTTGCACGCGCTGCCCTGTTTCACATCAGGCTAGGTCAGCCCGCCCTTCACTCCCAGTGTCTCACGTATCATCATTCATGTGCATTCATTACCGAGGTGTAATAAGGCTGATTTTTCACTCCTCTGGTGTGGCGTGTTACATCAACACCCTTCAACAGATTTATTAGCTGATTTAGTTTAATCGGAATTTCAATTTATTTCTTATCTCAGTTGAAAAGGGGGGAAAAAAGGTGGAGGTTTCAAAATTTGAAATCAAAACCGATGAGAACTGCGTTTTCCGACGAGGCACTTACAGGATCTTCTGGTTTTTGGCTGACGTCATGAAGGGGCTCTTCTGGAAGGTGGTCCCGTCGAATCAGGGTGAATTCCCTGATGAACACTGCGTCCCCATCGTTGGCCCATACAGCAACCTGAAAAACAAAGTGTTTTTTTTTAGAGGTGTCCTGCAGGTCAGCGCACCACCTTACTCACATGCGCATTCTTGGAGAAAGATCAAGGAGCCGATGTGACGCAGACAAAGGAGGTTATGACGGCAGGGTTTTCAAGTGTATAAACACTTTACACGGGGTTGGACGGCGGCCCAGTTCATTTCAAGGAAGTAAGGAAGATCATGGACGTCATGTTTGAAATCTGCTGAGTTTTAAACCATTGCACTTTTTTGGGCTTCCCAAATGAGAGCAGGGTTTGTTTCCCAGCACACAGCTCTACTGCAAGTTTGTTACCTCTGCCAAGGATGTGATGCTCTAAGTGACATATGTTTGTCTCTCTTCAGGATTACAGAGAAAATACTCGCTAGATTTTCAAGAAACCATTGGTGGAAGGTTGCCGCACACGCCAAGGAACAACCTGCTAAATTTTAGAGCCGCGCAACTAATTATTTTTCACCTTCATTAACATTGCGAGATACAGACAAAGGCTACAGTATGTAGTCTGTTGCTGGCAGATTTGCATGTCATAGAAAACTGGACTACCTTGGTGGAGGTCTGCACCTTCCAAGTGCCCCTCTAGGAGCCAGATACATTAAACCAGAGCCCAGTGATGCAACAAGCTGTTATTCATACCACATTATTTCCACCAGACCATGCTATTTCACCACTCCACTCTGGAGCAATTGCGATTGGTGGGAAATGTAGGTAAATTGTCGTAAGACTTGCCGCTTGCAATCGTTTCCTGAGCATTGTGTGTTTTTTCTTTGGGTTTGTGCTCTCAACCGCACATCCCCCTTGATGAGGGGAATCTCTGGAGGAATTCACAGCAGATGAGATCTGATATCAGAAGACGTTGTAACCCACCTCTTTGGGGAGACGGGTGGGGGCCATCTTGGATAAGGTCCATTAGCAGCACAGCAGGGCCCGCATTCTCAAGGATGCACAAATTCACAGAGCGGGGGCCCTCAGCTGCTCTCCGTGGGTCATAAACACCCTGTAATGACCTGGGTCAACTCCTTGCCCCCCGGGCCTGTGCCAAGGAAGAGCGAACCAAGAGCAGGGGATGTGGGTTTGGGGTACTTGAGGTTCTTCACGTTGTAGGGGGTTGCGGATTTTTAGTTGTGGGGCGGAAAAAAAGAAGAAAAAAAAAGAAAGTGCTGCTAAGCAACTGCAGCAAAACCTACACCAGCTATGTGTGGGAAAGAGCCACGCAGTGGACTCTTAAATAAGACAAATCAAATCTGGTCGAAAGCCCTACACTCAGCACTGCTTAGCGGCAGTCACTTACACAGCGGCGGCATCTGTAACAACACATAAGTCACTGCAGTAAAATGTGGGCAAAAGCCTCCTCGGATGACCAAGATCATAACGTACAAGCGCATTTTTTTGTCGGGTATGGATCTGCACATGTGGCAGCTGTTGAGCCGCAACGTAGCATTTTGGTTTATCTGTTTCTTTAAAGATGAATATGGGATCAAATTTTACCATTTCTCATTAGCCACCTGCAGAGTCACCGTGCGGAGCGGTCCCCAAAACAGAAACGAGATGTACGAGCGTGAAAACTCATCCTATACCTGTGAGAAAGTGGTCAAATACATTGGTGGAAATTTAAGACGGCACATGTTTGGCAGATTGACTCAACAGTTTAAAGTCTTCTTAACTATATGTACCCGAGAGACTTTAATGCATTTAGCATGGGAAACCAAATAAGTGATATGAAAAACCTTTATCAAAACACACCCTAGTAATGGACGTCTGAATAAAACATGAGATTTCTGCTGACACGACTAACGTTGCACTCAAGCGTGTCCGGTCTGCCACTGATGCTGAAAATTAAAATGTTGCACATCTACAGGCCAGTGGTAAAGCAAACATAAGTCGAGTGCACGAATATTAAGAGAAGCTTTGCTAATGTATGTGTGCGTCAGCTAAGATGTACTGAAAACCACTTAAGTGACCAGATGTCCTTGCTCGAGGCTGAATGGAGGCCCGGCTGAGATGAACATACCGATTGTGTCTTTCTCAAGAGATTTTTTTTTTCTCCCCTCGTCTACAGAAGTTATTTTCTCACACACTTTAAGTGTCTTAACACCAGACAAATCTGATAACCATTTACTTGTCATTTTGAAGTTTGCATCCATCCTCCTTTAAAAAGACGTGCGATATGCTGGAACCGGACTGAAGCCACAAGCTAATGGTGCATGACAGCTAAACTCTCCCTCGCTGGAGTCTTAAAAGGGGGATCTTTCAAATCCGTTTCCCTAAGCAAACAAGCTGGCTGTCCAATGCCAATGTCAAGCATCCTGCATACCCCCACTGGATTCAACCATTAGGATCTGGCAGAGAACTGAATATTTTCAAAAAGGGTCCAAGTCCTGGGTTACAATGTCATGCAAAGAAAAGGAGTTGCTGACACTGACAACATCCCTCAGACACAAACACTATGAAATACTATTATATACTATTAAAAAAAAGCTGCCTGGATTACTGAGTTACATTCACTGGAAACATCTTTTCACAAATACGGGAAGTGTGGCATTCCTGTATAGCAGTGAAATTGTAGGGAGGAGGTAAAGGGAAACATAATTTGTTTTTGTAAAACAATGAAAAAGTTAAAGCATCCAGTGTCACTGTTCGCCGTTTCAGCATTGAACCCAAAATATGATCTTTCCCTAACTTCAACGCTGCTCTCATTAATACATCTAGCAGCGGGGCTCCAGACTGAGATGTCTCGACAACTATTGAATGGGTTGTCTTTTGCACAGACGGTCGACGTCGCTCGAATATGAAACCCAATCACTTTTCATCTAGTGCCACCCACTGGTTGAATTTTTTGGCTTGCTAACACGCTGAACTGCGATGGCAAAACATGGTAAAAAATTACAGCACGTTAACACTGTCGTTGTGCAAATGTCCTGCACATTGACGTTATCATGCTAATATGCTCACAAGTGCATCCAGGCTAAACCGCCACCGAGAGCGGATGTAGATTCTTGTAGTGTTGTTATAATGACAATAAACTGTATTGCGTTTAATGTGAAAGGTTGATGTGACAAACCCAAATAATTATTTTCTTAACTTAATATTTTAGCTTCATGGCAACTTAAATGTTTATTGTAATAAATGTCATTTTCAGTTGCAGCAAGTGGTGAAAAATATCAATAATATCAGAGAGAATGCAGGTTTCAACATGCACTTGTCTAAACATAATCATAAAAGCATTACTCACTCTTTAGTTGCCGGGAGCAAGTATCATAGGAGAAACAAATAAAATACTTTAAAACCTCATGGTTGATTTTGAAGTCCTGATAACTCCAGGTTGATGGCTTAAAGCCCACTGTAACACACTGCATGGAGCCTCTTTGCTCAACGGGATCTAATGAGTGTGTTACATTTTGTGGGCCATGAGCATGCGCTAACTCAGGCAGTGTTTGAGTTTATTTGACATGAACATGACAGAGGTTAAGAAAACACACACTCCTGGTTTGTATGGCCGCCCGTGATTGAAAGAACCAACTCCAACAAGCATCCCAATCTCCAGACCAACACATGGGAGGCTCAAATCCAATGTGTGGGAGTGTGTATGTACGCGTCAATGTGACAAAGGGCAAGGGTGAAAGTAAAACAGAGAAGCAGGCCGGTGATTCATTAACCTCCAAGGCGGGTTAAATTTCAAAGAGCATGTCTCAACCAGGGACGGGGAGAGGAAGTGAACTCAGGGGCAAGTCGGGTCCTCAAAAGCACATAATCAACAGTAATAACACCAACCTGATATTATAATTGAGCTTTCCTATAACCTGGTGCCAGCTTCCACTGTTTGGGTGGAAACTGTGAAAAGCGAGTGACTTTTACCATGCTCCACTAGGCCAAAACCTGGACTTATGTTTCGTGCACTGCTGCCTTTGATTAATAAGACTCCGTCCAATGTTTAGATAAGGACACCCCTTTTTCAAGACTGGCTCCTGTCTGAATGAAACCTAAGAGGAAAAGATATTTTTGCTAATCCACTTTCAAGGGGATTTATGTGAGCTTTCACTTAACACATTTTGGAGGAGGAAACATTGTGGCCTTCTTTTCCTCTCGTTTCCTCCGCTCCTCTTTCATAAGCTAAGAAAAGGGTGCCCTTCTCATTTGAAGACTTTTGCCATATCTGTCCCTGGCCCCCACACATCGATCCTTTAGAGAATTTTTCCTCTCACAATGAAGGAACCGTGGGATTATGATGCACTTAGTTTAATATTACAGACCAAAGCACGCTGCTACTTCAGGATTTAGAGACTGATAAAGGTAAGAGTCATAAAGGCCATGACAGCGTCTTGGCTCACCTTCGGCAATAAGACACCCTTCAGTCTATAAAAGGAAGAAAACACTGATGGTTATAATTTTCACTTGAGGCATTCAAACAAGATACCTGCAATGCAACAGCTCATGACTAAGTTCTCTGGGAAACTAAATAAAACTGAAACGGCACTTTCATCGCGTTCTCTGATTCCTGATGGATTGTTTAGTTCTCTTAATGTTCCTCCTAAGACTGCCTTTGAAGATGCACCTTCTCCCAGACTTCTCTGCCAGAGCTCCCTCAAACTTGATTTACACGCACCGCTATCGGTCCCCCGAGTGCGGTCTGTCCTGCGAGCGTGACGAGAAGAGTGGCAAAGAGCTCAACTTGTCTCCCTCGCTGCCCTCTTCAACTCCCACCACTTCTCATCTCTAACAGCAAAAGGAAAAGAAGCCTCGGTCGGGCTGGGGCGGGGGGGTGTGGGAGGGCAGTCCACCTTTGATAGATGAAAAGTTTTCCTGGCGCTGTCATCACATCCCTTCGCGCTCACGCTCTGTTACTCCCATGTTTTAATGTCTCACAACGATGCGTGGTACCTTCCTAATGAACCATGAGCGCAGCCTTTTAAAATCCCCATGAAACAGCACGTCGCCTGTTTGATTTGATGCGTTTCACGTTGAAACTGGTGCAGAACACAATACAGGTACGGATCAGTTAAAAGTGTTCAACGAATGGGAGACAAAGCAGTGCTGTCAAAACTCTTTTATGGGATTACTGACTGGGATTTTTATCCATGGTCACATAAAACACTGAAGTCTTGACTGAAGCCACATTTTGCTCCTGACAACAAACGCTTGCACACTGATTTTTAACCGATATAATGTTTACCATGCTCATCATTTTAGTTTTAGCATGTTAGCACGCCAACATTTGCCAACAAGCAAACAAAATCTGACAGTGGACTGCCTGATCTGTAGGCCAAGCTGTACAATAACAACGTGGCTACAGGGCAGTTTGTCAGTGATTTTCACTTTCACATTTCAACCTCGTTTTCAAGCACACACATGAACACAGATAACCTGATATCAGACATTTCATTCTGTCTCACACTGCCAATAGTATGACACAAGCCAAACAGCAGACCTGGTAATATTTCAGCCTTTATTGCTTAATTTTAAGAGGAGCGCACTCCTGAGACCAAGAACTCAAAGTAGTGAGGTCAGCCTCTCTGACATTTACCCTGGCTAGTTGTATTTTTTGTAAATATTGAAGTGCAATCAATTGCTCCAACTGTTGCAACTCTGCATCCTCCATATGATTCCAAAAATGGTCATCTATAGCTACAGCTGTTTTTTATGGATTGTACCAGGAAGACAAAACATAATTTCCATAACATCATCATAAGGGCGAAATGTAGTCCATATATGGTTATCACCAACAGCGGAAGACAGTCTAAGAGCCATCATAAAGCAATTATGTGATAAAACAGCAACTCTATTGGGCCCTCGCCCTCACAGATGCCTCATGAACTTGAGGAAAAGAGGATAAGAGACTTTGACCATGCAGCCCTGAGCAGCAACGTAGTTTCTTCCCACTCCAGACACTGTATGACAGGCTGTGCAGCACAGACACAAACAAGACAGCTGGATGTGAGGTGCTTACTTCATGGCAGTGGAATCACCTGAACCTGAACACTGCAGCCACCCAACTGTCCAGCGTCGGCACAGGCATGGTGACAACGCCAATAAATATAAAAGTCAGAGGAAGAGGAGCTCCAAAGACTGGTTCCCTCCGGACATGGCCCTCGCGAGGAACAGGCTGCATAACGGACAAAAAAACTCAATGGACCGGTCACAGAGGTGACACCTGCCAGGCTCTCGGAGACTGCCTACAGCACTTGGAGAGCATCTGGTCTTCAAATTAGCAAAAGAGAAGAAGGAGGTGAGAAAGAGGTTTTCATTACTGTAACAGAAAATGCTTCAGAATTCAGATAATTTCGGGTACTTTAAGTGTAATATTTTATCTTATATTTTATCTATATTTATCTTATCAAATAATATCATAATGTTAAAAAACACACCCTTGTGGTGCTTAGTTAAATGTGTAACATACAGTATGTGATTAATACCTTAATTTGAAGAAAAAAAAGTAAGTTAAAAAAAGTTCTTATTTCCAAGACAAAGTTGCTGAAAGGGTTTATTACTATTCTCTCAAAAACAGAGCAAAAATTCAGGCATCATTATCTGTGTCTGCTCAATAACAGATGCGCACGTCATGGATCAGATGTGTGACACATGTCGTAAACCTGACAGTTGCATCATGATTCCATGCTGGACTTCAGCCTGCGTACTTTTCCACTCATGGACACTCGCAGAATGACACTAAACGACTGAATGCTCTAACAGTTTATCCTCCTTTAGGTGTTCTGTTCGTCATCGGACGGGAAGCAGGCAGCAGGACGTCAGCACCTTCCAGACTCGGCTGGCAATGACGCTGCACGTGTGACTGTTGGTCATTCGACATAAGTGGCGATGTAAATGTGAAACTTGAAGCCTTACAGTTTCAACAAGATGTGGACTATTCAAAGCTTTGTAAATATGTAAAATAGTTTTTTTGCTATTCCATATTTGATTCATATAAATTCTACATTATATGAGGTATATATGAATAGTGTGATCACTAACGTCACTGATGTTCATTTGTGATGATAACAGCATGAAAAGCATGAGGAACAAACACAGAATTGTTTTAATGTTAAAATAATACTTGCTCATTTACTCTCTTGACGAGAGCTGAGGATCGACATCACTCTTATGCCTGTGTGCTAACTGGAAAGCCATTAGTCTTACATAAAGTGGGACAAACACCGGAAACAAGGGAAAACAGTTTGCCTGCAGGTAAAAAACAAAACAAAAAACTCCTACCAATAAAGCTGATGTTTACAATTTAATATGTTGAATCCAATTGAACTTAAGGGGGCCAAACACTGCGGTTCCTCAATCCAGACAATCATAACAAGTCAGTCCCCAAAAGCTAAAATTATATCTTCTAATGTTTGTGTAAAGTAAGATTCAACCATAATGATAATAAAATAAAAATCACTATTTGTGGCTGTTTTTATGCTGAGCTAACCGCCTCCTTCTTTGCACAGACAAACCACTTTTATGGGTATGCATCTTGCAGAGCTCTTGATGCAAATTCCCCATATGTTTAACTGTTCTTTTAATCCTGTCTTATATTCTGTATTTAACGGGCCAGTGCGGGTTTATTGTCTACAGTCTCTCCAGTTAAAAAGACAAGAACAAAATAGATGGCTGCAGAAACAGCTCCCGTTCTAATACGTGTCCCGTGTTTTTTCTCTCCGTATAAGGCAACAGGATAACTCATCTGAAGAGGTCATCATCGATCATTTTACACCATAGTTGTCACCAGTCGTTTTTCTTCGACTATCCGCTGGCTTTTGCGAGAATCCCTTTCTGACCGCAGAAAAATCAGCCTGCAATACAAGCGCAGACCAAATACTGTAATGCTCACACCGGCTGTGTCCTTACAATAAATCACGATTCTTCACTGGTGAGCTGACCACAAGCTGCCTGCAACTTGAGCGCTTGACCGGTGTGCGGCATTAGCAAGTAGCATATTTCCTGCTAAGTAGACAGGTTAGTCCACCTGCTCGCCATGTGTGGGGGCCACAAAGGCTCATCGTGGAGTACTTTAGTGAGGAGCTAATTATGCGGTGGGACACCCAAATGCTGACTTCTCCTGACTTACAATATAAACAGATGGGGCTATGAAATCCAGCGCCGAAGCCTTTTGTATCCCATTAGCCCGCAGGAAGACATCTCAATGCAAAAATAGCTTCACCACCAACATTAATCTCTGCACCAGACATGATGCGGTTTCCCT
Source organism: Nibea albiflora (assembly GCA_014281875.1). Classification (NCBI taxonomy): domain Eukaryota; kingdom Metazoa; phylum Chordata; class Actinopteri; family Sciaenidae; genus Nibea; species Nibea albiflora. Next base: position 11,340,517 of record CM024809.1, read on the forward strand.
GCTCAGGTAACGACGGCTATTATGTTTAATGTGGGGTTTTTTAATGATGCCCTCAAAAAGAGTTCTGACAGCTCAAAAGAGCTGTGACAATGCCAGTACCGGAACATACTGTAAGACCGCAAGAAATGTTTTTTTTTCTTCTTCTTTATACGGTACATACTGTCTACCACAGATGCATGATTCTGCATGATTCTCTCCTCATTGGTGTCGTTGAAATACCAGAAAGTAAAGGAGATATGATACAGAAAATAAGCAGAACAAAGATCCCGTTTGGCTCCTTTTAAGTCGGTGAAAGAAAGCACACAAGCAAAACAGCTGTGCGAAAAATGCCATTCGGATTTAGTGGCTGAAGGCCTCCATACAAGGGTGGATAGCGGCATTAATGGTCAAGCTATATAATAATTCTGTTGAAAATGCTTATTTAATTGGCACACAAACTGAGAAATTAGCTATATAGAAACCAAACCAGTTTTTTGTACCAGACTCTAAACATGTTTATTTCTGCTGTGAAGCTAGATTGATTTTTTTAACATGGAGGCTTATGGACATTGACTTGCTGTGTAATCAGCCTCAAGTGGACGTTTGAGAAACTGTAGTTTTTGGCACTTGTGCATTGGCTTCACTTCAAAGTCACAAAGGTTGCCGCTTGGTGAGGATCAACTTTTTGTGGAGTCTTGCCCTAAGTGGGAAAAAAAGACAGGGCTGTTGAACAGACAAATTACTGGATATTTTAATTATCCAAACAAGGTTAAAGCAGGCCTTCTGAATAAGACAAAGCATAGTAAGAGGCGACAGAAAAGGGCCTGACCCATTGGGTCATACAGTATATACAGTCGCAGCAGCAGGAAAACACTCCCAGGGTTCCCACGGTGACACTAGCGATGGCAGAATGATGGAGCAGGGGAGGAAAGACCAGATCCGGATACATCACATGTCATTTCCTAAAACCTGTCAGCTCTTCCTGCTGCACCATGCACAGAAGGAATGCCACTGCAGGATCTCAATGTTGAACTAAAAGCCCTAGTGAAGTGCTGTGGCTGATACGACACATGCTCAAAGTAGAGACCCAAAAACTTCTTTTTTTTTTAAGTCAACACATTGGTGTAGATGGCGCACAAGCAGTAGCTCATGGTGATTATATAAAAGAACTGAAAGGCTTGGATTGTGGTACTGAATCATCAAATTCTTTTCCTTATTCCCCTGCGCTCCAGCATCACTGGGCCAAGCTCCTCGTCCAATGAGTGAGAGAAAAAGAAGCAGCTGAGAGTCCTCAGCTGGACTTGACATAATAGCTTTGCTTTAAAACATCCACCCAGTTTTCATCTTCCATCACACCCACTTAGAGACAAAAAAGCCACTTGTTTCTCGGACTACTGCCTCTGCTGATGATTGATGGCCTTGGCCCTTTGTTTCAGCCCCCTTTTGATTCCAGCATGTAACGCAGCCGGGAACGTTATGTAAGAGCATGGGAGGGTGGACAATCATGACCAGATCACGTTTTCACAGGGTGAGACAGAGTTAGTTTCCCTAAATCATCCATTTTCTCCTCCTCTGTCTTACTGACCTTAGGCTCAAAAGCAGATTGTCCAAATCCATCATTGAGTTTCCCACCACAAGATGCTTCCACGTGTTATCAATTACAATGAGGGGGCAGAGATAGGTAGTCTCAAGAAACCATCTTGGCTGGTATTCAAGTTTAAGAAATGAAGTTCAGTGACCTGATCTGTGGAAATCTGCGCAAAATAAAATCTATCAGGATCATATGAAATATGACTCTGCATGTGGCCAGCCCTGGTGCAACAAATTAAAATTACACACATTTAATATTACATCATTTGTGATAAATGCAATTGAATAATGAGCTTATGGGTCTCATCCATTTATTCGGGGAAAGCTATTGTGCACATGAAATATAACCAAGGAGTGGAGAGTTGAAAAGTTCCTTTAAAACACCTTTGAGCAACATTTCAGTCATGCTTACACCATGATTTGTAAGCACCTTGATTTTCCAGTCCATCTACATTCATACCTTCACCTATGGTCATGAGCTTTGGGTATTCACAAAAACAATGAGATTGCGGATACAAGTAGCCAAAATGAAATTCCTCTGTAGGGTAGCTGGACTCAGCTTCAGAGTCAGAAGCTTGGACATTCAGAAGGAGCTCAGAGTAGAGCTGCTGCTCCTCACGTCAATAGGAGCCAGCTAAGGTGATTTGGGTATCTGATTAGGATGCCTCCTGGGCTCCTTCCTTACCTAATTGGTAGGAGACCCCGACCCAGAACCAAGATGGCTCTCAGAATCTAGCTTGGGAATGCCTTAGGATCCCTCAGGAGGAGCTGGAATGTGTTGTGTCCGGATGACGTCTGAAACGGCCTGCTAAGCATGTTGCCATCGCGACCCGACCCCGGACGGATGGGTGAATGAATGCAGGGACACCAGCAAGTCAAAATTGTCACATATCAATAAAATGAGTTTTAAAGGTCACTGACATGTGCTAGCATGCTAGCACGCTGAGCTAGTAAGATGGTGAACTGGTCAAAAGTATACAATCCGAGCATCAACGTGGCTAAATCACTCCCTATTTATTATAATGCACTATATTTACCCACTCCCATTTTATTGGAGCGTCTGAATTATGAGTGTAATATTTATGCACTATAAAATTGCCACAATGGAATGAAGGTACGCATCTCTCTGCTAACAATCTCGTAATGGAGTAAGCTGCATTTTATAGCTGTTAAAATTATTTGCGTGGCACTTCACCCGTCAGTGACAACATAAAATGCCATTGATACTATAGTTAAGGGTTAGGGTTAGGTCTGGAGTGTCCTGCTAAACCTGCTGCCACCGCGGCCCTGGTTAAAAACGGAAGAGATTGGATGGATGGACCATAACTAACTCTGAAAGCATCACTGAGAACAATCCCTGCTGCATAGTGGGAGTGAACGCTGCATACTATCACATTAACACAACGCTGGCAGCGGTCCAACCATCAGAGATGGACAGAGTGGAGTCTGCAGCAGCTGTGTGACAGCTCTCCCTTCGCAGCTTTTCATTAGTCTGATCGATTGATTGGCCCATCTGCAGGCTCCCCCCTGTGGCGTTAAGTAACCATGACCACCGCGAGTAATTAAGCGGTGTGTGATCGCGAGTGTGTGAACACAAGACCGCCTGCCCCAACAAAAGCAGCTACAAAGATTGATGGTGTCGTGGTGTGTCCAAGAGTTATAACTAAGCAGTGGATTTAAATTCAGAGTTTAAGTCATAACCAAATACTGCACACACACACACACACACACACACAAATACAAGCATCTGTCCTCCTTCATCATATCATTTCACAGGAGGATTTAAATTGACAGCTGTGTGGCACAATTACAACACAATGTTCCACATGTAGTGGGCCAACGAGTTCACGGTTCAGTACATGTGTGCTGCTGCACAACTGATTCAAACCACCAGGGTAATTTCACACATAAAGGTGACTGTCACTGGATGATTGATGAGATGAGTTTATATGGGGTTTTGTTGTGGCGCCCCAGAACTTCTCTGATATTCAGATGTTAGTTATTTTAGTAATTACAGAGGTGAAATTAAATATTGTTCACTCTCTGTTACTGAACAGATGAAAAACTGCACATTTAAAATCGCTCAGTTCACTATTTTTTTCATCATGATAGTTTAATATGACATTCAGTAAAAAAAGACCAGGATCGTTTTAGTGGAAGAACTGCTGTTTTTAGTCTCAAAACAAACATCCAATCAAGAAGGAGTAGGAGTTCAAGTTCGAGATCACTTAACCAGCTCATCTGGTAATGTTCATACTGACCTGTGAGCTCAAACTTACCATTTACTGTATCAGGCTTCAAAAATAATCACAAATGTTGTCTAAAATGAAAATGAAGTGTGCTGGATCTTTCAAAGTCTGTGTATACAGTGTCTAAAATATCAAAAAGGCCACAGAATAAAAGTCACTCAGCAATTTGTATTCCATTACAATATTACAGAAAAATGCCTAATTTCCAATTTTATCCATTTATTCAATAGAACATCCCATTGTTAGACCCTGCAGAATTGACAGTGGCAATGTCCCAAACATGGATCCCTCCATGAAATGCAGGCAAAGCCGTCCATGCCAGACCTCCCAGAAGACCAATCCAGTAGTTTTCTTTTAAATAGACAAAGAATGGACCCGGCAAGCTGTTGGCCTGAATCACAACCACACATCACTGACGGCCAAAGAGATTCAACTTTGGTGGTGTTCAGAAAGGTACTGTAAGGGGCTCTTTGATTGGGACGTGAGCTCGAGAGAAAAAAATGCAATTTGTGAAGACCCTATTCTCATGCCACAGCGTGGGCCAACAAATTTGTTCCGCCGAGTTTCCTAAACTGTTTTCGCCGACATCAACATGCGCCACGAAAGCCCCGGTCCTCTCCAGAGCGCCGTCTGCGGTTACCACGGTTGCATTCCAGCTCCCAAATTAAGCCCCTCATTTGCGGAGCTGCCTGACCATCGAACAATCTTAATTTCCATATTCTGTGGCATTCTCAAGTCCTGATCTCATCTGGCTGGCAGCGAGGCAAAAAATGAAATGCTGCCCTGCCTGTAGCGTGGCATCTTTAACTGCCCAGCCCTCCGCTCCATAATCCACACTCCATTCTTCAATTGTTTTTGCATTACTAGAAGCCAGCTGCACACTGGGCACAAAGTGGAAAGAATTTTGGATGTTTACCAGTAGGTTTTCTGCCTGTTACTTAAACCTAAACTTACTTTCAATCGCTTTCTGTCTACAGTGTGTGCACATCCTTCAACACCGCGTTTAGGTCTAATTAACTGATTTTGCAAATTTAGCGTCTTTCGAAGTTGTCCTTAGAAATTTTAGAACGCAAATCATCAAGTTGTGGCCCGGGGTGATGTTCTTTGAGGATTTGTTTGGTGGTCTTTAAGTTTTTAAAAGCCAACATCCTCCGTTGGGCCGCCACATTAAGGATGGTAAACCTATAATTAAGTTTATTACATTCAGTGTTGGCTTCACTCATTTTTATTATGTCATACCCACCGATGATTATAGGGATCTATTTAATGAGGACATGTTCCTTCTTAATGTACAGTGTAACTTACAGTCTCAGAGCCTCTGCAGTTAAAATGTCTTGTATGCATGTATGTTTGTATGTACAGTATGTCACTACATCTTGTGGTTGCAGGCTGGATGTATGAATGATTCATACATCACGCTCTATGCTACTTACTACAAATAACCTGTGATTTATTAAAACTATAAATAGTAAACATGTATGACGGTGGAGCAGGCAAAAGTACTGACATGCAAGGGGTCAATTTAGGGTGTGCCTGCATCTACTTATGAAAATCTAGAGCTATAGAGTAAAACACAGGTTTTTCCATTCAACCTGGGGCAGAGAAGTTGAGCCAGATTCAGCTTTTGGAGAAATGCAACCAGACATCACGCCGTGGTGGCCAATCTAACAATCAGACCGGTCAATCTACTCCAGAGTCGGCCTGAAATGTCACTGAAAGTGGACGACATCCAAGTGGAGTTCTTGGACTAAACCATCAGACTCTTCCTGTTGTGCTCTGGCTTGGTTTCTTTCACATACCAAGCTTCTCTCTGTCTGTGTCAGGTTCGTAATCTACGCTGCAGAATAGTAACAACAAGGAGTTTCCTTTGGTTTGTGTGCAATGGTATGATAAAGAGAGATAGAGAAGTGTGGTTGAGTGACGTGGACAATGAATGAGGGCTTTGCCTGATTTGATCTGAATACAGCCTAAATGTGGGAGTGGAAATCTGGCTTGTCTACATGTAATCGCTTCCCCCATGACTGAGAACCATGTATACAGATGGCTTTATAAATCTGATAAAAAAGATTTATAGGCATATTTTTGTCTCGAGTTGACAGTGACAATGACAGAGTATATGCATCTGACCTCAGTTGAAAAGAAACACCTGGAGAGATTAATGCATATCTACATAATCCTATTCATAGCTTTTGACAGATGCCTGTGTGCATCTGGCAGAGGCTCAGAACAGGACTTTATCAGCTCTCCTTATCCTTTGCTTTAACTAAATAAAAAAAGGAATTTCAAGCTTTTTGAGGAGATTATATTGTGTGACAAAGTGCATTGTAAGACAACGCTTACACAACATTGAGATGCTGTTTAATAATTCATTTGTAATGGATTCTTAGCGAAATTGCATCGTGATGGATGTCTATCATCAGTATGAATGCCACATTAATTTCGTTGGATGTTATCTGTATTTAGAAAGGCATTCATGGAAACTCATACACAGGCCAACTTGGTCCGGAAAGTGCCATGTTTTTGTGAACAGTCAAGCTCAGATTGTCCTCGAACACCAGGACAAATGCTGACAACAATAACATGATTCACTTTTAAAAGTGCCCAAGTCTCCGTCTGGCAGGCGCTCCCAGACATCCCCACTTGACTCGACATTCTCCTGCAGCCAAACGAACCACAACATCATCATCGCTCTGACAGATGAGCTGGGAAAACCCAGTGATTTGTCTAGGGTCCTCTAAATATGACAATCACCCTTGGGGAACCATATCTGAGACGCCGGCAAAGATCAGAGGCAACAATGTATTCCCCACGGTCTACGATGACACAGTCAACATTATGTGACAGCTTAATGCTGTCCATCCATTGTCTTGTCAATACGCAGAGATTCCAGAGGGTGCAATTATCCAAGGAGATTGACAGACAGCAACTTAAAAGACACTCTACGAACTGAAAGAGCAGAAAAAGATCTCTCAGCGAAGGTCAATCTGCTATCCAGAATACCTTCATTACGTAAGCCTAAAAGAAATGCACCGCAACATGACGGACACGCAGAAAACCAGTTTCTTGGGCCTCGGTAGTTCATGCCAATAATTGAGGATGTTTGAATCATTTTCCTTGACGTGCCATCATTGTCGCAAGTCTTGACAAACATCCCTGTCATGCTTGTGTAATTGCCGGCGAGAGCGAGCGGTTTGATGAATGACGTCCCTGACATTTGGGACGCAGCCAAAGTGGCATTTAAAAGGGGGAGGGCGGGTGAGGGGGTGAGTGAGTTGGCACATTTCGTCCTCCGCATTCCCTTTGTATTAAAGAGACAGATCGGAGGCGCCATTTGAACTCTTAAATATGCCATGGGAGATTTATCTGACACCATGTGTGAGTCCACTACAGGGGTCCCTGTTTGTCTAAATTTATGTCCTGTATGTTCCTGTGTGTGTGTGTGTGTCTGTGTAAATTACACAGTGTTTACTCTGTCTATAGTAATATCCCTGTAGGGATTTGCTGTGATGTTGGCGTCGCATTCTTCTGATTTTGTTATGCTTTTCTCAGATTTTCTGCTTGCATGTACACGTGTGCAAATTCCAGGAACTTCTGTATGTTTATTGTATTCAAAGCATGGCAGGTCATTCCCATATAGGCTCAGCGACATTGAGAGACAGCATATCATGTGTTTGTTTTTACATTAGGGCTCCCTGTGGGTCCAGCCGACAAGCAGTCTGTTATCTCAGGAAAAATCATTTAGCTCCAAAGCAACAGCGGAGCCAAAAGTAGCTCCTCCTGCCGTCTACCACGGTCAGTTTAAATATATTGCGAGGGTGCGGCGGTTCATCGGAAATGGAAAGATTCAGCTGTCAGGGTGTTACTGTACTAATCTCACTGAAAACTATTGAGGAAACGCTTTCCCAAACAAAATACTGTTAGTTAAGAAAACACTTAACTTGTTCCAACAGCGGTGCAGTCAGAGTGACGGTTTCCAAATATGCTGGGAGAATTACTCAGCATTCTTGAAATTAGCCTTGTTCCTCTGCGTACCCAGCTTAGTCTGTGGGACTGACTCATTTCAAGTGCTTGGCCTTGAATGCAGGTTGACTGTACATACAGGACACATAGAGGATACTGACTAATGTGTTGGTCTGCCATTGCAGCTAGAATCAAGATACTTGTCATAATACTCACTACTACAACATCTAGAGGAGAAAAAGAGACTGGGTTTGCAGCCATTCTGCTCATGTCTGCAGCATAGGCAGCCTCTCTGCTCATCAAGTTGATGGCAACGTGATAGTCCTTCCTTTTCTCTCTTTACTGCTTCTCCTAGAAGGAGGCAGGGAGCGCGCTTTTGTCTGCAGACAACTGGTAAACAGATCAGAAGCAAGAGACACAATTGATCTTTCATTTAGTTACTTCATCAGCTGAGTGACGTTGCAGCTTCCAAGCTCATGAATTCAACTTGTGAGCCATTAAGAGTGGAAATCTGTGCAGTGTCAGATGGGTGTATTACCTGGAAACATACTCAAGATTGAGGGGAAGTTACACAACAAGTAAGTTACACAACACTGCAAGTTGGAAAGTTAAAAAGGGAAACTCAGTTTATAGTACCACTTCTTAACTTCAAAGTTTTGGCAATTGTTGCTTTTGGTTATGATAACTGTATACACACCAGCTTAGATCTGTGCAACATCGCAACAAAGTAGATCTGACAGGTTGTAAATAAGCCAATGGCCAGATTTTTTAAAGTTACTTGAAGCAGGATTTTTTTTGTTTTTGCTGACAAATGTTAATGTTAAAAGGCGGCTCACTCATAGTAGCATGATTACCACCAAACTCTGCAGTTCCCCTCTGATATACAGAGCATTTTACCATCTTTCGGCTCGTTGTTTTGGTTTTATCCCCAGCAACTTTACACTTCTGGTTCAGTCTCAGAGCTCTCTTGTTTAAACGCTGGGCAGCTACAGCCCAGGCGCCAAACAGCAGACACAGAAAGCTAGCATCTAGCTAGTAAACGTCATGCACCCATGTGAGAAACACATCTCCAAATGAACTCTTGATGTTGCACAATGTCTGCTGGATGTGTATCAACCATAGAACCAAATCGGAGTGCACCCTTAATGTCGGTAGCATGCACCTTCACTGCACGAGGAAACAGTATGGGTGCACACTATGGCAACTCTGACCATCTGACTCCTCATGTTTCCTTCCCAATCGGATCACTTCTTAGCAATAAGTTCAAAGTGTTCACACAAATGTTGCTAATAAAGTGAAATTATCCTTTAAGGACGTCCTGAAGCACTGCAGGTCATTGGAGGTAACATAACTGGCTGGCTGCTTGTGTTCATATGGGCTGGACCCTCCTGACAAAAACATTTTTTTGCCCGCTGTCTGTGCCGACGATCGAGTGGCTCGCATCCCCTCCGTGTTGACTTTGGTGGTTCTCCTTCAAACAAAATGGATACCTACTGTCACGCCAGAGTTTTGAGAAGAAAAATGAGCGAGAGGCTGAGAAATTAAGCTGACAAGCAGGGGAATGTTCACACGGGGGAAATGTAGAAGAGAGAAAGAAGCCACAGTGGTGCGTTTGTCAGCCCTGTTCAGTCTGGCAGCGCAGCTCATATGTACTGAGGAAGGTGGCTGAATATGCGCTACTGAAATGAAACAAGAAAAAAGAAAAAAAAAACTCAAGGCAAGGCAAATAATTGGATTTGGCTCAGCCTGAACGTGAGTGTGTGCTCAGCAATGTGGCTGTGTTTGCACAGCTGGAACGTGTGCCCAGGGTCATCTCAGCGGGGAGCAGGGTTTGGCACTGCCGGGCACATCTACAGTACAAGCCCGCAGAAGAATCGCTGGACTCCCACCTCTCCCCGTCTTTCCTCTTTTCAGAAACAGAATCAGAAAAGGCTCACGAGAGAGTCTACTCGTAAAACATAATTTCAGCTGTAGGAAGACCTTCTTATCAACTGCGGGGCAGAGTGACCTGGCTCTCGTGCTGTTCTGGCATCATTACGATACATAAGAAGGCAATTTTATAGGATATCAGGCCCTGTTACTAAACCTCATCCATTGGGCACCAATTAACTATGTTTGATGGGTTGCTGACTGAAATGAAGACTGGATATAATTTATTCTGCTCATATAATCACCACATGCATTGCAAAACATAACCATTGCCTTTCTTTTGAACTATTGCTGCAGAGTGAAACTGCCTTGATAATATTACCCTCCCCAAAGAGAAACTGGAGTTCCAGTTCTCAGCAGGACAAACTTGACAGGCTAGCTGGCGAAGGCATGCACACTTTGAGATGAGGGATCTGTCTCTTAAAACTTGCTGGCCGATGCTTAAGTTTATGTAAGAAATGTAAGTCTTTCAGAGTGAAGAGCGAACCCCTGGTGACATGAAACCTAAGAGCACCCAAGCGGTTGGAAGCTGTCTCTCAGCAGCGCTAAAATCTACACAAGCTGATAGTTTGAACCAAGGTTTATTGTCAGGAGGAACAGGTATGACATGAGTGCGCGGTGCATCTTTCTGCAGGAATATACGGTTCTGGAAAGATAGATCATGCTCGACTTACAGTGCTAACACACGGTAAGACGGGAGGATATCACATACATCATTTTATTTAGCCTGTGTTACTTACATGCAGTCAGAAGTGGAAAATCTCAAGTTAATATAGTACAGTATGAATGTGCATCAATGAGATGTAGCTACCAGACCCTAAAAACTGAAGATCAGAGGGTCGGTCCATTAAGTTTTGGACTGCACACAATGACAGAACAGATAACAGTACTTCTAAAATGAATGGAATAGTATTACACCCCAACATAACAACTCATCTACTTATGGAAATATAATACCATGCTCCTTATCAAAGACATTCAGGCCACCTAAATACCTCAAAAGCTTTGTTACAGACAACCTCAGAGTTAAAAGACATGGTACTTTACAATACTAGAGACATTTGAGATGCTAAAACCCAATAATGGCATCCTCAACTCCATTGTAAAAGAGATTCTCTGGCCATGAAAAGGTTTCTTTTTTTCTTACATTAAGAAAGTGGCTTTCAAAAGGCGCACACCCCTCTTAGAAATTCCTGACAGAATTGACTTGCTCTGGCATCTTGAGTTTCAATCTGATAGCTCCAAAATTGCTTCTGCAACCAAAACCTTCAAAATGTGGTCCAAGCAGCCCTTCTATTGTTGTTGGCGTGTGTAACAGAGATGGCTTCACATTCTGCAGGTTTCACGTTGGCTACAGATATCCAGGTGACACAGAGAGATCCTGAGGGTATATCTCAAGTCAGCTGAAAGCTTCAAGTACAGCTTTATAGCAATCCGGTGCCTCTACCAAACCCCCCCAGCGTGCTTTGGAACAAGAGCACGACCTCTACAAAAGCCTTCATTGCCACAAATCAGTACTCGACCTACGTTTGTTTCCCTGTCTTGATTTTACCTTGATTACGCCATGTACTTTTTCCCAAGTGAAAAGAAAATGTCACGTCTCAGTTATGCCAAGAAATCACAATATCTAAATCAGGTGCATTTGGCAAAGTAAATTCTGATATTGATACAGGTGGCCTCCCAAGATGAACAATGGCAGTTCCAATAACAGATCTCCTTGGAAGCAGAACAACCTGCCCTTGGCCCGGGCTCTCTATTTCTGTTTCCAAGGATTAGAAAACCAACTGGACCCCTGAGATTACCCCTGGTGCCCGTAAATGTGATGCCTCTAGCAGGTGGACAGGTAGTGAGCACTCTGTTAATCTTTAAGAGTTAGGTGGGCAGGAAGAAGGGAATTATGGGTCAGAGAAAGGACAGTGAAGACATGTGCTGAGCCGGTGGGGTGTATTGTTGCGAGTGACGGCAGGAAATGGGAATGTGTTTCATTGTATTAGTTTTATTAATTTAGAGAAGAATACTATATAAAACTAATCCGTTATCAGTCTGAATTTTTTCAATGAATAGTATAACAAAAAAATTATGTCTTGAGTAAAATGACTAAAACTGAGTTAAAATAACTTTCAATCAGAACTATGATGAAATGTATTAAAAGTCGATCAATGAATAAAAACTAAATGTAAAGACTGATAAATAGACAAATCAAGTAATATTGTTTTATTTGATTACTTGCATGAATGTGTGAGATCATTCCTCACGGCTGATTAGGAGTTTGTCCTGTTTCGTTATCAGCTAGCTAGTTAGCTAACGTTAGCCTCTGAAGGAAAAAAGTAACAAACTAAATGAATGGCCGGAAGTTCCACCGTGAATTACATAAGAAGTAGCGGAAAATACAGCTCTGACAAAGTAGAAAAGCCAGCATTTGCACAACGGAGAAATGCCAACATTTATGAAAAGGTAAGCTAACGTTTAACCAACTTTCAAGGGATGTGGATCCAATGCTAGCGATACTTTCCGTTGACTGTCTTCAACGTCAATAGGCTATCAGTAGGAACAGCCTATCACTTAGACTGTTAAGACCTCATATTTTCTTCACATTCCACTAAGTTAGACAAAAAGGTGAAATCCCTCCAATTTTTACTGACTAAAAGTTGACTAAGACTAAACAGAAATTGAATGACCTAAATTTGACTAAATCAGAATTTGCCTATGTGGAAACACAAGCACAACATTCACGTCCCAAAGCATGACTTGAGCTTTGGGTCCGTTTTTTAAAACGATCTCTCCCTCTCTATTCCTGTCCATTTCTATCTATCAAAATTGTAATAAATCATTTATGGGCGTGAAAACTCATTTATAACTCATACACAGTGGTCAAATACTTTTGGATCAAGAGCTCAATAAATTTAAGAGTAATAAAATGTTTTCCGTCTGATGAAAATAAAGCGATTAATAAACTGTGGATTGAATTTGGCACCACAAGAGGTGACATTTTCTGGTTCTGGTTTCTGAATGTTTTAACTATTATTACTCTGTGAAGCAGTTATTTTCTACTACACATGCTGCTACATATCCTTTGTATACGGCCACATTGTTTCTATTGCATTGTCGTTGCCTGAACCTCGGTACCAGGCTAGATGTTAGCTTCAGCAGGATAATTACTGCCCCTGAGCAACTGACCAAGTGTTGCTGATGAAGTAAGAGCTGATGGAAGCACAAAGGGCTGTGCACACAGCAGCATTATGACAGCAGCTGGGTGTGCCTTATATTAATGAGACACAAGTGGTGGATCTGCCCTGATTCACTTGCGTCATCCAGATAACTGGGGCATGCAAGTTCAGTGTGCATCCAGGATCCAAAGCTGGCTTTTGTATGTACAGTAAAATCCCTTGTCCTGCACAGCTGGATCCATCAGTGACCGACATAACCCATGACATGTCAGAGAGACACCGATCGGCAGTCACAAGGTTGAACCTACATGGAGTGCATGTCCTGTACATGTGTGTATGTGATTAGTGGGTTCATTTGCACTGTTAAAACTGGGAACTAGCAGGCCAAACCGCTGCAACAACCTGGATTAGTACAGCGGAAAGAAAAGCAATCCATCCTTTGCCCTGGATCATCACAATAAAGCAGGGAAATGTCCTTCCAGATTTATCTCAACAATTGGAAACTTTGTTAATGGGTCAATGCACATAGGGGGTGCAGCGCCAATCAGATAGAATTGTAAAATTAGGTTGAAAATCTTGTTGAGGTGCACAAAAATAATAGATTGAGTGTTCGTCACTCTTTGGAATAAAAAAAAAAACAACTTAAAAATGTGCTTACCTCTGGGCAAAGTACTACCACATTTCTTTTTCCCCATCTTTCCCTCTCATTGTGGTGGAGGAAATCATCTTGCCCTCAGTGGCCCTGATCCATAACTTCACTCTGCACTATGCTGCAGAGGAAGAGGCAACCAAGAGTTGGTGGAGTCCACGCAGGGCGTGCACGCACACCTATGGCCTATGCACGCACTGGTCGTCTGTCCCTTCTCTTTCTCACTTACGCTCTCTCCGAGTTTGACCTATGAGGAGCAGGAAGCCTGGGAGCTGACGTAGGTTAGAGCCAGGAAAAGGGAGAGGCTGTCGATGAACCCCCAGACCAAGGAGCAAGGCTCAGCAGGGGTAATGTGAGTCAACTAGTGGGCATGTAAGGCTGCAGTGTACAAAGACGAACAGGCTGGAATGAAACGGGGACTTAAGATATAAATATATCCTGACATTGCCTGCTGGGCTTTCTTAATAAGTGCAAACAAAGAGAGGCATAAATCAAATATGTCAACTCGATGAAAAGATAGATAATCAAATAAAGAGATAGACATGTAAGCTCACACGTGCATATTTACTTTCAGAGCGAACCAAAAAGATAGTGGCAAGTTGGAGCAAGACTTGCCCCGGGGTGCATTACAGACACACATGGATGCACAGATAAAAATTAAAAAAGAAAAAGAAAAAAGCTTGAGACAAGCGAGACACTTTTTGGCACACATTGTTGAACATGAACCTACATCCTCAGCTGCACCTCGAGGCACGGTGTCTGCCCGACACACCTGCACACAGCAGCGGATCAAGTTACTTAACAGCTGGCGTTGTACCCCCGCTATACATGCTTTGATTACCACTTTTACTTTTGAAGTCTCTAAAAAGACTATTAAAAAAAAACAAAAAAAAAAAACAGCTCCACCCTGCTGCATTACAACACTCGGGTAGCTGTCTTTAAGCATCACAGTGGTCTGTAAACCTAAATGTTTTGTTAGCGTTGCCCAATTCCACATCTGTTGTATAAATTAGCGGTCTGCAAGCTGAGTCTGGTTTTAAAAAGGAAAATATTCCCCTGCAAAAATATTTGTTGTCAGCATAGATTAAGCCACTGCAATTACAACCACATATTGTAATATTAACACTGGGTGAGTGAGCATCATTCAATATGAGGTGAGAGACTGGCATTTTGTTAGCTTTGGGCAAATGCAATAAATTCCAAACCTGTTATGCACAAAAAAGGCGTGTTGCCAGTAACATTTAGGTGGAACTATATTGCTCTCAGACAAAATGTTGAACTGATTGATCGACCAACTGTCGTGAATTTGGCCTATGATTAACGTGTTGTACGCTGGGGGAAAATTAACTAGGCAATTTTTACAGATTTATTCCAGTTACATTATCCAGTTGGTGTTATGAAGGCTTTATGTCACCTCCTCTGGATGCCTGAGCCCATTTGTCTTCTCTCTGCAGCCTGCACAGCCGTCGTGGTAGCCCAAGCAAAACGCTGCGGGACTCGAACATGAAAAGTCATCTAACCTTAATCTAACACTAGATCAGATGCACTTGTAGTTTGATGAATGTCAAACTAATATGCAAAACATTTCCAGGATTATTTTCAGAATCGTTCATCATTTGTCTAAGTGGATCGGACAGTCATGGGAGAGAAGTACAGTAGTAAATGCTGCTGCAAAAAAAAAAAAAAAAAAAAAGGACTGTTTGACCGTCATAAAGATTAACAGGCAGGAAGTGCGTGTTTAAAGAAAGGACACAGATCAATGGGCCATAAATCGAGTTCACCGGCGTACGGCTCTTTCTTTCTTCTCCGTTAACTAACCGTCTCTTGAAGTTGCTGTCAGATAAGATCAAGACATTACTCATCACATCCTGTGGGTAACTGTTTACACAAAGATGTGTACTAAACAGTTGCTTCGCCATTACATTACATTTATTGTGCAATTTTACTGTAATAAATTTTCATTTGAGAACACGTCTCTGGCAGTGGTTGTGTCTGTAAGGATGATGGTATTGCTTTAAGGCAAATGAAATTCCTCTTGTCTGCAAATGTAACTTCTGCCCTGACCTTTTCACCCCCCCCCCTCTCTGATAATCTATTGACTAAATTAGTTTTCAGGACAATGTCTGAAATGATAAACTGATGTCTGCTATTGATCAGAGCAGATGTTTGAGTGGGAAGGAACGACCAGACGGCATTTGTCCCCATTTTTTTTTTTAAACCAACTGATCGCAGCTTAAAAGGAAAAACCTCCGTCCGTCTTCTTCCGGAAAAACTTGTTTTTACATTTTGTTCATTTTTTCTATGTTTTATATTTTTTATATAGAAATTATATAGACATCTTCATATCTTTTTGTCCGACCAAGTCTAAAACCCCTAAAACATTCAGTCTAAGCAGCAAATTCTCACATTTTGTGTAGCAGGAAACACGTGGGAACATCTTTGTCGTGGAAAAGGAGCAGCCAACGCTAGCAACAACCTTACGGTTACCATGAGGCACGGTCCTCTCCCTTTTAGAAGAGGCTAATCACCTCCAAGCTAAGCTAGCACAAAGTCAGAGACCAAACTGATCTAACCATGCATCAAAGCAAAGATAAGGCCGCAAGCAAGCAACCCTAAAGTGTCAAAATAACTGAGCATTGCTGCGTATGATAATGTATAATTACTAATATCCAGATCATAATCCTTCACTTTGCTCGTAACTGAAAAAGAAATAATCGCATTACTTTCACACAGAGTGGTCCAAACCGAGTGTGTCCCCACCAAAAAAAAGCCGCCCTCCCACCTCCTGTCCTGTCAGACTAATCCCATCTTAAAATACTCATCCTGTGAGTATCATGCATTCTTTGTCTCTGATTATGATCCGTCTTTTCCCCCCGTTCTTCCCTTCCTGTTGTAAACCCCCGACCCCACCAAAAAAAAAAAAAAAAAAAGATTCTCAAGGCCTGTGCATATTTGGCACGGGCTCGGTTCCCTCTGATCATGTAATGATTTGCCCGTAACGATTACTCTCTCATGCGATGATAGAGCGGTTTGTACCTGTCCCGCAGAGAGAGGGAGCCGCAGCCGGGCACATTCCTGCTGCGCCCTCCTGCCAATCAACGTCAGTTAACGCACTTGTCTCGGGCTGACGCACACGCGTCTTTCACCAACACACAAACACACAAATGGCTCCCCTCTCAGTCCTTGTACTGATACGCACACGGCCCGTCATTGTTTGTCATTCAAAACATCCCCGATCTCTCTCCCGAGCCTCTCCCCTCATTCCACCCTCCTCCTGCATTAACAAAACCAGTCAACAGGCAACTAAACGTCTTACGGGCTTTTTAATGACACAATTTCCTGAAGTTTTATTAAAGTCCATTTGGGTAGTGTGATGTTGAAATGATGTAACGCGCACCTGGAGGAAATATCGCTTGAAATATTGAGCGTGACGGATGAGCAGACAGATGTTTCCCTGCAGTAACATAAAATGTCAGATGGTTTATCAAACGAGATGCGGTTGTTTCTTGAGGTCAGGGGTAAGAACCACTCAGATCTCACTGAGCCTCCACTCCCAGAGAAACTTCTTATTTTGACCAAAAATCATACCACAGAGGTCTTTATTTAGAAAACATTTGAAGTTGGGATAAAGACACCAAGAGGGGAGAAATGAAAAGATGAATTATAGCTGGAATGAAAACACAGAGGGGATATTTATTGGTGTTAAAGACTCAACAGATGACTTCTGTCACGTTTTGCTCAGCCAAACAAATTAAACAAAAGCCATTTCCGACACTGACATCAATTTATCAGACAACGTGATGAATCACCTTTAATTCGATCAGCAGCGAACAGCTAAATTATCGATTTGCCGACAAATATTGGTAATTAAACTGCTTTTGTAAATCAATGTAAGGAATAATCAATGCTTTTGAATACTTTAACTCCTTCAGAGGTCACATGATGATTCATTTTTTACTTTTTTTTTGTGAAACACTGGATTGTTTTACCTCCTTGAGGCTCCGTAACAGTTACTGAACAACCTCCAAGAGGTTTAAATGTGAAAATAATCGCGCGCCATGTTTTGACAAATGTCATTCACCAGGCTACTCCCAGGTTTACAGCAGACAGCATGGAGAAAGATATACTTCGACTGGTTTCACCTGCCCTGCGCCTTAGCTCTCAGCTAGTTCACAGTCTGCCTGTCTCCAACTGTCTGTCAGTCCGTCTGTCTCTCAGCATTGAGCTAAAATAATCTGAATGCACGGTGTGGGAGCTTTCATACCGAGCTGAGTATCCAGTATCTGTCATATCATCTAGGTGGCTTCACAGGCCACCTGGTCACCACAATCCCAACTATTCCAGCTATGAAGCGAAATCGCGCTGAGATGAGAGAAGGAACCGGGCCGATAACACAGAAGGCCTTTTTTTAAAAAGAGCATTATGTCCCGCTGACGTGAGGCAGAATGAAGGGTAGGTGACATACTCAATGTCAAATGTGTACTTTTTCAGGTCACGGTTGCCAAATACTTTGCTGCATACCTGTCATCGGGGGGAGACGGGAGGAGAGAGGAGGGGGAGGCGAGAGGAGGCGGGGTGCTGAGAGGATTCAGACGACGCAGATTCGCAGCAGATTCAAACAAGCTGGGCGCATTGCGAGACCGCGAGACAGCGGCCGCGCAATGATGTCACCGCACAGAGGTATGCGAAAGGCGGCGGCGCTTCAAATGTAACGCCACGGCGAGACAAAGGCCATCAGTGAGCCGAGAGAGCAACAACAACAGTCACCTGTGGGTGCATTTTTTCCCCCTCACAGGGGTTATTATTTTCAGAGGTCAGACATCAATCACTGCAAGACATAGAAACAACAAGGCCGCACGGGTCTTTTAAAAGGCATAAAAGTTTCAACGGGGTTCGTTTAAAGGTCACGGTCAGGTTCACTCTTGGTTCAGGCCTGCCTTTAAAGCCACGATGCTGCCTCTTAAACCAGAAATGCACAGCTTAAACCCAACTCTTGCAGACCTCCTGACACCACTGTGTGTTTTCAAGCAAGCAAAGCCGCCTCCATTTCCCATGACCTCCCACCTCGCCCCCTTCACACTCAAACAAATAACACATAAACACACTTACGATATACTTAATACACAGAGACCACACAGATTTCCCCATGCGCGGGGCTTCCCCAAAGGGGAGACCCATGCCTTGACACAGGGGCCGGTGAGTCTGTTTCTGCGGCCACACCACGGCCGTGCTGTGCTGTGTCACCGCTCCTCCTGTGTATGTGATTGGTGCAAAGTGCATTTCATAAAAAGGCATCATGGTCGGGTTAATCCGTGTGAGCAGCCTGGGAATGGTCCCCGCACACCACACACACACACAGCAGTCACAAGACTACAGACAAACACACCTTCAGGGGAATTCTGAAGTACTTCTACTTGAGTATTTCAATGTTACGTCACATTATACTACATTGTGTTTTTCTACTGTATTTCAGAGAGACTGTAACACTTATTTACAGCTATAGTTACTTTGTAGACAAAGTATGATGTATTACATGGACATATAATATACTGTAGATTATGTGTTAAGTCTCAGTTTTAACCATTCGACAGTATCAGGCTTGCTATATCCCCGGTTTCAGTCTTTATGCTAAGCTAAGCTAAGCTAATCCACTGCTGGCTGTAGCCGCATATCTACTGCACTGGCTCTTGTCTTCTGTGTGCACAGACAGCATATGAATGCATTGCTTCTGAGAATATGTGTTGCGTTGTGAGCACTGAATATGGATTCTCATGTTGGAGAAGACACTTTTACTGGTGTGGACACTTCTTCCACCACCGCTGCTTTGTAAGGGGGTGATTGGCGGAAACGGGGGAAGGTCTCCACGACTGAAGATCGGCGCGGCAGACGCAGTCCTACTTTGCGAGCACGCCCGATTACACGCTCGTCAATCTGCTTCTGCGGGCGCACGCAGAGTAATCCTAATAGCACATCATTTGTAACGGGGGTCTGCAGTGTTTAGTCGTGGCGGCCCAGCGTTTACTCAAAGCACATGTGGCCACGGGGGGAAACAGATGTGAGAACACCAGAAAGCATCATTAGCCTTGCAAACAGTCGGCGCAGCCAGCCGTGGAGACCCCGTCAGACACCGGCGCTGCAGACACTCAGTCAATCATGTGTCCGCTGGATTTAGCTGTCCATCCTTACACATAACCTTTCTCACACTCATACGCAACCTCCTTTTTTTCCCCCCCTCTCCTCAGAAAGAAGTGAGGTCAGAGAGAGAGAAGAGAGAGAGAGAGAGAACTAACTGCTCTTGTATTTGTTTTTCATGCCTGTCAACCAGTCTCTGAAATTACTGCATCTCCATTTACTCCAAGAAGCTACAGTTGAATATTTACACTTTGCTTTCCAACTTCATGCCGGTGGCTTTGTTCTGCATTACTCCTCCTTGCTCTCCGTGCATGCTTCATGCAACTCTTCCCCTCTCACTCCATCAATATCGGGCCTTCTTTTTTTTTTCCGTTGCTGCGGACAGCTTTGTGTCTGTGTGTGTCCTCTTCTCTTGCTTTCACCTAAATCCACATCAGTATCACTCCATTAATATTCCACTCGTCCTCTGTATACTCTAACGTGGCACTCACCTTCAACCCGCGAGGCTCCAAGTCTGTGACGGTTTTGTTATATTTTACTGTGTTTTATTATCCCTGATGAAGATGTTATTCAGTTTTATTCATTTTCTCCTGCTGTGCGTCTGGTTGAAGGTCTTGGCTTTGCCCTGAATGTCATATTATTTTTTATATTAACATATCAATTCTCCGATACCTATGACCTCTTTTTAACCTATAAAGAATGCGCTTTTGTTCCTTTACTCCTCTAACTTGTCTCCATTATGAAAGCACTCAAGCATGATCATTGTCTTGCACATTTCTCAGATGTTGTCCTCTCTTTCTCTACCATTCATGACCTTTGTGCCTTGATTATCTTCCCCTCTTCCTCCTTAGCTTCCTCTCTCCTGACGATCCTCGCCAGTTCTCCACACACACACACATAAACACACACCTCCTACCTGCCCTCCCCTCTAATTAGGCGTCACAAGAGAGGCCCGAGTGCTCCCTCTCCCCTCTCGTTAGCACCACTCCCCGGCACTCCCGCTGCAATTCCACCCGGGGACGGATCTGAGGTCAAGGCCGGGGCAGAACAGACGCATGTGCTCAAGTCAGAGCAGCTCGACTGCAAGGTTCCGGGGCTTTTGAGATTGGCCGTGTGTTCAAAAATGTGCAGGCCAGATGATGCACGGAGGTCCCCGGCTGCTGCAAATGAAGTTTGAGCTGGCGTCCGGGAACACACAACAGGATAAAACAACAACGCTCAATCAACGCTGATGGAGGGGACGCTGGCTCGCTGCATATGGAGCCCAAGATGTTTCATCAGAGGAAAAGGATGCCAGAGGCTCGGCTTTCAAGCTCGGCAATGACAAATAAACCTCACGTAGAAGGAACAAGTATATTCTCAAGGGGCTCGGGAGGAAACAGAGAGGGGACGGAGGGCAGCCACCTGCAAAATCACAATGGAGCTGACTATCTGTGGTGGGCGTGGGAGCTATCGGGGCCACCAATGCTGAACTGGACACAGAAAGTCCTTCTGCTGTAATGTTGCCATCTGCTGGCAGATCTTTATCAATGCGTGGCAGAAGCTTGATATCAAATCAGTGTGTGCAGTGTGCGTGCGTATGTGTGTACGTGTGTGTGCGTGTGGCACAATAAGACATATACTATTTCCTCAAAACCACACGAAACCACAAAAACTCATTATGCTTTTTGATATTGTAGTCTGAACAACATGCCCTCTTGCATACGCTCTGGCACAACGCTGCAACATGACTCCAGCGAGTTATGCCATTTACTGGCAAAAGCTGTTTTGGGCAGTCAGTCACAGCATGTTATTAGAACTTGGCATCAAGTGATTGAAAGGCAAACAACACTATCAAGTTCCACGAGATTCTGAAGGGGAAACGGCAAAAGCCATATTCTCCGTTCCACATCTTTTCAATTTTCATATGGCCTGGTTTGTTAATCAGCTCCTGATGTTGATGAAACAGTTTGACATTTTGGGAAATACCCTATTTTGCTTTCTTGCCGAGAATTCGATGAGATGATCGATATCACTCTCCTGTCTGTGTGCTAAATATGAACCCGGAGCCAGGATCCAGTTAGCTTAGTGTACGGGCTAGAAACAAAAGGCAATTTTGGGAAAATACCCTATTTTGCTTTCTTGCCGAGAATTCCGTGAGATGATCGATATCTCTCTCATGTCTGTGCGGTAAATATGAAGCTGGGGCCAGGAGACAGTTAGCTTAGCATACACCCTAGAAACGGAAGGAAACTGCTAGCTTGGCTCCGCTCGAAGATGGAAAATCCACCTACTGGCACCTCAAAAGCTGATTTATTAAGCATTAACACGTTATATCGTGTTTGTTTAATCCTTACCAAAATTTTCCCCTTCAGTCTTTATGCTAGGCTAAGCTAAGCTAACCATATTCAAGCTTCGTACTTAGCTTCCAGGCATGACAGTGGTATCAATTTTCTCATGTAACTCTTTGCCAGAAAGCGAAAACGCATATTTCCCAAGAAACTATTAATTTTACCAGAAATGAGGCTCCGAAGTTAAAAGATAAAAGCACTCTGTCAGGTTTCGTTTATCTTCTGCTTTACTTGGAGCAAGTGTCTGTCAACACTAGGATTGTCATAAAAGGAGAAACAGTCTTTTTTAAAAATACAATACCAGAGACAAGCTCATCATCCGGACCTACTAGCCAGGTCTAATTTTACATACTTTTTCAGGCCATGCCACATTTGTGAAATCTCTGATTGGGGATTTTGTATTTCTTCTTTGAACTGGAGGATTCAGATTCAAATACAAATTGGAGATGAGTGCTAGACCTATTGCTTTATTTGAAATACTGTTGAAACTGAACTTTCTCTGGGATTTAACATCCAGTAGAAGCTGCCATGTCTTGTTCTGTTCTGCAGGACTTTTCCTTCTCTGGCCCACTTAGAACGGTGTGAAGCTACTTCCTTTTGGCCCTGCTCTATGCGGATAAATGCCTGTTCTCTTGATTTCCAGTATTGGACGAGCAGCATCCCGGTACACCTGAGTAGGACACAAAGGAAATATTGCTACTGTGCCAGGAACACTAAGAGCACTTTATAAAAAGCAAAAACATTTTGCGGGTACCTTGGCAATTTAGGCACACATGAGCACCGGTGAATTTTGGCCTTGGATTGAGAGTAATATTGCACACATACACTTCAGCACTTCCACACTAAGCAACTCTCGGTCTCACTCCACAGATTAAGCCCAGATGGGAACAATGAGATGAGTATGAAGGCTTTTGCAGCGTAACTGAAAACACTCGGTTTTGTTAACGCGCTCCAAAACCTTGCTCCATCCATCTATCACTGGCCAGATGTTCTCTGAAGCACTTTCCTTTACTCCGCGAGTGGGACCAATCCCTCTCAGAATTAATTCACTTCCCGTTCCACTTGCGTCCACAACAAAGGCACTCATGAAAGCTAATTGGATAGTTTGTGGTCCTTATGATGAAGCAATCAAACCAAAGAGCGTGTTCCTGAGAACAAGAGATGTTGTTGTTGACGGACGATCGCTTGGGACCATTTGCACACCGTGACCCCACTTAATCCTGCCGTTAGACCCCCAAAGCTTCCCCATCCAGGGGACTTCAATACACTCTACTCGCTGCATTAGGACTCTGAGAGGGACCATTACCTTGAATAAACATCAAAATCTGTTGCTTTTGTGGTTAATTTCCTTTTGAATTCCAGCTGAGTAATTAGAGGAAAGGCATGTAGTGAAGGGAGTGTGGCAGCCGTAAATTGCGATGAAGTCTGGCAGCTGACTTAAATCCATCATATGTCCAAAACCATAAACCACGCTGTTTGCTAGTATAACTCCCCAAAAGGAGAGTCATTTTATCCAGTTTAATAGAGCATTGTTGCAGTTTGTTTATTTGCGGGAATGGTATTAAGGAGCCTAACGAAATATATTCACCTAAATCTGTTGGGGGAAAATATTTAAATGGAGTTCACGCCCATTTTTTTGACTCAAGTTTTCTCTCTGTATGCCCATTTAGGCAGGAACATACAGACCAAACATCACCAATCTATGTAAAATACAGTTCCCTGCTCCTCTGGGAGGCTAACTACCCGCTCAGATTTCACTATGTCCTAATTGTTCTTCCCAACAAATGCATTTTACTGGGACATTTTTGCAGGGACAGAATACATTTTATGAACTTCCTATCGATGACAAACTTCTGACAACATGAAAAAGGCAAAAGGCATTATTGGGGGAAATATGGTGTTTGTCTGGTGTTGGCTTACACATATCTTAGTCACAGGTAAGTCTGATTTCCTGAGTTCAGTAGTAGTAGTCTAGACTGTTTGGTGCATTCCTGTCTCTAAATCCAAATTTGACAAACTGACAAAAACAAAATTAAGATTTAACACATAAATATTCAACTTTTGCAAAAAAAAAAAAAAAAAAAACGCACAAAAGTTAAAAGCACCAAGCGATAAATCCAAAAAAAAGGACAAAAATTTAAGTGTACAAAAAGGATTTGCTTTGCTCCATCGCCTTGACTGGTGCCAAATCATTATTTACGGGCACTAAACTCGCTGCTTAGAGGGATGCTTGAGTGTCTTTTAAGGGCACACAACCACCTTTAAATCCCCATCCAGTATAAAAGGGAAAAAAGTGTTTCTGGAAGGTTCCACTTTGCTGCACAAATCAAGGGAATAGAGTGAGAGCAACAAGACCCTCCAAGAATCACTTGAGGTATGTCATTATGTCACCCACAAAGGAAGGTCTATTCCATTTAGGGTTGGAGCCACAGGCCATTTGGCCCACACACACAAATCGCACAACTTCCAACAGCCATACACACAAATAGAGAGCCTCATTCTTCAGTTAAATAGAAATGCAGAGACTTTGACCTGAGAGCAAAGATGAAAAGAAAAGGCCACTGCACAGCGGAGACCCCAGGAGGCAGCACTTCTTGATCCCTTGTCTCTCAAGCAAAGCACCGGGTCACTCTGGGGTGTGTGTGAACAGATAAATGTCCCGTGCTGACTCATGCTGCACAGTCACTCCTTACACAGATGGGAAAGCTTGTCACTTGAGCAAAAAAAAACAAAACACCTAATGAGTCAGTATTCATATATGTGACAGAGACACGAAACAGTCAAACCTCCACCTCTGTAACAGAGCGCAGTGAGGGTGGATGTCGTAGACGCCGAACAAACAGCTCACGGAGTCGAGTACAATCATTTCTAATGCAACTTCATCGCACACAAACTTCTGCTGATGTGAGAAAATTAAACACACACCCTTCTGGAGCACCAATAACACACTCCCCAGACATCTTAAACACACCGTTTTGTCCAGAATTCAAGGCCTGGTCTGCGAACAAACATCACTACTCTTCAGCAATCACGAAAACATAATCAAACGTCTTATGTAAGCCGTTTCACTCCGATGCTCGTACGCATAGTAAGTCCATTAATGTGCCTTTTCATGATTTTCTCCCCAATATTTAAACTGTAACATAATCAAGCCAGCACTGGACAGCAGCCTGGAAAGAGTTGCAAAGCCTCCGAGCGCTCCTCTGTCACAGACATTCACTGATTACAGCGTGGACGTGCTCAGCTGGGCTATAGGGTGTCCAAAGCCCAAATCACCTTGAAGTGCTATTAGCACCTGTCGTGGTCACTTACGCACGCCAACAGCGGGCGTCCCGTCCCTCTGTTTTGAGACCTTAAATCTGTCTGCGGGCCAAACAACTGCTTTGTGTTCCAGTTTAAAAAAAAAAAAAAAAAAACCTCTTGCTCAGCGCTTGCTGTGCTGTTAGGCAGCGTGTGTCAGCTTTTGCACAACTTGGCCGGCATGAATGATGCATGTGCATGACAGGCCTTTTTTTCTTTTGTGTGTGTGTGTGTGTGGAGATAAAAGTATTCCAGTAGTGATTAGAGTAAACAGAGTGCACTGATTTTAGAAGTTTGTACGGCGCATGACTGATAAGCTTTGACCTTTCAGAGGATGACCCGTGCTCTCTATTAAATTTCAGATTTGACATTGCAAAGCGAAGGGAGGCCGTGACACAACTTTAGAAGTCGTATACCAATTACATAACGGACTTCATAAACACAGAAGGTTTCATCACATGCTGCCAGAGTATTTCAGTCTTGTTCAGGCTCTCTCATCCTCTCAGTTTCATGTGTCTTATTTTTTGCTTGTTGATGACACTTTATCATTTCAGACAGACACTGATCCTCTCATACGTCTCATCTGAGCAGCAGCCGCGGACCTGCTTCAGCATCACTGGAGGAAGAAGAGGACCAAAATCACATAGTCCCCAAAATTAAAATATTTTCTACTATCTTTCATGATGATTTCAGTCGTTTTTCTGCTGAGACAGGGAAGTTAGGTGCCATGTTTGTGCGCAAACCATTACCAATAATCATTCCTGTCTACGTTTGATGGATTGGAGCAATCCTGTGATAATTATTATGAATATGATGACACCCAAAGCACTCTGGGTTACAACATTTCAACTTTAAAAGTTGAAGTTTGTCTCCTTTCTTCATCAATAAACTGAGTTACAGCTAATATTTAGGTGAAATGGCAGCTTCAAGCTTCACCAACCGTCTCCAACAGCAGTGACGCGCCATCCTTTTGAAAAGCTCAATGACTTGGATCAAACTGTGCTCATTTGGAGAAACCAGCACTGCGGCTTACCTCCACGCAAACAGCGACAAGGAGCAGCCCGGTCGTCCACAAGCAGCCTCCTGTCATCTCTCACGCTGATCAATTCAACTGGGTTTCAAAAGTGTACAGAGACAACTGTTGATTGCCTTCAACTCCCCCCCTCCTCCTCCTCTCCTCCAGCAGCTCGCCTGTCCCGTCTGTCCCGGTCTGTCCACAGTCACTCAGGGAGTAAAGAGGTCTGCTGTCCTCTCCGCGCTGCGCTCCGGACTCCAGTTTACACAGAAGGAAAGGGGAGAGGAAAAAAAAAAAAAGGGTAAAAGTCAGCCAAGAAGTGCCGGAGACGACATGACACTTCACGGTCGCGTCCAGATATTTTGTTCCCCCAAACACGTTGCTGCTAAATTTATGTTTGCATACCAGGCGTGCGTCAGGAAAGGGGCTCACCCACCTTACATTCTTAAAGAAACACACTCCCGGGCCGTTACGCGCTGATAGGCTGCCCGGTGCACAGACATGCGGCGTTTAAGTGATGCTTGGTGGATTTCTCGGGTGTGCGTGATGATGGAGGATTTAAGCATAGCACTCTATGTTGGTTTGAAACGTATTAACAGCGCCAAACAGTGATCAGAAAGACGTTTTATCAACAAGTCAACATGCTGAAAAGTCAGCTTCTATTGATGTCTGGTCCCATTTTTATGGTCCACTTGAGCTCAGGCGTGTGCATGTCCAATCTTGTCTTTGGGGTTAGATAAACACATGGTCTGGACCTTTGAACCCGTGATCATTTGATTGTAATGACATGATCTTTTTACTGTAATATACACAACACCAACAACTCCATCGCTCCATGGGGGCTTTATTTCCACAGTCGGAACTTTTTTACACTTTTGAAAACGTTTTACTTTTCAATTTGTGTTGTCAGAATCAACTATATGGCTCCTATTTCTGCAGAACTGGACTGAAAAGGACCAGTGTGTACAATTTAGAGGCTTCATTTACGCAATATGGCTAAAATATTATCTGTGTAACTATGTTTTTGTCTATCTAGTATATAATTACCAGAAAAATAAGAACTGTTGCATATTTGTTAGAATGAGCCTTTTACAGGTGTTCTCCCACCAAGTCTACCGTGTACAGTAGCCCAGAAAGGACACACGGAAGGAGAGGGCGTCACTCAATCCTGTAAACTTTAGTATGAGATTTTAAGGGAATTGGGAATTTATTTGCTTTCTTGGTAAGATTTAGATGAGAAGATTGATACCACTCTCATATTTGTATGGTAAATATATGGTTGAAGCCAGCAGCTTATTAGCCTAGCTTAGCGCAAAGACTGGAAGCAAAGGGAAACTGGTAGCCTAGAGGTAACAAAATCTCCCCAACAGCAACTTTAAAACTCACAAATCGACATGTTATACCTTTGTCACCTTCAGACAGAACTAACTGTTTTCACTTGCTAGGCTGGCTAGGCAGCTGTCAATAAAAATGAACTGGTCCCTTTGTTAGAACCCCTCTAAATATCCAGTCACATGTCATTGTAGGCTGTGGCTTCTTATCTCACAAAATGAATCAACCAAAAAGATTAGCTAAACTTTTAATTCCGGCGTCGCTTTGTTCAAACTCACTGGATTGAATTATCCTGACAGAAAACAATACATTCAATTATCTCCTCAATGCTACTGTCCCTACATAATACACCACATGTGCTTCAGTTGGAACGTGAGCCATGAGTTGTCAGCCGTTCACCAGTAGAGGATTTCGCCTGCTTTTTCACAGCTTTAGATTTAGTCACAAGTATGAAATGTAATAGTCTTTCAAGTCAGACGCCTGGCGCTGCCAACCACGTACCATTTAGGGTCAAGAGTTTTATCTGAATCAAGCTCTGACTGCTTATGAACTGAGATCAACTGGATGGAATGAAGTGTTCCTGCTCTTGGCCTTTGCTGGCATACAGTATGACTGTTGTTTCTGATTTACCTTGATGAGACCCATGTCATTCCTTTCCGACTCCAATAACAACAATAGTTCCCTCCGTGTTTCAGAGAGTCATATTTTTCATGTGATTTAATGAAGGTCTGCATTGAATCTTTGGACACGGACGGCTCCGACACCTCCTAGACGAGGTTCCAAAGAAAGGTCAACCGCTGGCCTGACCTGATGTGATTCACTGTACAGTAAATGAACTTGCAGCAACAAACTGAAACACAAAACTGATTCCATGGCATTTAGAAAACAAACTTTATTTATCACTGACTCAATAGGGACCACAACAGTTTCCACTTCAGTGAGGAAGGAATTTTGCATTACAGTTAAATTGATGACTGGGCTTGGCGACTCTCTTCCTTTTGATCCCATGCCTTCATTAAAGTACGAGACATTAAGTTCTTTGAAGCTCAGCCCACAGTGGTGGAGCATTAGGACTTGCTTGTCGCTTTTGAAGCTGTCCAGGGCCACCTTAATAACAATGTTCCTAGAAAATGTCATCTGTCCTCAGCCGAGCTCAAAGGCCTGAAGGAGATGCCCTTTGAGGGCAACACAATAGTACAGGTATGTATGGTATGAGCTACCTGAATTGCTGCCTGACACGCAGGCTTGAATTCAGCTTAATCTCTATTAACACAACTGAGCACAGGAATGTAAATGTTTATTTCCCCAGGAGAGGGGGAAAAAATCTTTACCTGAAGGCCAAGGTGGGGGTTGAAATCATTTCCTTTCCACTTCAGGGTTAAATGATCGTCTTTAATAGTTCCTTGAAACTCAAAGCCTACCTGCTCATGCCAGTCGTCATGAAAAGTTCAGTGTCTTTGAAGGAGCAAAGACTCCTGGGAGCCTCTCGTTGAACTTTGACCACCCCCGGCACCCTGAGAGCACCGCAGACACCCCACAAAGTAGTAGATAATGCTTCAAGACATGAATAGTTTACATTCACTGTGACTGGCGGTGCATAGCTAAGCCACGTCCTCATGTTACAAATGCTGTTGCTCTTATTGATGGACATGTTCGGCGGGATCACTCGCTCAAAGCTACCATCAGCGGAGTTGCAAAATCATTGCCCCGAGTGCAAATGTATTTTTAGGGACTCCACAAGCTTAAATAGCATCTGTCAGTTGTTTGCTCAACAGATCTTACAGGGACTTTTCTGTGTGGGAAGACAAATAAGAGGTTGAAGCAGAAGCTAATGACAGTCTTTTAGCTGAGATCTTTTGTTTGAATGCAATGACGGGCTGGATGCTCAGCGAGGCCTTTTTGGAGGCAGCTAGCACCGTTTTACTTTAAATGTTTATATGCATGAACACACGAGCACATAAGTATGACTTTACAAGTGCAAAATAGGGCCACAGTATGTACAGTACATGTGTCGGTTTCCTAGCTAAACATACTTGGAGCAGGTCAGTGCCCCCCATATGACTAACCTAGTTGTCTCGCTTTGGCTGACACCAAACATTTGATCAGTGATATTTGGCCTGAGAGTCAAAGCGCTGCTTGTCACATGTGTTCAAAGAGAGAGCAGGAATTTGCCAGACACCGGCAAGAGAAAATGCCCTTCATGGGACACCAGGAAGCTTGTTTTTGCATTTAAGAGGCAGCTAACAGGTTTTGAAATGCAGTTTTTTTCTCCTAAAGCAAGTAAAACATCAACTTTTCACTAGGCGATAGATGAAAACATCCTTTAAATATGAAGCTACAGCCAGGTGATGGTTGGTCTAATTGAACATAAAGACTCCAGACCAAAAAATAAGTCTGGTTCTGACCAAAAAACAACCCCCCCAGAGCTCACTAATTAACACTTCTGCTAGACAACCAACATCTCTGCTGGATTCCTGGCAACCTCACGGTGACGACATGACATGGGCGTCACAGCACCCAGACAAGAAATAGTCCAGTAACTGCCGCGTCAACCCACAACTTTTACGCTTTGGTTTTTGTACAAATAAAGCAAGCATGATATGATGTGTAAGTTAGAGAGCTTTAGAGGTGCTGGCAGGTAGATTTTGTAGACTTTTCGACAGCCAAGCTAGCTGTTTCTCCATGTTTGCAGTTTTTGTGCTAAGCTACGCTAACTTCAGCTTATTTTTTTAGGGTACAGATAAAAGTGGTATTGATCCTCTCGTGTAACCCTCGGCAAGAAAGCAAATAAGCAAATAATATAAAGCACACAAACTCTTTAAAGTGTTGTTGTGGCACCTTGTTATGGCTTTCAGTCCCTAGGCATGTGGTTTACCGCCACTTGGTTGCCTTTCTCATCTGTCCCTGATTGCCTTCACGGCTCTGTGGAATTTGGCACACTATCTGTGTGTGTGTGTGTGTGTGTTTGTACGTGTGTCTGCTCACTGCTGAGACTCTGGAGGAAACGAAAGCTCTTGCCATTGCTGGGCCACAGTGTCCCGGGAATGCCAGGCTTGCTAAGGGTACAGTAACCTGTCTGTCTGTCAGCGCAGATCTGTTTCAGCTGCAGGCATCGCGTTCCATCAGGCATGTCATGTCCACTGCGTGCTGTCTGAGGGCATCATGCCACAAACCACCAGTCAGAAATGTAGACAGTGGGCACAACACTCTTCACACTGTTGCCAATGATCAGTCAGCTTGTCTGAGAACCCCAAGGGTATAATTTTTCTTTCTTTCTTTCTTTAGGGAAGTATCTAATTACACACAAATCCTAGCTTACGGCTAAAACCAAATATGCTGCGGAATGAATATTCATAAATTTGCTTTTTTTCTTTTTAATGAATATCTGGCATCGAGTTCCACATAAGAAGATTAAGGCATCATACTACACAAATCCAGGATTTCCTGTCATCTACATGACAAAGTTAACCTGAGATACAGTATCTGATGAATCAGTGATTTTCTGTGGGTATTACAGCTCTGCAAAAATCACAAGAAAATAATCAAGCTGCTAGTACAAAAGAAATGGGACCCTGTTATGATGTAGATGAGGATGTCTATTGTTTCAAATAAAAATGCTGCAGGCTAGTCGCTGGCAGACGAGTTGAACAGTGTTATTTGGGGCAAAGAGGACTAAACATCCCCTGAGATCAGTTTCATCTATGAAGATCGGGCAAATAAGTGCCAAAGCATGTTTTTTTTTCACTTTCTGCCTTCCTGCAGGGTGTTTTTCTATGCTGCCCTACAAAGATAGAGCTGTAGGCCTAACACAGAGGCCGTGACATTAAAAGAATGAGGTTTGAAGCTTTCCTGCTGACTGCTGAAAAGTTGCACTGCCATAATGTTATACCTTTTTACTTCACCGCCCCAAAATTACTGCCATAAAATTTACACAATACCTGCAAAATACAGAGGCTGTGCTCTGTCTTTGGATCTTCACAGAATGGAAGGGGGGGAAACACATGCAATCAGATTGTAGTCTCAACTTTCTTTCTTTCTTTCCAAGGAAATTAAGTTTACACTCCATAACAGTTAAACGTATTTCTGTGTCTATATGTCCATCCGCTATTTAATAAATGGGTATTATTGGGTATATTAATACATATTATTTAAAGTTAGCAGGGCACTTGGCATGCTAACGTTAGTTCGTTAGCTAACGTTATCTTTAGCTGGGGGTTTCCCTCAATCATGTCATGAATCATAGATTTGGCTACTGTCTTATTTGAAGTGGGATAACAAACAACAGAATTACCAAGTATTTGTAATCG
Source organism: Nibea albiflora (assembly GCA_014281875.1). Taxonomy (NCBI): domain Eukaryota; kingdom Metazoa; phylum Chordata; class Actinopteri; family Sciaenidae; genus Nibea; species Nibea albiflora. The sequence continues at coordinate 11,372,456 of CM024809.1, forward strand.
AGTTACAGTAAAGCTAGCTGGGAGTACGCTTGCTTAAACTGTCTAGTTAGCTAGCTTGTTTAGTAGTTTCTGCCAATTGAAAAGGTTTTCATACAAAATATTTGTTTCCATTGATAATATTTTATATAGAAAAAACTTGGCAGGTCCAGGTCTTAGCGCCACTTAGCGCCACTTTAAATATGTAGTTACTGCATTTAGCCTTTGTAGGGCAGCATTGTCACCTCATCTCAGGTAATCGTTTTCTTTTCATCTTTTACTGTTCCCACAGAAACTTCTCGGTTAGGTAATACCTATTTATAATTAGTCAGCTTTTCCGTCAAGGCTTTCTGGGGATGCCGATAAACATGTGTGCTTGCTATTGTGTCAGCACATCTCAATTCACATGACTCACCTCCTTTATTTCCTGGAATATGAAACAAGCTAATTGCTGAACGGAGATGACAAGCATTGAGAGTCATGTAACACTTAAGCATCCCAGGCCTGGACCTCACAGTGAATTCAGCTCCTGCCAGTGTGGTTGCTTCAGATTTCAGCATCTTCTACTGTGCTGCAGATCATTGGCTACCCATAGAGACCACCTGGGCAGTGATCTGGTTTGGGTCCATGTCTTCCATTGACAACGCATGTGTGTGAAAGAAAGAGAGACAGAGAAAGAGAGGGAAATGACAGGCAGCTTGGCCCGGCTGTCAGCTGCCACTCGGTTCCCATTACGACTTCTCTCATGTCCCGGCGTCTTTCCCTTAGTTTCTCCAAACCTCCGCACGCCTCAGGTACTGTTTAGGAGGCCAGTTGAATGTCCATCTGACAGAGAGACTACGAAGGAAAAGCCCGGAGAGAAAGCAGAAATGAAGCAAGGGCCCATTTCCCACGTTGTTCTTGGCTCCTGTCTGCCCCCGAAGACTTAAGCGAACACTTCCAAAACAAAGAGTTTGTCTGTGTAGGTGCCCAAATAGCCAACCCACGCATATATGCACACTTGCACACAGACAGAGAGACACTCACGCTGGGACATAAAAAATGTTATTCTAATTCCTTCTAAGTGCCTATTTAAGCAGCTGTTTTCTGTAAACACTGGCTCCGACAGCAGAGTTTGGACATTTGGTTTTAGATCATTCTCAATTATATCATAATTACCAGGACTCGGCCTGGTTGTCAGCAACAGCACCCAGAAAATATAGCTGTGAATTGCTGCCCCTTTGCCAGCACAAACAGCCGGCCTGCTAATCCCAGCATGGATCTGTGAAAACAAAACATAGCGGGGTCATGTGGGACGGTGTCCGACACACTCGAGGGAGAGCCTTCTGTGGTCATTTTCTCACCTCTTATCTGGCGCGTTCAAAGTATGCGCTCATTGAGCGGCTTAGCAATTATATTTGTGCCTCACAGGTCAGGAACTGGCGCAGGGATTTTCCAGCGATGCGACAAAAATCATTAGTGAAAGACATCGTCAAAGTGGAAGTCGGGTCAGGGTGTGTCTGACAGGAACACGGAGGATCTAGTTTTTAAAAGTAAATTGGATATGTACTGACCTTTTCTCCCACTTTTAACCTTGTATAGTTGTTGTTTCTGTCTTGATCCTCCCAGTGGGAAATGTAGACGGTTAACTCGGATGTCTTAGCTAATGAGCCGGAGTCATTATTTTAGGATTACATCCGACAGGTGCACAGAGCCCTGCTTAACAAGATCCTGGTCATGTCTATTTGTCTACATTGTAGCCATAAATCTGTGGTTACTGCCCTGCTACACACACATTGTCTGCGTGGGTCTGTTGTTTATTAAAGGCTGAAGTAATGGTTATTTCTAGAGGGAAGGCATCTTGTTAAAATGTATTCATTTCTTCATGCACGACCTCTCCAGCTCCAGGGTTGCGTTGAAGCTGGGAAGAATAATAGTTCCAATTTTAGCAGCAGGGCTACAAAACTTTTTTGTAGCTATTTTGGTCCCAGATGTTAAAATTCTGGTGTAAATTCACACTGACAACAAGGACACAGCCAATATTTAATCCACCCCTACTTGATCAAAATGACAGCCAGACATTTCTCCGCGATGGTAGCACTATTTATTTCACATCCTTTTTCCATGACGGCCGGGTAATTATACCGTATCAAGTTTTTTTTTCCAGTATTGCTATTGTGCAAATGTAATTTAAAAAAAAAAAGTGCTTAATTCTAAACAGAGCAAAAAGCCATTATTTAACCCGACTCAACACATGCAGAGATAAAAGATAATGGCTGCCTTTCAGCAAACAGCTGCAATATGTGACTGTAATGTCTGCAAAAACATCAGTGGCATGAGTAAGTGGCAAGTAACATAACATAATAATAAGTAACATAAAATGTTTGATAAGAATTTAACTTTAAACTTTTTTATCTTGGATTGGTCCCCCCCCAAAAACTGACATTTGTCTTATCAAACACGTTTAATTAAATTATTTTGTACTTTGAGAGTTTTACTGCAACCTTTCGACCCATAGCTTTACCATTTTAGTTCACAGTCATAACTTACAGGCACAGCAAAACAGAAATTGAAAACTGACTGTACGCCACCTGCCGGCCTCCAAATAATAGATAGACAAGGTTAGCAGCTATCTGGTTAACACAGTGGAGCGTTCTGCAGGTCTCCCTCAGGAGTAAGAAGAGATCAGAAACGAAGCTACCAGGAGCTTACTGAATGTACTGAATTATAAATATATTTTTTCACTCATTCACTTAACTTCACACACATCACTGTATCCATTCTGACCACTGTCACGGTAACTTTGCATTCCCCGTTGAACAGATCTGGGAGTGCTGACTCCAATAAAACATATATCAGGGCAAGAAGCCAAAGACCAGCTTTCAAAATAAAAGTGCGTATCTATATTTATGCTCCATAAAATGATAAACCATTTGATTATTGGCGGCTAGTTTGGTTAGCCCGCAAGTTGGAGTTAGCTCACCCAACAGCTAATCGTGGCTACTTCCTGTGTTTAATTTCAGGTAGATCCAGAAAAAAGCGTTTCATCTCATTTTTGTAAAGCTAGGGTTTATTTGGGAAAACATTTGGATGCTTCTGCTGCATGTGTTTGTCAAATCTCTACGTGAGCGGCAAATGTAAAGTTTTAGCATAATCCACAACCAGAATGAGTGTAACACAGTTCAGCACTACCAAAATCTTCCATAGATTACATCATTTTCTATTTCACACATATCAGGGATGTCAATTTAGCTCCTAAAGGTAATTTGGAGAACTCTCAGGTCAGACTCCGAGTAATTCATGTTGTATTAACTGATTCCACAGAACATGTTTGACGGACAGTGGTCGTTACTCAGGCTATGCTGTCTGACAGCAGATGTATTAAGACAGCCGCAGCGTTGGAGGGTAGAGTTAACCAAAGCATACCGCGGCACCAAAGACATGTCACTTTCTTTCTCCTCTGCGCCAAAGCCACGTCTCTGCCTCTTTTCCTCGTGATCTGAAGACCATGAAAGGACAGCTACTGTCCCGCTGCCTTTCTCTTTCTGTCTGCGCTCTTTCTTCACGCAGTGCCTCTGACTGTGTGTGATCCGGAGGTGTGACACTTTCCCAGTAGCCCACAGGTATCCGTTACCCAGCCAGGAGCCTTGGCACGCTGCCCACAGCCCTACATGTCTCGGAGGGCACAATAGAGGGATGCCGTGTGAGGATTTCTTCTCCGGGCCTGCCAGATTCTATAACCCCTGCTGCCACCTGCACACCGGCAGACCCCTCGGGAAACAGGAGGGCAGAGCCCCCATGGCTGATCTTTCTTTTCATCTTGACTCTGTAGAATAAGAGAAGCAGTCAAGACTTGGCTCAGATCATTATCACCTCTGTCCTGTTAGGAACTGTGCACATGTCTATTGAACAGATCTGGATGGATTTATTCTCTTATTTAATTGTGTACTAATTTTGCTTCCTGTCTTGTAAACCTTCATTTGCATTGTATATATGTGTATATACACGTCTGTCTTGTCTTATATATCTTTGAATGTGTGTTGCGTTCCTAATTGTGCATGATGTTCATTTTATGCACTATTTTTTAAAGTCTGAATTAATCTCTATCTCTCTGCTCGGGGTGCAGGGGCATGCGCAGGGTGGCCTCAGCGTGTCATCGAGCCACACTCTAAGGACCGCCCCAAAAATCCTGGACTAAAAACTGGTACAAAAACCTGTTTTAACCTCTAGCTCCACATTTCAGTAATATGTCGTTCAAAGTCTTTTCACGTGTTTTCAGCAATTATTTTCCAACATATTCAGTGTATTTTGAAAGAAATCTCAGAATTGCCTTTACATGGACATTAACTTAATATTTGCACTGGTCATCTATCTATTACTAGAGACGACAAAGAAACATTTGGAGGGTTAGACACAGATCATGATGCCGCATGCTTGTGATGGGTGAAAACTTTATCTACTTTGGTGTCATCTAGTGGCCTAAACCTGTAAATACTAGGAAGTCTGTTCATATAGTATCATTAATAGACACAGTATTGATGACCAGTTTGGCCATCAGGAAACAGTGATTGTACATTAGATTATTAAATCTACTGTGTTTGACTTATATATGATTCCTATTCATTTTATAGTAGCTTAAAGTCAGTTGGATTGTTTCATTATGACACTTAATCAGGTGCAAATGACAAATGATGACTTACTGAGTAAAACTATCACTGTATGCTCTTATTTAAAAGACATAGCAGCATATTCATTGCAAGCATACCCCCAGTTTTCCATCATTCAGTTACTTGGCATCCAAAATGGTCTGTGATTGCGAAAAGAAAAACAACTAAAGAATAAATTCCAACATTTAATCCTCCTATTTCCAGAGAACGTTCCAGAGAACAGAAACAACGTTTCACTCAAAGTGTATCTGTGGCCTGGGAGTTATGGATTTTTTCCTTCATCTGATAGGCGGCAGGATTTTCAGGTGATTTGAAACGAGTCAAGTTCGGACACTGAACCAAAATGACCCCGACTGTGTCACTTTGTGTGGACATACACACAACTAATGCTGTAATAGTTTGATTTAACTGTGGTCAAAAACTATGTTATAAATATTGTCTGTAGATAGCTTCTCATGGTGAAATCAAATTACGCTCTCTTGTCCTAAACTATAAAATATACAAACTAATCTTTCCCCCCCCGTGAATTAATTAACTGTTACGTCTATGAGGAACCTTAAATGTGTGAACTGTAACCCACCGACCTGTTTTTGCTCATGCAGCTACCACAGCAGTATTGACAGATGTAATAAAATCAATACTGAACACGTCTTCACTGAAACATCCTCTAACTGGACCTCTAAACACAACATTTTCCCCGTTTCCAGCTTTAAAAGACTCTCAGCATAATCCCTTAAACTCATAATTAATTTTATAATAGATTTCATCATGCAATCCCGATGAGTCATAATTCGTAATCAACTGATTGAACTTTGCTTGCCAGCAAATCAAATAAAGGCTTAAGGAGGGCAATTAAAAGAATATGACGTGGACAATAAAGTATGAGCAGAACAATGTCCAGCCCGACGTGGTGTCTGTGTGTGGAGGTAGGCGTGCTTGTTGTATATTACAGTGGATCATCAGTTAGTTACACAGTTCTTAAATAAATCAGCTAACTTTAAATCTTCTTCCACGGACTTCCTTCAGACGAAATCTTATTAAAAATTAAAGTCTGTGTTTTACTGCAGCCAACGTTTTCATATGGGTCTATTTGAGTTATACGCAGGCTGATAAATGGGCCCCAAGAGGTTCATCTACACAGTCCAGGACCCCAATGTGTTAGCCAACTGGAGAATATGAACTAAGCCCACGTTTCCTCATATGGCTTCCAAATGTATAGCATGAAAGAAACCGCATTAACACTTGATTTACATTTTTAATAACACATGCAAAGATTCTTGATAGAAATGCGCCCTGACACACAGAAAAATAACAAAGCGCTCTCAAATTAGGAACAGAGTCACACATGTGGCTCTGATGAGCTACTGGCAGACAGACCTGTTCATCTGCGGGGAAATCGCTGGCGTATGGTACTATTCAGCCCATTAAATTAAGCCATCAGAAATGTATTAACCAAGGTGTTAGGTTGGTCACATTTTTTAGCGTTAATTTAAAAACACCACTTCATGTTTCTCATAAATGGCATGACAAGTGCACAGCTAGGCCGGCTTCCATCCATTGTGAGTTTTCAACATTATTCTCAGCTAAGCATTCGTATTTAAAAACGGCAGCGGATGATCAAAAACATATAACACATACAGAGTTTATTTACTGATGTAAGTGCATTGTGTAATATTATCTTCGTCCTACAATGTCAGTTTGTCTACGTGACTTCAGACTTTTTCAAACTGTCAAACTTTTGCCAGTGAAAACCCCAAAGACTAATATCCATAAAACAACATTTTGCTCTTTCAGCAACAAAACACACAACTTGGTGGTCACTATGATACAAATTTCCCAAGGCAGAAGAAGCACGGAGAGTTGGGTTTGCATTTCCTTTATTTATATCCTGTTGAACAACGTGATCCAAGTCTGATACAGTTCTTCTTCTCTCCTTTTAAAACACACCGATCTGATCCTCACAAAATCAGTGGCTTTGTTTGTGCGTTTGTTGCATGTAATCTTCAATGATGATGCCTTATCAAGGGGGCCAAAGGTTTAAGCCCATTATTATCTGTATTAAAATGTCGCACTTCTTAGGTCTTCATGCAAAAATTGAATAAAAATGGCAGACCATTTGTCTGAACCCTTCGCTTCCTAAAACTATAAAACTCTGTTTTTAAAGGTGTTATAAATAAAGTTATTATTATTATTATTATTATTCGTATTATCCAATACATAATTGTGTACACTAATGAGTGGAAGCGTGAGTCAGGTGGTAGATCATTTGTTGCCTCAGGTCCCCTTGTTAAAGCTGCCATGTGTGTCTATTACTACATCCACAGCTGTACTTAATGTTGGACATACCAGACGCTGTGAGAGCATTAAAAAGCCTTCATAATAATAATCCTTTGCAGCCTCAACCCCCCCCCCAAAAATGTCGCTGTCTAATTAAATGTTAAGTGTTAAATGTTAATCACGCCGCCGTTCTGGGTCACAGCTCGTCCACGTGACGGCTGCTCCGAGAGGAATTCCCCGACTGAACTTTTACCTCTCTTACCTTTCACCTAGAAACGGTTACCGTGGCTTACGTCACCGCGGCGAGCCACGTCTCGCGATAATCGCGCGCTATAAATGCAGCTGCCGTCGCCTCACACGAAGACAGCTGGTTACAGTTTGGATGCGCCTGTGACCGTCGGTGAGTCTGAACTTTCACGTCTTTAAAGTCACTTTTTTTAAAACTGCGCCACAGCTCCACACTTGAATTGTCGCCTTAATAAATGTCCAGGAGCTAATGTCAACTTTTATTAACAGGACAGACTACTGTAATACGGAAGTAATAGACTTTTTTAAAAATATAGGTTTAAGTCCGTTTAAGGTTTATTTAGTTGCTTTTGAATGGAGACCTTACATGTTGTGTCTTGTCTCTACAGGTTTTATCTCAACAGACATGGCAGCAGCTGCGGTTATCTCAAATAGGGTGAGTCTTCAGCAATATGTGTTCATGACGCCAAAAGAATATGAATATGAAGCAAGTCTACACTTTCAGGTGTAAGAACACACGTGTTATCCTTTTATATTTGAATGTAACACTCAAAATACGCAAGTTAAATATCAAAAGTATGAATATTTATCACTCGGTTGTGATGGTAGGTCATTGTATTACAGTATGCAGTCTTGTAAGTGTGTTGTGTTCCTTACAGAATGTGGTGGAGAGGGTGACCAGCCTCCCCCTGGTGAGCTCCACCTACGGCCTGGTGTCCAGCGTGTACTCCAACACCAAAGACAACCACCCTTACATCAAGACTGTGTGCGAGGCTGCCGAACAAGGCGTCCGGAGCATCACCTCTGTGGTCTTCACCACGGCTTCACCCATCATCGACAAGCTGGAACTTCAGAGTAAGACCCTGATGACTAAAAAAAAAAAAAGACACGTAGACACGGTTACAGGGTTTATAGGAGGTCAAAACAAGACGCACTGAAGTGAAACTGCGAGGTCGAGTGCGTGCTGGCCAGCTGAGTCACACACAACTTTAAAACAGGAAGTTCATGTCAGGCTGCTGGCTCTTACTCATCTTGATCTTTCACCCAGTTTTTCTGTTTACTCATAATGAGCGTGATCTGAGCCATGTACACTTCTTTCACTTAAAGGAACAGTTGTTCACTTTTCTCCCTTGTGTTTGCACGCATCATATCTTTGTTTCAGTTTGCCTTATTACGCCTAATTTACTGATGTTTTTGTTGCCCACAGTTGCCATCGCCAATCACCTGGCCTGTAAAGGTTTGGACAGGATCGAGAAAACCTTGCCAATTCTTCACCAGCCATCTGAGCAGGTATGTACCAGATAGCTTGCACAATTCTGGTCAAAGTGTCAAGAGCCTTCATGCCTAATTACACAATGCTGTAGCGGACAGTCGATGTGGGTCGATCTGACAGGCGTGTCCTTGTCTTTCTTAACTCGTGTTTCCTCACTCGTACTTTGTCCCCCGCTCAGATCGTTTCCAGCGCCAAGGATGTGGTAACCACCGCTAAAGACGTTGTGACATGCACGGTGTCCGGTGCCAAGGACACCGTCTCGGACACTCTGAACTGCGCCGTGGAGAGGACCCGGGGTGCAGTGCAGGACGGCGTGGAGAGGACCAAGGCAGTCGTCAGCGGGAGCGTCAGCACGGTGCTGGAGAGCAGAGTGGCCCGGCTGGTCAGCAGCGGGGTGGACACAGCCCTCAGCACCTCTGAGAGCCTGGTGGAGCAGTACCTGCCTCTGACGGAGGACGAGCTGGGTGAGTGGGTCCAAAAGCTCCGAGTTAGATCACGCATGTGTTAAAACACAGAAATGCACTCCATCATGACCCCATTTTACCGGTGTGGTGAAAAACTCAGCCAATGTTTCATCTTACCTTATTGACAGTTTGATTATTTATTTTAAAATGGTTTCTCTTTTGCAGTTTTGGCCTCAAACGATGTTTAACGAAACAGAACACACATAATGAGGGCTATTGAGATTAAGCTTGTCATGTGACAAGCTGTGTCAAGGGTCAGTCATTAACAGGCAGCTGGAGCGTTGTTAATGATGGATTAAATTCATTTCCAGGAAAACAGGACTTAATGGCCGGTCTCTCTCCATCATTAAAGGAGTCATTGTTTAGAGTGAACTGTGGCATGCCGAAATTCCTAACAAACAAATCTGTAGACTGTGTTTAATTAATGAATCTGTTTTAGTGGATTGCCTAATGAATAACTCCATTCTTTTGCGGCTTTAAAGCCTCCAGCTCCCCAAACGTGCAAAAACAAATCGGACCTTATCGGATCTTAAGACGGAACTAAGAAGTAATCATGTTGTTTGTCCGTGTGTTTATCTCCCTTGTGACAGAGCTGGAGGCCAAAACTGTGAGAGGCTTTGACAAGAAGGAGCCAAGCTACTACGTACGTCTGGGTTCCCTCTCCACCAAGCTGCGAAAGCGGGCGTACACCAGGGCCGTAGCTAAAATCCAAGACGGCAAGCAACGAAGCAAGGAGTTCATCACCGAGCTGCAAGCCACCATCGACCTGGTAGGTGTTTTATTCATGAATAATATATTAAATATCTGCTTGCTTGATATTTATTCAAAGTCTGTCCTACAGTGGCTGATGATTCATTTTACTTTCATTCTAGATTGAGTATGGCAGGGAGAACTTCAAAGGGGCTAACCAGTTAGTAAATGAAAAGCTGAGCTCCCTGGTGTCATGGGGGTCCTATAGTCCAAACCAGAAGAGTGGTCATGAGGCAGAGGTGAGGTGGACAACACAAATACACAATGAGATAACATACGCTGAAGAAAGATACACATTGCTCAATCTGGTTTCTTTGAGTTGGAGGTATGTCAAGTTATTTATCTCTGTTCATCCGCTCCACTCAGGCAATCGAGTCTCGCACCTTGGCCCTAGCACATTCCCTCAGCCAGCAGCTCCAGACCACCTGCCTCGTTCTCGTCACCAGCCTGCAGGGCCTCCCCAGTCACATACAGCAGGAGGCGCTCTCACTCAGTCGCTCCGCCACACAGCTCTACACCAACTTCAGCAAGGCTAATGTGTTGGAAGACCTGCCGGATAACCTGCTGACCAGCACCAGAGTTAACCTGGGTAAAATGAAAGATTCCCTAGACAACGTCATGGACTACCTGGTCAATAACACGCCGCTCAACTGGTTGGTCGGCCCCTTCTACCCCCGCATCGCCCCGGAGCCGACTCGCACGCCAGGTTCTGCTGCCAGCAGCACGCAAGTTCGGTCCTCCAGCTCTCCCTCCAGCCAGCCACACTGAGAGGAGCCGGTGGAGTCACTATATTCCCAGCAGCACTTGTGATCCATTACAGTGCTACGTCTTAAGTGATATATCCTGCTTTGTAGGCAAAGACTTGTTGAATGTTTAATGTATTAGGATGTCAAACTAATGTAGTTCTTTTTCAAACAATGCTATTTTATACATTTTGAAATGTTTAATTCTTGCTGTAATCACGTCACCTCAAGTGTGATTTGTCAATTCATGACACCATTTTATAAGAGAGGCATTTACGGGCAGAACATAATCTTACATAAACTCTACTGAAATCAAATATTTGCATTTACTGGCTCTTTTTGCCCCCTCATTCATGTGCAGTAAGATGCATTTCATTTTTACATTTTACACTCGAGACTCAAATAATACTGCCAATCATGTAGGCTAACACAAATAAGCTTTATTATATATTTTTAAAACTCTTTAAGACAACCAAAGCACAACTCTTACTCATATCAGCACATCTGATAAAAAAAAAAAAAAAAATTATACAAATTCTGGTCACAGTGGATGCCAGTAGATCTTTACTCATCGCAGGCAGCGACTTCGCCTCGACAGATACTCCATCAGACTCTGAAAATCCAAAATTTGCTGAAAAACATTACCGCTTCGTACACAGGTACATTCCAGAAGTTTAGAAGAATATATTCAGTCAGGTGCTTTGTTCTAGAAATGACCCTGAACTTAATATTACCGTAAGTTTCTGAATCTGGCACCACGCCACGTCATCCAGCAAGTCCAAGTTAATTTCATCCTTGGTCTCTTCAGAAAAGCTGACAGTCTAGGAAGGAAGAGAACATGAAGAACACATACATACACGTTTGTTAGGTCTGATAATGTTCCAGGTCTATTTTAATCAATTAAACTAAATATTAAGTATAAGTACAGGAAGACATGTCTGTTCTACTGGAAGGACAGAGAACATGAGTACCTGTCCCAGTGCTGTGGTTACAGTGATGTGTGCAGCAGAGCCTGCCATGGAACAGTGCAGATCACCAGTGGAGACGACAGACCTGGGACAGAACAAGATTAACCAGTTCAATCAGAGCTGCTAAACATAGATCATTTTGCATTTCATTTGAATACAGTTCATGCTCGCATCGCCCACATGGATACACATCATACTACAAACAGACCTGAGTTTAGGTTTGGTCTGGTCATTAGTCTTGGTCACGCGGCTTAGGGTTCTTTTGGTAGTGACTGAGGAGCCCCTGTAAGACATAAGTGCAATCTCAAGGTCCCCATACTGCTTCACCACAATAAACACCTTAACGTCTGAGCTTACCTGAGATTTCCAGTGCTGTTGCTGCCAGTTAATATTCTGGTCTTTTTTGCCCCCTTTCCTCCCTAAAAGTATACAGAAAAAAATGACAGACAGCAATGCAGAGACAAACAAAGATTTTCTGACCCTGATTAGGCATGTGACTTGTGTTGTGGAGTTGATATAGTTCAGCTAAAGAACATACAGTATCACAGTAAGCAAACCAGAACTTATTCTTAAAAGTTCTTGATTTTCCAACATCTTGTCCATGTGTCCATTTTCTTTATTATATGAAAATGTCAAAAATAGGGTTTCAGAGAGTCAGACATATAGACATTATGGAAATAAAAAATATTGTCTCCTCTGTACATGATGCCCAAATCATGCATGTCTTGTTTTTCCCCTCCTCCTCTCATCCATCAAAGGATGTTTAAATGTTTCTAACATCGAAAAGCATGTCCATAAAACTTCAATATTTGATCAGACTTAGTCATTTTTCCCCCCCATTTTGAAATGAAATGTTTAAATACCGCGTACGCAAGCATTAGCTGCTCCGTTACTTACTTTAGAGGTCTTGGATGAGGACCTCTGGGCTGGAGTGCACTGAGTGCCGGGTGACTGATCCGTTGATTTTCCTTTTAAAATTAAAAACACAAAACTACTGACAAAACAATCAGACAATGACATTTCATGGAGGCTTCAAACCTGTGCCGGTGCCATCTTGGTTTAAGAAAGTCATGTCACCTCTTTTACTGGGGACCCTCTTGAGGGGCTGGTTCATCTCAATGGACTCACTCTGTAAAAGGTAAATGTGCATCATGTGTATCATAACAAAGATATGAACTCTACAGAGAGAAATGACTCAACTCACCTTCATGGCTATTGACACATCACTTGCTGAGATTTCTTCCTCTAACACAGGAGAGAGTTATTAAGCTCAGACAGATGTTAATTAACTTTGATTATTATGAGTGGGGAGGGCTCACCACTGATTAAATCCCCTATGAGCGTGTTTTGAAGAGAGGGAGGCATCTTCATCAGTTCCACTTTGAAGACTCTGTCCATGGTTGCCAGCATGTTCTCCAGCCTGGCCTCCAGGTCGTTCATACGCTCCTGTGCTGTGAAGGAAACGTTTCCAGTTCAGGACAAAAGCGTCGGAGGACGTGAAACCTGACATTTGACCTGCAGCCGCCGACAAACCTTCTTTCTCAAACTGTTGGATGAACAGCGCCAGTCTGCTCTGTCTCATGTCCCGGCTCAGCTGCTCTTTAATCTGGGCATTTCCCGCGTTTCTCATCCGCCTCGGCGGCATCTTGTTGACCGTTCAGCCCGCGCGGACACACCGCTCCTGCTCACTACAAACACACCTGTGACTGAGCGACGCTTAATTAAGATATCCATGCGCCTACCGGAAACTCGGTCATGAGTCTTGGCGGAAGGATACACTTAGCTTGATAAATGTTAACATAAAGTCAATTTTGGAAAAAAACAGAAAAATGTGGATAAAATTTATTCCACGTAGACTCATTAAGGAAAACGTTCTCTAATTTTACATCAGACAATGACAATAAATGCTATAGACAGAATAGGGTGACTTTGGTTCCAGACTTAAAGCAATAACAGACTGTTTATATAAGCGAAACTGTATAAAGTTAACATAAAAAAGTAATTTTGAAAAATAAAATAATAAATAAAAATAATGTACTACACAACCCACGAAATTGCCTACTTTTCTTAAGTAAGTATTCAACTAATGTATTTACCATTCAGGTTGCTATTTGAACACTAAATGCATTATATTTTTTATTTCCTTATCATATCAGGATATTGCAGGTTCACAGTTCAGAGAGTCCATTACAGCAGCCTTTCAGATGAAACACCAAACATCACAGAAGAAGGCAAAAAAGTGGGCAGTCCTGTATCAAACTGCAGCCATCACAGAAAAGTGTAAAGTGATACAAGACTCATGTTTTAATGGTATTGCTTCCACTGTAGTCCTGCATGCACTCAAGAGGCCTCCCTCTTGTTTAAAGGAGACCAAATCTGGCTTAAAAGGGACATCAGACGTGCAGATTTCATAAAATAAAGAAAGAGTTGAAAAGATACACAAAAAATGAGACTTTGATGCTGACCAGAAGATAATCATTCACTAGAGAAAAGGCTGGCATCGAACAACACAAACTATCATCAACATGGAGACAGAAAAGGGAAACATTTCGTTTTCAATCAGTTCACAAACTCATTTATTGCAGCGCACTTAAGTGTAGACATTCAGTTCCTTTCCACAGGACGGTAAGAGATCACTTAACCTAGCAAGTCTCTTCTGTACATCCTCTGCCATAAGGAGGGCAAATTTACAGTCAGTACAGGGTGGAAAACGACATTAAAAAGAGAAAGAGGGGGTTGTTACTACACTGTCTGCAATCCAAATGTCAATACAAAAATAAATAATTGAGAATTTCTTTTTGTTTCGGAGGAACAACTACTTTATGTTAATATTTCGAGGTGGTCTCATGTCGTCCTCACCCCTGGGTTAAAGTCAGGCTTTTAATCTATGCAGTGCAAATTGAATATTTCATAATATCATCGCTTCTGTACAAGTCGTTCTCCCAAGTCTACGATAGGACCATCTACACAGTTCATCACAGCACTTTGCTTTTTTTTCTCCTCCTGTCTGTTTCAGCATTTAGTGGAATGTCACGTTGTAAAATGAACACAGTATCAGCAGTACTGAAGAAGCCCTTCGCAGTCTAAAGCTCTTGCTACAAATATCATCCACAGCTACTGCACGTAAACCATAAAAGCAATCTTGTCTGCAAAGAATATATCCAATTTAAAAAAAAAACAAACATACTGGTTCATTCTATGTTGGAGTAAGCAATAGCTCCTGTACATGCAAGTTACAGCTCTAAATTAATATTGAAATAAGGCATGTTAGCTGAACATATACAGCACGTTACTGTTAAAAACTGCAGATATTTAAAAAAAACAAAACATGGTGGACTGACTGCTCTCTCACTGAGGCACTGCGCAGAGCTGTCTCTCCCTGCAAAAAAACACGTCCTGTTTTAATGTGTGGGAATCAGTAGTGTGGCATGCCTTTTCACTTCCCATTCATGATTAAAAAAATCTCTCTCTCTTACTGTCTGATTTAATCACGAGTGTTGTTACAGAGATCGGTAATGCTTCTTTAAGACCTGAACCTTTTGATTGCAGGGCATGTGGAATGTTGTAGAATCAGTTTTAGTGATTGATAATTAGTGATTGTCCTCGGTCCTCTCCCGTTTTCTACGCGTGCTTCCGACACATATTTACAAAAAGAGAGAGAGAGCCTCACTCTGAACCTGTACATTTACAATGAAACAAGCTTGAACATTCATTAAGACTTGGATCACACAAACAGTCCAAAGAAAGAAAAAAAAAACAAAACAAAGAAAACAAGGCAACCCTGGTTTTAGATTTTTTCCCCCAAAGTAAACAATATGTACAAAAAGACAGGTGGACATGAGTTAATGTTGTTTTTTTTGTTTTTTTTTGTTTAGAAAGTGCGCAAATGAACAGTCAGGATCTGTACACCGTCTCCAACAACTCAAAATGATCTCATCTGTGCGGATAGTTAGGACAGATTTAAGCCGAGAGGGCAAAAAGGCTACAAGACAGGGAACTGACTGCATTACACACACACATACACGCGCACACACACACACACACACACACACACACACACACACACACACACACACACACACACCGATAGGTCTACACAATGGGGTCAACCAATACATTCTGTACATCATTATTAATCATTCTATACACCGTCTATAAAGAAACACACCTTAGCTAGTCCCAAAAGATTCAGTTTTCCAAACAATTTACAGAAACAGTCCCACCTGTAGCTGCTTGGAACGCCCAAGAAAAAAAGGTCGTAAAAAAAAAAAAAAAAGCCAACAATGGGCATCTTCCAAGAGGAGAGGAAGTAGAAGTACCATGTTTGGGCGACTGGAGGTGTTTAAATACAAAAGAATTTTTTGCTCACACCCCGACCTGCCATCTATCCTTCCCTCCTGCCGTCGCACTTGACCAGCCAGATTTTTTTTTTATATCTTTGCTGCAGGTGTCGGTGGTCAGATGAAGGGGGCCCCAAAGCATTTAAGGCACCACTGGACGCTGGGGCTGGGCGGTCGGTCGATGCGGTGCAAAGACTTGAGCTGCTCTGCACTCAGTTCGTCGTACGCCAGGCGGTACTCCCTGTCGAAGGCCTCTGCAGATATACAGCGAAGGGCCATCAGTGATACATTTCATGTCTTTGTCGCAACCCGTACATATGTATGCATGTCATGGTGTGATGTAACAGGTGGATTTACGCACCTACGTCGATGTTCTCCTTCCCCAAGGCCACCAGTGAGAGGAACAATATTTCTCTATAGATACTCCTGAGACAAATGCAGCACAGAAAAATGAGACATGAGAGATGCTTTCATGAACACTGCGTTGAGTAAAAAAGTCTGAGAAGGTGGACGAAGCCTGACCTCTGCCGTTTGACACCCTCTGGGCGCCGCTTTATCTCTCGAATTAACAGGTTGATTGGCCCGTAGACGTCGTTGGTCTGGATGTTGCGAACAATCGTGTTGAGGAGGGTACGAATCTCCTGGTGGTCTGTTGGAGCCAACGTCCCCTTCTTCTCCACTAGAAAACAACACATGCACCATCATAATCGAGTCTTAAATCCGAGAGTGAAACATTTAGCTCAATGTGGAACCAATAAATCGGCGCTGACGTTTCAAATATGCCACCCAAGGCGTTTACCCTTGATTAAACTAAAGATGAAAAGTCTTGACTGTGTCTCCCCCTGGTGGTAGAGGCTACTTCTACAAATAGCAACATTAAACTTGTCAGAAATTCCCATTAAACATGTGTCTGTGTGCACACGTACACAATGTCCTCCAGAGCTGGTAGAGGGGATCTCCGTGCTCCTGGTGCAGGTTGATGTTGTCCCACAGGAGCTGGACGTATACCTGCTTACTGTCCTGGGACAGTGAGGTCAGCGGCAGCTGCAACGACAAACAGGAAAAGATGAAAGAAAGCCAATGTGAGAGAATAAAGATATGTGCCATGTTTAGCCTCTAACCTGCACTCCTTTGTTGCAGTGTTCAGAGGTAAGGATGAGACCGGGTAGGTGAGAGGGCAGGTCCAGCCGACGGAAATACCACACCAGGTTCCAGAAGATGATGGGGTGCTGGCTGAGGAACTTGTGGGTGTAGATCACCTGGTAGGACATGACGGAGAAGTTGGAGTTGTCACTGAGTGAACCTCTCAGGATCTTGTGTCATGTGTCGTAGCTCTGTGGCAGACACTTACTGCAGAGCGGAGTGTGTGACTGTGCGAATGCTTTACCTGATCTCCCTCGTTCTCCAACAGGGTCTCCAACTCCTTGCGCAGCACCAAGGGGCTGAGGTACGGTACAGACACGGGCTTCGGGTTTGGACGTTTGGTCCCCATGCCATCCTGAAAACACACGCCAGTCATTTTCACGTCACTGCAGCTGTAGCAGTTTCCGCTATATTTAAGCACTATGCGATAAGGCGCACTGACCGACACCTCTTGCAGGCTGCAGGGCAGGCTGGTGGTGGAGACGCCGTGTCCGGGTCTCTGGGAGTAGTCCAGGCTCTGCAGCGGGCCACCAACACTGTTGCTGCGCGTCAGTGACGTCCCGCTACATCTCTGCTGCTTACCCGCTGCCTGGTGCTCCAGGAGACCGAGGGGGTCCGACTGCACTGGCTTGGGAATCAAACTAGAAACAAGACAGACGAGGAGGACTCAAGATAAAGCGGTGACACAATTTAGCGTCTTGGACTCTGATTTAGCATCTCAAACTGTTGCTGTACCTCTTATGTGTTCCAGGCTGATCATCTGGAGTCTCCCTGGGTTCCTCTTCAGGGAAAGAGATAAGGTCCGGTGTCTTAATATCGGCTGTGCTGCTGGCTGTGGGCTGGGCACTGGTGCTGTGGATGCTGTCTCCTGAGGCACTGGGATTCATGTAGAACCTGAAAGGGGAAAAACACAGAACAGTCAGTTTGCAGTACTATTCTTCAGCAGACACGCTTAATTCTAACACAACAGATTCCTACCCGGTCGTTGTGCGCAAGTCATGGAACTCGACGTGCAGTAAGGGAAGAAAGGCTGTGCGACAGAAAGGACAGTTGGTGTTCAGGTTGGAGTCGTCAGCCGTCCAGCCCGCCATTATCTCCTCGTCGTACACCAGGGCTTCACACGAGCGGCACTGGGAGCAACTGGACATCAGCACCTGGCAGCGAGGAAATATATCCAAGCAGTTAGTTAGGAGTTATTCCAGTGTGCATGTTGACAGCGAAAGCTGAGCTGCAGCAAAAGACGGTGTGTGTTTGCACGGTATGTCTGACCTCCAGCGCGCAGTTCTGGTAAATGCTCGAGGACGAAGCGTGAAGTGAGGAGCCTTGCTCAGAGTCTGGACCCCTGCCTGCACGCCCTGGAGTTGGATCTGCAGAAAAAGACCAATAAATCTCAGATTTGACGGGCCAGCGAGCCTCCCTCGTCTTCTGCTTCCCCTCGCATGTTCTGCGCCACGGAATGAGTGCTTACGTGTCTGGTGGGTCCCTCGGCCCGTGTCGCTGCTGCCGCTGCTGCTGCCCAGGCTGGTGCAGCTCTGGTTGAGACCGTTGGCCACCAGCCCCGGGATCGCTCCTCTCTCGGGACTCTCATCTACTTCGTGTGCAGCCAGCATGTGCTCATCCAGACGTGACGGGAAGCCGCCACCACCCTGAGCCTGTTCATCCTGCAGAGTCAAGTTAGACGAGATTCAAAGAATGAAATGATCAGCTCTTGGGTACTAAAGCTTATAAAATATGAGGGAAAATATATTGACGATGCGGGGAACAATCCTGGGATGACACTTGCCTCGTCATCTGAGTAGGAGTAAGCTGAAGCAACTGCCCCCCACACTTTGCTGGCCACGTTTGCCGCCTGTTTCATGCCAGACTTGAGCACATCAATTTTAGGTCCAGACAAGAGAGTGTCCATCTTGATGCCTGAAAAGGTGTTGATGACCGAACCCAGCGAGCCTCCCTGTGAGGACTTGACCAGCGCCGTCAGGGAGGCTGATCTCGGGCTCCCTGCCACGTTCGCCGGGTTCTTCGTCTTTACTGCAAAGGTCTTAGAGCGGGTGACTGTGGTGGGGCTGCGTTTGGGTGTGTTGCCTGGGGAGCCACTTGGAACTTTGACAGCAGGCACCGGGAGGCTGGACCGGCGCTCCAGGGAGGGCTTGGGCTGTGGGGCGTCCGTGGAGTCTCCCTGCTCCTGCTGGAGCTCCATGCTGGAGGACTTCACACCCAGGGGGCTTTTCAGGTTCATGTACATTTCAATCTCCTCGGCCAGGTTGCGGGACACCACGACAGGCACGGAGCGCGGTGGCTCCTGGCTGGTGACTGACGCCGACTCTTCAGTCTCAGACATCAGAAGGGAAAGTGGGTCCGCACCCGCCTCCACATCTGCCCTCTCCAGAGTCGCTGTTCGCATCCCGGAGTCCTCCTCATTTGTTTCAGTGTGCTTCCTCTCTCGTTTCTCCACTTTTACCTCGGTCGTGTGTACCTCGCCACGATCTCCCTTCTCTTCTTCTGCTGCTCCCGGCCCCTCTTCTTCTGGCAGCTTCCCCAGTATCAAGCCCCGATCATCTTCAGGTTCTTCCTCCAGATCTTTAAAAAGTGCTTTGGAGGCAGTATTAGGGGGCGGACTTTGGCCTGCGAAGAGCGCCGCAGCCAGGATACGGGCATCGGCACCCATCTGACTGGCCATGTGGTCCACGCCTTGCTCTAGGAGCATGCCAGCACGAGTTTCAGCGCTGAAGCTACAGCTGCGCTCCGAAAAGGATTTCTGCCGCTGCTGCTGAGACTGGTTAGCTACGTCCCCCGATGGCAGCGAGGCGTCGTCGTCAGGGAGAGACACGTTATCGGTCTTGCTGTGTTTCCTGAACAGCTTCCCCGTCCCTGCAGAATATGTAGAGATATGAGCTGCTGAGAGTTGCTGCCAAAATTAAACTCATCGTTGCACAGCTTCATTTAAATGGAAAAGTCATACAAGTGACAAAATTGCCTTTAATGTCTCACCTGTCTCTCTGCCGCTGTCAAAGCTTCCTGTGGACAGCTTCACAATACTAGGAACAGTGGGTAGAGACGGTACACCAACGGGACTGGGGGGCTCTGCTACCGCGACAGCACTGTCCACCGAGCCAGCAACGTCACCTCCTGGTGAGTGAAGTAAGTAGTCAACAGACCAATCAGTGTACAAGCAGGAAATGGGGCTTCTGTTGCACACAAACAACCTTTAAATGCAGAACTAGAAGTGGATGTGACCCGTTCGCTCGCTGCAGCGTGGAAGTAGCTTTTCTTACCGTTATGCTGTGCTTTGGAATTGGTTCTCTCTTCGGCGGAAAGCACGGCTGTGTGCGAAGGCTCTGCCAGCTCCTGGTGCAACTCATCCTTGGAGCCGTAGCCTTGATCAGACTGCCTCCCTGTGGATCATTAAAAAAAAGATAATCAAGTTAAACTGCTTACAATATAGTGGACAGTAAAAGTGTCACCGCATCTCACCTGTGCTACCGTGGTTGTCTGCTGTGTCTTCAATGCCGCGCACAAACAGGTTGTGCTCCTCGCCGTTGACCTCGTTTGAGCTGTCAGCACTCCCGTGACTCAGACGGTCAGCGTCAGTGACCGCTGAGCCGCCTATCGATGCAGCTGAAGGCAGAAGGACACGGAAGAAAATAAGTGAATGAGTAACAAGGAAACAGTGTGGCAGTGCACCCCTGTCATACTATATTCTACTCCCACCTGTGGTACTAAGCGCGGCTCCCTTCTTGGAGGATGTCCGATCGAGAGCGTGTTTGAACTGGGCCACACCGCGAAGCACGTTGCGAAGTTTGGTCCACATAAACTGGCCGCTGCGGTTTCTGCTCGGCCACGGGCTCTCCAAGACGGCCTGCAGAGGGAGGACACATGAGGATGAGGGCACGCGCAGGTAGAGATGTGTTTAAGGTGCGTTCTAGCGATGTCAAAGGCAATGCGTGACCTTGTTGTAGTATCCGTAAGTGATGGCGTTCGGATGTACTCCAGCTTTCTTCATCTCAACCAGGACTCGCACGGCCATAACGGGAAGACCCCACAAGCCGCAGAGCTGCATCACCACTCTGTAACACACCTGGACGCCGGAGATAAAAACATGAATCCAAAATCTTACGCGCAAACATAAAAAAAAAAAAAACGGGAGCAAAAGCACAGAAACACACGAGTAAAATAATGTGACGGCACCTCGTCCAGGACCTCCACCTCAGTCGTCCTCATCTTCAGGAGGACGTTGTACGCCTGCTGCATCGCACGGCTTTTAGACTTGGCCAGGCGCACGGCTGCTGGCAGGCAGATGAACCACAGGCTGTAACAGTGGCTGAACAGACACCGCGCCCACAGCGGGGGGTTGGAATAGAAGCGCTTCGCCATCTTGTACGCTAGCTTGATCTCCTGTTGGAGACATTGAAAACATTTTTTTTAAAAACATGAATGGCTTTAAGAGATAAAGTTTGTTCCAGTAAACGGTGTGTGTGTGTGTGTGTGTGTGTCTGTTTGTGTATGTACGCACTTGCTTCGTCCTCCTAGCCAGTAGTGCAGGGCTGCTGGACAGACTGGCCCCCGCTGCTCTGCTGCTAATTGCAGGCCGTAACTCCCGAGGACGATCAAAGAGCTCCATGTTCAGCCTGGGGAAACTTCTATAGCTGGAGGAGGAAAAGCGGGATTATTGCAAGGTCACGTAAGACTTCTTCTGTAATCTAATAATATTTTAATAAAGAAGAGTTAAAAGACTTACGTGTATCTGGGGGCTGGTTCAGGTCCATCATCAACTGGAGGTTCAGGTGGCATGACAAATACGGTGTGCTCACTCTTCTGGGACTCGTCCAGCTCCAACAGTCTTGTGTCCTCAGATGACTCTCCTTCAACCTGCAGGAGATCATATATACAGGGCCTTAGTAACACTGACAACTAGGAGTTTGAGGAAAAACATGACTCTGCAGGCCATTTCCTGCCTGACGGCAGAAAGTAAACAACTTCAAGCTTATTACGATCTATTATACTTTTCCAATTAGGCAGTGAAAGATGCTTGTTTGATTGCGGTTATTGAAGAATAGAAGAAAAGCAGGAAACGCTCATGCCCCTTGGTGAAAACATTCATCGAAGGGAAAAAAAAGGTTATTTACCTTTTAAAGCTAATCACAAACATAAAAAAGAAAGAGCTGGGAAATCGGATTACAGTGTAAGTGATTACCTTGGTGCCCTTGTCGGTGATTTTATCAGAGGGAAAAAGCTGTAAGAAGAGGAAAGAGAGCAACGGGAACAGAATGAATCAGAGGAAATTTTGGCTTCCTTACTTTCCCAGCGGACAAATGTGATTTTGCCAATGAAACAACATGAAACAAAAGGCTCGTTCGTGGAAGGAAACCTCAGGTGGAAGCGGAAGAACAAAACACCAGTGTGCGACGTGTACGTATGCGAGGCCGGCCTGGCGCTGGGCCGTAAATCACCTTCTCGACGCAGTCGTCAAAAAAGGCCAGGCCAGTGTCCTTGTCACTGACAAAGGTGCACTCCTCAATGAAGCGGATGAATATCTGGGTCTTGGTGAGCTGGGAGTAGAACTTCTGGTGGGCACGGTCTCTGCTTTTGAGAAAACCTGCAGGAAGGCAAAGAGAGATTGTGGTGTCCCTTCTTCAAGTGTTTCTGACATTGATCTGCAACAGTGGAGCTAAGTGGAGATGAGAACCAATTTCCCAGCCACAGGCATTAGTGAAGTCTTATTTTAGAGGCTGATGAAGGTGATTGATTTCTAAAAAAACACTCAGGTTAAGTGATAGTTGAGATGCTCCTTGAAGTAGACGTGCCAATAAAATTAGCAACAAAGGCTCTAAATTATGCAAAGGTTACAATACCATCAGGCAGCACGTTAACAAAACATCACCAACGTGTCGATTTCATTACCGTGAAACGGCCTTTCCCGTGGTTTCCGCACATTTTTTAAAAAAGGCAGCTGGTGTTTACCTTGCAGGTCATAGAGGGAGTCGGCGGCCGTGGCCTTTTCGGAGGGCGCCTGGGTGATGGGTTTGAGGTAGGAGCGGTAGCCCTTCAGGATGGAGGCCATGAAGCGAAGGAAGGCCTCCTGGATTTCCATCTCCAGCGACGTCTTCTTCTTGTGCCAGGTGAAGTCCGCCTCGATGGGGGTCATGTCCACTGCCGAGCCTTCCTGTGCCGTCTGACGTACTGAGACTAAAACGGACAAACAGATTTCACTCTTCAGTTTCCCCATTTTTCTATGCCCCATCTTCCACATATAACATTTATTTTCCTTCACCGTGTGGTCCTTAATGAAAACAAGACACACTTTTGAAGATTAAGATCTAGCATGTAAGCTATCGTTAGCTTTACTCACTTTGTTAGCATTAGCTTGCAGGCTAAAATGCTTCAGGTACTGTTAACTAACTGTTAGCTGTAACTGGTTGTTACAAACCTGTATCAAAGTGACTCAACAGCGGTGTGCAGTAGAGCGTATGAATGACTAACATTTCGCGCACCAGTTGGTGTAATGCTATGACGTTTGCTCAGCAGCTAACAGTGTTTTTAGTTTGCTTTTTCACACGCTTTGTTTTTTACCAGGTGGCCGAAGGCTAAAATAAAACCACAAAGCTGAAGAATTACTCACTGAATTCTGAATAATGTGCTTTTATTACAAGTTTACTATTTCTTTTTGGACTCATGGACCAAATAACATGGGTATAAAGTATAATATAATACAATACAAGTCTGTATAGTACTGCGATAAAGATTCATCTCTAGTTGGTTGTTTTGATGTCATAGTTTGTGGTGTTGTTGTATTTGACTGAAGTACATTGTTCATCATATGTCGTCGTATATAAAAACATAAAAGGCCAATCTGTGTCGGCAGATGCTGTTTGTACCTGTGGCCAGCTGGTGGTGCAAGTTGCTCAGTGAATTAATGAGACTCTTGCAGGGCTTCTTCGGGAGGTTTTTCCAGTTGCTGTGCCTCTTTTCATCAGACCTGTAACACACAATGCCACAACGGCAGTGAGCTGGAAGTAACAGGAGAGGAGAGGCTGAAAAATAATCTGCCATTTGCTCTAAAAAAAAAATATATATATATATATATATATATATGTTGCTGCTGTTCCAACATGAAAATCTGTAAATCTACAAAGCGGGCAGTGACAGACACGGGTATCAAAGCACAGCGTACAGGTAGATAGTGTTGGTGTCCAGATCCACACAGACGACATCTGGCGGGGGGTCGTAAAGGTCGAAGTAGCGGGAATCCACGCCCACTATAAATGGTAAAGGAGCGTTGAGGACGCCTGCTAGAGAGAGCGGGCACAGGGGGATGTAGGGACATTGCCACTGGAAGGGGAAGATCATCTGAGTAGAGACAAAGACACAAGACAGAATCTGAGCAACTAGGACAAATGTTAGGAGCCTCGCTTGCATAAGAGAGGGTGCTCTTCTTTATCGTAACTGATGCATTGTGACATTTTTGTTTTTTTAAAGGATCTTTGGGGATTGTGACATCCAGAGATATGCTTGGCAAAGTTGTTCATGGAGCTGAAGAATCAACAGCGAAAAAGAAGTCAAAGGTTGAATACACAGAGGAGTGGCGACATCTTTTGATGAAGTATAACGCCATTGTTGATGTTTTAAAACTGAATGTAGGCCAGTGCACTGACCATGAGGTAATAAAACAGATAAAATAGAGCTAATATAATAGCAGAGTGATAGATATTACTGTATAACTATAATGATGGGTGTATCTACGGTGAGTGTCATTCATAATCTAGATAAGCTTTGAGTAACTCCGCCTGTGTTTATGTTACAGAGAATTTCAGCTTTTGTTTGTTTTGGTTTTTCTAGAGATGCCACCACATGAAATATATATGAATGTGTTATAGTGGCACCTAAGTCTTTTATAAATGTATTATAATATAAATCAATTTGACATTATTGCAAGAGAGGGCTTTATTTGAGTTGCAGGTCAGCGCAGAACAAAGTTCGAGCTAAAATATTGAGATTTTACAGTCCTGCAAGTAAATTTGAGAATCGAAAAGTAAAAGTTCAGATGAATTTTTGAATATATAACCAGTCGCGATGGTTATTTATGATGAAATCTGATGAAATCTATGAATTCTAGATGATGACAGGAATGTGCAACTCATGACCTTATGGTTGAACCTTTAAAAAACATGTTTGTCAAAAACCTGTTCCTCTTCTCGTCGCTTGTTTTACTGAGTTTGTTCTACTGTGTTTTGTCCACAGCAGCTGCGTGACTGTTAGTTTGTGTCAATAAACACAAGTTAAGCCAGTTAAATTAGCAGTAGTGACGATTACAGCCCTGCGTGTTCATGTGCTCTCTGGGAAGCTTTTAAAAAAAGGCAACTGATCAAATCAATCATGAAAACAATGAATTAGTAGTTTACGTTTCAAGTGCACAGACTGAGAAGCAGCAGATGTTGCTAAAACTCCTGCCAGCAATTCCTCTGAACATGTTGGAGGTGTACTCACAGCCACCACGGCCTCGGCCACTCCGGTGAGCACGGCGGGCCGGAGCGAGTGCAGCAGGATCTTGCTCTCCAGCAGCACAAAGTGCAGCAGCGTGGCGCAGTTCTCTGAGCCCAGGTTCATCAGCAGAGTGCCGTAGTCTGCCCCGCTGACGGGGAGGGAGAGCACAGAGGGGACGGGTGAGTTGGTGGGTAGAGAAACAGAGAGCAAGGGAGCGGAGAAATAGGAGAATACAACAAAGAAATGACGGAGTGGAGGGTTCAAAACTCCAGACAGACAGTTGTTTTAATTATTAGTGTTTTTAATATCCCACAACTCTGCAAGTCATTCTCGCTTTGTTGAGCTACTAATGGAAACCCTCTGCGCTCCAGTTTTTAAGACAATACCCCATTAAGTTGTCGCCATGAGTCTGCTTGATCCAGTTTCTGTTTGCTAGTGCAGTGTTCCCGTGTTTACGTATGCTAAGATGCTTCTTCAGGACCTAACGTGACCTTTTTTCACGTAGCCTTCTTGACATTTTGTCTAAGCCTCGTAAATCGCAAGCACAAAGGCAGCAGCATCATCATCATCAGCAGCAGCAGCAGGGGGGGTCACATTAGGTGGAATACCAATTAGCAATCAGTGTTAGGTTTAACAAAGGCCTGACAGTCACCTTTTATGAGAGCTTTCAACGTAACATGAGGCAGCAAAGAGACCGGGGGGGAATCACTGCTTGGATTGCTCGTATCAGTTGCAAAAATTATGCAGCACAGCAGCGGAAAACAGTCTAAACTTTATGATGCCCGAGGCTGTTTTGCCAGCGCAAGGATTTGACCCGGAAAGAGCGAACGTGAATGAAAGCATTCTGCCTTTTTCCCCGTGTTTTTTTTTTCTTTTTCTGGAACAATACACCGGTCTTTTTCTTTCAGCCCGCTCAGCTGTTTTTCTTCCAGAGCAAAAGCACAGAATATGTGCGCCGAGGGGCAGCCGCGTCGGGCTTGAAACGCAAACACGCCCCGCAAACAAAGTATAGAGAATAAACGAAAACACCTTGTATGGAAAAGGGATTTCGACAAAGTACCACTTTGGCTGCCGCAAAATTACCTGAGGGGTAAGGGTGTACACACAGGCTGGGAGAGGATCAAGGTGTCGTGTGCAGAGAGCTGAATGGGGGGAGAAAAAAAAAAGCATAATGGTCATATAGAGGACTATAAAAATAATGTTTCTGATTGACATCAGTGTAAAGAAAGAGAAAAAAAGTGCATGTCACCTGGACTAATATTCTTGGCCTTTGCGGGGAAGGAAATGACACACTGTGCATGAAGTGTGAGATGTGCCTGTTGAGAGAAATATCATCTTCAAGTTCATGTACAGCAACTGCATTCATCTTATTAAAATGGTGGGCTTTGAGCCCCTGGTGGATCGCGTGAAAAATATTTGCATGCCTTACTTTTCAATAGGCAGCGGGTGCGGGCCTGAGACGGACAGCTTGTACAGGAACATCAGGAACTTGCGGAAGGACTCGAAGAACGGCCAGCGGGACAGCAGGCAGATGCATTTATTGGTGTTCACGGGCCGGTTGGGTATCATCTTCTTCTCCACCGTGGTGAGCAGGCCCAGCTGGATCTTCTGCTTCTCGCTCAGCAGGTCCACTGGATACGGCTCATAGAACTGGATGGCTGATCCGTACACCTGCAACCAGAGACGGACGAAAAGGTCATTCTATAACTCTCCTGGCTTACTTCGTCAGGTTTTTTTTTTACCTCGATGGAAATGTCAGACACATTAAATCGGGTGGTTGTGGCTGCAGTCCTCGGTCGTTTTTTTTTCGCTGCGTCTCTCACCTTTTCGCCGGAGGAGATGGTCAAGACGAACGTGGAGAAGACGGGCAGAGGATCGCGCGTGTTTGGTGCCCAGCACTCGATCTTGGCACCCATGGGCAAACAAAACAGAGGGACAGACTCTGACAGGGGGAAAGACTCGTAGTCCTCTTCCGGATAACGAAAGATGAGACCTGGAGAACAAGGGAACGGACAAATGAAAGTGTTATGATGTAGTGGCGTTGAACAAAATGCATCACAAAGCTAGACAGAGAGTATAGGTACAATAAAAACTCAGACTTTCAGACAGGCTACAATTCAGGCTTTATTCCCCTGCAAGGGTTAAACAAAAGAGCATTTGTCAGCTCTGATGAAAAGCAGCGATGTGTCTGCATTCTCTGGTTTCATTTTCAGGAAATAACTGTTCCTCAGTGTATCTTGTTGTTTGGTGAGATGCCGTTCTGACAAAGACACACACACACACACACACACACACACACACACACACACACACACACTTTTATGTGAACATTTGTATGCACAAGCATGCAGACACACAAGTAATGGGCGTGGAAGGAAGTGCCGTTGTCTGTGATGAATAAACAGCCGCCTCGCAGGAAAAAGGCCGGCCAGAGATAAAGCTAGCATGGGTGTGTGTGTGTGTGTGTGTTTACACGCGCGTTCATATGAACGCTGATTATATGTGTGTGTTGCGCAAAGAATTGTTCCAAAGGCCAAGCCGTTAAGGAAGCATTCAGTCAGTGAAAATGTCACACCGCAGTTCAGAAATGCCAGCCGCAATAAGCAATAACTATCTGCCGCGAGATCACAGGCGCGAGCTCGGCGACGAAAACATCACAGAGGCTGATTGCATCAATATGCCACGACGCTTGAAAGAGCTGCCAAACTGTAGAATTACTTTTGTTCTTGTAAACAATCCTCACGCCAACTCTCTGACACACAGATAATAACTAACAATTACTCTTACTACTTATCTAATGTGATAACAATGAAATCAAGGTGGGTGCACACCTCTAATTATGCTGCTGTGCTGCCGCGAGCATATCAAATACCTGATTCTACTCACCCGCTTTGTAACTGATGGAATTGGATGCAGACACTGATTTCTTGTAACACAGGAACACGTTGGAGCCCCACTGAAAGACAGACACGGATATCAGAAATGTGTTCTCGGAGGACCGACTGTGTACGTGGAATAATAAAAATTTTTTTTAAAAATCAGGCTCACCATGCCGCAGTTGAGGTTCTTGTCCACCTTGCAAAAGGTATGCGGCGGCGTCTCGCCCTTGCTGGTGACGATGACGCAGATGTCCGTCACCGCCAGGGAGTTCTGAGGCTGGACGGGCGGCGCCCGGCGGAAGGTGATGAAGATGCGCTGCGAGGTGGCGGAGCTGTTGTTGACGTTGGCGCAGCGGCCGTACGGCGTGGCCTGGATGACCTCGCAGCCCTGGATCAGACGCTCCTTGCCCTCATACAACACACTGAACGGACACACGCGGTGAAATAAAAACATGAGCTTGGCACCTGACAATGACACAATCCGCGCTTCAGTCAACAATGAAATGTACATAAAGGGACGGTCTTTCTTCAGCTGCGTGTAGAAATGAAGACGTCAGATAGCAGAGCAGTGCATAGAAACTGTCCCTGTAATGACTCACGCTTATTACAAAGCTCTGAAAGACAATTAAGTGTCTCAAAGAAGAGTGCTGTCCTGGAATCGGTTTTGCCGTCAGGCAGCGCTTCCATTTCTTAAACAAGCTTCGCTGCCAAAAGGACAAATAACTCACATTCTGATGACCAGACAGTTTACCCCGCAGCCAACAGCCAAGTTCAAATGCTAGTTTGAGAACAGACGGCAAACAAGAGTCGAGGAAATCTCTGCGCGGTGCGCACGAACAAAGCATCAATCAAAACGACAAATGGTGGAATAGCGTGTCCCTAACCTCGCTCCAAAATACCAAAGGCGTCCAAAACAAGCTCCTTAGTAATGAGCACACTGAAGCGAAGGCTTCCAGACAATCCTCCAGAGCAGAATCACTCGACGGGGTGAGTTTCGCAGGGAAAAGATCACAGCCATATTTAAAAAACAAAAAAAAACAACCGTCTGTGTCTAGTTTTTATTTTTATCAGCTATGTACCAAGTCATGCTTTGCCCTGACAGTATGCGGATCATAGGATACGTGGAAAAGTGACAAATACAACACGACAGAGACACAATTTTCACATGTTGGACCCCTGTGAGAAATATCTGGCTCTTTAGCTGCTAAATGCTCCACTGGCTAGTCGCTAAGTGTGTCTACATGTGGTTTGTTCCCCGGCAGGTAGTGTGTAGTGTCGTAGTGTAGAAGAGCTGCTCGACACGATGCCGATGAGAACCGCGAGTCTCGACCCCAAAGCGGTAAAGTTGTGGGCCGTAAAACGAAAACAACGTGCTGAAAGACGCAAAAATGGGAAGTCTGGTGACAATTTTCGGTGGGTTGGTTACTTAAGATGTCAAAATATGCCAAAATTTCTAAGTAGCCATTTGAACTATCGCTTTAATTCTTGGAAGTTGTCAGAAAAACTCTGATCATAAAAAAAGACTGAAGCTGTGGGAGCATTTTATCAAATTCTAATTAATTTACACTACTTGTGTATAAATCTGGCAAAAATATAAACTGTTGCAGTGCTGCCATGTAAACAAATGAATGGAAACACACTGGAAAAGTGCATTCCTGAGAGACAACAAGTGAGCTTGTGGCTCAAGCGTGAGGATAATCTCTGGTTCTCGTGTTTTACGGAGGGGGGGGGGGGATCAGAGTGCGGTCAGCACCACCGCCTTTCTTCTCAAAGCTCTGGTTTCCCTGGGAGGCCTCGGCGAGGAGCCCGTCTTCAATGGGTGATGGGATTCAGACATATTTACCTGCTGACTCACATCGAATCCCAGACGATGAATGGAAACTCAGATATCGGGATTCTCTTCCACCAAACTTTGCACTGAGCAAACAGTTTGCATGTAATAAATGTGGATTACTGCCAAAATATTTTGTGCATGAGCAGTCGGCTTCCTTCTCACTCCCTCTGGGGAATATCACACAGTTAAAAGTAAAGAGAAGCAATCAGTGCCCAACTGTGTTGGATTTTTTCCCCCCCTATAGTAGCTTGCTCCATGCCCTCCCCTTTCCCTCTGGACAATACAATGCGGGAGGCCAAAAGCTGTGATTGCTGCCCTCTTTAAACTACGACAGACCCCCATTTTCTATTTGACACAGATTTTTTTAATCTTGTGCAAGCTATGGGGGCAGCCATCGCAGATATAATGGCCCTGAAACACTCCATTTCTTCTGAAAGGAGTGCGGGACAGACCTAAAGAGGCCCGGGAGGACAGTTGCCAGCAAATTCGCAGCCCTAATGGGAACAGTGAGTCGCGACGCCATGGAGCGCCCCGGGCTGGGAACGCTGACAGCGGAGGTGGCAGGAGGAAGGATGATGACTGATTTACAGTTTTTCATTTATTCTTTTGGTGGATGGAGAGCGGCAGGTGGAACAGAGCAGGTGTTGCAAACGTGGCCAAAAAATGTTCGCTGACCTTCCGTGACAGAATCATCAGGAGGTGAACCAACGCTAGCATGACCGGTAATTTTATTAAAGCACACAATCAATCTGTCATATCACTTATTAAAAATACAACACACTGTTATAAATTTAATATTACAGTTATTAAAGCAAATTATGAAGAAGACTGTGAATCCTTTAGTAGAAGTTTGCTTCCATTTTCTCCACCCCATTATCTGTCAACATGCTAAGCAGGATTGCACAACCTCTTAAAGGAAACATGACTTGACATACGAGCTTGTGTTTATGCTCGCCGCGCCGGCGGCTGCAGGCTGCAGGCTTCGCATACTTCTACAGCTGCAGCGGAGTCGAAGGGACGCGCACCAAACTCATCGCGGGGGGAAAGCAGAACGCGGCCAACGGGCTGCGGACTTTACATAGCAACAGCGGCTTCAATGAAAGCGGTGACCTTCTTTGAGAGAGCGAGCGGGGCTGTCTTCTCCTGTAACTGGAAACTCCAGTTTGTTTGTGGGGGACACAAAGAGGCTTTCTAAAGGTGTGTGTGGAGAATGCCTCAGGCTGTTGCATCACCGTTCTCAATTACGCATTACTCCGTTGATAAAGCTTGTTTATTCAGGACAGGCGAGTGAACAGGTGCAAATCCCCGGCGATGAAATATAGGCCCCTCATTTTGGCTCCTCTGTGCAGACCTGTCCTAGCTTTCACCTTACTGGTCTGGATGAAGTGAGTCATGATCGGAGTTCCCTCTTTTAGGATAATAGGAGGAAGCTGGAAAATTGTATCAGTGGATCGGAGCCAAGAGGTGCGGCGGAGAGGGAGAACTCTATAACGCAACGGGGGCGAGTAAATGGAGTAGTCAACACACCTACTTCCTTCCATGTCTGAAAACTTAAATCAAGCGCTGCGGGACACAAAATATGAGAAACACCTCCCGCTATAAGAGGTTTGGCAAAAGGTCGAAGGCGAGTGCCCCGTGAAGAGTTTAACGGAGAGTCAACTTGTGCAATAGCAGAACCTGGACCTTCCAATGCGTTTCCATCAAAACAACACACTGAGCCTATTGTCACTCGCAAAGAAGAGGCTGAATTAAAGCTAAATCCAGTCTTTGACTAACTGACTGACTTTATTCTAACATGATCAAGTTACAAACTTTTGCTGTCTGGATTCCGATCGAGTCAACAAAAAAAAAAAACAACTCAAGTTTTACTTGTTTTGTGCAGAGTTTGGTCTCACGCAATGCGGAACAGTGGAACCAAAGCCACGTGTAATGAGTCCCTTTGCTGTCGCGGGCGTATGAAAAATACCAGATTACAAACGCTGCCGTAAACAAACTGCTGACTCACCCGATGTCAATGAGGGGCGACTTCCCTCGACTCCTCCTGTAGCACAGGAACAGCTCGGGGCTCTTGAGGCTGCCGTGATTAAGGTTGGCCGGCTGGCCGCTGTAGGTGCTGTCGATGCACGTGAAGCCCTCGGGCACCGTCTCGCCCGCCGACCTGTTAATGACGGCCAAGTCGGTGATGGGTGCTTTGGGCCCGCTGGATTTGGTTTCTGACAGGTCCTGCTCCAGGGGCGTGGACTTGTCTGTCAGCCCGGCCACCACAAAGTAGTCGGTCACGCGGTGACCCTTGTCCTCGATCATGGCTGGGCGTACCTGGGCGTAAGATGAAAGAAAAACAGTCAGCGGGATTCTCTGCCGTAACACGTCTATTACTTAACACTTGCCACAGATTACTGCATTTAGCCGATAGCCAGGGAGTGGACTGCATGTTAGTGACAGCAAAGCTCTTACATATCACTTAGGGACAGTGGGATGGGATTACACATGCGAGCATACACAGAATGCTAAGTAATACTGTGGCCAAGGCAATAAAAAGGGGCCTTTAAGACTGCTGCGCCACATCGAGGCAAACAAACTGGGGAAACACAAGGGCTAATGAAGGGACTGGATTTGTTGACATTCACAAACACTCTTGTCATTGTATATCACCGTACTGCTCCAATTATGTCGCTACAGAGAGCCAAGGGAGAGCAGCCGAGCCCGGAGGAATGCTCAGAAATGCCAGCGAGAGCGTAAATCAAGCAGACACCAAAGCCTCTTAAAAAGAAAAAAAAAACAACCCTCTGAAAACACACAAATATGGTCGCAGATTTGAGCCGAGTCACCAGGAAAAATGAGCAAAGCAAAGATCCAGTTTAATGCTCGGAGGTGGAGTTTCTTTTCCTAGTAAATGTTTTGAGTCATGACCCCGTTTTTAGTCAGTGACTCAGTTAACGGTAACAACGCAACTCAGCCAAGTGTCGCACCTCTTCATTGTAAAACGACGACTCAAGAAGCGGAACCGCGGCTCACTGTCGGTGCTCTATATTGCGACGATGTTCCCATGTTCCCAAAAAAAGAAAGAAAGAAAGAAACTTAAAGAAAAATGCCCATGTTGCCTTTGAAAAAGCTGTTAGGACCTACACAGGAAGTTCAATTTTTCCAGTGGTGAGTCAGCTTTGGCAGGAGGGAGAGAAAAAAAAAGAAGCTTCTTTGTACAGCCACAGCGAGCAGAGACAGCCCTGAACTTCATGATGCAGAGTAATACTGACCATTGTTGGGGGTTTTTTATTTTTTATTTCTATCCTGGACTTTTTTTTTTCCACCGGTCAGCATAAAAATATGCTGAAAGCATTATGTCACATCACTGTGAGGCTAGCATTGGTGCATTTTCTTTTGCAAGCCACCGACAGCATAGTTACATAGCAAGAGAAGGCGGCGTGTGATGAACACATGTGAAGCGGAGGAGGCAGACTTTCTGCGCGCAGGAGTGCTAACGTCTACAGTGCAGGACATCCGTTGGCTTGAGCTGTGGAGGAGGAGGCAGACTGACCTGCCCGGGGAGGAAAGTTTTACAGCCACAGCAAGACAGCAAACAGCTGACACACTTTCCACACAAAACAAAAAAATCTTTTCCAGACCTTTGAGCCCGTTTTTATTATTTCCATCCAGCTGTGACAGTCTCATGCCCGATGTGTATGAAATGATTTGTTTCACCAGTATGTGAACCCTTATCTGATTGAACGCTAAACGCTGCGCAGTGTTTTACTTCCAATCTTGGCCCGACGCCCGTGTGAACATGCCAAAATTGATTTGTTTCAAGTTTACTGCTAGGCTTTTACAGTCCAGGTAGCTTTGAAGGCTCGCAGCTGGACCTTTGCCCAGAATGTGGCCCGTTCTTCCGTTACACTTTTAAGAACAATGTCGGGAAGACGCTCAAAACGAAAGAGAGGCGAGTGTCGATGTGTCGACGGCAGCAACAATACGGTGATGTGTCGTATCCGAGCAAGAGGGCGAATGACTTCATCATCCCGCGGACGAAGACAAAAGAGCAAGAGATGTGCATCGGCGTTAGATGGGGCGGAATAGCAGGTCGCTCACATAATTCTTCCAGCGGTTGACGTGGTGGTTGGATGGAAAACTCAGATAGGGATACAACAGATGACACAGGTATGAAAATATCAAACGGGGATAAGCACCGTGTGATCGTATCTTAATACTAATATGAAGAGCAGCCCTTTGAATTTACTCTGTTTGGCTTACTTGTGAGTAATGGCACTGAAATGTGCATCCTTATTTGTAAAATTCATAAAAGCCCAAATGATTCCAGATGTGTGTGTGTGTGTGTGTTTTTCTTCTTCTTCCACTCAACAGGATGAATATCTGGCGTGCTCCTCGAGAGAAACAAAACAAAACAGAACGTGATCCAGCTCTCATTTTATTATGATGCATAACAGCAGTCCGGAGACATGGAGCCGCGTTAGAGGACTTATTGCTCTGAAGAGATTTACTGCACTGTATCCATGGTTACGTCTGGCTGGTCAAACCCCTATTCAAAAAGCAAAATGCTGTCTGCAGGCCATATTTGCCTTATAACAAAACCACACAATTAAATATGCTCTCACCAAAGGCTGGCCAGTAAACGCTCCCTGCTGGGTTTAACCAGTGACTGGCCGGCCTTCTTTTGTGTGTGCATCCAAACGCAACACGCGTGTTTATCATGCCATTTCATTAGAGGACGATGTGAACATCAGCATGTAATCAATAAATTATTCACGTCGCTCGTGTATCTGGTGTTACTGCCCAACATTTAACACATTACCACAAACAGAGGGGCCAACAAACCATCTGAGGAGCTCCAGCTAACAATGACATATTAGACAGCTGGCTCCAGTGTCTAATACGTGTTTCCTCTAAGGTCCTGCAGTGATTGTTTCTCTGTTACGTCAGTGACCCACAAGGTCCCCGTGTCAGGTTGTGTATGATGTGGTTATGTGGTTAGGCAGTGCGTCATAGACATTTGTTTTTATTCCCCTCAGAGGAATAATGTGGATTTCCGTCTTGGATTAAAAATGTTAAAGTCACACACATTAGCTGACCCACCGACAAATATTAATATGGACGACCCATCTCCACTTCCTCCCACTGTACAAAACAATGAGAAACTGTGCGGTTATGATCAGGGTTGATGCAGCCAATCAAGGTCCCGCACATACACTCGGCCGATTCAACCACGAGAAGCTCTCAGCTGTCAATCATAACATGCACCAGCATCGAATAACTCATTAAAACCAATTTTATCTGAAAAATGAACTCTTGAATGTACATCAGCGTGACAAGGACTACTTAAAAAGACAGAAACCATCTTGGAAAAACATCTATCTGACATCAGAGCAGCCAACATAGAGGGGCGGTCCTCAGACCTATACTGCAGCCAACCACCAGGGGGCGAAACGTGTGTTCTGACGTCACTTTTGGGGTTCTGTCAGGTCATCTGCGTTCATATGTGTCGATGAACTGAACTAGCAGCACGTAAAGCGGCATATTATCATATTTCAAGTTGATACAGTGAACCTGTTAGCAAACAGTTGCAGCAGTGAGACTGAACCAAAACGGCTGAGTCGGGGACCAGAAAACCAAAACAATGAGCTGAAAGAGGCTATGAAAGGTGGAAATGTCGAACATGTCACAATGAGTGAGCACCTTTCATGGCGCACACAGTCACTGGATCTATTGTCAACACAGAAATATGAATTACAGCTGCTTTAATAGGCTACAAGGAATTAGGCAAGTTCAAACACGTCACAAAGGCGAAGATTAGCTTCGGCTAAAAGTGAAACTTCGAGGAGCCATAATAAAGATACTTTTTAAAGAGAATTTTAAAGCAGCCATTCATTATTAGAGCTTACTACCTTTGATGTAAGAGTATTACAGTATGAATATTATTTATACAGCTGTAATATATAGGAAACCAACTCAAGTCCTCAATAATAAATGACTCTAATAAGCTGATTTTAAGCCCCATCCTCTTTATTTATGGCATTTTCTCTTAATGCAACATCTGTCTTGCAGCAGTCTGCTCCGCAGAGCAGCATGCACGTCTTAACCGCTGTCACGAACGCAAAATGCCACGGCGTGGAACAAAGCAGTGTTAACAGAGAGGAAAAAAAAAAGAAAAGAGAAAAACAAACACTATCCTGAGTGAACCAGCAGATCTGTCCAGTCCTGACTGGGCCTTGAATGCTGCCCCCATGAATGATCAGCAACGCCGGTGAATCAACATGTACCTCGCAGAGAACATTAAACACAACTTCCCGACATCTGATGCTGACGTTTCTCTTATATCGATCGGGAGGGAGACGTGTTTTGAGGCGAGTGGCTCACTCACATTTGCGCTGAGCCGAGAAACCAGGCTACCGGTGTGCCCGCCACAGGTCACACAGATGTTATTTTCCACCAGACACAAGCACAGGCACGCGCTTTTGTATGAAAAGAGCCCTTTCCGTAGAGCTCATTTTACTCAGCTCTGTCAGCATGGTGACCGTCTGCAGACCCAATCACGCGGGATGTACTGTAACAATTCTACTTCTCTTATCAGGAATTGTACATTTTTTATGTTCAGGGACTTCCCATGAACGCTGAAGAAGAAATACAATGCTGTCATGTTATTTCCTGTACCAATTAAACACAGAGGCTCGTAAAGCAACGCAGCCGTTTGCTGTGGATCCGTTCCCATGGTCGGATCATCTGTCATGTTATATCTTCTTCTGAACCACGGCGAAAAGCAGCACTGACGTTAAGGTGTGCACACACACTCCCCCTCTGCTTCCATCACTCACACACACACACACACACACACACACACACACACACACACACACACACACACACACACCGCCACAGCCCTACAAATATCTCTTTGTGACAGGCCCTTGATAGACAAACATCGGCGCTGCCATGGCAACCGAGCCCCAACAATGCCAGGCTGCGCGACCCTGAGCCGCGACTAGAGTTACTCTAGCTGAGGAAATTGATCTCCGGGTCTTTCAAGGGTGCCTTTAATATAGCTGACGTGCTCTCGGCAGTCAGCCGCTGTCTGATCGGTTTTAGACGCAGAGTGGCAGAGGAGGCTCGGTTTTATTGTCCGCTTTTATGTCTGCCGAGCACATAAAACACGGTGGCGCCCGTAAAGCGGTGTTGACAGGGGATTAGACTAAAAGCTTTAAAGCTATTGTCAACAGAGGTGAAGGGAACATTTTCATTTTCTGCTCTTCTGGTTCTGCGCATGCAGCGGCGGGCAACTTTTAAGCCCGCGAGGCAAAAAAGAAACAACGAACGCAGAGCTTCTTGGATCAAATGGTTAAGAAAAAAAAGAGAGATTGAGTCAAACTGGAAGACGTACTGGTCCATTAAATTTCCACTGTATTAAGCCTTGTGTTGTAACCTGAGCCCCTGCCTCTAAAGGTTGTGCTCTGCCCCTCCCTGCCCGTGTGAAAACCTGTTCCTCTGTTACTCCTGAGCCCCTGTGATCAAGTGTCCTGCTCTTTGTCTGCGCTGCACCGGGGAGCAGTGTCGCTACGAGGCATGACCGAAAAAAAAAAAAAAAAAAATACCTCAGAGGACCCGTTACTCTTCTTTGTAGCCATGAATTCTTAAAGAGTAGGCCTTAGTGTGGAGAGAGTCTCCAAGTCTGTTTACATGCTGCTTGCATTGGGAAATCTTGGGGACGACCTGATGGTAATCCTGCATTTTTATGTCAATGTAGTGACGTAAAATTTATGTGTGAGGAATTTCATACGCTGCATTAACAAAAGGCAGACGTTTCTCTTTAGTCATTTTTCGTGATATTGGTGGAGGATTTCATCAACAGGGCCCACGCCCAAGTTGTGTAAAAGTTTTGGCGCTTCAGTTTTCAGGGCACGTTTACCCAGACGGCCATGTTCAAATGACTGAATGCGCTTCTGCTTTCCTGAACATTTGCTCTGCTCTGGATGTCTTAGCGTGCCCAGACACTAACAGAAACATTCATTAGGTATGTTAGACAAACATTACAATAACGATTCAAACCACGACTCAACTTCCTCTTAATAATAATGATGATTTCCAGCTACAGGCTATAGGCCTTCATCTCCACGGGGACTCGAGGCGATGCATCTCATGGCAGCGGGACTTTCAGACACTATCCAGACGAGCGGGCGTTAACTTAACTTTGGGGTGGCTGGGCGAGAGTGATTTCATAAATGAAAAACATCAGCTCTTGTTAGCCAGCGTCAGCAACAAAACACACAAACACCTGTGTGTAATATTATCTGAGTCTTTCAAGTGACTGACAGAGGGATGCAGGGGAGGGATGATCTATCCATATCTTGTTTTTTTAAAGATAACACAATTTTTGGGAGGTGCAATGCAATACGGCGAGATGCACTGAATCGCTGCCTCCCGCACAATAGCCTATTCTTTATGAAGTCGGTAACTAGTAGCCCAAAGGATTATATTAACATTGCAGATTAGGAAATAAGGTAACAGGAGTAACACTGACCAACAGTGACGTGAGGCAAATCCGTGGGATTAAGGGTATTTTACGTTTGGGGGAAGAAAAAAAAAAAGAAAAAAGAATTCAACTGGAGATCTGTCTTTGTTTTAAAACCCGGAGTGAATCATTCCTCGAGGCTCAGGATTTCTCTGCACTGGAAAGTCTTGTTCCTTAGCGATGGTACTGGTCTTAACTTGCTCGCAAATGTGCCAAAAGGTTGCAGCCCAACAGCCCCCCCCGAGGGCAGGGGAAAACTCTCTAGCTGCCATAAATACAAACCGGGGAGGTCCTAATCCTCGCCTACGCGTGTACCAGGCCTAATGTTTGTTCACTTTTAGCACTTGTGGCATTGACGGCGTTGACGGAGCCAGCCTCTTCATATCCACGGTACCAAATTCAAAGCTAAGAAGGACCCAGAGATGAAGAAAAAGAGACAAAGATGGACACAGAAAGAGGTTTCTCTATTGAAGTATACAGAGTGGAACCCCTTACTCCATCCCCACATGGTCTACCCCACAATGATCTCATCCCCTTCACACAAAAGAGCCTGGAGGCTTGTTCCCCAGGGGTGAAAGAGCCTGCTTTTTTGCGTGTGCGCGCATGCACAAGTCTGTGTGTTTGTGTGTGTGTAACGCCGGACAACAGACAGTGCTGTGTCTGTCTCGGGAGGGTGGCGGGGTGGCCGTGCAGATCCACTCACAGCTTGTCTGAA
This sequence comes from Nibea albiflora, assembly GCA_014281875.1. Lineage (NCBI taxonomy): Eukaryota > Metazoa > Chordata > Actinopteri > Sciaenidae > Nibea > Nibea albiflora. The sequence continues at coordinate 11,411,700 of CM024809.1, forward strand.
ACAGCAGCTGAGCGTGACACGCGCGACCGTCGCCCGCTGAACCTCGGACACTTGCGACATGAGAATAAAAAGCAGAGTGCACACAGATGCGGCGATCGCGCTGCGGCGCGGGTGGCCCCTCGGTTATAAATAGTAGGACGGGCTGATCGGTCACAGCAACCCGTCTATTGTGACAAGTGTGCGTGTACATCTTCATGCAACAAGGCCGCTCGAGCGCACTTAAAAATCAGCTCAGCTGAGGATGTGTCACCAAAGTTAGTCGAAGCAAAGAGGAGAGGGGAAAAAGCTGCCTCCGACACGCTACAGCTTCAGTCTCTGCAGCCACCGGTGTCAGCCTCAAGTGCCACTCTGTAGTTTCTGGGCTCTGGAGGAGCTGAAGAGCAAAGTGGCCCTCCCAGCCACCTGTCATCGCAGCGGGCTGTCGGCGGTGAAGGCCAGACTGAGTAGAAGGTGCCAATGAGGTGGCGAAACCTTTATTTTACAAGGCAGCGACCACAGAAAAAACAACTCTGTGCTGGGGTTTTTTCTTTTTTTTCCGAGCTGGAGCGTGGCTTTTGAGGGCGAGATGAACTCAAATTAAAGCCCGCTGTTAAAGTTGCTGTCTGATTGAATTCATATGGTGCAAACTGCCGCGTGTGCATGAGTCCAACTTTGGTCTGTCAGTACCTCGTTGGCTCTGCTAATTAGTCTGAACAGTGTTTTGCGATGACAACCTGATTTGGTGGAGCGAAATCAGGCGCGATGCTCACGAGAAAAAAGTCTTCACTGTTCGATGTTTGCTCTGGAGAGTTTCTGAGGTGGTGGAACATTCACCGTTTATCTGCTTTCTGGCTCCAGATAAGCTCGTGCAATAGCGTGACATATCCATATGCTAACAACTTCTCTGTCGCCGTGCACGGCCTGAACAAAGCAAAAAAAAAAAACCTCATGGTGAACTCTGTTCCTCACTCGTGTTTGTTTAACGCTGGCAGCTGTTTTTTTTCCCCCCCATACGGAGGCAATATGTGAAATGTAATTTCATTTGGGGCCCGACGACAGCCGACACTTCTCAGAAGACGTATCTGACGGCCAAATCGCACTGATAACAGACGCGCAAGGGATGATGTTAGTGGTTTTCTCCACGGGCCGTTTCACTTTGCACCTCTGGGCATCGGCTGTTCTGCTCGATTCTTCTCGTCCGTCGTGTCACTGAAACACTCTCCCGATGTCCGCAAGGTGTGACTCGATCGACGGCATGTTGAATTCTCGGCGGAAATGAAAAGAAATGAACCTCGGCGGGTGTTTCATTTCTCACTTGATACATAACTCACTTATTAATGAGCTCACTGACCGAGCACTTCAGCGCCATGACAACAGGCATCCACTGAAGCGCGTCTCAAACAAACAGTCCGCTGCCTGTGTAGTATTTTATCTATGTAAATCTTTGTCAGGCCGGAGCAACCGACCACAGGAGCGACGAGGGAGGGGGGCGGGGGGGCTGCTGCTGGTACAAATCCTCATAACTGAAGTTGAAAATTTCCACTCCTCCTCGCAGGCTCGCCGTGGGTCACTGTAGTTACACTCTACACACAGACCTGGGCACGTGACTTAAGAGGCAGGTGTGCCTACAGGGGGAGAGTCGCGTCAGCCGTTACCTGCACATGCAGGACAGGAAGGTCAGACGGGGTCGGCGGCTTTAAAACGCATTCAAATGTTGTGTCATGTAAAATACGCCTCCATGCAATTCAAAGCAACGCGGGAGAGGTTGGACGGTGAGGAGGCAGCGAGGCTGGGCTCAGCCCGAAACGTCACAAGACTGCCTCCCTCCTGGAGCGTGACAGCCCGGCGGACAGAGAGCATTCTTTCCACTCTAAGGAAAAGGGAGAGAGAGAGAGAGGGAGGGCAAACTCATTGCCCTTACTAACTAGCTGAGCCTGCACCCGCTCAGACGCAGGCCTACTGCAAGAAAAGACGTCTCAAAGCGCTACTGGTACGCTCACACCAAAGTACAAGGGTCAGAGGAAGGGAACAGGTTACCTGAGAGGGGGTTTTGGCCGGATTACAAGATCTTTGTGTCTGCTCTTTGGCTAGAATCGACTATCTGGAGTTAATATGTCTTAAGACGTGCAAACAGGGCAGCTTAGCAAGACGCACTGAAGTGTTTCAGGTAAGCATTGGCCCAGCGAGCTCAAGAGCTTGTTCTGCCAGTAGTCTTGGTATTAAACAGGCAGTTACTTCAGGCTAATTCAAAAGGAGCACTGTGTATATATATAAAAAAAGCAGTGATAGCAACAGGGGAGAAAGAAGATGACAGTCGCTGTAGTGTCCTTGAACCATACAGTGACTGCCAACCAGCTCTGGGGATGCTACTGTGTAGCCGATGATCAGCGATTAGTGCAGAATCACCTGAAAATAAGAGCTGTCGGGGTTTTTGTCAGCTTAAAAATGAGCCAGCTATATCTACAGACTCTGCGGGTCCTCTTCCACGGAGTCCGCCATGTTCTACAGTAGCCCAGAGTGGACAAACAAAACGCCGACCAGGTTACAACGAGGAACTGGACTGCTGTCAACAAATCCCACACGCCGCTCCTTGAAAGTTTTCGGTGGAGCTAAAATGTCAACGTGCGTAGGGGGGTGAACTGGCGAGGAAGTGTGGGATCAAGTGTGTAAACCGATAGATAGTCGGCTGAAGTGTGAAAGGAGTTGGGAGTGAATGAACAAGCGGAAGATTTGAGAGTCGGAAGAGCCGAACAAGCTGTTTTTTTGCTGTTGTTCCGAAGGTGAAGACCTTCAACCTGAAAAATGTAAGCACTAAATGAAGTCAAAGTGTAACAGTTGTTCGATGAAGTTGTTCGATGAAGAACTGAGAGCTGCTGAAGTATCGAAAGATAAGCACTAAGTGAAGCGAGTTATTCAAGCTACTGAAAGGTGTTAAAACCAAACGTCAGTCAAAGGCAGTGCTCTCCGACAGAATGAATTACTGCCTTCAAAATCCAATGTGACTCTGGCCTAGGCAACCAACAAGCCCTCGCACAGCCTGCTGCTGCTGCTGCTGCTCCCTTGGCTAATCTACTTCCTGTCCTCGGTCACCTGACAGAGCCTTTGGACGACCAGCAGCGGTGACAAAGTGCAAGTTCAATGTACACAAAGCCACAGTTGCAGCCATGACCTACTTTATACCTGCCGCCTCAAGCGGTTAGTAGGAGGCAACATTCACTACACTCCCTTTTTCCAGCCGCCTGTCAGGCCAAGCCAAGGTCAAGACAGAGATTTGTCTTTTTTTGTTTCCACGTGTCAGCGGCTCGGCGCCGATGCCCTCCCTGCGAAAACTATTTCCTCTCGGCCACAAAAAAGCCTCGATTCTTCCGTGACAGTGCCACATTCCTCCTCGAGCCACCTCAGGTGGCGGAGCACCTAAACGAGTATATAAACTCTGCAAAAGAAAAAAAGACACAAGAGGAAGCGACATCCTCGGCTCTGCTGGGACGCGTGCCACGGGCTGTCATAACAGGAACATCACATGCAGGCCATGAATCACAGGGACGGTGATGAGAAGCTGGAGCAGGGAGTACTCTGCTGCCCTTAAGGGCTGGTCTTGCTGCTGGCTGGCTGGCGAACTGTCAACTGCTGAGGCATAGATATGTGAGCACCTTGGCATTGCATTCAATGGCATTTGTGCTCACCCCCCACACACACACACACACATATGCATAGACACAAAGCCAACAAGAGGCATCTTACACAACCCTACCTCCCGGGTTTAGGGTCACACAAGTGCAGACATGGCATATTCACAGAGGGGATAAAGAAGCGAGCCACGAAATGAAGTCACGGCTCCTACATTTCAAGCAGGAAATACAGTTTGTGGGTGTGAAGGAGGGCAGACACCTGCAAGGTTAGGCGGGCTCCGGGAGCGAGGAGTCTGATTATCTGGCGTCAAGGAGGGCCGGGGAGGACAGAGGAGGAGGAGGAGGAGGGGATGGGGTTGGTGGGGTGTTATATTCCCAACTGTTGCATCCGACCCAGAAGTAGGTCAACTTTCATGCAGGAAACACACGTCGCCGCGGGTTGTGACAAAAAGAAACGTCCTCCTGTGCTCGGCCCCGTGCAGTGATACGTGGCTGTCTCTCTTTCCGCGGTTGGATATCGCACGATGGAAAGTGTAGCCGCAGCGGCGCAACACCAGGAAAAATGTGTTTTCAGCGAGGTGACCTTACTCACAACACAAGCTAAAGTCACGTCCAAAAAACAGCCAAAGTGCCGCGTCTGAAACCTCCAAACTAAACTCTGCTCTGCCTCGGCTACCCTCACACTCAAAATTAGAAGTACTTACCAGCTGTTTACACTGCAGCGAGGGACAATGTTGACATGTAGGCAACTTGCTGTTTTTCCCCGCTTGGTATATTCCGCACTTCTACGTGTGCAAACCGTAACAGGTTAAATAAACCGGGACGGCGCGCGAGAAGAAAAAAAACAAAACAAAAACCCACTTCGAAATAGTCCTTAGAAACTTTGCTGCTCACTTCTTCGCCACACTTTCATCTGAAGTTGTCGGCGGAGGCAGGCGCCATGTTTGTGTCTGCGCTGATAGTTTTGTTGGTGAGCTTTCTTCTAAACGTCTCTTTTTCAGGCTGGAACCGCCCAGAGAAGAGGAGAGGCTACAGCCCCGCTGCGGCTGACACAGAGAGGCGGCCCAGCCCGCAAGCTGCTGGCGCACGGAACAGGAGCAACTTCCGGCGCGCCCTGTCAAAGTAAAACTCACAAATGGCGAACAATTATAATTCTTTAAACTGTCAATAGAACCTAACACAGTTGTCACAATAATAGTTTGTGTAAATAAATAAAAATACATAATTATCTACACAAATAAATGTATGTAAATAACATTAATTCTAATAATAATGTTATTAATATCACTGGTGGTAGTACTATTATCATTCTTCATCACAATTATGAATATTATATTATAAGCTTGTTCTTACGTGTATGAAATATACATAAGACTGCTGAATTTTCATATATGATGTATTAACTTTTATACTACTAATAAATATACTAATAAATATATGTATACTAATATTAAATACATTACTGAGCAGCAGTACTACTCCCTTGCATACTCTCCATTTTGTCTGCACAGGTGTTATATACTGCAGAAATCACATATGACCCAGGTGTTCTAGTCTATTTTTCATTTACTTTTGATTTTATTCATTAGTAAAACAGTATTACTGAAGTATTTACACCTTTGTCTTGGACAGCTGGAACATGAGTTTCTAATCCAGTAGTCAAATCAACACGCTTAGTGCAGCAGTTACGCATCAGATATGGCAGAAATTTAATGCCGAATATTTCTACATCGTCGTTTCCTAATATACTGTTTTTCCAGGTTTATTTTGGTCGTGTCATAAAAGAAAACAAGCTGTCAGATGCATTTCTACACTTACAAATGCTGCATTTTATTTTGAAGGAGAAAAGGTTTGGTTTCCCGCCTTCTTGAAGAGATTTCTGATTCCTTGACTCGCTTATTTTTCTTTCTGCTGGTTTTTACTCAGTTTCTGACGCCCCCCACCTTAGAGTGGAAGATATTACACCGATAGAAGCAGCACAGCAACAGGTGCGTGAGAAAGCCTTCATATGTGGATATTACAATATTAACCCCAGGCACATTCTGTGCATCGTTTTGATGGGAGGCGGCTTGTATCTGGTATTTAATATCAGTCATATACACACTGACACTCACCTCTTGCAGCTGCAGATTTTAGACAGCAGCTAAACCTTTCACAATAATAGTGTGCATTCAGTTTTTATTAGATGTTTAAGCAAACATTCAAGTAAATTCTAGTAATACTTCCCTCTAACTGAGCTTGGTGTCTTGTTATATTTGTGGTCTCGTGTACAAAAATAACTTAAACATCCCGTTGACAGAAACCATGCCAATAGTGCAATTTCAAATACAGCAGACTCAATTCCTTAAGTTCAAACAGGTTTATGCTACCAGACATTTTACAACCAGACCCTGGAAATCAAAGTTTTAGGGGGTTCTATGTTTAAGACATTGAAGTTAATGCCAATTATGTACAAACAAGTACCACATTTTACTATTTTATTAAAGCAGCTTGTCTTATTTTAAGTTAAACACAAACCTATGCACAGAAAACATTTAGATTGTGACAGGTTTATTTCACAGCTATGTACAAATATTAATAACATGTCTATTAAAGTCAAGGCAGTGGAGGCTGAAAAGTGGTTTTGTATGAACGTAGTTAACACTTCATGTCATCTATTGGTGAAAACGTGATGAGTTTTGGGAGGCTGTACTCCTGTTTCTTTGTAGGTGAAGGTGTCTTGAGTGCGTCGAGGTCCAGTGAGAAGACCTTATCTGTGGCTTCCACTGACTTCACAGGCTCCATCAGCCAGTCTCTGTCCAAATCCGGGTGATCCGACAGAAGACACTCTGGTGTCCTCTTCCTGCTTCCCATGAAGGAGCCATCGTCTGGCGCCTGCTGGATCCACCCCAGATGACGTGTGGCTGGCGGCGACCATGTGGCCTCCATCTTCAGGGAGGGGATGAGGAGCTCGTCCTCTTCATCCTCACTCTTCATATCCACTGCTTCGTCGTCGAGGCTCAGCAGACTGTCGCAGCTGGGCATCTCCGGGAGAGTTTCGTGGTCGAGGCTGAACTGGACCGCACTGCTGCCCGTGCCACTCGGGCTGTCGTGGGCCTCAGTGTTGGAGGTGTCCCACAGTAAGGTGGACTTGAGTAAGAGCCCCTGCTCGATGACAGGGGGGCTTCTGTGGTCTGTGACAGTGGAAGCGATACCGCAGGAGACATTTGGGGAAGTAGCATCGGGGCTTAGCAACACATCATGAGCCTCATAGACGGAAGTGAGGTGGCCGATCACACTGTCGTTAACCACTGACCGCCCCATTTTCTCTGCCTTGTCTTCCTCCAGTGCTTTACGCCAGGAGCTCTTCACATCCATAACTAAAACAGAAGAGAGAAACAGAATTGTTACCATACCAGCATTCCTAAGCACTATAAAACCTACGCCCTTATGGGGCCATCATGACACTAGATGAGCTCACCTCTTGATGTATTTAAATTGAAGGCATGGGAAACGTAACAAACTTACTCAAGCTCTCTGGTGTACGTGGCAGCTGCTTCCTAGTAGAGAAGGGATCGCCGTGAAGAGTGCTAAGAATGCCTTCCAGGTCCAGACCTTTGCTCCTGCCTTCTGTGGGACTGGCTGTAGTTACAGCATCTGCAAACTAACACACACACACACACACACACACACACAGTTATGTCAGGACTTGGTGCTTGTTCAAATACACAAGTAGAAAAGTTTAAAAAAATAAATTAAAAATAAAAATTAAACCTCTGTATTTCAACAAATGACATCAATATACCTGATCAGCAAGGTTATCACACTCCATGTCTAATATTTGAGTCTTGGTCCTCATGGGAGATTCCTTTGGATGAACACGGGTCATCTTCCTCACACTGGCCTAAAAAAAATAAATAAAAAGCAAACTTGTTAAATGTGGCTTATCAGTGCACACAACATGTGGAATAAATCCAATAAACAGGTGTGCAATACTAGCCTGAAGTGATGGTACCGATGGAGCCGGACCCCTCAGATGAGGAGATGGAGGAGTGTCGAAAAGCCAGTCGAGAGAGGTGTTCGCTTGTGAGGGCACTTCAGTGATGACACCAGGACTTTCAGTCCTCTCTGCTGTGGCAGGACAAGAGCTGTTCCAAAGACAAAGAGCATGATTTGTTATTCAAAAATACATTCTTGCATAGTACCGTGTATTGTCCCCACAATGCAGTGCAGCTCAGGTACAGTGAAAGCAACACCGAGCACATCTTAGCGTCGCTATTAACAGCCCGCTATGTGGTCTTTGCTCAGGGATTAGCACTGAGCCAAGTCGGCACGTTGCCCTGCACCTGTCCTCAGTTTGATTGTTGGACGATCGGAGGAAAGGTCAGTTCAAAGTCAGGATCTCATTTTAGTAGCTTATGTCGTATACAAGGAAACCAATAAATCAAAACAAGCCACAAACCTCTGACAAGCTGCCAAATTTCTTGTGATGTACTGAAGTGTATAGTCTATGTACACATTTGGTGTTTTACCATAACACTATACATGAACCAGGTCTCAACATTTCATTCTGAAGTTGGCACTCATCTTTCTTCTTCTGCTCTAAAAACTATTGATTTAATGCTTCTATGTAGTATAACCAGTCGTGCAGAAATAGTGTCTGCTCCGTATCTGTCCGTGGCGATTTCTCTCAATTCGCCGCGGTCATCAGAGAGCATGGATGCTGTCGGGAGGACTTGTGACGGACAGAGCACTGCTCAGGACTGCCCAGGTATCTGCCTCCCATCAGAAACCAACAAACACACACATTATGAAAATGCTGCTCAAAGATAGATTACCTCTTCAGGTCAGAAGAACGAGGCTGGATGTCCTGTGTTTTATGCTCAGCAGGCTTCTCCTCTGAAAAAAGTTTAAGATGTATGATTGATAAAAATGGCGATGGTTACTGATCCAAATGAAAACATGGTCCGATGTGTGATATTCTGCTCACCAGGAAGTGTTGCAGGGTACTGGGAGAATACACTACTTCTGTAACCAGCCTCAGCTGCTGGTTCAAAGGACAGAGGAGCCATTGGCGAGAGGAAGCCAAGAGCCTAAAAACAGACAAACATTAGATTAAGATACGCAGCAATTGTGAAATTAAGATGCAAAACATTATGCTACTGTGACTGGGCTCATGATTGCAACCTGAACACGTAGTAAGAGACAAACTCTAGCTCCCTTTCCCTTTAAGAAGAGAGGACAGAAGTTTTACTGTGACCATAGCAGGAAGGGCTGAACAAGTTAAAAATAAAACCGGATTCAGCGGATGACTCACAGGATCTTCATTCAGAAAAGAGACGAGGGGCGTGTCTTTCAGGGTTTCCATCCACTTCCTGTCCCACTCAGCTTCCAACTGTGTGATGGTACTTCTAACCTCAGGAATGCCTTCCTTGGAAATCTTCTGTCTGGTGGAACAAGTTAAAACACTGGTACTCAAAATCAAGTTGTCCAACTTTCCATTAGCAATTACCGAACTGCAAATAGCAAGCTTGAACAAGCTGCACATTTCAGAAAATCCTCTTAGCGTGTACCTGATGAGGTGGAGGTTCTGCAGCACACGGGCCATCTGCTGACATTTCTCCTGCAGGTGCTTCGGACTAAGCTGAGGTTTGGGTGCATGAGCGACCCGAGAACGCTCCTCCTTCAGGAGCTGCAGCGTGTGGTTCATCAGCTCCAGCACACACAGGAGGTTGAGCTGGCCAGCCTCGTACACATTCCCTGAGCTCAACTGGAAAACATGCGCAAGTAAGAAAATGGTTTGGCATTTCCTGTAGCCACACAGATTTGAGTCCACGCCTGCAGTACTGTTTAATCTTCCTTCATTTCTTTATAAGCACACAAACGCTGGATTATGACCATGTCCATGTAAATTTAGGCCAAATAGTGATGTGCTGTCTTTACAAACTTTGAGATTTAATAGCGTGAGACTACACTGCACTTCCAAACAGTCTGAGGTGAACAGTGAAATGGCAACTGAAACTATAGACTAATCAAAACAAGAATCACGTGTGCTGTTTACAGGACGTAACAATGGACAGACTCATCTTCACCCTCACCTGATGTGGAAGCTGCTCAACTCTCTCCAGCAGAGTCCGGGGAATTTTGAGGACTCGATCTGTGCCGTCCAGGATGTACTGATCTACATCCCCTTTCAGAACACTTTCCACCGCATGCTGCTCCTCTTTGATAGCCGACAGCATCCCATCAATGTCCGACCACAGGGAGCGCACCTTGAGACAAACATGTGTGTATGTATGTGAGCTCTATGGAGAATAAAGACACCTCAATGCAGAATTTCACAGGTCCCAACCAAACAGCTGGTAAATTGGCAACGGTATAAATTTAGAAAGGCAATAAGCTTGCTTTCAACGCTGATGTCTCGATGACAGAATGGAGAACCATGATGTTTACAAAGATATTAATACATACCCTCTTGGTCTTCTCAGCTGGAGATGCTCCCTCCTGGGTAGAATCACTGCTGTGACGCCTGAAAGTAAACGGCCCTGTTTGTTAAATCGGTCTAAGAACATTGACGTTGGAAGTACAGAGGAAATAAAACCATACATACTTGAGTAGCTCGTCATACTTGGCACCCTCTGCTCTGAGGTCCTTCACAGACCTCACCAGGAGCCTTCAAATGAGGACAGACATCTTGTAAGACAACGTCTTCCAAAAGGTTAAGCCAGGTGAAACATCTTCCATGTACAAAACAAAATACCTTAAATAAACTCTTCCACAGAAAGTTCATACTTAACGAACAAACCTCAGAGCTGTAAGGAAATAATCTGTGCTTTCCCTCTTATGACAAAATGTCTAAAGGTGTTGTGCAGTCTGGCACGGCTTACAAGGACAATTCATGGAACAGAGACCTCGTTAACACAATTTGTTTCACCTGTGCTCCTGCAGGTCAACATGTCTGAAAAAGGCATGCTGATTGGCAACACCTGCAGCCACCAACTGGCCTAATTAACCTATCCGTTTGCACAGCATAGGGTAGGCGCTTAGCACAAAGGACCAATGAAACACACACAGAGGAGTGACATCAAATTAAAATGGAAACACCAGAAATTGGGTCATCTAATCGATGGAGAAGCAATAGAAATGATGAGCACATACTAAACAGGCTGTAAAACTATTACATTTAGAAATGAACTAAACCTTATTAAAAACAGCCATTTTCAACACGTTAAGTAGCCTCAAGTGAGCACGAAAAAGCAATGACAAAACATCTTTAAAAGACAACACTGTTGCTACCTCTGATTTTATTTTTGCTGCATTTACTAAATGTTACACACACATTTGATTTTTCAAGAAATCTGGTTTCGTTGATTTCATTCACGTGAGCTGTCAAATAACTGATTCAGATTTACTGGAGAAGTTCTACTGATGTAAATGTGAAACAACATCTAGCTCTGTCCAGCTGCTGAGATGGACAATCAAACACTTACTGGGCTCTTTTTTGGTACTCGTGGAGAAAACGGTCCTGATCCACTGCAGTTTTCAAAAACCTGGTACTGACCAGGTGGAGTCTCTTCTCTGCCATGTCCAGGGAGGATGCGGGCATCGCTGCAGCCTCAGGAACCCAGCTGTCGTCTGGCGAGGACAGTGTTCGAGATTATTTGAGAGTCTTTTGCAGGCCACAGATTGCAAACACAAGCTACTGGCATTGGAAAATAGAGATCTACCCGTGTTGAAAGTCTTCATTTCCTGCAGCATGACGTGATTGGCCAGATGTAGCATCAAGCTGATAAACTTGGGTCCTCCGGGTGAGAGGAACAAGGATGCTACCACTTTGGATCCTGCATTTGCAGTTTCATCCTAAACACAATAAAAAACAGATGATTGACATGTAGGACACGAAACGACAGAAGCTACATCTGTGGATTAAAAATACATTATCTTTAGAGTTGAAACATTTACTTTAATTTCACAGTAAAAAGCTCACACAGTGTGTGAAGCAACAAAGGAACAAAAGATGGACACTTTTTCCCATTTGTGTAGACATGACTGATGACTAATCTGTGAAATACACCATCTAGATACATTGTTGTAAAATACACACATTGCTTACCATTATTTCTTTTAGCCAGGTGCAGGTAACTTTGCGAAACTCTGCATCAGCCTTGTGGTTCAATACAGGCCAGCAGTACCTAAGCCAAAACAAACATTACATGTTTTTTTGGTAAGGAATTTTGGTTTTATACATTTATATGAATAGAAACAGCTGAATATGTCCAACTTTACCTGTATGCCTCGTTAAATCGTGTGGGGTTCAGCTTTTCCAGCAGGAAAGTGGTAACTATGTAGGAAGCATCCTTGTTTGGTTTGTCAAACATATTCCTATTGAGCAGAAGACAACATGCAACACCGTTAAATGAAACCACGTACAAGTTACTGACGCCGTGGACGCAGTAAACACAACAAAGTAGTCGATGTTATACGCTGTAAAAGCAAACTCACGGTCCCAGGTTGATGTGTTTAACGTTAATGTTGGTTTTGCCGGCGATTGACGTCGTCGCCGTATCTGGTTGAAATCCAAGCCCGAGAAGGGCAAACCACAGATATTTCCCATTCTTTTTCTGCAACGCCGCCGTGTTCGCCATTACACCGAGATGTGAAGAGACAACGCGAGGGTGTCCGGGTGGAGGCTGGAGTCAAACAGCCAGCCCGGCTCAGCGTTAAACAGCTAGCTTTAGCGGCTAGCGACAAAGTTTACCGCTAGCTGAGTTAGCTTCTAAGTTTGTCAGCATTAATTCAGCGAGCTGCTGTCAGATTATCGAGCACTGTCGGCGGACAGCTACGCGTTTCTATAATATCAGGCCCAGTTACGTGACGTTTGAGTTCATTTTTTTGTCAAACTAAAGTTCAGAGAGCTCAGTCAGGAAACACAGAAAACGCAACAGCAACAACGCAAACCGCCAATTTTTTCCAACGACAACCCGGAAATTGTTAACGGGTACTTCCGGTGTCCGAATGCGCCCAAAATGTCTTTATTTATATTTTTTATGTGCTTTTATTAAAGCTTTAATCATTACGAACTATATATGGTTACTGTTACGCACATTATATTTACATATTTCTATTCATAGTGTAGTATTTATAGCGTGCACATCTTGTATAGTCAAGTATTTATTATACATATATATTATATATCATATATCTTGTGTATGAATACACATATTTATACATGTGTACATACTATATGCAGTTATGTACGTATGCACATCTTGCACAGGCTAAATATACAACGCATTTCTATGTGTATCTCTATAGATATATTATTGTTATATATATTGTTATTAACAATAACATCACCATCATCTTGCCACTGCTCTACCTATTTATCTTGTATTTATCTATCTATCTATTCTAAGTATGATTTTATGCGAGGACCTCGTGTAGTTACAAAGATGATTCATTTTATTCAATGTTGGACCAGGGGAACTGGTTTTACAGTATCCAGTATCGCACAAACAAGTGGATAATATTACAGGCTTCATGTTCATATTCAATAAAGCAGTGGAAAATGGAAATTTCCAAGCTCATAAAAATTGCTGTATTGTCATATCAGAGCACTTATCCAGAATGAGTAATTTACAGTAATGGCAATATCCAGGTCACCGGGGCTGATTTCCCCTGCTACAATTTGCATTTCACTTGTCATGCAGTGATGTAATACATCAAGGCTGTTTGTTACCCAAGATAAAGTGAAGTATGGCAGCAGGAAATCATATAAAAACATGCTGAAGATTTAACTTGACACAGTGTATTCTTAATCATTTTCATAAACCATTATTACGGCATTCACCCGACTTTAACCCAACAAATTTGACATGGGGCTTTGAAAAGGTGTTGCAGTAATAAAAACACAGGCTAAGCATATGCAGAGATTTCATTTGTCCTTTTTTATTTCAGAACATACAATTATTTAAGTGTCCACCACAACCGATTAAGCAGAACAGAGTAATAGTAAGAAACAAGTGCTCTTTTTTTTTCTTCTAATCATTCATATCATTGTAGTTCTTTTAAAACCAGCTGGCAACATTCGGCCACCTTAGATGGATCAGACACTGAGGAGTATTTGGAAATCTGAGAGTTGACCCCCAGGGAGCGAGCCAGGTCCTGGGCTGTCTGGTCTGAGGCCACAGTGGTTCCCAAGGCAACCAGCAGCCTAAATACAGCCTCCTTGTCTTGTACTGTCTCCAGGGCTCTGCTGGCCACAGACAGGCACTGGGCCTTGGCCTCGAGATCGGGCTGGCTGTGCAAGCAGCCTGCGTAGTTAAGCACCAAAGTGGCCAGGGCAATGTGGATGTTCTTATTGCAGACTGTGGCCAGGTCGGCAGCGTGTGATAGCACCGTTTCACGCTGGGCCATGAGGAGGGCTCGGCCGTGCCTGCCAGTGAAGCAGTTACACAGAGTCCGCAGCGCCAGCATCTGGTTAGCAGGACGGCCCTCGGGCCTCATCAACCTCAGCAGGTGGTTACACAGCTGGACTCCCTCTGCCTCTCCACAGAGGCTCTCGTTAACCAGTGGGTGGCGCACCGCCAGCCTCATAATGTCGAGGACAGGAAATACGATGTCTGGAGTCCAGGGAGAAGCAAAGGGGAGATTGGTTAATGAACAGTAATTTTTCTGTTATTGACGAGGGGGAAAAAAACATCATAAATTGGGCTGGAATGCTGTACCTTCAGGCCAGTGAGAGGCCTTCCAGAGCAGGTTGATCTGTTGGAGGGTTGGGGGAGGCCTGGAGGAGTTTGGCTCACAGACAGACATCAGCAGCATCTCAAGACTTTCCAGAATTTCATCGGAGAGCTTCTGATCCTGTGGGGCACCTCCATTCAGCTCCTTCAGCTTGCCTGAGGAGGGAAAAAAAACAAGTCACTGACCCTGACACAGCAAGGGAACTTAAAGAACCAGGGGAAAAACTGAAAGACTGATATTGAAAAATCTTTCAATATAATTTATATAGCACTCCAAAGGCTTCTTCTTCTTCAGTAATACAGTGCCCAAACCACCCACAAATGTGACATAACTAAAACTTTGGCAGAATACGACTCCATCACTCATTGTAAAAAGCCGAGTGAGGTTTTGAAGGCTGTTCTGAAAGTTTATACGACCTTTTAAACTCATATCCAGACACTGAAACGAGAAAAAAAAATGCCGGAACATCTTCGCACCATTGCGTGTGAAGCCCGGGGTTTTGACCGTGTGCCGTCTGCTTTTGCGGTGACTTATCTGGCAAGATTAAACGGCGTCTTCTAAAAATAAAAACACAGATAGCTGAAAACCACAGCACCCATACTTAAAATTCTCACCTATGATCTGTGTAACACTGGCTTGCTCAAAGGTCACACCATCAGTCTTGGGGAAGTAGATGTTGGTTTCCGTCTGTCTGAGGGCTGCTGAGGAGTATGCGCCTCTGCCTGCAGAGCAGAGATGGGTATCATTCGTATGAATGTAATAAACGGAAAAAAACAAACACAACCTCCTCGTATCATTTACATACAAGGGAAGTTTGAACGTGTCTGCCGCTGAACAGCTGCCACGAAGGAATCCTGAGTAACTCACCTGTGAAGGGATCAGCCACACCTACTGGAGCGCTTGTGTTGGGACCCGATCCTGGGATGTAGCGACCACCGCCTGTGGGGGAGGAAAAACCAGCTGTGTGGAGAAGATCTCTGGTGACGTTCAGATTGTTAAAAATATTCATGTTAACATACTGTACCTGTAAAGGGATCAGCTCCAAAGCCTGGCCTATCATTAGACTCCCCAGGGATGTATCGAGCTCCTCCTATCAGGTGAAGAGACAAAACACTTTTAGGAAAATACTAATTAAATCTGAGAACTTTTAAATATTGGAATTAAAATATTAAAAATGTGCAGTTTATAACACACACAACACAAGACATATCTATGTTTTGGCCTCACCGGTGAATGGGTCACCACCAGCAGGCTGGGCCGGTCCAACCACATGTCCTTTGGTGTTCTCTATGATGAAATTGGCAACCTGATCGAGGAACATGGGGCTGAGGTCGTTCTTCTGCAAAAAGTTGTGCGCCGTCAGCCAGGGGTCCTCGGACACATTGTAAGGCAGCTTCATGGACGGCCCTCCCTCATTCACGTCGATGGTGAAAACGTAGTCGTATTCCTGAGGGGGAGATCAGGACCCATTAATGGGTGTTCCCAAGTGTGTGTGTGTGCGTAGCTCGCCCCGTCAAGAAGCTTATGCTCTTACCTTTCCTTCGTACATGACGCTCTTGGAGGTCTGCTGGTTTGAGCCTCCAACGACATCTCCGATTTTCATCCAGCGGCCATCGCTGACACTCCACTGATATGCCTCCACCTTCTGTCCATCTTTAATCAGCCGCGTCTGTCCGTCACGATTCCCTGCAGGGAATAAGCAAACGACGTAATGACACTGACACTTCACAAGTTGTTCTCAGATCACCAGCTACAGCGATTACACATATGATTTTCTTACCAGGCTCATTTAGGTGTTCTCTTCCAGGCAGGTCTTCCATTTTGATATCTCCAAGGTCGCCCGTCTTGGGGTCTATAGTGGCTTTGGACAGCTCATCCTCGAAGGCCTGCAGGTCCTCGGCGCTCGCCATTCGGTCCTCAGCCTCAGTAAACACGCGGATAATGCCATCGCTGCGCGCAGAGGAGCAGCGACAGGGTTAGCTGCAAAACTACTTACTGAGAATCTACATCATGTTGTGTGAAAGCCAGAGTGTTGAGCAGCGGTGTGATGTTATCAAGGGGTTGCTTTATGGACTGACTGCACAGTAATACACTAAATGCAATGCTGTTACCTGGCTCCGATGACTATATCACCATTAGGTAGAATACAGCAGCACCAGACGGACTGGGCAGGCAGGCGGATGGTCTGAGTGCACTCTCCCTGCCTCCATATCCTTAAGGTCCTGTCCTCTCCTGTGCTTATGAAATCTAAGGGGAAAGAGGTCAGGGCCGATTACCATTTTACAGCAAGGAAACAAATGGATGCTGGCTCAATAAAAGACCAAGCACCGGCACTTGGTTACGCACAAATTACAAGTCTCCCATTCGGCTCTTTCATAGCCCTTTAAATATTAATAGAAATGAACAAACCTTGGCTATTGGGGAAGACAGCCAGGCTGTAGATGTAGTTGGTGTGGCTGTAATAGACTTGTACGCATTCGCCCGTCACCAGCCACCTCCTGATACTCGTGTCATTGCTGCAAGAGAAGAACTCAGTGTTGCTGATCACTGCTAGCCCCCTTACACAGTCCTCATGACCTAAAATGGAAAAAAGGTTTTGTTGCAATCAAGTTTTTTATTTGGGGGGGCTTAAACGTTAAAAAAAAAAAAGACTTTGAAACACTTCATTTGGGAGACAAACATATTCATTATGTCTCCGCAAACTCTCACCTGTAAACGTCTTTTCACAACGGCCGGCTTTCCAAAGCTTAATGGTCTTATCTGCTGATCCTGATAGCATGAGCCCTTGTTCAGGTAAGATGACCACCGCCCACACTGCCGCACTGTGGCCCTGTGGAAAAGTTAAGAAGTAGAGTCTTTGCTCAAGTTGCACAGGTGAACGTCAACGTCACGGTATGTTGCATCAGAATAACATGTATAACCACAGTTTCATACCTCCAAGGTCATCATGCACTTCTCACTGAGCCAGACTTTAGCTGTAGTGTCCCAGGAGCCACTCAAAAGTGTCCCAAACTTCCCCGAAGACAGAGTGCAAACTGTGGAGATTCAACCGCATGAAGTGATGGTTACATAACAAGAGATTTTATGAGACGTTGATTAAAATGTATCGATCTTTGGCGTGTGCTGTAAAGCGCAACTCACCCGTATTTTTGTGACCCTGGAGAGTGTACAGCGGCTGAGGCTGGTCCATCGTGAAAACACAGATGTTATTATCATTTCCACCTGTGGCTATAAGTCCTCGGGGATATGTTTCGCTGGGCGCAATGATGCATACACAGGATACAAAATTCGAGTGGCCGGACATGCAGTGCATCTCCGTGAAGCCTCTGTCTGGGCTGTCAAGAGGAAGAGGGGAGAGAGAGCAGAGAGATCTTAAGCGAACAGAGCGTGGGAACAAGTGATGTGGAGTGGCGAATGGGTGGCTGACAATTGCAAGAAGTAAATTTAAATGACAGACTAGTGACATAAAATCACCCCGAGGCTGGTGATGTTGACCCGCAGTGTGTAAACACCCGCGGGGTGTTCATGAAGAGTTGCAGCTGAATGAATGACAAAGCTAATTTGAGTACACGTTAGCAACTACTAGCTCCCCAGCTAGGTTAGCTACAGCCGTTAACACGAGTTTATCACTACTAAATGACTTCAGAGGGAAATGTGGGCCGGCTTGTTGTTTTTCATTGGTCGGAGCAAATTTCCTGACCGCACGGTCACCCAAAAACTGAAATAAATCGCAGCCAACCATCACAGGCAGTTAGTCAGCAGCAGGCTAAAGCTAGCTACCTTGAGTTTGGTACCCAGACTCTTCCGGTTCGATCTCTGGACACAGACACGAAAGCTCCGTCGGGAAAACCAGCAGATGCGAGTCCCCTGACGTCCATTTCATGGCCCGGGATGGAGCACCTGAGTTTGTATGAGTTAGATGATGCCATTTTGCCCCCCGAAAACACAACGAAACTACCGCTGTACAGCTATGCTAAGCGGCGTTGCTGTCAACAAACACTGGCCGCTATTGCTAGCGGAAGTGGAATTACGTCACTGACCTCGTGAGTCAAGTGAATAACGTTTAATTTAATTACATTTTAAATATGCGCGGTGGTAAGTTTAAAGCAATGCCAGAGAGAAAGTGTATCCATGAATATATATTTTTAAATGTCAGGAGTGAATAAAACAGACTCAGCCTCGTCGTGTATTAATCATGTTTCACCGCAGGGGGGCGGCAGACCGCTCTCCCTGCTCCCGATGGTGCACTGCGCTCCCACCGCCCACCTGTCCACAGCAACTGCGTGAAGCTACCGCAAACGACCACGGCATGACAGGAAACTGGGATGTTGTCCTTCAAATAAAAGCATAAACCAAAGAATAATAATATTTTGCAAGAATATTTATTATGATTCACAATAACTAAATAAAATAATGTTGATTATATAATTGTATATTATAAAATTACATACAATAAAAACAGCAGAATTTTTTTTATTACATTTTCCAGCATAATCACAAGCAACAGCACAGCATGACCACAAAAAAACAAATCTCCAGCTACTTGTTATGAGATCTAGATAGCACACTATGGTCAGAGAAAATCATCCTACATCCTACATAAAGGAGTATAAAAGGGAAGCATGTGATGTAAGCATGTGTACATATGTATACAGATTCACATGCAGGCATATAACACAATTGACAGGAATTCAGCAATACCATATCTGGAAAGAAAGAAGAAAATAAATGACAATAATATTAATTTTGAAAGAAAATGCTGGGTTTTTTAAAAAATAAAACCTTTTCAGTTAAATGTAACAAATATAAATATATAACAATTATTAAATAATTAACTTGAATATAACAGGATAAATCAAAAGACATTCATATTAAATAATACAGCTAAACTGCACAAATCAGAACCCTTTAATGGCAGCACTTAAATGAATACGTGTTGTTTTTTCTATCGGTAGAATATGCTGGGAAAAGGTGTTTTATTTTTTACACCAAAGCCAACCGGAAGTGCGCTTTCACCGCAGGTAACAGAGCAGCTCCTCCGTCCAGCCCACAGAGGCTCGGATGAGGAAGTGGCTGCGCTGATACCTGCGCTGATTAGGACAGCGAATTAAAGTATGTATCTTTTTTTTATTGTCGTGTGTGAAATCATGACTGACGCTGAACACCTTGTATGACGTAACGCGTATGAATGAATTAAAAAACAGGAGAAAAAAAACGTGAGCCTCGCTGTGTTGATGTCAGCTAAACACAGTGAGGCTCACAGAGCCAAGCCCATCGCGGCTGTCAGTGTTATCAGAGGTATGAATGATGGAGCAGGCGACGTTTTGTAATAGTAACGTCCCGAGTGCAGGCCGGCAGCGTTAACGTGGCTGTTTTCTGCTCATTTTAAGCAGTGTGAGGTTAGCAGGTCATGCTCGTGTCAAACATATGTGTGGGCTACTTCCTGCTTTGTTTACAGACACCTGCTTTACAGCACAGTAGTAAGGCCTGTATTGATGCCTCGTCTTATTACTAATGTCAGAAAACCTGACCTAATGGAGTCTCAATCATATCATTCTGCTGCCGGTTACTCACCTGTGCATTATTTACTGCCATCAAAGGAATAATGTGACAACCATTGTACAACATGTGTGTCAAGGGGGGCAGCCGCTTCCTGTTTTAACTTGAAAATCTATCCCCAAACATCAACTTGAGATTTGCTTGTGTGTGTGTGTAGGTATCCCCTGGAGCAGCCATGAAGTTTCGACTACACTTTGTGGTGGACCCCATGGGCTGGCTGTGTATCAGCATGGTGTTTGGAATCTGGTTCTACAACACTTTATTTATTCCCAAACTGGTTTTACTTCCACACTACAACGAGGGACACATCCCTTGGGCCATAGTTGTTTGTGAGTATCCTTGTCTCCACTTTGCCGACACATGCGACGGCACAATCTTCGGGGAGGTGCCGGTGAGAAGAAGAGCAGAGTTAAACGTTGTGTTTTCCTTCAGGTTATTACATAGCATCAGCCCTCTGCATAGCGGCCCTGTTCAGAGCTTCCACAGCAGATCCCGGTCGTCTTCCGGCGGACCCCCACATACCTCACTCAGGTATGGATGCAGAAAGGCCCACCTCACTATCCTGACTTCTCTCCCACCGCTTCTGTCTGGAGCTAAAGTCTGCGATCTGCCATCGTCACAGTATGCATGTCTAGCCTGTTTAGCCGTAAATCTTTAACCTCTACCACGTGTCCCTCATATTACATAATTAGAGTATGTTTATTGCTGTCAGCTAGTGCCGAGGGCCTAAATATGTTATTACAATGTCACTGTGTATCAATTCCACCAGTAATGACTAATAATAAAGGGTTGGTTGTTGCCTTCATTTCACAGAGCGAGAGCACTGGGAGTTGTGCAATAAGTGCAACTTAATGAGACCTAAAAGGTCCCACCACTGCAGTCGTTGTGGCCATTGCGTGCGCAGGATGGACCACCATTGTCCTTGGTAAGGACACGCACACCCGGACACTCACTCATGAGGGTCCTACTTTTCTTATATTACACAAAAGCTTTGGAAACGGTGTTAAAAATAGAAACAAATGGAAGAATAACAAAACGCAGCTCAAACTCACCAACCCAGCATCCGAGCTTATGCATGCAAGTGTAAAACATTATCTCTCTGCAACTTCAGTCCAGGTCACATCAGTCTACTACTCAAATAAAATATCTTAAATTCTGTTTATTTCTTTCCAGGATCAATAACTGTGTGGGTGAAGACAACCACTGGCTCTTCCTGCAGCTCTGTTTCTACGCTCAGGTCCTCAGTTTGTTCACCCTTGTGCTGGACTTCTGCCAATATTATTACTTCCAGCCACTGACAGGACTTGATCAGGTACATTTTTTATGGGAATTATGGAAAGTAACCATCCTCATGACATCCTCGGTTGACAGACGAATGTTTTTATTGCTTACAGAATACATGACGTTACATTTATTACTGTATTTTTTATGTGCTGGAGCCACAATATGAGCGCTAAATGCTATGTAAAGGATGTAAAGGAAAGCTACTACTGTTAAAAATCTAAAAGTTGATATTTTACTCGCTGTTCTTCTCTGGCAGGAAAAGTTTACAACACGCCATGAACTGGCTCTGCTGCGAGTCTCAGCGCTCATGGGTTTGGTCATGTTCGGTGGCATGACTAGCTTGTTTTACACGCAGATGACGGGCATCCTCTCAGTAAGTGACGACTATAAAATGTATTATCTTCTTTCAAATTACGACTGTAATTGTGTTAGCCTGATCGTGTCTCCTCTTCACAGAGGGCAGTAAATATATCCAAGCTCGTGTGAATGTGCAGTGTCACTTTGTAGGATTTGCAAAATAAGCCTAATTCTCCGTTTCCTTACTGTAATTCAGCTTGTTTATCTTGCTCAAAGCAAATTCTGCCTTTTCAAGAGCGATCGAGCAAACAAGGCCGCGACTCACAAAGCCTCAGAAAGAAAGACGTGACACAGTGGACAGAAATAAAACAATCAATGGCAGTAATGCGGGGATCAATAGAAAAGAAACAAGAGAGAAAGCCTGGAGTCAGGCTTTGTGTTTGTGTGAGTGTGCACGCAAGTGTTTGCACAGAGTTGTATTTTTAAGCTCTTTGATGTCATAACAAACACATTTTTATTATAAGCCCGTGTAATTTACAAGCTTTTTATCAAGGGTTTTTGGCAGAGCTGTAATGTTGGAAATGTCTAAACTTAGACCGGGAAGCAGAAAGCTGATTTAGTTTTCTTTGGATAGATAACTTACAATATTTAAAAAAGAAACAGATTAAGGTGCTCATCTTTTTGGATAATCACTCTGACACTTTAATCTAGGCCCTAAATCGTCATGATGCGCTGAAGTGCTCCATTCATTTTGCATTGTCTTTTTCTTCCCTTACAGGATACTACCACCATTGAGAAAATGGCCCATTTCTCAAATGAAATGTGAGTCTGTTTAACTGTGTGTCTGTCCTAATGCCAGGAACACTTTGCAGTTGTGTTTAAAGGTCCAGTATGTAAGATATAGTGGCACCTCGCTGTAAAGTTGCAAATGGCAACCAAATGAGTACTCTCCCATGCTTCACCGTGTGCTCAAAGCATGTGAGAAAAACTCATATAAAAAGCAAAAGGTCATGTCCAGATCAGGGTTTGGTTTGTCTGTTCTGGGCTACTGTAGAAAAATGGCTGTTAAACATGGCAGACTCGCCCTTACTATAATTTTAAGACAACAAAAACACAACCATTCTAATAGCAAGTGATTAAACACTAATGAAAACATACTAATGAATATTGTATCCCATTCCTGACAATAAAAACTAAAGCCTACACATTTGACTTTTATAAAATAGGTTGACATTGTGGAAATATGCTTATTTGCTTTGTGCTGCAATCTGAGATCATATTAGGAAATAATTGTGTATGCTTTCTAGTAATGCCGCTTTTATGTATGTCTCTACGATGTGAAAGTGGAGGCTGTAAAAGCATGTTATATTTTCATATATTATAGTTTAATCTGTAAAGAAAATGTAATTAGAACAAGAAAACTTTTAATTTAATTACCTTTTTTTCTTCTTTTCAGATTTGGTTCAAAGAGATCCTGGCAGTGGGCATTAGCTGAAGTTTGCGGCACTCGCTGGAAACTCCTGTGGCTCATCCCGCTCCGAAGCAGGCAGCCGCTTCAAGCCAGACACCACTTCCGCACCCACGTGTAGGCCGGTACCACTACAGTACCTCTTACCTGCGCAGATGGTAGGGCTGCCATAACGAAACACTCTATACACACTTAAGAATCCATCTGCTCGCCTCCACCATCCTCTTTTGTGCTATGGGAGCTGGGCAGCGGTCTTGGTTTGTCAGTGGATACTCTTTGCTTTTTTTTTTTTTCTTCCTTTCCTTTTTTTTGTTTTTCTTGCCTTTCTCTACAAGACCCAGACTGGCAGTAAACAGGGTCAAGAAACACCTAAGGGAGTGACGGGAAAATGTTGCTTTTTTACTCACTGTGACTGCTACTTTCAGCATTTGAAAACCACTTTTAATGGCTAATTGGATCCGAAGGATGGAAGTCGTCGCTTGAAAGCAGCTGGCAAAAGGGACCCCTCTCAGGTTACTCAAAGAGCCTTCACTAACTGACCTTTAATCAACTACAGACAGAACTAGGGTAACTCCACTGTGTCTATTAGAAAGGCAATTTTTTTGTATCAAGTTTGTGCCTTGTTTCTTTGAACTATGTCTTTTTTATTTGTCATGCATGAGCAGTGGTTTTGCTTTATTATTGCTGGTTGGTGATCTTTGAAATTTTCTTGTGAACAACGAAGGGATCTGATGTTAACTCCTGCAATTGGTGTTCATTTGATTCATGAATGTGACCTTGCATTGTTCTATGAACGTTTTATCTATGAAGTGGTGTTTTATGAAGCATGGCCACAGAACAAAGATTATAACTTGACTACTGATATGGAATACTTTTATGACTATGAAGTACGAAGATGTGTAACAGCAAGCAGACAATTATCAATTCACATGGCCATGGCAAAAGTCCAAAATTAGAGGTTTATATGATCAATCTTAGTCTGTAGATGTCGTAGTAAAAAGCTGCTGTATACAGTTTAAACAGACATTGCCCAGTCCATACCATGACCTGATCATAAGCTGTTAAGAAATTCTTACTAAAGTAGTATGAGTGTCTCATACTATTATCAAAATCACCATGTATATCTTAAAAGAATAGTTTGATGTTCTGGGAGATACACTTTTTGCTTTAAGTGAGATGAGAACATCAATACCACTCCCATCAGGTGGCTAGCTTAGCTTAGCATAAAAACATAAATCCTGTAAAACCGCGGCTTGTTTTTATTTCTGTTTGGTTTTTTTTGTCCAAATTGAGCAAACTAGATACAGCATGTTAATGAGTGAGTTTTGTTTTCCACTTTGACAGAGCGAGGCTAGCTGCTTCCCCCTCTGTCCAGTCTTAATGCTAAGCTAAGCTAACGGCCTGATGGCTGTAATTCTGTATTTACCGTACAAGTCATGAGTGGTATCATTCTTCTCGTCTAACTCTCTGCAAGAAGCCATATTAGCATATTTCCCAATACTCTCGTCATCCGTCTTTTTAAGTCTGCTCTGTCGACCATAGCAATTAATATCACGTAATGTTAAAAATGCCTTTTGAACACTCTGCCATTTTAGTACTCCTCACAATATAATTTGTGATTTATATACATATCATTTTAGTGCTATTGCTGTTATAGTTACGTCTTAAATGTGTCTGGACAAGTGGCTTTAAAAAAGCATATATCTTTATACAAACCTAGCAGATTACTCTACATGTGGCGACATACGGCTAGTTAAAGGTCCAGTGTGTCAGTTCTAGGCCGCTGTATTTACAGAATATGGAATATAATATGCATATTTATGTTTTCATCACTGTATATTCACCTACAAAATAAGAACTGTTATGTTTTTGTTGTCTTAGAATAAGTTTTTTATATCTCCACCATGTTGCACCACCATGGTACGACAGTATCCCAGAATGGACGAACAAAACACTGGCTCTTGATGGGGTGCTTCACGTTGTTCATGTTTCGGACACTGTAATTCACTAGGAAAGAGAGGGTGAAACGAGGTGGTTGCAATTCACAACTACACCACTAGTTGCCACTAAAGTCCACACACTGATCCTTTAACACTTGACACAACATTGAACATTTATTTATGGTGGTTTTGCTGTAACACTATGGTACTGTTCATAGATTTTATTGCATTATTTAAGAGGATATTTACGGATAAGATGATTCAGTGCATAATAATACTAGCATAGCATGGTTGTCCTTGTCTATAATACTTGGCAACCCCATAGCTGAACCTGTATGTAAACAAAGCTTGCCATGTGTGGGAAATATTATAATATCCAAGTAGTCTTAAGTGCCTTTTTAGGTTTTCTTTTTCCTCTCACAGAGCATTACCATCACCATAAAAGCCAAAGACCTGGGGAAATGTTGCAATAGACAGCAAGCATTCAGTAAATGCATGTTTCACCAAATTTCTGAAGGTAGCGGTTCAATGTTATGCACTGATTTCCACATTAGCACTTACTCTGTTTTACTGCGTCTGTAGTACTCTTGAAAGAAAGTCGTACCTTAGTACCAAGTTATGTTGTTCCATGTGTGTCCTTTGTTTTAATCATATCTTTAATCTGATTGTTCTGCATTTGCATGAGTGTATATTGATAAATTTGCTCAGTGGTTTTTATAACTAAGATTCAGGTTCTTGGATGTTTGTGTGAATAAGTATTATATATATATATATATATATTTGGTTGTGCGATAATGGGTGGGAAATTGTGTGTGATTGGCATCAAAGACGGGGTACTGACAGATTACATTCACCGTTTTTTTACACTTCATTTTTTGAAAGCAATAAGCATTGTGTATCTGTAAAGCCATTCTTATTGAAACAACAGTAATGAAATCTGATGTATTGTGAAGCATATGAACTGAACAAATGAATGATGATTTTATTCATTACTCACTAACCTGACATAAACATATGTCAATACTTCAGTAATCTCAGCCTCAGCCAGATTACCACTACTGTAGCTGCTGTGTATACTTTTACAGACTATCTTCAATTAACAGCTTCGGCACCTCATTTTGTCAAGAACAAAAAAGGCTTGAGTTCATTTGATCTGCATTAAGAGGTGCCAGAGATTAGAGGTGTGAGCTATTCATGTCGGCTGGGCTCACTCACTTCCTCTCACTGCTGTTATCTGGCATCCCCCAGGGCTCTACATTTGTATCTGTGCAGCTGTGTTCTCATTGTTATTTGCTGTTTTTGTAATTGTAAGTGTAATTTTTAAGCTTTATTTTGTTCCATTCAGACCTCAAATACCGCAAAAGTTGAGTTTTGTGAATTAAATGACTACACCATAAATAACTTATCAATTTCTTTATGCCTAGAAAATCATGTTAGAAAGCTGTATTCATTGTGATTATAGAAAATATAGGTATTCTAATAAATTAGATTCAGAATAAGTTTGAGCTCATTTTTTTCCTTCTTTTTTTCCAACTTTCCAACAAGCATTATGCTGCCTAATATAATAAAAGGTTATTATATATTATATATTAAATAATTTAGTTTATAATAATATAAACAGAGCGTCATAAGGAGTATAAAGCTTTGTAGTTTTATATACCTTCCTATAATCAATCTAGCTAGCTTAGCTGTAAACACTGGTGTCTAGCACCAGCTACTTAAATGAAACTAACTTTAATCATTAAACTACAAAAGGCAGTGCAGTTAATTATCATATACTATCCTGGACACGACTGTAGTATGGCTGTATAAACTAGCCAAAGTTAACACTAACCAAGTTAGCTAGCTAAGCTAACGTGACTTGAGCGTTTAGAGACAACATGCTTCCATCGTCACAGTTTTATCTTTATTTTCAATGTGCGTCTTTTTTTTCCTCATCAAGGAAGTCGTTTGGTATGATTAGTATATTTTGTCAGCTTGTATATCCATCAGCAAATGACCAAACAAGTTCTTTTATGTCTTCTCTGGTAGATATGACAACTCCGAAGAGTAATATCTAAATAAGTGGAGTGAGTGTATTCAAACACACGACAAATGTCTTCTATTTGTCTACAAAGTGGTGTATTTTTCTTTTAGCCAAATTCTTGGTTAACTGCAAAAAAAAACAAAAAACTGCTGCTCATTTCTCAGGACAATTGCTTTGTGTCACAACAAGAGCCTAAGCAGCAGTTCAGTTGTCCTGAAAAGCCTTTAAGTCTCAGTGACGCGTGTGTAATGTGTGCATGATCCGTGAACATACACTGTGTGTGTTGTCTCAAATGGTTACATGTTTGAGACATTACACTGAGCACGCATGCACACACACACACACACACACACACACACACACACATGCACATGTCTGGACCAACCAAAACCTTGATTTGTCCGCAGTCCCAGCAAAGTCAGGAAGACGAGGATCAAGAGACATCACTGTTTTCTCTGTATTAACTGAACAACAACTGGGTGAGGAGCCATTTCAAGACAGTTTGATGAAGCGATAGAGATAAATTACATTGAGCTTATATCAATAACACTAGAGTCCTTAACTGATTTTTTGTCACAGGCTGCCAAAATCAAAGCACATAAAAGGGGCTACGGTAAAAATGCAATTAATATTAATTAAGAATATTAAAGTACTCTATTAGTGAAATTGGAATGTCACTCGTTTCCGATCACATTTTGAGCTTCCCTGAAATAAAGTGGTGGAGTTAAATATTGCAAACCATAAATGTTTTTATGCATTCTCTCTTATTGTGGTTGATGCTTCATCTTGATGAAGGTTCTTTATCTTCATAAATATATTTAAAGATTAGTACAGATGATTTTTAAAAAATACAACAATATGGAAGCCCTGGAATTAGAGCTGATGTCCAGTGAGAAAAAAAATCTTATAATAATAATATAAATATAAGAAACATAGCGGTATGATTTAGTGAACATGGGATGAAATTTAATTCATCAGCTCGGGCTTTGGGGCAAGTAAAATTTCCAGTATAGATAATAACAGGCTGCATCAGCCCGGGTTAAATGTGATCTTAATCTCTGGTAATGGTTGGTCAACTGGACTAATTAAATAAGTGACCACCTGCTACTTTTACAGTCTAGGACATCTGGCTGAACAAAAGAAATAATTAGCCACATGCCTCATAAACATAAACTATGCTTGGAACAGTTATCTCTCAGATACAAGGCTGTTTACCCGTCTAGGATTGGAGTTAGTGGCTTGGCGTGTTCTGCTGCCATTTTGCCAATCCTAGACGAGGATTAAGTCTAAGAGATGGAAGATAAAGTTTATTATAGGATCACTACTTATGGGTAGCATAATCATTTTTAGATTTCTGTCCATATGGGCCATATATCCTATATTATTTGATAATAACAGGCATCCCCAACATCGGTCGTGCTTTCCTCAGCTGCCTTTTTTGGATGTGCTTCACATATCTGCTGAGTAATCATCAAAAGAAAGAAGAAGAGGTCTCCAATTTTCTGTCTCCATGAGATCATCAGCCTTTTAAAAGCAATAAATAGAGTTTTTCACATATTCATTGATTCCACTTAGACATTTTAAGAAATTGTTATAAGTGTTTCTTCAATAAAGTCATAATTTTTTAAACCTTAGCGAGTCTTGTGGGTGGTTTGCCAGTGGCAGGTGTCTGCTCCGTTTCATTTTCAGCTCCGCAGCTGAACTTCCTGAACATGGAGGTATTGATTGGCCTATTGATTTTCAAATAAGCTCTCATTGTAGAAAGTAGAAATCCAATTAAAAGTTGAACTTGAAACAGTTAATCCAATCAAGACGATGAAATGTATCGATTTTACCCTCAAAGTCAATAAGGTGCACGCGGCTCTCTCGTGCAGAGCTCGGCCAGGAACATTTTCCTTTCTCCAGAAGAATGCAGAGCGCATTGTAGGTCAGCTCAATAATGTCTAAGAAATGTTTTGTTTTTGTTGTTTGCAGTTGAAGCAATCGAAATGTTCAAAAATGTATTAATCCTTGTTTTTGATATCACTTTAACTTCCCCATTGTTTGAACCACACCGCTGAATATGTAAAGATAATAATAATAATTCAAATATACATTTCTCTTTGCTACAAAACAAACAAAAATTGCTGATACAGACAGAATATTTAAAAAAAACAAAACTCAATTACAATTAACAGCTGCTGTTTTTGTCCAACCAAGTAATGCATGATTTTCTGTAGTAAACCTCATAAACAAGTGTTCCAGTGGTAAAACAATGTTAAGTGTGTTTTTAGAGCTGTCTCATCACAAGCCACTTGTACATACACCACTTGTTGCCTTTTCAAATGCTAAACAATGTGTTAATCAAGGAATAAAATGTAACATATGACCATTACAGAATAAAGAAAACTATAACAAATCTGTAGATAGAACAAGACTGCAGTGTGAATGAGTGACAATATTTACAAAGATTTCAAAGAGACCTCACGTTTGTGTTCCTTCATCCCGCAGAGCAATATTCATTTGCTGCCAGTTGACATTTGCCATCGGTGATGATTGCTGCGAGCCTCTTTGTTCTTTGTGTTTAAGAAGCAATTAAATTAGCCAGCTCCTTATTAGGCTTCTAATTAGTGCTTCATTGGAGTCAGGTGCACTGAAAAGGTCAGCTGTGAACAGGTACTTATTAAAAGCAGCCATACAGTGCAATCAGCTGTAAGGCGAACAGCAGCATGTTGTCTAAACTGTAGGCGCCTAATTAGAGTGTTTAAATCCTCCTCTGTTTCCACCACATGTGTCATTCTTGGGCTATTTACAACAAATTTTAAATTGTATTTTGTCTGATGCTCAAATGTGGTGTTCAATAGCTTCAGAACTGAGTGTACATAATGTAGTAAGAGAAACCCTTGGCTTTATTTCCAACTTGTTTTTTGGTCTATTTGTTGTAACTAATGCTAAGTTACTGTTGCTAAGTCCACCCACCATCCCTGTGGGGAAATCCAGCTGCCACCGAGCGGCCTCAGTGAGGAGGATTGGAATGTGGCAGGAGAGAAAAGGTCTTTTCAACTGGCATTCAGATAACATTTACATGGACATGCCAAACGTCTTAATTCATGGATCAAAACACGGTTGTGTTCCAGTAAAACCTCTGACACAAACGGGGGAGTTTAATGCAATGGGTCTCTTAATGACCACTTGATCTTCTTGACTACTTTATAGGTAATAGATTGGACCGTTCAAGAACTTTTTTTCTTCTTTTTTTTTTTTGACACATCTTATTTTAAATGACCTTTCGCTCAGTGATATCAAGCTTCCCCGGCTCTTAAGCGGATAATTCCCAGCACTGGCAGGTTTTTTTTTTTTTTTTCCTTACACAAAAACAGGGTTGATGTGGCTGAAACTGAGAGACGACTGCGGGCCAAATGTCAGCACTGACTCACAGTTGGCTCGTTTCGGACTCTGTCCTGGGCTAATACTGCACGAGAATGATGCTCCCCGCTCTCGGTCGCATCCAAATCTAAATGCTCGGGTCATCCGCATCAGTGCAATTGTTGCACCAGTTTGTTTCCTGCTTGTCGTAATTCATCTCTGCGTCATCTGTAACTTCCAGCTCTTTGTAGAGCAAGTGTAAGAGAAGAGGGGGGTGGGGTGGGGGCAGGAGGTTGGTGTAGGAGGGGGGATGGTGAGGGTTGCAGGGTCATGGCTCTTGTAATTACCACAGTCAGGTTCAAGACACTGGTCAAGTTGTCGCTGCTCCTTTTTTTTTGTTGTTGTTGTTGTTGTTGTCACCGACTGGCCTACATGTGACACAGCATGCCTCCACTGCTGCCCCCCTTTGATTAGGTGTCTTATCTTCCACCAGGCTGCGTCCGATGAGAGCCGGGAGCACAGTGATGGCCGGAAAACTGACAGAGAGGTCCATTAAATGGCAGCTTTGTTATGACATGTCAGCTAGGACGTGGTGGATGGTAAGCGGAACTCTCTCTTTTTTTTTTCCTTCTTCTTCTTCTTCTTGATTTCTTCCTCTTCCTCTTAAGCCTTGTTAAGAACATCACTGTCCAGCTTAATTTCTTCCATGTAATACCTAAATGGCATAATGCCACAGCTGCAGACCTCTCTGACATTGTTTGGAAAAATATGTCTGTGGGAAACCATGTCTAGTCTCCAATGGCAACACTGCCTGACTCACTCAAATATCGTATTACCCTCTTGGAATTGAATTTACCTGTGGTACCATAATAATTTCATCATTTTGTGTTGCTTTTGGCAGGTGTAGCTTGTGTCTTTGTGTGTCTGTGCCCAGGTCAAGACTAGACCACATTTGCAGATGTGAGAAAAAGCTGTTTGACTCTTTGTCATGCGCTTCGTTCCTTCCAAAAAGCTTTTGTTTGAGTCTTATTTACAAGAGTATCCTTGGCACTAACACTCCTTTCTCTGTGAGCCTGATCCTCAAGGATAGGGGTTGTAAATGTGATCATGAAACAGTTTTTTTAATCCATTTACTTTCTCTGTTTGAATTCCAAGAATCAAGCGTTTTGAAGGTGATCAAAACAAGCTTTAAACGTAATGTTATAATATATATATATATATTTTTGGAGAGCTGAATAACTAAAGCAACTATTTACCCTCCCTTCAGTGTAAGAGCGCTCCTCAAGTGCACCTCTCTGTGCACCCTCTGCAGTGTTAATTTGATAGTGTGGGACAAAGAGCCCTTGTCCAGCCCGCGCCTTTCCCATGCTGAAGAGGCAACGCCGGCTGACATTTCTTTCTGAATATTTATTTACTTGTCTGACTACAGGCGAGCTTTTATTGTGCTCCGTCACCGGGGTTTAAGTTTGCCTGTCCCAATGCATATGAGCTGAGAGAAGTGACCCTTTCTGCTGCGACTGTGCCGCTGCTGATACTTGCTGCTCTTTTTTTGTCCTGTTACATGTAAACACTGTAAGTGATATGCATTCATTTACATGCACTGAATGGACTTTCTTTGGAGTTGCGTTTTATGCACTTCCTACTGAAGGATTGCGTGATCGTTTGAAGGAAGAATTACAATGAAACTGAGTCAACTCCTAAAGAGACTTTTAAGAACTGGGGGGGGTTTAAGAGCAAGTTGATTTAAGCAAGACGATTTGGAGTACGTCATCGTCTGAAATAGCATTTAATTAAAAGATCATATTAAAGGTTAGAGCATTGAAGGATTTAGCCGAGACCGGCTGATCTGCTGTCTTGTCATCTGTTATGAAAGGCCCATAGGAAATGGTGCAACTGGTCGGAAACGGTTGTGTTAAAGATCAGATCTCACGGTGAAGCACAGCACTGCACGTGAGCTAACAGCCTTAATTAAAGCCACCTATAGTCACATTGTCTTTTGCTGGAGCAGCCCTGTCTTGTATAGATATCTACCTTTATGTCGCTGTTTATTTGACGACCACGTCAAAAGTATTAAAATCATATTTTATGCTCTCTGACCACTCTTTACTTTGGTTCATTACGACAAATGCCAGACATACTGGTCTGATAAATGCTATTAGATTATAAGCAGAAGACACAGGCGGTCACTATGGTAACAGCACTGGTATATCGCCACCTAATGGTATGAAAAAAAAGACATCGTCTCACTGTCCTACTGGGCGATATGTTGAACGTAACCAGTAATGATAATGTTATCCTACTGTGACTGCTTGTGCTGGACATGATTTTAGTATTTTGTCATAACTCTGGGTTATTTAAATTCATATTTAAGTTTAATTATAAGGACTGATTTGCCATTAATCTGACATTTATAACCATATTAACAATTATAGACCTTCCTAGGATGAAACTGTCTTTTTCATTCAGCCTTTTGGTGACTGTCTCAGCACTGTAGCTGTGCTGATGCTCTGCAAATATACAGAAATGTCCTGTTTGCTTGTGCATAACCAACAAACAAGCATCTTGCAGTCGTGTCCGCGGGCCACATGGGGGCGGTAGGTCCACATTCGGAGGGTGGATCTCATGCCACGAGCACCAGCAGACTTGGCATGATATAATGCTGGACGAATGGAGGCAGAGAGAGGATGGAGTCAGGGAATGTGATAATGATCTAGCATTTTATTGTGTCTATTAATCCATTAACAGAAATTAAGGGGTAAGAATAAAACATCCTTGTAATGTGGGAAGGTATTCTACTAATTTAATGAGTGTTCTTGAATTTTCCATTTAGTGTGAGCCTAAAGGAGTGTTCCTAAAAGCATAAGAGACAGGGTTAACATCTATTTAGCCTCGGCTCAGCTAATAGCTCTGCTGCAAGGCTCCCACAGTATGAATCAACACACCCGCAGCATCAGACTGAACTTGGCCTTCAGATTCATTCACTGATCAGCAATTCATAGCCATTTCTACAACTGAATGCTTTTAGCTTAATTGTTTTCTTTTTAAAAAAAGAAGTGAATCACAACTGACCGCTGTGTGTGTGTGTGTGTGTGTGTGTGTGTGTGTGTGTGTGTGTGTGTGTGTGTGTGTGTGTGAGTGTGTGTGAGAGAGATACAGATACTGGAGCCCACATTGCAACTGTGTTAATGTCAAGATAACAGTGATGAGTGAGCAGTAAAAATCTATTGTCAGACTTGGACATTCAAGTCATACAATCAAATTGCTCAGTGCGATTATGCTGGCACGGAGTAATGGGCATCCAGTGAATGATTAATCAGTACAAGGTTACCCTTTTTAAAGAGCCTATCAACTGTGATAACATTACACCATTACTACTGTGCTAACACTGAGCCTGTTACTGTAACACTGCGGTTTGTGTGTAAAATTACCAACATGATACAGGGATAATATTGGAATCATGGTACTTAAAAAAAACGCACAGTAATTACCTAAAAAGGTGTGTCATAATAAGAAGAATAATTATAATAATTATAATGATATTGCATGTTGTACTTGCAGCAGTCACTGGCCGCATCGCTGCCCAGGCTGGCTGTCCAGCAGCGGCTCTGTCCAGACCCACACAGCGCGTCAGAGGAGCGGAAGTGGGGGGCCCAGGGTAGAGAGTCCCGGGGCCACTGCTTCTGGCCAATCAGAGGCGAGAATGCGTCCACTATTACAAAACTAAGCTGCGTCAAGCTACGGAGAAACAAATGGATGGTAGCCCGGAGATGAAGGTGGCGTGCTTTCAAAATAAGAGCTGGAATTTAGCACGTTTTGAGAATAAAATATAACAGAGGGTTGACGTCTGTTATTGCACTGCATTATTAATAGATTTAACACCTTGTCCCAATGACGGTATAAGTCTTTATCAACTTTAACGTTTACGCCAGCTTTGACCTTTAAGGTAAGTATGCTAACCAGTCAAGGTCAAGTTTGTTGTTTTTTTTCCAGGTTACCAAGCTAACTCTATTGTGAATTTATATTTATTTAATTTGCAGTATTAACACCCTGTTATAGCTACTTTAACCCAATGATAGTTTAAAGCTAGCTATGCTAACCAGTCTCGGTCAGGTTTGTTGATTTTTAGCTAACTCTTGATTATATTACAATAAAGCCTCTAAAGGCAATTTAGGTGGTTAAAAAACACGGTGTCACAAAGCTAAAACCATTTCTTTATCTTATTTTATTTCATTTAGATAGTAGCATGCTTTAATACGGCGTCAGGACAAAATATGAATAAGAATAAATGTGCCCATCTTTCATTAACAACGCATAATTTCCACGTTATTTAGTTTTGTATGAGGGTTTCATACCCGTTAAAAAAAAAAGCTTTTATTTGGAAGTAGTTGTACCGGAAGTTGCTCGGGTCACGTTGCATTCGCCTTGACAGCTGCTGCTGAGAGCCGGAGGGCGGCAGTCAGTCAGACAGTGAAAGTGAAGGCGGAGACCAGCCCAGTGCCGAAAACTCAGCCTCTTCTGGATCGCGTTCAACTTCACTGAACAACCCCAAAAAACGATCCAAAAAAGTAAGACTTGAAGAGGAAGGAAGACAGGGGAAAAAAAAGAAAAGAGAGAGAGAGAGAAAAAAAAACGCGAGGTGCTCCAAACTTCTGTTCACCGCTATCTGCAAAGAATTGTCTTCCGGTGTTGACTTTTTTTTTTTTTTTTTTTTTTTGTGAGCACTGCAAGAGAAAGCCCTCCAAAGCACAAAGTTGAACGTGAGAAATGTGAAGCTACCGGCTTTGTGTGTGTTCAACCAGGCTCCAGGATTCCCTATTAATCCATGCAGTACAGTGCAATGGTACGTGAACGTGGATTGTTATTTGCAAATTTGTTGTGATGATACCATTTTGTGATATTCATTTTATTTTTGTATGGCGATTGAGAAAATGTGGAGAGAGAGAAAGTGGGTTAACTTTGGGACCACAACACTGGCACGGTTCGGGCCAGAATTGTACTAAACTTGGCACAGATTCTCCGGCAGCCTATGTTAACATCCCATTCCCCCCTTTAATTTGGCAAATGAACTCTTATGTGGACTGTTGACAGCTCTGTGGGACACACAAACACACGCACTGCAGTCACAGTGTTTGACTTCCAGTCTTTTCGGCATCAGCGCTGAGCGTTTAAAACACTTTGTCCAGAAAACTTAACTCAGGTGGAGTGGAGTCATTCTGCTCACTGGTGGCATTAATAAAAATAAACGTCCAAGTAAAATCCCTGGAAAGTTTCAAAATAAGTGTTCATTTTACCTGTGAGGATATTTCTGCTCCAAACAATAAAAGTAATCAGTTATTATGTATCATCTAATGTAAATGGGGGGGTATATGATATTATGATACATTTCAGGAACTTTAAAGAACATTTCAAGCCGATTAAACTTCATTTTTTGGGGGCTTTTTCTGCTCAGATCAGCCGCTCCGAGCTGTAAAAATGAGTAAATAGTGAGCGCACGTTGTTGACACGGGGCTTGGTAAAGGTTCCCAGATCCGCAGAGGGGAAATTTTCCCTTTCCCGTCTGTGTGTGTGTGTGTGTGTGTGACCGAGGCTGTGGTCCAAAGTCCTCGAAGCTACTGACGAACAAACAAACAAATAAATTGAAAATGTACAAGGGCGAGCGAATTGTACGCCGCATTTTCAGATAGCCGAGGAGGAGAAGAAGGTGCTGGATGGTGGTGGATAGGGGTTGTGTGTGTGTGTGTGTGTTTGGAGGAGGGAGGGAAGGAGGGAGGGAAGGAGGGAGGAGGAGTGTGACTGTGTAATTACGTGGGTGAAAAAAAAAAAAAAAAAGAAAAAGGGAAAGAAAAAAAAAAAAGTTGGGTCTGATTTGCTGGAATCGCGCAGGAGCGAAGGTGCACCGGTCGATTTCATATCAAGTTTGGTTAAAGCAGGGGTGAACATCACACACTCGGCGCCCTCTCTGAAGCTCCCCCACAATGCTTTTATGAACGAGATATCTCGCAGCACCGAGAGACGCGCGCGCACACACACGCAGCCCGTGCATAGTAGAGGGAGTACTAACAGCTCGCACCCGGCTCTACGAGCAGATTCTCTCCGCGAGTGCTCCATCAGCGCGTGTCAACTTTAAAGTGTGCCGCGTAAAAGCTGCCCCCTTTCTCTGCGGAGACGACAATCTTTGGATCGCATAAATTCATGGATGTTCTTGGATAATCTCTCGTTGTTTCACGCGGATAGCTGCTCCAACACTCTTGCACGGCGCACGTCGGTCCAGGAATGGCGCGATAAAGTGATCAGAGGAATCAGTCCAAGTACATTCACTTCTCGTGTAGCCGTCTCGTCATGTATTCTCCAATTTGTCTCACTCAGGTATTTGTGTCTTATTATTATGGTTTTAATTACTGTATTATTATACGCTTAATTGGTGTGATTTCTTTTTTTTGTGTGTGTGAATTGTTTTTAGAAGGGGGGAGGAAAGTTGCGTGCATGCGTCAGGATTTGTACACTTTGAGCTCTGCTTGGGAAATACTTTCATAATTCATGACCGCAAAGAAGTTTTGCCTCGCGAGTGAAAATGTGGAGTTGGAACAAATTTAAGCGGATCCAAACATGCACGTGTTTGTGCCACTTTTTTTGTCTCCTTTTTAACTTTGGAGATTTTAGAGTCCTGACGGGGGGGAGAAAAAAAAATCAATTAATGTTCCTACAAGCGCTTTGAAATGTGCCAGTCTTTACGCGTGCGTAAAGTTATGCGTAAAGATTACTTAAAAAAAAAAAAAGCAACCCAAAACTGTCATCTTGGTAATCCTGCGTATTTGCTGAAGGTATGCTGGTTTTCTCTCTTGTTTAATTAGCTTATTTGCGTCCTCCTGTAACCTCACACACACTCCCCAGCCTTGCTTGGTGCTGTGTGTGTGTTATATGTATTTTTTTTTCTTTCCACGTGTGTATTTTTATTTAGAGTAAAACCCCTATACTTTGGGGAAGTGAAGTTGGAAGAAGATAAAGCCACTTTCACTGTAGGAAGATCAAACGCGTGATAAGGTTGATTCAGCGGTTGGACAGAGTAGCTGACTGTTTTGGCTGACTCAGTTTTACTGTTTATATTTTACTTGGCATAAGTAAGTGATTGACTGAGATGTGGTTTAGTTTGTACTTAAGAGGATTGTGCTTTTATGGCCCCAGCTGAAGTGCACTGCATAGGCCCTGGCCAAGTCATTTATCTTTACAGCGTTTGGCTTTAGCCTTGGTTGAAGAAGAAGAAGAAGAAGAAAGAAAGAAAGAAAAATTAACGGAATATTTAAAGTGTTTTCGAACAGGAAACTAGAAGCGAAAAGGATTTCAGGAACAGTTGCCGCCGAGCACATTTACAAGCATTTACTGCTTGCGTTTGTCAGTTTAATTGGCAGCATTATAGTGAGGAGATGACATTTAAAGGAGTTCTGAATTTATTCTATTTATTTTCTACCTCTAAAAGACCGTGAATATGTATAGTATCCATAGTCGACGTAGTAAATATAGCACATTTCAAAAGTGGAATCTGTAGAGGGTAAAATGTTTATCCGCTGGATAATAAATGAGTATAATTTGACATTACTACACTGGAGCAGAGTTTTATTGGTCCGAGCGTGCAGACCAGAAATGTGGCTTCTCAGAGGCGCACCAGCGGCAGGCACAGATAGGGAGTGGATTTCTGTGGTTTCCTACAGCCTGCCTGCCTAGCTGCCTACAAAAAGAACAATATGTGGTTTAACTCTTCAAAAGCCCGCTTTAAAAAAAAAAAACGACCAAAAAAAAAAAACGGCTGGCTGCTTATGCTTATTAAATTTGACATTTTAATGGCCTGAGACAAAGATAAGTTAATGTTTCCACTTGTCACTCCGCAGCTCCTGTAATTTCGGACGACTTCTAAATCATCCACACCATCCTGTACATTCCTTCACCTACAGAGAAGCATTAGGAGATTATTATAATTTGTCCCGAGATCTGCAAGCTGCTGCGTCGCTGTAGAAATGTATTTGGTGTTAGGCTTTTTTTTTTTTTCTTTTTTAGTTGCGAGGATGAAGAGAAATTCTGGCAAATGCGGAGTGAAAAAGTTCTCTAATTTCTGACGCATGTTTGCAGTCATTTCTCGGCTTCAAACGAAAGATAACGTGGTGTGAAGAATACAACTGATCACCAGCATGAAAAAGTGAAATTAGTGTTGATAATATTTCCACGGATATTATTCACCGCGGAGCGTCTGGTGATTTATCAGGAGAATACGTTTCAATAAAACATTTTTGAATTTGAAGAAAAAAAGACATGGAAATTTTTAAAAGTAGGCCATGATTGTAACAGCTCTGACTAACCTCTTTTGGAATGAAGCAGGGCAAGTGTCACTCTCTGCGTGCGTTAACCGCAACACCTGAAATTATTTGGCATGGACCTCGAATCAAGTCCTAACTCGACCTTTGCAAAAATACCTTTCGCACTATTGTTTCTGTTTGATACGCCGCCTTTCTCCTCTGCTTGCTTTTTTAACGCATTTTCAACACGCAGCCTGCGCGTGTGTGTGTGTGTTTCTGTGAGGCTATGTGTGTATGTGCCAGGAAAATGGGAATCTCCTTAACTTCCTATTTTGTGGCTGCACGCCGCACGGCCCCCTCCAGCTTATCCTCCATCCTTCACGAAACATGGGATAAGTTCACGTTGGAATGCGGATAGTTCGATAAGAGAAATGTAACTGCGAGGGGGGGGGGGGGGCTGCTTGTAGCAGCAGCAGCGGCGGCACAAGGGTCCCGCTCAGAGCATGCTCGGGAAATGCGAGTGCGTTCAGTCACCGGGCCTGGTGCTATTGTAGTCCTGGCAGTTGATATAAACAGTGGAATGTCCTTGTCATACCTGCTGTACGCCCAGACACATCTAGGATGGTAAAATAAGTACTGCTATGCGGCGGGAAACAGGCCAATAAGATATTATGTGACTGATTATAAGGAATTGTTTATTTGTGGTCTGACTTCCCTTCTGCCTCAGATTAGTAGCTGACTAAACCCATATTTCTTCTCCATGTTTCTTCGTCGATGACATGAGTTTCTGATTATATTTTCTCTCCTTCCCTCTCTCTCTCTCTCCCCTCTCCCCTCGCTGCGTCCCTTGGATGCTCCAGGATGAATTTCATCCCTTCATCGAGGCACTTCTCCCTCACGTCCGTGCCATCGCCTACACGTGGTTCAACCTCCAGGCCAGAAAACGCAAGTACTTCAAGAAGCACGAGAAGCGGATGTCCAAGGACGAGGAGCGCGCGGTGAAGGATGAGCTCCTGAGCGAGAAGCCCGAGGTTAAGCAGAAATGGGCATCCAGGCTGCTGGCCAAGCTGCGAAAGGACATTCGGCAGGAGTACCGGGAGGACTTTGTCCTCAGCGTGACGGGCAAGAAGCACCCGTGCTGCGTGCTATCCAACCCGGACCAGAAGGGCAAGATCCGCCGGATCGACTGTTTGCGGCAGGCCGACAAAGTTTGGCGACTGGACCTGGTGATGGTCATCCTCTTCAAAGGCATCCCTCTGGAAAGTACAGACGGGGAACGCCTTGTCAAGTCTCCGCATTGCACCAACCCAGCACTTTGTGTCCAGCCACACCACATAACAGTATCGGTCAAGGAGCTGGACTTGTTTCTAGCATACTATGTCCAGGACCAAGGTAGGTCCAAACTCATAATGTGTGTGTGTGTGTGTGTGTGTGTGTGTGTGTGTGTTGTGTGTGTGTGTGTGTGTGTGTGCTAACGCGCATGTGTGAATGATGGTTTGGCAAGGTCAAGGGTCACATGTGTTACTTTTTGGCAGTCTTGCTGAGACTGGCTGAAATCACCACCACACCAGCCAGACAAATAAACACAAGAAACTAGATCGTCAGTACTGTATGTGCGCGGCGTATATATATAATTTTTTTTTTGGCTGAGTAGAAACAAAAAGAAAATCAGTTATCAATATTAAATGTAGAACATATTTTAAATATGTCTTTGGTCTGCTGTAGCAGCAGCTCATACCCGTGTTCAGTAATTATTCAGTTACTATCATTTGGACAGGGTATTTATTATCTCTCTCACACACACACACACACAGAGGCACACAGGCTTATACAATTACACACACACACTGTACACCTATTCTATTTGTCTGGATATTAAGTTATGACATTTGTGGGAAGTTGCAGTATAGGCTGGTTAAATTATAATGAACCCACCAGTCGTATATTTTTTCTAATATTGAGTTTATGTGCAAGTGAAGCCTTTGTTATTCCAGTTCTGCTGTTTATTAACAGCATATCTTTTAAAAAACGGAGGCTGTCCGTACTATATTAAAAACAAATCATTCCCTTCACCCCAAAGTCCCTTTATATAATGTAATATTATGTAATTTTACAATATTATATAACACCAACAGTTTAGTTTTAAAATGAGGTTCCCACCTACGTAAACACATTAATAAACAGCTGATGGTAAGTCACGTTACGGCTCAGCATTGAAGACCGGAGTAAACCTTTCAAATATATTGGAGTACACTCCAGTTGCTGGTGCTTAAGTACATATAACATGTTGTGTCTGTTCTAAATCTTGCGTGTGATGTGTGACCGTGTTTGTGCTGAAATGGAAACCTCTCCCTTTTCTTAATTCCTGAAAAGCTGGTTTCTTTTAACCTTTTGTGGACTCGGTGTTCGACGTAAAGGAGGCTGAATCGCGCATTTTTTATTTTTTTTCCCCCCAGCACAATGTGAAATAAGCGGCCCAAAACAATACTGGGATAGGTTTTTGGGTAGATGTTTTTTGAATGTTTTTTTTTTTCGTTTTTTCCCCCCAAAATGTAATTAATTAAATTTTTTTCCCCCCATTCATATCCAACCAAGAGAATGACAGATACTAACAAAATTCTGGCATTCACTGAAACATTTGAGACGATGTCCAATGCTGACAGTTTCAGCCAAAAGCTTTGCAGTGCATAATCTCTCTCTCTCTCTCCAAAACTGTAAATTGGAAGAAACGAACCTCAATTCTCTATACCTCTATTTGATGACGGAAACGTCACGTTTGAATCTGATTTTTTCAGGTTAAATTCAAGAGAGATTGGGGAACGTAAATTAAAAATAGATAATGCTAATGCATAGATGTGTTTGGGATGTTATAATCAATGCTGTTTTTTATTCTTATTTGCACCCTAGGTCCTTTTTTTTTGCAGAATTTAACCTTCAACAGCCCTTTCACACTCAAACGTTTGTCTCCTACAAAATAGGTTTGCTACAGTACATAATTAAATCCCACTCATTCAGGTTTCACAATTTTGAACTTCCTCCCTTTATCTGTGGACACTATAGGAATCCCCCCCCCCCCTATAGAATTCCCTGTTGAAATTCCCCTGTATTAAATCCATTGCAGCGACAACCGAACAACCAGCAATACTTTGCTATTGGTGGAGAAGTGGTGGTATAGCTAGCTCATTATCATCAAACCCTGAGCGCCATTTTGTGTTTGATAAGTGCCAGGGAAAGCAGAAGGCACCGCACACAGACAATAATGGTTGCCACTGGCACCGGGGTTGGCATCAGACCCTCTTTTGTGTCTTTTGTGGGATGCCACCGCTTCTCTAGTTTGCATCTGCTGCATCTTTTACTGAATCACCACCAACTTGAGAATGGCATAGTGCAGTCTTTTTTTTTTTTTCTTTTTCCACAATATAGGCCATTTAAATGGTAAATTGGTTGCATGCATTGTACGTTTATGTACGGTATTTCACCTGCTAACATTTCAGAGAAATTTGCCCGCCATGCGGGAAGAGTAAAACGTTGGCAAGGGGGTTCATTTTATTGTCTGAAATAAACGGTGAGCAAAATGTTCGCTTTCGCCGAGAGAATTAAATTCACTTGCGTTGCGGATCAGAGCGATTATTTACCGTTGTCCTCGAAGTTTCGGCGTTGAAACTTTGGCAAATACAAAATAACATTCTTTAACCGGGATCACAGAGACGGGCATTTTTTTTTTCTCCCCGTTTTTCGTTTTTTTTTTGCACGCGAAAGCGCCTTTTCCCTTTTCTTCAAGTTACCAAGCAGTGCCCATCTCCAGACAATGCAGCCATATTGTGGTAGCGTGTGGTGCGGCGCCATTTTGTTTTACACTGTGCCAGGGAGGCAGGCAAATCACCAGTAATGGTTGTTAGAGGTTTGGAGGTTGGCATCAAACCCTCTTTGTCTGCTTGCAGCATGCCTTTGATTCGTTGGTTGGCATCCGCAATGCAGTGGGCACGTTGGAAAGTTTTTTGACAGTGGCAGAATGGAAGCCGCTGCCTTTGTTCTGCTGCAACTGCACGAAACAAACAAACATACAATCAAACACAAAGAAAGTGGCAAACGGCTCTGTCTGAAACAGAATCTGGTATTTGTGCGGAAAAAGAAGGAAAAAAAAAAAAAAAACGGGCCCGGACTGTGCTTTTAATATTCTCTCTGTCCTGCTACCTGGCAGCGGCTCACTTCGTGCCCTGTTGTGTAATTGGATAACATAAAATATGTCGCGGCCGTTATTTACACAACGGTATTTTTGTTTTTCCTGTTATTTTTTCATTTTTTATTTTTTGGTGGCAAAAATCAATAAGACCGGAGTGTATTTGTTCTTGATTCCCGTAGGTTGCTGCCTGAGAAAGGTCGGCGGGTTGGCAGCGAGTGTTCTGGGTGAATTTAGAGAGGGCACTCAGCTCCCCTTGTTCTGGGGCACAGACGCGTTTAGCCAGGCAGGGCTGTAGCACCCATGTGCATGCCCAGATGAATGCCCGCTGGGAAGTAGGCTGGGGGCTGGGAGTGGGGGTTGTGGCATCCATTGTGCCAACTGGCAGGCCGTGTTCAATACAGGGCCCTGGCTTCTCACACACACACACAC
This sequence comes from Nibea albiflora, assembly GCA_014281875.1. Lineage (NCBI taxonomy): Eukaryota > Metazoa > Chordata > Actinopteri > Sciaenidae > Nibea > Nibea albiflora. The sequence continues at coordinate 11,454,846 of CM024809.1, forward strand.
ACACACTGCCGTTGTACTCCAGTGCACTGTTTTATCTTTATCTGATAAAACAAGAAGTGCAATTCTTGTTTTTTTTTTCTTTGAATCATCACCTCTCCCCACCTGGATTCATATTTTTCATATCCAGTTTGAATAGTTGCAACAAGGCATGTAGATAATGGTCATGTTAGGACATGTTAGGATGGTGCAGGCCGCGTTTGTATTTGGTTCAGTCGTGCTGTTCATCCTATTTCCCTAACAAATGTTTGGATGTTGTTCTCGTGTCTGCATATTTAAATGTATTGTGGTATTAATAGAGTATGAAGAGATAAAAAAAAAGAAGAAGTAATAATTTAATCATTTAAAAAGACATTCGATGAAGAACTATTACCCTGAAGAATTTGTGTGAATCTTATTTGTGTGAATTTGTGTAAATATTCTGAAAATGATCTGCTGTACGTACTAAATTACTTCAATTATAAATAAATCTGACGCGTGTTATAGCGAAAATTAGAAATTTCTTCAAGGAATTTGGAGGATTTCCTCACAACCAGTGACAGATAAGGATTGCCGAGGTAGTCCAATGGGAGACTAAAGAAGTCAAGGTCAAGCAGATTTCCCATTACTCCAGTGCTGGAAGTTAACAGAGCCATAAAACATCATTACCTTGACTTCCACCCCCCCTCTACCCCCCAAGTAACGTAACTTTTTTTTTTTCCGCACTGTCGTGATAGTTTGTGGAAATGGATGGATTACTCTGAATACACGCTGCCATGTTAATGGAGACCTTGTTTTACGAGCGCCAGACTTAACCTCGGCCCCCGGGGTCGTGACCTTTGCGAAGGGATGTGGCAGGGTGTCCTCTGAAGTTTAATTGAGCAAAGCAGATCAGTGAAAACGTGCTGTTGCAGGCCCGGGGCACGTGGAGGAGGAAGACTTTTTGCCTGGGGGGGGTGTTGGTCAGGGGAGGAGGCGGTGGGGGGGGACCGGCTCATAAGCCCCCCTTGTTGACCTCCTCAATCGGGGTCAAACTGCGGCGGTCGCGGGATCACTGGTGGTCTCTTGGCAACTGTTTGTCCTCCACTCCCCCGCCACTGCTTCTGGTCTGGCTGGTGGTCCCTTGGTTCACTGGCCTAAGTGAGAGGGAGTAGGTACCACTGACTCCCCACACCTCCTCACCCTCCTCTCCAATCCTTCAGGCTGGGTAGTCTGGCTGGTCCCTATCTTCAAGATTGGCCACTGCCTGCTCGCCACGCTGCGTGGGGTAGCTGTTTGCATCTTGTTTTCCGCCTGGCTGCCTCTGAGGCTTTGGTCAGGCGGCCAGTGTGGAGGCCTGACCTTCTGGGTCACAGTGGAGGTCTGTGACTAAGCACAACATCTATCCCTCCCTCCCTCCCTTCATCCCCTTATCCTCCTCTGCCATCAGGAATCACCCCTGCGGCACACTGCCCGGCCAAATGACTCTCTCACTCCTTCTCTCTCCCAGTCTCTTTTCTTTTCTCACTCCCTGGCTTTCCCTCAAGCCAGAGACTCCGACCATGACAGCTGTCCCAGGCCCAGGCGCTTGGCCAGAGAAAGGGTGGCTGGGTTCATGCCAGAAGTGTGAAACAAAAGTTGCTGTAAGCAGACAGCGTTAAGGACACTACTGTTTGTCTTCCTTTTTGGGGGTTAAAGCAAATTATTCGGCTCCCTTGAATTTCACGTTTTCCTGGTGAGTTGATATTGGAAAATATCTCAGGAATGGCTCTCTTGGAAGTTGAGTGAAGTTTATTCTTGGACATGAATTTTGAACAGCGAACAACCAGAACAAGATCAGCGAGGCCGTAAAATACAAATCCTGGGAAAAACCTTAACCAATGACTCCAGAGCCATATAGAAAAACTCTTCAGATTGAACTGCACAACCTTGCGCTTAGCTTCCATTCTGGCTTCCTTATTAGTATGCAATAGAGCCTGCGGTGTCTGGCTACCTCTCTCTCAGAGCCATAACCTATCGAACACATTCTCTCAATCTAATCCACTTAGAACTCCCTCCCAGCTTCACCGCTTGCCTTATTGATTTCCGCTTCCCACTAAATGTCTTCCCGATCCTTTTTTCTCTTAACCCGGGAGCTATTTATGTTTTGCAGTGCGCTTTCTTTCTTTCTTGCCTCTTGCTTTCCTTCTTTTGTTTGTTTTTTTTCTCTTTTCCTTCTTTCGTTCTTGCTTACTTTCTTTCTCCCTTAATGCCTCCTCTCCCTCTGCAGGATCTCTGGTTGTTTGTGATCTCCATCTGACTTTCCCCCGCCTGCTCTTTCTCAAACACTAACCTGTGTGCAGTGCAGCCAGGTTGCCTGGCTCAGTATGAAGCTTGTGTTATTAGCAGCAGGGTTTTGCTTGAGCAAATACCTCAAGGCTTAAACAGGCCATGTTACCTCCTTAGCCCTCTTTTGTGTGCCATGTGTACATAAATCTCCATGGAAACAAGGCAACTTGGAGCAGAGGCCACTGAGAAATGTGGATGCCTTCTTTCTCAACAAAATTTACAACTCCCTCCTTTGCTCTGCTACAGTGTGTTTAATTTGCTTGTGTCACAGTTTGCACTGTTGCATCCGTCAAAAAATGGGACACGGCTTTTCTTTGGCATTCTAAAGCAGGGGCATTGTGTTGAAAAGGCTTTTCTTGTGTATTTCAGCAGGAGACTCCGTTTTTTGCGATTGTGCTTACACTTACTTAAGGCCTGCAGTATGTGTCATTAGTCTATGGTTAAGATCTCAGCTTCCCCACACTTTCCCAGGCTTTTGGGGAGGACCCCAAATGCATTTCAAATCCCCCCGAGGCCACTTGACTGGAGGACCGGCACCTCCCACTCCTCCCGGATAGATTCCCCACCCCCACCCTGTCTGCCGGTCCTCCCAAATGAAGACAAATGGGTACATTCACCCCCTATCCCAGGCACTACACTGTACCTCACTGTCCTGCCTTACAAAGCAGGCCCTCCCTGCCGCCTGAGTTTCTCCATCCAATGGCCGCCTTCACTTCTTTACCATCAAACCGGCGCAGCTGCAGGACTAACTAACTAACCAACTCTTGTCCCAGCAGCCTGCAAAGCTGGTCATGTTGGACAGCAGGGCTTGTACTGGAGAGAAGGGATAAGTAGGTTCAGAGATGAGAAACGGAGGTCTTTCATAGAGAAGGTGCCTTTTGACCTCACTTTTTTTTTTTTCAAGTCAACCCAGAGAAAAGCTCCCTCAAGTACCAGACTGAGACTTTCATGCAAAAAGCCAGTCCCCTTTACTCAGGAAGGAGCCTTGTGAACAACCAATGAAGGGAAGAAAAAAAATGGGAAGGGGTAGTAGGTGGGGTGTGATGGGGAACTTTGGGCAGGGACAGACAATCAGAGTGGTTGCCCAGGAGACACTGACTTCTCTGTGCAGAACCCCCCACCCTGCTTTGCCCCATCAAAGTCTTTTCAGTCCAGACAGGGCCGATCAGTGGCCCAGAGTGATGGTTGTCTCTTCTTTTGTCTGGCGGTACAGTACAGCCCATCACTGTGACGGCTCGACAAGACCTGAGCGGGACAGAAAAAGAAAGGCCCGCCATCGCCGCACTGTGCAAAATGTACTTTTGGGTGGGCATGTTGCTGTTTGGGGTGGGGGGTGAATCCCCAGAGGATTTCTTTCTAATGTCAGTGCAGCGGGTCAAAGAGGGGATATGGTGTCTGGGGCTTGGGAATGGCCTGCTTGGGACGGATTCATCAGCGCCCCATTGAGTTGTCAAAACTAGCCAAAGAGCATCCACTCCTCCCTCACATATGTCAGGTTCGCTTCTCAAAAAGCCCCCAAATTTAGAAACCGACTCTTGATCATCAGAAGACGCCGTATATTCAGTGTAATAAACAATACAGCCCCCAATATGGTTGTATATTTTTATTGACCCATATAGTAAAAAAAAAAAAGTTACAACAGGAGAAGAGACGAGGAGAGTTGGGAAGGAACTCATTTACATTTTTAGCACTTGCGTAAACATGCAGTCTTTTATGAAAGACAGCATCTTTGAGCAGTGGGCCTGTATGTGATTAAAGTGAGCTATATAGAGGGAGATGGCAGGGGGAGAGGAAATATGGACACCTTGGAACAACATGAAAATCTCATATCTCAAGATCGGGGAAGCAGCAGATGTTGCAGATTTTCTGCCACCATTGTGACAAACACAGCGAATGCAGGGGAAAATACAAATATTCTCCTTTCCCGCGCACGCGTTCTGCAGCATTTGTGTGTAGATCTCCACATATATGAGTTAAATTAAGGCGTGGTATTAACACAACATGCACAGCTTCAGTAGAAAATGAAAATTCTTGACTTTGCTACAAACTATGACATTTAAAACCACCATCAAATACTGTAATAGCATTTTACCTTTGGCTTTTGCAAAAATTTCATTAGATTTGAATTTAGATAATTGCGTAACCAGTGGGGAACACTGAGTCAACACTGGGTTTAGTAATGGTGAAAGTTTTTGGCTACCATGCAACTACTTTTGTTAGGAACAAGCTAGTGTGAGGCTGTCTGGATCCCGTGGTTAAAGCCTGCTGCAGCATTAACAGGATAGTTAATGAAACCCGTTATTTTTTACTGGAGAAGAAGAGCGCTCGTTACCATGGTGCCCTCTGAAAGCCTATATGATCTGCGTCCAGATAGCTTAAATTCTTCTCAAATTGAGCTGCTCTCCGCTGGCACAGATCTCCAGCTGGTCATTTAGCTGCACTGACTTTGAGGGGGGGGGGAAACTCTTCCAAACTTTTATATGCAAACGCAAAAATGCACACACGGGGACACGTGTTCACACTCGTAAGCACATGTGCATGTGCTCGCAGGAAAAACCATGGACTCATTTACTGCACTCTCTCTCTCTCTCTCTCTCTCTCTCTCACACACACACACACACACATCAGATTATTCCTCACCTGCACTTCAGCTCCAAAGACTGCATTTAGATTCAATGAACCGCAGCGTCTTAGTAACAACAGGTCTAGCATCTGTCGGGCAAAAAATTGAAAGTGAGAGTGCTTTAAAAGCTTGTTCCGGATTTACCAAGTCAAGATTGTAATTAGGCCTCCAACATGTGCGCAGACCTACAACCCACAATTACACTGTGGATTCTTACCAAAAAAATAACTCTACTCCGCTATCCCTCCCCTAAACCTCATGATGTAGCCTACATAACCAAGGAAATTTGGCTTAAAGGAGGTCATCAGGGTATAACAGTCACAAGCCCTCTTGTTATCTCTGGAGCGTCACACCATTGCCTGTCTAATAAAACACAGACCCTGTCTAATTTGAGATTTGCCCAACAGGGTCATGATGTAATGGCTGAGATCTTCCCTCGTTGTTTTTTTTCCGCAAAAATTGTTTGCAACCTGTGCTCCGGGATTCCTACAAGCTTAAACATAGCTTTTTTTGAGCAGTTATGATAATGACCCTAGTTGACCTACAGATGGCTAAATGAGTAATGCTCAAACTCATCATCTCTTATGGGATCCCAGCTGAGTCTGCTCGGTGTTTCCCAGGAACATCTTCATCTGCTTATGCAGGTCTGTTTCGCAAACTATTAGACGCTCACCAGACATTTTTTCTCCCCTTTTTCTGTAAAACCTCTGGCTGTAACTTGGGTTGCCATGTGTGTCTTGTTAAGGGCAGTTATGACAAATGGCAGCAGCTGTACAAACTAATCTCTCTGTAGCTTTCACACATGGCGCCCAATTAACAATGGACCACTGTGGGGCCCTAATCCACGGTGCAGCCATCCTCTGGTCCCGCTTGCCGAGCCAACTGCCCCAGGAGACTCTTCTCCTCTCCACTCCTGTTAGCCAGCCTCTAACTCCATTCAGATGGGAGTCGGGGAACACCGCAAGGCCTACTCGGGTTGGAGACACGGTAGCCATCTTGTTTGTTTCCATGTTGGGAGAAAAACTAAAGAGCCTGGGTTTTATTTGACACTTTGGATTTCTCCGGGATTGGGTTGCAGCCATGTGAGCGCTCCCTGCATCTGCAGGCTATGTGTGTACAGTCACTTTTGAGTGTTAGGGCTCAGATGGTCACATGCGCACATGAACTCACGTGTATTCGGCTTGTGTGCATGCATTAAAACACATGCACGCAGCTGCAGTTGATAGATTTAGCGAAGAGGTTCGCGAACGGGTGGGTGGAAGCACTTGCGTTCGAATGCATGCCTGCGTGTGTATGTGTGATATAGCTTTCCTGTCAGTGGGCATGGTTCCAGTAGTTGTATGATGATAAACTGCTGTTTCTTGGGGCCTCGGATAGCTGAATGCACTGTGTAATGCACTTAAAGTGTGGGGTGAGTGCTTTACACAGCGCATTCACCACCTCCGCAATCTTATAGGATAATATACTTTATGAAGGCAGGCGGATGTTAGCCCACACTCTTTGCTTAATGGCTCTTTTTAACTTTGGATTTATTTCAACGCGATTCTCATATTCACAAACAGTATCCGTCCACTTTCCCAGGAAAAGTTTCAATGTGTGAAGTCTGTCTCTCCATCCAAGAGCATGTCAGCGGTGCTCCGCATTGCGCTGCTAAAGAATCTTCAATTCAGTTTTAAATTACACTGAATAATTCCAGTTCTGAAATGCTGTTTTATTATTATTATTTTTTAACAAAGTCACTTGGACGCAAACCAGAGCGACTTGTCGTTTCCACATTTTCTCCACTCTGACGCAAAGCAAAGCCGCAAAGAACAGAAGTTTGAGACTCTAAAGACGGGTGTTGAAGGGTCGACGGCCATCAGGAAAACGACGCAGGCCTCTGCCAAATCTATGACATGAATGAAACAAATGGATGAAGGAAAATGAAAATGGTTGGGGTGTGATCTCTGGCAGCCAGCGCGAAACCAGTGCCAACTATTATGAATGGGAAACCGCTGCTGAGCTAATGAAAAAAAAAAAAAAAAGAAGAAGAAAGAACTCGCCTTTTTTTTTTTTTTCATCCGCCATCCAAGAATAATTAAATGCGCGCAGGCCTTCTGGTGAGGGTGGAGAAAACCACAAGACACTTGACTAACATCGTACCACGGAGGAGGACGGTGAAACACAGGCAGAGACAGAGTCTTGTTGGGGGGGGGCAGAAGAAGGGCAGGAGAAACCAAAAGTGGAGTAAAAACTGAAAACCGTCGAGAGGTGTGTTTTCAGAGTCAAATACTTACGGGGTCTTACATTGATTACAGGTCACATAGAACAAAAAACCTTTTCACTCAGTCCATTATACAGCAATGCACGTAATGATTGCTGGCATGTCCTACCATATCTCTCTTACACTGACTTACACTCATGCATCTAGGCATGAGCAGGCTTTCAACCCTCAACTTAATCCCTGCCCGAGGTGTTTGGTGACGGGGCTTAAAGAATCTGCAGGGATCACATACTGTACCGTGGCACTGATGCGATTAGCTGACGACTGAATCAATCAAGCAGCAGAGATAGCAGTTGTAATAATCAATGTCATTTATAGTGGGGGGGGGGCAATTTGTGGACGTCTCCTCTGTCCGTGGGAAGTCCTGATTTTTCTAAATCGTTTGACCTTTTTGTCGGGACAAAGAAACTAATGAACACATGACAAAAACAATCATTTGTCTCGGACCTACTGCGCCGTATGTATCTCTGACAGACATCTCTGTAGGATGACATGATGGAAAGAACAGAACGAGGACCAGATGTGTGTGTGTATATTTATATATAGGACTTGGGACAAGGGTACAGGGCAGGACAGCAGGCAGAGGTGTTGCATATCTCACGCGCGCCATCACGTACACAACATCCCGCAGCGATAAGCTAGTATGTGTCGGCCTGCCGTAGGAGCGTCTCATTTAAATGAGACTATAAAGTCTAATTCTTTCTAAGATTTTGTGTGAATGCAGGGTTAAACCTGCAGTGTACGGGTCTCCGGGTCAGACGGATCGCTCTTTGTCACCGAGAGACCCGTAGACGCAGACTTTTTATTTGAATCCATTGTCAACTCTCCCTGTAGCCGAGAACAACAACATTGTTTTTTTTTTGTTTTACCGTTAAACCTTCTTCTTTTTCTTTTTTTTCTTCTTTTTTTTTTAATCGACATCTCGTATGCCACGAACATCGCCCGGGGGGCTGACAAAGCGCGCACTGTTTAGAGGCAAACGCTCCAAACAAAAAGTGTTTCCCCCATTATGGCAATCAAAGCAATGTTATCAGCGATCAACATATTCTCACCCAGAGACAGAGAGGAGAAGAATGCCCCATTGACTGATACTGCCTGCTAGGCCGGTCGCGCTGATCTCCCGAAGAAAAGACCAGTGTCGCTGGTGGACCCCTCCGCCTCCCCCCAAAACTGCCTCCCCACTCTTTGCCTTCTTCCCACTATATATGTCTCAATACTTGGGGGATCTTAGAAGTGAGAGGGGTGGGGTGGGGGGCTGAAGAGGGCTGCATGTCTGTGTGTGTGTGTGTGTATTGTCGAGGTGCTGCCGGGTGTCTCTATCCCATGCTGGTGGTGTAAGAGAGGGGGGCTGAAAAGACGGAGCCGTCACCTGCCAGACTGCTGGAATGTTAATGCCGTGGCTCTGATAATTGGATTTTGTACACACCGTCTGTGAGGAACGTCCAGCAACTTTCCCCCTCTTATTGTTCGACCCAGCCCTGGACCCTCAATAGGGCCTGGCTATGTTTATACAAGCACTCACGTCTCAATAAAGACTGTTTACAGTGTGTGTGTGCGTGTGTGAGAGAGAGAGAGAGAGAGGGTGTGTGTGTGTGTGTGGTGTTGGACTTTTGAATCAGGGCGCAATTGTGTGTGACAGGGAGGCTGAAAATGAAAGCAAGAGAGACTTAGATTATCAAGACTTGGCGACTATTTAAGATATTAAGAGATTTGTTCGCTCTTAAAGTAGGATTTCACCAGATTTTAGGAGTGTTCCAGTAACATTTTGTACATGCTTGGATTAAAGATCTTTCACAATGGGACATTCAAGCCTCATACACGCATTTTTTTTTTTTCATACGCTGTTTTTTTTTCCAACTGTTCATCCCATCACATTAGCGCCGCGCAGCTTCACGCGGAGTCGAAGGTAGGCACACCCACTTTGAGGTCAAAGGTGAAGAGGAAGTGCTCCCCCATTGGCGGAACGTGTCCGAGGCGGCGTACATGATCTGGGATCATTAGGGAAGTTATGGCTCTTGTTTGCATCGGGGGGGAGTCTGGAATCGGGCTGGGAGCTGTGACGCACTGGTTTCCCCCTCTCGCTGGCCTCCCGTGCTATTTCCACCCGGGCTGCAGCGGCTTGAGCTGGTTAAATGTCTCGGCTGCACTGACCTAAATTCTTCATATTCACCTCAGAAGACCCTTGCCTTAGCCAACCAACCGTTTTTTTCCCATCCCTATAGTCTTCCTATGCAACGAGCATACGCTTTGTTTGTGTATAAAGGTTCCTTCCTGTACATAAGGAAGCTACTTTTGAAAAAAGTCATCCTATTCCCAGCTGTAATCCCCGAGCAGAACGCTAGAAACAATGACAGTTTTTTTTTTTCTTCTCTTGGCAGAGAGACTTGTTGTGGTTAGACAAACAGCCTCTAATTGCATTTAATCTGTGTTAAAATAAGGCATTTGGAACAATTACTTTGGTATGTTTACCAAACAGCTGTTGTGTGGATCTTCTTCTTTTCTTTTTTTTTTTTTCCACATCTTTCAAAGATGTAATGAATTTGGCTCACCTTGCCGGTTAATGGGAAAACAGGATAGGCGCTACATTAACTTATGCATGGGTTTTTCAGTCGGGCTTCAACTGTGACAGAAATCACGAGCTAAAAATCTATTTAGTTTGGGGAAGATTTCATTAGAGTGAGAGAATGGTTTTGGTTAAGGTGTCGCATTTCCATTTCGTATCGCCGCACTGTGCCACCTCTTTTGGAAAACAAACATGTAAAAGCTGTAATCTGTGACTGTAGCATTTTACTAGAGGGGCAACAATACTTTAAATATGCAAAATGATGAGGAATAAGTTCATTTCCTGCTTTCCTGTGAGGGTAAAAAGTATCTCAAAAATCCAACGCAAGAGTGGAAAGATCTGCGATTGAATGCTAAAATGTCTCGCTACGCTGTATTTGTACGGGGCAGATTAACAGAAAGGACAACTCTGTTGCAGGCAGGAGACCCGCATATTTATCTACTGTCTTGCTCTTTTCTCTTTAACCTGGCAGTAGTGCGCTGTTGCATAAACAATGGTCTGGGCAGCCACCTTTGGGCTATTGTAGCCTTCCACGTGGGTTGAACTCTGGCCAAGTGGATGTTGTTGCAGGAGACGGCCCCGCAGCCAAACACACGAGCCAACCAGAGGCCTCCGTTCCAGGAGGCGAGCACTCACTGGACGATACCCGAGGATAGTAGCGTTTGACAGCTCTTGGATCGCGTAAAGGAACTTGACTTTGAAATTCAAACACAGGGGGGATGAATTGGCCACAGCCTGCAAAATGACGCGTTCCCTGCAAATGTCACAACTAGAACGAAACTCAAGCCACACTTTGGGCCGGGGATATAGCACTTATATATGTGTGCGTCTGTGTGATTTGACATGCTTCGTGTGTTTAGTATTCATAACGAGGTGTTGCAAAATGCATGCTCTCTGCATATCTTGCTCGACTCACCCACCACCTGTATAAACAACAGCGCTATTGCGAAACGGTTCCAGGGAAAGGCTCTTCCCGGGCTTGTTGTCAGAATGAGGTCAGCGAACACTACTCTTTTCTCTCTCATTTTCCCTCCTTCTCTCTGCCTCTTACTCTCTCTCCCTCGCTCTCTTAGTTGTACTTTGTCCTTGTAGGGCGCAGGAGGACTAAGGCCACTTCAGTCTCAAGGCTTCTGCATGCACACAATTATTTGTGCATGTGCGTTATTGGGCGCAGAAGCACAGTTGTTTCTGCCTGGCAAGCGAGCAGCGTCTTGACAATATTTTTCTTCGTATCCAAAGGGCTGTTATTGTAATGCGAAGACTAACAATCATTTGTTTCATGTTTTAATCCAGGATTATTTTAGAACATGTTTTGAATCCCGTCTTGAAGTCTCCAGGAAATTGACATGAAAATTACTTGGTGCATCTCAAGTAGTAACAGGCAGGAGGTGCTTGAACAAAAACGCAATTATTATGGCAATCAGGACTTTTGGGAATCCTGAAGCACTGTTGGATCCACTTGTATATTTTCTTTAGTTTGTAACAGTGATTGGGGGGAGGGAGGGTGGGGGGGGGTTGCTATATCTGGATTCTCGCAGCATGACATCATTTGACCCCCCTCGCCGATCATTTTACACCATCACGGCACAAAAGCACGCTCGGAGACGTAAGAGGAGTGCACATGTATCATATGCTTGAAGTTTGAGGAAGCAACTAATCGCGCCGCCTCGCCAAACGCCATGCTCCCAGAGGCACTGCTGGTGGACCGCGTCGTGTCTGGAACACTGTAACAGGATCTCCAGAGAGGAGCACAAAATGGGTGCTTTGTGTCCAAGATTTGTCCAGACAAACTCAGATAAGGAAACCCAACAAGGGCGAGCCAAAGGAGCAGCCTCTGTGACTTGAGCAAATAACCTTTAATCTAGGTCATGCAGCCAGATAGGAGCAGCAGCAGCAGCAGTAGCAGTAGCCTAACTACCAGTAATGGCATTAGCGGTGACGTAAGCGATAAAGAGAAGGTTAATGTGGTCATACCAATGGCTGGTTGAAAGATGAAGGCAAGCCTAATTATTAGTGAGCTTCTCCTCACTTGGTTGAGGGCCTGGGTTCGATTCCTCGGATGGCCGTACCTTCCGAATTCTCCTTGGGAGAGCTGCTCAAGCCGTTTTTACGCTGCTTTTTACCAGTGAATGGGAAAAGCAGTTGTAATAAAGTGTGTTGCATCAAGTGCAGGACTTGTATAACTGGGGGCATTTTTGAAGACAAGGGGAGTTTTACTACAACCACCTCCTACGTATTTCATTGCCAAAAGGCCTGAGCCTTGCTGGTATGAATGAACAAGTACTATCTGGTTGATTCCACACTCTGCGGCGAAGCACTGATTGCAGCGGTAGCCCGACGGAGCCCAATCCTCATAGCAGTCATAACAAGACCCATACACACCCTCCAATAACTGTGGCCAGCCCCTGGGGCTGTGTCTGCCTCCCTCTGCCCATATCTCCCCGCACGCCCCCCAAAACGATCGATGGGGGGGCACGGGACCAGATCGCTACACGGACCATATGTGTCGGCAGACCACAAAATGCTGAAGCCATTACTTGGCCCACTCTAGTGAAATTGAAAGCAGGAGCCAGTAACAGCAGCAGCAATAGCTAGTTTTGGCTGAGCGTATCGGGGGCAGTGTTAGGAAAGCCCAGTCAGATGGTAGTGCTCACGCTGACTTGTTGACGGCAGCAGGCTGCAGACGGCTGATGTCTTGTTGTCATAGCGCCAGCTCCTCCCTCTCATGACCTCCCAGCGATGACGTTTGTCTGGTTCCCCCCTGCTCCAAGTTTGCAAATGTGTCTGCATGTGTGTGTGGTTATTGAACCCCCCTCACATAGATATCTGCCTGCGAACGCTGTAATATTTTGATACTTAAATAATTAAACTTCATTAAGAACAAACAACAATCAAACATAATTTGGATTTTCTGCTAAACCCGAACCCGATCAGTCCAGCCCGGCTACAAAATGGAAGCTTACCAGATGTAAGATTGCATTACATGTGCTGAAAACGTGTATTAAGGCAACACCGTCTCGTGTTCATATTATATTAATGATGAAACATTTGTCCAACCGCCGTGTCATTGTAAGCTGCAACACTACTCTTGCTCATGGCATTTTAAAAAGGCAGAGCGTTCTCTTGGCGTTGGTTAGCTGCTGCCCCCAGTATCCAGCTTTCCTTAAATCTTCACGCTGCCGTACATCTTGAAGGAACCGCATGCATCTAATGCATTAGTTCAGGGTATTGTGTTACATGTGGCATACATCGTGCATTGTGATTGTTGGTAATTTATGTGCGAGACACGATGATGTGCGGGAAATTTTTGCCAAGTTTGCTTTTTTTTTTGTTTTGTTTTTTGTTTTTTACATTTATTCTTTCTCATGTGAAAGACACTGTCCTCGGGGCGGCTGGTTGATTTTATTATTGATTTATTGGTGGTACTTCATGCTCGTACGTCAGCGGGGTTTTGTCTTCTGTGCCCCCTTTGTGCGCTCGCATATGCTTGACTCCGTGTTTGTCTTCTTCCTTTCTCAACTTAATTCCTTTCAGCTGAGTTGTGCACGGCGGGCTCAGTCACTCTCTCCAACTTGGCCTGTCTGGTGCCACCGGTTTTAGGTATCATCTCAAGGCAATTTACTGTAAAACGGAACATTTACTGGCAAAGTACACCCTTCACTTCCCCACTGATGCCTTCAAGGTGGGATGCCATTCTGCAGCATTTTGGCATTTTGTAATCTATTTATTTATTTCTTTATTTGGTCAGGCGGCGGGTGTTGGTAGGATAAGGGCTCATGGGCGAAGACTTATCTTCAAGCGCACGTCTGTCATCTGCTGCTGCAGACAGAGTGCTCTTTCATTCGCTCCAGTGAAAGAGGGTTCACAGAGATTTAAGGGCCAGCATTGTTTGTGCTCTGCGATGCTTAATCACTTTTGATTGGACACCATATTAAAACTTGGGCTGCTAGACGGGGGAGAGAGAGGCTCTTCTCGTCTAAAACGAGTACCCGGGCTCCACAAAAAAAAGGAGTGGCGCTGCCTCACGGGGTGGATGACAGAGACAAAGGCATGCTGACAGAGTTAAGCCAAGAGATGGAGGAGATGGGGACGGAGGAGAGTCAAAGTTAATGCCTAAGTTACAAACAATGGTGCCTGCATAAGACCTGCTGATTTTGTCCGTTTCAGAAAGGCATGTTTTGATTTATTCATCCAGTTTTTTTTTTTCCTTCTGACTGATAAAAAAAAAAAAAGTTGTATACTCTAAAAAGGAACATAAGCTCAGCTAGCTTTGCCTCCGATGTCTTATCTTTCCTTAAGCTCAAGGAGTAAGATGGTGACTTATTCCTGAAGCACTTCACTTTCCCACACCCCCGCCCTGCACTCCATTTCACTGCAGCACTGATTACACATAGTGTTTACATATTCCATAGAGCACTGTGACAGAGATAAACCTCTCCTGATGCTTATCCCCTGGCCACAATGTGGAAACCACTAAGATATAATGTAAACCAAACGTCGCAGCTGCCCTTTCATGTCTCAAGTGCCAGTTCTGCGTGCTGAGCGAGAATTCTGAGAGCCGGGCTTTAAGTGGCATCGGTTAAATTGAAGTTAAAAAAAAAAAAGTACCGCCGTTTAATGATGCTGGCGAGCTCGCTTCACGAGTGTGTTTTCGGTCTTTTCACACGGTAGCGCAGAAACGCTCGCTATAAAAGTATTAAAATTTGGATGATCCCCACCCCCCAAAAAAAACTTTGCACACTTTAACCAGCACCTCTCTCACTAGATAATTGAATGTGGAAAGTTTGAATAGCTTGCTCCGGTGACGGGGACTATTTGACACACATAGCTTTGAGTTTTGGGAGTGAATATCTGTGGCAAGGGATTGGCCTTTGATTTGAAATGTGATTAATGATCCGCACATCAGCGGAAAGAGGGGAGCGCTCCCCATAAAGTAGGTTGTGGGATTATACAGGGGGCTGCACTCTGAGGACGCCTTGGCATTACGGCTCTCCTGTGGCTCCCGAGTATCGCTGTCACCCCTCCTCAGCACGCGGCGGTTTGTGCATGTTATCACTCTTGAGGTCCTTCGCAGTAAATGTGTCACGGAGAAATTGCACTGGCCTAAAAATACCCTCGCATGTGCATTTCCCATCGTCTCACATTTGGGTTGCCGAGTGTCTCGGGCTGCTCGGGACCTGGCGCTGTGTTAGTCCCCGCAGCCCAGGATTGAAATTCAACTTCTGAAGTCGTCAGGAGGTTGAAATGTTCTCAAGGATCGCTCCCGTCTTCTCTCCGAGTGAATGAGTTCTCGCTTTCCGTCCACTCAGTTTAAACATTTATACATTTTCCCTCGTGGACATGAACGCACCGCGTGGCCTTTACAGTTGGAGTCTAATCTATAGGTTCCTCCGCGCTCCTCGCATAGCACCTGCACCACCACACCCTTGTTTTATGAAGTGCTGATGAGAGTGAGTGCTTGCCGCAGGGCTACTGCTCAGCATACATAACCTGCTATCAGGACACACAACACACACACACACACACGCACATATACTCATACCCTTACAGTTGACTTTACAGAACAGACTGTACTACAGTTGCCAAGGTTAACTAAGGGAAATGAGGTTGCAATCTTCATTAATGAGAAGTGCTCCGATAAGTCAAGCCGCTTTGTAATGTACATCAGATCCTCTCGCTGGAACCACTCCACAGACAAACACACAGTCTCACATAGTCCTGCAGCCTTTGAGCGCCATCATTTATGAATAAATAAGCTTCAGTTGTTGTAACTATATGGATGTCTTCACAGCCTTGACAGACTTGTTCCCTCTCTGCTCTGCGTTTGGCTCCAAGTCGCCTCCATAAATCTAAAACTAATCCACCAAGTGCGAGCTCATCCCTCTTAATTTGTTTGCCCGCTTTACATCCATGAAGATGTTCTCCAGTGACATCTAAGCCATCACGTTGACAACCCCAAGTGGCTTCTAATACTCCGATTGATTCTCTTCTATGGCTGCTTTGATGCTCTCTTTTATTATGTCTGACGGGGCTACTTTTTCCCCTCCTCCCCTTGTTTACGAAAAGAGGCCCGATAAGGCCGTCGGTGCACAAAGCTGAACTTGCAGTCTTGCTTCGTGGCCACATGGGCAAAGCCGAGGCCTACTTTAATCAAGACATGAGAATGACCCATTTCATCTCATGCTAATTTGTTTGTTTGTTTTTTTCAGAAAATTAGCTGGGTTTGGCTGTGAAGAAATGTTTTTGGTCCTTAATAATAAGCTTAAAATCAAAGTCGTATCTGTGCATTGAAGTAGGCTGTGGCCTAATTCCTCTGTGGCTTTTTTTCATTTCACATACGTTGAAACAGATTTCTATACCCCGTGTAATCGTCCAATCACTTTGCCTTGGCTGTTTGTATGAAAGCAGGCCTAATCTGTTGTAAAGCACAGAAGTGGACCTTTTTTTTTTTTTTTTTTTTTTACGAGGTGCTAATGGCCTGATAATTCTTGGGGAAAGGCAAAGTGACCAATTCCTTGAGTGAAGTGTTTACTACCTATTGCCCTTTGACCCCTTTCTGTCAGGGTGAAGTCAAATCCAAGTTGTTGTCCCAGCACAGGTGCCATGTTTACATTCTTTTCTGACACGTTGATTTTTACGGTCCGAAATGCTACATACCATCACATAATGCAGTTACTATGCAGCGCAGATTATCTTTTCATACTGTAAAGTGGACGGACGCATCGTAGTAATAACACTTCATAATCATACGGACTTCAGCCACTGATTACTGTTGTTAAACTTCTGTGAGACGGTGTCGTCAAGGTTTCAGTGTTTGAGTCTGTAGTGTGTTAAGGTGGATCTAATATTTTGTTTCAGGTCAAAAAAAAAAAATGACCACAAAAGTTATATGGGTGAGTTTTCAACAGCAAAAAGGTGCTTACAAGGTAAGGCACGTGGCACAGGTGTTGTGGATGTATAAGCTTCTTAAGCTTTATGTGTACCTGTATCACATCAAATGTTTGCATAGCCCCTATTTATATCATTCAGGTGGCTAATAGCTGGCCCTCCGTTCTTTGGAGCAAGCCTCTTCAGATGTATTTACTAGGCCTTGTTGTCTTTATGGTTTCCTCCGGCCAAACGTGCGCAAACAGCGGTGGATAAAACGAGAGGTGATTTAGTGGCCTCGTCACAATGCGCCCTGCTCTGGCGGCCGCTTCCTACCTTTGTGTGGTCGAGGGCTCAGGGGTGCGGCAGCGGATACGCGGCCCGGGTCCCGGCAGGCTCCAAGGAGGGAAGGAAACCTGGTGTCAAAGGCGATCGCTCGCTGCTCCTGTTATCTGAGCAACAGCCGCTCGCAGTCAAGACTCGAGCGAGGCTTAGAGAGTAAATGTGTGATCGGGCCAGCTATTAGCTAGTTGTGACTAGTTTTTCTTTTAATTATGACACCGTTTGGAGTTCAGGGGGAGGGAGAAGCTGAAAGCAGAGCATTTCTCTCAGTCAGCGCAGTCCAGTGGAAACCTTGTTGCGTGTCGACTGCTGCTGCATGGTTTCTTTCTCCTGCTCCTCTCCGCACAGCACAGGCCTCTCCTGTAACCTTGAGAGAAGCCCGCGCAGGCCCCAAGTTCAACGAGTGCATGAGGCATATTTTCGCTGAGCGTGCTTGGACCGCCCCACTAAACCCCTCGACCCCCCCCCCCCCCCCCCCCACCCCTCCCTCCTCACCATACATACAGCTTTTTTTTTTTTTTTTTTTTCCCTCCCCTCCTCCTAAAGAGGACTCCCTGTAGGCCTCGCCTTTCACAGCGCCTGCAAAGGAAATACATTATGTGTAAAAAGAATTCCATATGGTGTCATACGATCTGTGTAATTCTCTCTCAATTGATAAAAAAAAAAAAAAAAAAGTCACCTTGTGTGCACAATTCTTTCCTTTGTGAAAGGAACTGTAGCCTCTGTACTGTATGTACTGCCATGTAATAGTTGGTCTACTTCTTTACGACCGAACAAGCCTTCTCCTACAATTTTAGTACATTAAACACATTAAAGGCTTACTGCAAATAATAGTTGCATATCTTTGTTAATTAAAAATACTTTCTGAAAAGCAGTTCTCCCAGCTCGACAGGGGAGAGGTTGATAAAAACACCCTTTGCACTTCCTTCTTCCTTAATACCTGGAAGTCAGTTGCAGCCAGTTTTCTGGAGGTGTGTCTGACATCAGCTGTTGTAGCTTACAGTGAGGCCTCCTGCCTTGGCTGAGGGGGAGAGAGTCTGTGGCAGTCCTACGGGTAGGCTGTTCCAGGTAAGCCCTGCCAAGTTCAAGTGGCTTGGACCAAGCCCCGCGCCGCAAATGGGAAGTGTTTCTGCAGGGCTGCCAACGTTGCGCTGCGCTGTCAGTGTCAGCGAAGAGATAGTGTTTTCTGCATGCACGTTCAAGCAGGCCCTCAGGACGAAGAAGAAAGTCAAGGCGAGTAGAGATGTATATATGTAGATGCTTGCCAGGAGGAGGGATTATAGAGTTAGCTCCAGTGGTGGCCCTTTGATATTCCTTCCAGTTCCCATGATGCAACACTGTGGCTAGTATCAGGAGATTATGTTTTTATGGCCTTTGGACAGAGTCCACGCCAATTTCAGTGAAACTATAATGTGAAATAATAAATCTGTTTTTGGCCGAACAGTGTATAGCATTTGTTTCCTATTGCAGGAAGAAAATCCAGATTTAGGATATGTGTTCACTGCTTAAGTTTAAATGACAGTGGCCAACGGGTACGCGGATGACATAAAATATTTGTAGTATTGTGGATTTTTAGTGATTGGTTGTCAAAAGAAGGAAAGACGGGGTGGGTGAGCGCAGGGAAAGATCATTTCAAAGTGCTGGATATTTGAGGAGTTTGGAGGATTTGAGACAATGGAAAAACACCTGCAAGCAAACGTAATCAACGCAAATAATAACGGTATTGTCTTATGTTTAACATTTCGACCGCACCGTTTAAGAGTTTAAGAGAGGTGAAATGGAAAATCAGTACGGGTGCGTGAGTATGAGTGGTGTATATTTTTGTGCTGCTCGGAGCTTGGACCGGTGTCGGTGGGGGTGAGCGGCCGTGATGAGCGAGGGAATCAAGTCGCAGTCAGACGCAAACAGGGGCCACTCTCTCTGCAGTCTGCTGCTCGCAGCTCAAAGACGACCCTGCCAGAAACATTCAACATAAACAGAACAAGCCCCGCTTGCCTTCCTGAGCCGAAACCGAGGCAGAGTGGGGGGGACGCCTCTCCTCATCCTCCTCCAGAATCTACCCCGAACCTGCTTGCCCTCCCACCCACCCCTGATCTCAGTGAATGAACTTTTGGCATCCCAGATAAAGTGAAAACAACATGCTTGGGCGAGTGGAAAGCAAGGGCTGTGGGAGCTGGCTGTGAGGCGGGTGTAAAGGCCCCTGCGGTGTGGCCCTGACTGGACAAATCCGAGCAGGCTGAGGAAGTGGAGGAAGGAGTGCTGGGGAGGGTTATATGGGCTGGTGGGAGGCGTGCGGGTGGGTTACAGGGAAAAGCGGCAAAAGGGGAATTCCTGTTCCTGAACTGAAAAGTGATGGAAAAAGTGACTGCTCGATCTCGCTCATGCCGCTCCATGTCAAAACAGCCGAGCTCTGCCGTCATCTGTGCAAATATTTCAAGAGATTATGGTTTGAGAGCCTCGTGGGAAAGGCTGAAGCGGCGCTGCGAGGACAGCCCGACTTAAACTCGCTTTAGCAGAAAGCCTTTCCTTCTTAACTTTATCATAGCAAGGATGTAATCACTTTTACCGCAATATTCAACGTGGCTGCAAACAAACAGAAACCTGCTAGGTGAGACCTGTGGACGGACGTCTTTGTTCTGCGTATCATCCTCGCATTTTGGCAACAACCCAGAAAGAATTTAGAAACAAAGGCCCTATACATTCGTGTCCTAAATAGTGAGGGAGGACCAGGCTTGCCGTGCCTGAGGATACGACACCGGTGCATGCCTCGCACACACCTCTGTTTCATACAGTTTGCCCGCTGACTTTGAATAGCTACGTCTCAATACTCGCCGTGCATAATGACAAATTCCCCGAACCAGAAAAAAAAGCTACTGATGCAATGTGTTCCAACCACGTGACCAAACCGTGGCTGCCTCTCTGGATGTCATGCTGTAACATTGTTTATGACTCTCGAACAACAGAATATGAAATTAATTTAGCGCCTCTCCTCTTCCCACTGTAAACTGGCGCTGTGCAGCCAAACCACATGTTGTTATTGCTGCAGTGGCAGAGGGGGCTGCCCCAGCAGGCCTTAGTAGCGCAGAACAGATTTGCTTTCTGTTTTTTTGCCAGGAATGTGGAATAGAGTCCTCTCTCACTCGCTGGCTGTGAATACTCGCTTAGCATGCACTTAAGTATGATTTATAAATCATACGCTTGTGCTGCGGCAAAGGGAATACTCTGTTAAACCTGAGAGATCAGATTTGCATTTTGATCTCCTGTAAGACGGAGATGTTTTGTCATGATTATATGGTGCTTTGTTGTGGTAAGTGACGGGCTGTTGACTGCATTGAGTCTCTGGATGTTTGCGTTGGAATTGCGCATCTGGGACCTACAACCACAAAGAGCAAAGATGGTTTGCACCTTAACTGCTGTTGGCTGGATATCTCCAGACAGTTGGAGGGTCCACGAGGAGCAGAAGAGCTCCTCTGTCTCTGGATGACTGCCAACGCTCTGACCTTGTGGCGGGCACAGCCGCTGTCACTCCCTCTTGAGTTATGTGAGAACCTGTTTTATGATGCTGTTTTTTTTAAACCGCCGCTCTGCATCTGACTATGGCTCACCAAACGAGCACTTACCTGGTGCTACGATTCCACAAGAAGCACCAACACTTTTCATTATTACGAGTGGTGGTTTTTCTTTTTGTGAAGTGACTCCTATAATTCCCCTCGTTGCCCTGCAACCTTCACTCGCTGGTCTTGTGCCAGTGGAGACACCCGAACTCCGCTCCCTCAACAAACCCTCTTGCCCCCTAGCCTCGATCCCCACGGATGCTTTGATTCGGGCCAGATTCTGACTGGGGGCCTCCGAAAAGCCCCGTCTCCAGGCTCATTAACAGGAAAGGAGGGATTTTACTGGCCATGCGGCAGGCAGTCGGCATTTAAACCACCAACAAGCTCCTCTATCGGCCCGCTTCATCTGAACAACGTTCTCCCTAAAGAGTTAAATCTTTCCATCATTACCGCACTATTGGGAGTAGGAAGTTCACAAAGGTGTAGGCATTATTGGAACTAAGGCTCTTAAAGATTGGTCTACAACTTGCCAGAAGGTACCGTCTTTACACATGTGGTACACAAGTAATATCTAATCCACATGTAGGATTGTTGGACGGTTTTCAAGACGAGGCCTGATACCAGCTTCAATTCAAACCAGGAATTATCTGATCGAATAAGATCCCAAATCTTACATCCAGTGTCAGCCTTTGGCACTTGCGGGCATATTCTGGTTAGCACCAAAACAGGTTTGATACCTCCACGACGCATGTCTGAACAACAGATCAATGACACAGAGAAATGATGATACAGCAGTACACAGTGGCCCGGATAGCAAAGAAGAAAGCTACAAGACTGTTCATTTGCACCTGCCGCTTCATTCCCTACTGGAGTTGTAATGGCAAAAATAAACTGGCTCGACATCTGTTGGCAATGTCAGTAGTCTGTTTTTATGCTTGTAATGACACATTAAACTCTGTGGTTGATTCTCCACCCCCCCGCACCACCCCCCCTCCTTCTCCACCCTATGTCCCGTTCCAGGGGAGCAGTGCCAGCAAAATCGTCTGAATGAGTGCACGCTTTGTTTTCTTTGTCTGTTTTGGGCCAAGATCTGGTCTTAGATGTGGTGGCATTCTATGATCGGATAATTCCTTCCACGTCCCCAGTTTAAGGTGTGTGTGTGTGTGTGCGCGCTCGTGTGTGTGTGTGTGTTTGTGTCGTTTCACCACTGCTCGCTTGGCAGAGCTCGGGGAGTGCAAACAGTGGCAATGGGTGGCAGGGATCCTCAGTGGCCTCTAGCCCAGCTGGAGGAGAGCCATTTGCCCTGTGAGGGAGCACCCAGTCGCCCTGGCTCGGCCTGCTGCTCTCGACAGCGGGAACTCCTCTTGGCTGAGGCCTGACGCCGTCGTAAGCGCTGACAATCACTGACACATCACTGGCAGAGACCTCACAGACACGCATTACACAGGCCTGGGTCAAAATCAAGTGCCTTTGGAAGTGTAATGGAAAGAAAAGTTATTTTTATCTCTCATTATCAGAAACTGCCGGCAAGAGATTTCTTTTTCGCTTGTTCTCGTGCTTGTTCCTTTTCTTGCTTTCTTACGTCCACACCATTTTAAATTATTTTCCCATAATCCACTCTTAAATTTAAATTGAGTTTCAGTGGAATTTGTTGTTAAGTGCAATTGAATTTAGCACGCGTGCTGCTTCAGGGGGTAAGGCTGTCAGGCTATAAGTGTGGTTGGTGTGAGATAAAGATGTAGGTACCATTCCGGTTCCTAACTGCGCTCCCTTATCAGCGCCGACCAGAGCGCCATCAAATACATTAATGAAACAACACAGACGCAAACTCCGCCAGCTGCGAGTCCCAAATCTGGGAGCGCATTTCAGATGTTTCTCAGAAAAAGGTGCGTTTGAAAACCAAAACAATGGATTATTTCTTAACTGGACGTGTGCGAGTCGAAAGGAAGTCGGCGGCTCACAAACCAGTTAAGCCTCGCTAGTATCGCGACCAAGCTGTCCCTGAACTATGATCTGTGAGCCAACTTGTCTCTCTTGGGAGAGCGGGGAATTTCCCAGACCCGTAAACACCCCCTCCATCTCTCATTCCCTCTGTCCTCCCACCCCCTCCCTCCAGACCAGTCGAGACGTGCAGGTTTGAACCCTCTCACTGTGTTTCTGGCCTCCCATGCCCATTGCCACTCAAGCAGCAGGGGTCCAGTGCATTTGTCTCATAATTATCCGACTGGATGGGGGGGTTCTGAAGATGAAAGAGGCGAATCACAGAGCTCCTCTGTCAAAGGTCTGTCTGCCTGACTGGGGGGTTTTGGATCTATCTCCCTTGTCCCCTCTCTCTCTCTCTCTCTCTCTCTCTCTCGCAGCATCCACCTCCCGCCCCACCACCTCTTCTCCATCACACACACACACACAGAGTCTTACTCTTTCCTCAAGAGCTGCCTCCACAGCGCATAATCGCCGACAGTGAACGCTCGTGCACAGCCCCCCCCCCCTCAACCAGCCACCCCGCTGATTCATTCACAACTACAAAACTGCAGAAATACCCCCCACCCTCACATCCTGAAAGACTTCAGACTCTCTTCTTTTTTTTTTTTTTTGTCCCCCCCCTCGCACGCTCCGCCCACCAACCCATCGGCTAGCCGCCCACCTCACCCGCTTTGCCGCCGCCGCCGCCGCCCCCCCAACCCCCCATCCGCCTCCTCTTTTCTCCTCTCCACCCTCCCCACCACCACCTTTCTCCTTCTTCTCCTCTTAACTACTGGCTAGGAGTTAATGGACTGTTTTGGCTAGTCTCCAGACGGTGAGTGTCACCTCATTAGCCTATAGCGGCTCGCTCCCAGACTGCTCCTTGTGTGTGTGTGTACGTGTTTGTGTATGTGTGTGTGTGTAGGAGGAGGACTACAACGACGGAATGTCATTGGTCTGTCCCCCCCACCACCACCACCACACCACCCCCCCAACCCTCCCACCACACACCCCTTACCCTCTGCCTCTCCCCTTCCCACCACTACAATGAATGAGAAAACACGCATGCATAATTAAATCTATAGTCTCGTCCTCACTCCACCCTCCCTTCCCTCCTTCCTCCATGGCCGTGCATTAAAAAAAAAAAAAAAACGCTCCTAGCTTGGAAGTTTGCCACCGTGGAAAAAAAAACAAAACAAAAAACGGTGTCTTCGAACCAGAGAGATGTGGCCAACCTTCCACCCTCGTATGGACCTATTCTTTTTCACCCCCGTCCCGTCGAATGGCAGGGTGGCAACAGCGGGCGAATGTAAATGCCACCCGGTCCTGCCAGTCAATTACGCAGCAACAAAGCTAATTGTTTGTTTGGTGCATACCAAAAAGATGCCGAGGTTGGGCCATTGATGGGCCCCATTGTTTCAACGCAGATGCAAAGTTCTTTTTTTCTCACAGGCCAGACTTGACGCTGATTAAACTTGTGAATGACGAGACCACACTTCAGCTAATCCGCACGGATGGTTAGGAGCGTAAAACGATGTGACGGCAGATAAGAATTATTTTCATTATCAGGGAATCTGTGCACCGTCTTTTTTTAATTAATCGGCGAGTTGTTTAGTCTAGAAAATTTCAGAAAAGAGTCGTCGCTGTTTCCCAGAGCTCAAAGCGAAGCTTTCCGATCCCTCGTTCGGACTTAGCAGCAAATCCAAAGATGTTCAATTTAATAATAATAAAAACTGAGAAACGTGGCAACTCCTCACATTTGAGAAGCCGAGACCGGCAAACATTTCGTGCATACTAAATGACTCGCATGATCAAAGTTGTTTCCATCCACGGCACAAGTAATTTTGCTCATCGCGTGTGGATATATCTGCACTAAATGCGATAGATGGTGCCAGGTGCTTCGAAGGAGATAATGAAAAAAAAAAAAAGTTTGGGCAGCGAGCTTAGAGGAAAGTGACAAGAATAGAAAGAATATCAAAGGATACAAAAAAGGAAAGGAGGAATGTAATAAAATTAAAAAAAGCGAAAAGGAAAGGCTACATTGTGAGAAAAGGACAAACAGAGAGGGAGTGGGAGGAGGTGGAAACATTAAGTGGGGCGCAGAGTGCTGACTGGAGGCCAGCCTGCTCATTTTTCATGGGACAGATGAGCCACTGTGTCGCGTTGTGTGTTGTGCAGTTTGTCTGCAGCTCGGCCCGCGGACTGCATCGCACATGTACAGCGCGGATCAGCTCGCTGCGGGACGCTGGGTGTGTTGCTCCTGTCGGTGCGTTGCATGTATGTCAGCGTGCGCGCGCGCGCGCAAAGTGAGAATTTGCGGGTGCTTTCTCCGCGCTTGCATGCGTCCGCGCGGAGCTGCGCAAACTTTATTTCCCAAATTAAAAGGTGGGGAAGTTGAATTTAGATGGGTTAACCCTCATCTGCATCTTTGGTTTTGTGGCTGTGTATCCCTTTGTGCTTGCCAGGTTCTTCCTTCTCCTCTCCCGGGCCGGTGTGGCTAATGATCCATCAGGCCATTCAGTCCCTTGTTCAAGGCCCACTCGCCACTGAATGCGCTCCCTCCCCGTCCACACTGTTTGGTGACCTCAATGAGGAGCCTGTTGTCCTCCCGGCTCGGTTAAAATGCTCCCCTCTTTTCACTGCCGTGAGAGTTTACTGAGGAGAAGGCGCAGAGACTCGGGAGGACAGAAAGAGTTGCCCGCTCCTCGCCGGCATTAGTATGCAACGATTAGAAACAAACCCACAACTGATGATGCACGCTCGCGCATACACACACACACACACACACACTGAGGTGGCGGCAGTCACGTCGAGGGATGCACTCGCGCACAGCGAGATGCAAGCGAGCTGGGTCACACACACATATACACACTGTATGGCTTCTCATTGTTCTTGTCTGGGCTGGGATCCCACTTGATTCCATAAGTCTCAAAACCCTGACAGTCCTACTGTGTGTTGTGCTTGTGTGTGTGTGTGTGTGTCTGTGTGTCCCCTCCTGCTCTATTGAACAAGTCTGTGGTGTCTGGTTTGGAGAAAAGAAGGCAAAATGTCATTGTTCTCACAGACGTTTCAACTTTGCCCCTCTCACTTTCTCCCTGCCTTTCTCTCTCTCTTTTTTTTTTTTCTTCGCCTGTGTGTGTGTGTGTGTGTACGTGTGTGTGTGTGTGTGTGTGTAACTCATCCTACTGTACCTGCATTCCCCGTCAGTGGCAGTCATTTGATAGCGTAGCTATCCGGATTACCAGGTGCTCCTCTAAGCCAATAAGAAATACTTGCCTTGTTCCAATTATGAGATAATCATTACAGTGTCACACACAGTGTATAGGCACCATTGGGGGAACGTAGTCATACTTTGTCAGAGGGAACACAATACTATCCATATCTGTCTGTGCAGAGGTATCACTGATAATAAAGCCAACAATTGAGCATAGAAGAGGTCGTAAAAGAGGCAATTTTCCATACTTGGTCCTCAAAAACTCGCGAACACCTCGCAAACACAGATAAGGTTGCTGAACCAGGAAGTCGTTCCTTCCCGTGAGAGAACGCCACTCCAAGATGGCGTCCCGATCGGCCCGAGTGCCCCCCCACCCCCCCCACACACACACATTCTGCATCAATATCGCTTTCTTTTTCGGCCAGGTCAGGTGCCAACCCTTCGCTGAGCGCCGTGCCTGCATGAGTCCGAGCGTGAGGTGGGGGTCGGAGGGGGGAGGCTGAGGTGCCAGAATTTGGTGTGTGTGTGTGTGTGTGTGTGTGTGTGCGGGGAGGGGTCGGCGGCGGGGGGCATCGCCAGTTGGCAGGCTGGCACACAATGGCTGGCACGATAAGATCCTCCCTCTTCTGCGGGCAGATTTCCTCGCCCATATCTTTTGTTTGGCTTGTTTGGGTTGCGGCTCATCCTGATAAAGGCCACTTTTGTTTAGACAACAAAGCGCGAGGGAGGGAGAGAAGAGAGAGATAGAGAGACAAAGAGATAGAAACGGAGAGAGGGAGAGAGAGGAGAGGGCATTAAAAAGGGCAAAAAAAAAAAAAAAAGGCGGCAAAGGGGGGAGAGTGCCAACACAGATGGAGACATTAAAAGAAAGAAAGAGTGTTAAAAAAAAAAAAGGAGGCATGAAGGGTAAAAATGAAGAAATTTGAAAGAAGTTACAGTGTGCACTTATTATCGGATAAGACGATATCGTCACGGATACACACTGAATGGCAGATATACACGGAGACGGGTATGAAAAGATACAATAGGGGACGGATAGTGTTGCAGGCGCAGGGACAGCGATAGACAGATAGCGAGGAGAAGAAAGAAAGAGATTTGGAGAAGAGAGCAGGTTCTGCCGGCTGTTGGAAGCCAGCCCGAGTAGTGTGAGGTCATCGACAAAGCTGTGAATGATAGAAACCAGGAGCACAGGAGGACACGGGACAAAAGTACACACACACATGCGCGCACGCACGCATTCCATACCGGCACATGTACGGCCATTTATGCACACTGTCGAGGCTTGCATGACCCCGCTGCCGGGCACGCACATGCACGCACGCACGCCGGCTGTGCATTTCCAAGGAAGGACAAACTGGAGTCTCCTGCAGCGGAACAGGAAAGACACTGAGCAGAAAGTCTGCTCGGCCACATCAAATATTTACTCAGGAGCAGCTGTATTGTCGAAACATTACGCATCGGAGCCGCGCCGTAATTAGGTCGATATTTTCTGCCCCCTCTCCCTCTCTCTGTTTCCCTACTTCTCCGGGAGTCCACCCCTCTCCACCTCTCCTCCACGCTCCCCTCCCCTCGCCTCCCCAGGCTGCTGAAATGCGTCTTGGCTCGGGACCCATGCCTCTGGCAGCCAGAGTGCTATACATGTGCACAGAACCCCGCTCGGCATAAAATGGCTGCCAGACAGGCTTCTCCTCCTGAAATGTCGACAGCGGTATGCATCTGCAGGGTGTGCGTGTCGCGCGTGCGCACTTTTTGTGTGTGTGTGTGTGTGTGTGTGTGTCTGTAGGATATCTGTACGTGTCTGCAAGCGTTTGCGGCCCGAGGAACGTGCACCGCCACTGTCCTTAAAAAAAAAAAAAAAAAAAAAAGAAAGAAAGGAAGGAAAGAAAGAAAAAGAAAGTTTCCCAAACTATGTGGCTAATTTAATCCACGCAGTCTGTGTGTGTGTGTACGTGCATGTGTTTTCCGCGCTTTAGTGGGAACAGAATGGGTATCATGCCAAAAAATGAGAGGGTGGGTTAGGGAGAGTGTGTGTGTGTGTGTGAGTGTTTTAGTGATTATAAAATCCAGGCGAGCAACACACTTTGGGCGTGGAGAAACCTCACAAGCACTGAGAAACTTTCTTGCCGAGCCAGATTTCTGTTGCCATTACCCCTAATTGCCCTAATCGTTACAGTGGTATGATAAGTATCCCACCGGACAAGAAGGTGTAAGAACTCGTGGACACGTCCAAAATACCCACAAGCCCCCTCTGCTAACCCCCCCCCCCACACACTTTCTTTTTTCTTTTTTCTGCTGAGTAACAGCAGATAATCTGAATCATACGTGGTACTGTTTTTTTCACTTCCTTCATGAACCGGTTTGTTTATTTAAACAAGTGGCCAGGATGGAGGGTGCCAAGAAATGTTGTTTTTGGAAAAGGGCCGTGTGTGTGTTTGGGTGTATGCATCCATGTGTGTGTGTGTGTGTGTGTGTTAGAGGGTGTGTGTGGTGTCTGGCCCTGTGATCGAGCCCTGCCAAGCTCCCAGGGCAAAGCCCAGCCTCCTCGACCGCAACTGTTTATTTACAGGTTACACTACTGTTTATTTGAAGACTATCGGATTGGCCGGGGCTCTGCACAGGACACCTTTTAGATACAGATGCCAGACCTCAGGATCCTAATATCCAACTTCTTTACTTTCAGCCTCCTTCTGAGCTGCCCCCCCCCTCTTTTTTTTTCAAATTCAT
Source organism: Nibea albiflora (assembly GCA_014281875.1). Taxonomy (NCBI): domain Eukaryota; kingdom Metazoa; phylum Chordata; class Actinopteri; family Sciaenidae; genus Nibea; species Nibea albiflora. The sequence goes on from CM024809.1 coordinate 11,483,241, forward strand.
ATTTATTGAATCCAGAATTGACTTAAAAACAGAGACTTCGTTTAAATACCTGTTGCGTGACCAAGGGGATCTGATTTCAAATGAAGCGTGCGGCACGTGTAATCGCGCCGAGGGCCTGACAGACGCGCGGGCGCGGCGCTCTAAACAGCAAGAAATCGCAGCGAAAAAGAAGACGAAGGCGCACAAAGCTTGCCCTCCTTGGGTCAAAGGTAAAATGTAATGCAACAGGGGAGAGGTGTTTCCAGCTCCGGTGCAGGCCTGGCAGATGCGCCATATGCTTGCATCCCACCTTGAGTCATCCAGGTGGTCTCTCCTGGTGCTACAGTGGGGCCTCATGCTGGAAGATGCTGCCTGGGATCTCTAATTGCCACCGCCATCTGCTCTTTTTGTCATGGTTGCCTGTTCAAGAAGAAGGAGAAGGAGAAGAAGGGAGAGAGAAAAAAAACAAAAACACAAAACTCTGATTCGATCTAAACGAACTGGCGCACCTCTCTCCCGCCTCCACCCCCCTTGCTCCCTTTCCTCCCGGCATTAACCTCCCCTCTACTCCCTCTCTCTCTGCCTCTGGTGCTCCCCTCCCACCCTTTGCCCGTTTTCTTTCCCTCTCAGCAGTTCTCAGGGCGCGAGCATTGAGTTGGCAGTCGTAACTAGACTGATGGATGACTCTGAAAGTGGCATGGGGGGGTGGGAGAAGACAGGGAGACAAGGCCACTGAGCTCCCTGCAATCACTTTATGGACATGTGCGGTGCCAAATCCACACAACCCTCCGCTCGCCCACAAAAGCTGCCTTACACACTCTGTGTGTGTGTGTGTGTGTGTAGGGGGGCAACTTCGGGGACTCGTTGCTTATCGGAGCAAGGCGAATCAAACTTGCAATTTGCTGAGGCCAACACAACTCGTGCGCGCCTGCGACTTGCAGTGTCGTCGGGGCAACGGCATCGAAACGATTGAGGGAAGCGCAATTTGCGACAATCTCAATAACCGCTGTGTCGCTTTGAGTGACTCATCAAAGACGAGTGCTGATCACCCGGCCGGTCCCAGCTTCTCGGATTTGCAGCTTTCCTCTGTTTTGGATCGTCGATCAGACAAAACAAGCAGTTCGATGACGTCACCTCGGGGGTTCTGGGGATTGTCATGGGCATATTTAACTCATTTCTGCCTCTTTTTTTTTTTTTTAGACTCGTAGACAAACAGAAGCAAGCAGCAATGAAAATAATCATTAGCTCTCCGGCCTCTTCAAACTGTTCTGCGTGCGCGCGAGAGATTTAACAGAGATCCCTTGAAACCTGTAAGACTACATGATGAGAAAACATGTTTTTATGGTTTTAGGAAGCAGAGCGCAGGTATATTGTAAGATCATAACTTGTGCGTTACTCACACATTTTTTTAGGGTTAAGATTACTGGGAAGAGGGGGGATTTTTTTTTTTTTTTCCTTCTTCTTCTTAACGTATGGTCCTGTTCCCTCCCTACTTTGTCATTGTTGAGCTTCGGCCAAGAACATTCTGTTTTTGCAGTGCTGTTTAATAGTCAAATTTAGGAGAGGGGGAACAAGAGAGAGAGGGAGAGAGACAGAGAGAGAGAGAGAGAGAGAGAGAACAAGAAAGGGATAAATCTTTCAACTTTTTTTCTTCTCTCCCGTCCACCCCCCTCTCTTTCCTTCTTCTCTCCGTTGCCTCTGTAACACAGCTCATGAGAGCTGCGGCAGGAAAAGGGGTGTTGCTGCAGGCCGAGGGTATCTGAGTTCACTGTCTTTAGCTTCTCGTCTCGCCCCGCTCACGTTGAAGGCGTAGATGATAATCTTCCTGCTGGTTCTCGTTGGGCCCTCTCCGTCTCAGGGCATGTGTGGGCCTGGGCCACTTTGAATCATTATGGGGGTCCACTCAGACGCTGCTGTTCAACTGTTTGGCAGCGGCGGCGGGTTCAGTCCTGCACCGCGTGTGAGTGCGAGGCCTCGCTGCGTCGAGTCACATCCAACATGCGGCCTACGGCGATTCACGCGGTCAATTTCGAGGTTTCGCCACTTTTTACTCGGCCGCGCGGCGTAAAAAGGAACGAGGCACCTGTGCCTGTCAGTGACCGACCAGAGCAGGAACTGCTGAGGAATGATAGGTACCCCTCCCAGTGAGGCTTGGAGGTAAAAGACGTCAGTCCGGGACATTTCATACCAAAGCCTGCGCACCGTAGCTGGTGGAAAGAATTCCACACATGTTTCCTTGTATTTCCCCGCCCCTCCTGTCTTCGTTTTATTCTGCGCTCGTACCTCGCACAGCAGGGCCGAACACATTCTGTACCAACACCGACCCCCCCCCCCCCCCCCCCCCCCTCCCCGCCCGCCCGCCCGCCTGCCTCCAGCCCTTCCCAACACTCCCCCACCCTCTTTGAAAAATTACCCAGAGGTCTGCTGGTAAAAAACTTTTTAGGCTATCCTGTATCAGACAGAGAGCTTTTTTTTTCTTTTCTCCTTCCTCCCAGTAATGATAATGCTGTTCAAACAAAACTGTCTTGTTTAATGTACAGTGGGTACGCAATCCTTCACTGGCAGATAAGGAAAGAAACATTTAGGCACCCAGGACGTCAGGAAAATGCACTTTGTCTCGTCGAGCGTCCTGACAGAAGTTATTTCTTAATTTTCTGTGGGAGACCAAACAAACTATAAATAAGACTTTCTTTTTTTTTGGAAAATCTTCTCTGGAGTTACAGGAAAGAAATGTTTCCACTCGGCCACCACACTGTGTAGGCTTGAAATAATCAATGCTGACAAGACAACCGTGTCTCAGTAAGATGGTATGTTATTGTCCTCTTGCTATACTAAGCCCCCCCCCCCTCCCTCCCATCTCTCTGTGTGTGTTTGCAGACTCGCAGCAGTCAGGAAGTCCCAGTAACAATGAGCCAGGCAAGAACCCTCTTCCAGGTATGTACTGTAGCATTCATCCTCCCTCCTCCCTCCTGTCATCGCTCTATTGTTCCCCGGCAGCTCACTCACTGTACGACATCCTATGCACACCATAACTTCACCTAGTTTAAATAGTGTTGATCTGCTGCGAGCGCAGAAAACAGCGAAGCCCGTGGAGCGAAGTGGTGTGTGCCGTCCCAGGTGTGACTGTGGTTTCTTTTTTTCTTTTGATAAAACAAAAAAACAGCGATTTTTGTGAATAAAAAACACAAAAAGACACAATTGCTGTAAATAATCATTTAGCCTTTCCCTCCCGCTGGCTGAGGCCACAGTTTTTAACTTTGCACAGACTAAAGCAGGAATAAAATTTAATAGGATCATTAAATTTGAATCGTCATCATCCCAGTGGCAACATCAAACACCGTGTTAAGGATGAAAAAAAAAAGGGGGGGGGGAAAGGAGTCAGACGCACTAAAGGAAACGTTACGGCAGACTGTACCTTTGGCTGGAAGCTGAGCGCGTCAAGGTGAGCCAGCAAAAAGCGAGCTGTGGAGAATATTCCCTGACAGCGCTGTTGTTCCCTGGACTGACCTGCGCCGTGTCGTCACAATGTTGGAATGAAAATAGTTTGAGAAGTATAATTAGTTTTCTACCTCAAGAGCAGGTCCTGCGAACGCAGGTGCCAAAGAAAACATGCTAGCGAGCCAATGACTCAGGCCTTGGAGGCCCTCTGCAGTGGCACGGTCCCCCACCTCCCTCCCTCCCCCCGCCCCCAGCAAAAAGCCGTTGGCTCACTGGAGACATTAGGCTTTGTAGGTGCCAATCGAGCTGCCCGCCTATCTGTCTGGCACGGCCCGAGCGCCCTTGGCACCGCATCAAAGCCGAGCCAGAATCATTTGGGTGTCAATAACTTGTCTGGCTGTTTTACTTGACTGACAGCCTCTGATTAGCGTCGCCTGGCCCTTCGCAGTTCGTACGGAACGCAACAAACGTGTCAGCGCCGCAGAAAAATATACAGTTCTAACGATCATTTGTTGGGTCTAAAAATAGTTTTGTGAAAAGAGGAGGGAGAGGAAAAAAGAAAAGAAAATCTGGCGGCGTTGAAACAACCAGTTTCATGATTCCAAGCTTTCAAACAGTGTATTTACGTTGGAAAGAGTTACAGGCGGTCTTACGTTTCAAAATAATCTTCTATAAATACTTGAGTAATACTCCAGACTCTGTAAGGTGGATATTTCTTGCTGTGATACTGCGTCTGAGCATAACAGTGTCAACATTTGCGTTTATTAAAGTTTTATTTGCGTATTCGGTCGGATAGGCATCGCCCACGGTTCTGCACGGGCTCGCTCGTTGTTCGCCTCCTCCTCCTCGCACACCTGTCCTGTCCTGTCACTGTAGCACTCATAGCGATTTGGTGGTAGTTCAACTGAAAAACATTTTTTAATAGCTTCAAATCATTTTAAAGTGAACATTCCACAGATACACTCTCGTGGAAATGTGATAAGTTGACTTAGATCCTTTGACCACAGAAGTACAAGCATGAAAGATATGAATCTGTATGTTTGTCAGTGATTAACTGATGAGTGCACGGTAGTCCTCTCGTTTCTGCATGATCTTCTGTTCACTTTATAAAAAAAAAAAAGCTGAAAGACAAGATTTTGTTTTGGGGTTTGACTGCTGAAAGAAGCTCTTGTTGTAATGTTTTTATATATATATATATATAATATATATATATATATTCTCAGGACATACAGCCACATTCTGTAATGGAAAATGAACCAAAGGGATCAATAATTCATCCAAAATAATGCAGCGTTGTGGGGAATAATTGGGAGACGTATCGAACCGAATGTTGATTTCACATCAGCTCTAATTCTGTTGATGTCTCAACTGGCATGAAAGCATTAAATGAAAAAAAAAAGGAAAAAAAAACAAAACAAGCATGACGACAATGATTGAATGATTTTTTTTTTTCTCTCCTCTCTGTGTCTGCAGTCTACTTGGAAGACAGCTTCATCAAATCAGGAGTCTTCAGTGTTACAGAACTGGTGCGAGTGTCCAGAAGTAAGTGCTTCTTTTACCCACACACACACACACACACACACACAGGTGTTTTCAGTTATTCTTTCACTTATCACTGATTAGTGACAGCTGGGCGGAGCTATGCTGGGAATCACATGAGGACACAAAAGTCCCGGTGCTTACAAGAATGTCGAAGGTGTAAATTTCCCTGCCCTAACAGGTGCAACAAAGTTAATATGAGTGTCAGGGAGATGTCAGTCAATCGGAGTTTCCACATGCCCGGGCGTCTATCAGAGCAGCTCTGATCAGGAAATACGAGCGAGAGCGCCCGTGTGGGTGTGTAGGCTTTAAGTCCTGCTCGGACTGATGCATTTCACCGTCTTCACGTAAACAAAAACAACCGATTCTTTGATTTGTGAGAACGCGCGTTCACCCTCACAGGAACAGCAGTGTGGTAAATCCAGTTTGGCCAGTCTGCCTCGCAATGAGAGCACGCTCGACTGCGCGGCCCGTCTGTGCGAGCCCGTGCGGATCTGTGCAGGCTTGTCTGGCGTCCGTGAAAGCCGTTGACGGTTGTTCTTCCAAGAGGCCTCCTTGTCCCTGATAGCCGAGTACACCCCGAGGCGCCGTTTACCTGCGCTGCCACTGGAGCTGAGGCTGCGGCTCAGGAACGTGCCTGAGGTCCACAAAGACTCCAGTCACCCCCGACAACCTGTGTTTAAAAAGAAACATACCTGCGCTATGCTGTCTGTGGTCTAATTCGCAGTCAGGAGCACTTCAGTGCGGTTTAGTGTTCACTAGGCTCGGAGGGGTTCAGCTAAGTCAAGAGCAATAAATCAGTTCCACTGAAATAAGTCATGAACAGTAGCAAATTAATTCACAACCGTTCTGATGATTAATCAGTGATCTGAGTCACAAAAACGCAAGTTCTCTAAAGTGAGGAGCTCAGCTTTTTTTGTGACAAGAATCTGAATTCTGTTTTGGTTTTGGATCGCTGGTTTGTTTCAGATTTTCATACAGCTAACAATTAGTTAAGAAAATAACTCATTGATAATGAAAATAATTAGCTCATAAGTTAATTTTGCGGCCATGAAAGTGATGATTTGTCAATGAATTTGTGAGTTTGTCATACACAGCTCCCCGCTCCAAAATAAAGAGCCTAAATTTCTCTACACAAAGTTTTCATATCTGAAATCCCTAAAAACACTCGCCATGAAGTCCAAATCTTTTTGTCTGTTTTATCTGTTTTGTCCGTCAACATGTAAACGAACTGAGAACCACATCTTTGGTGTGTGTTTACCTGCTGTATCAAAGTGTTTCTGATGTGGGAGCACACACCCGGCCGTCTTCACTGTCTCACACATCATTCTTTGAAAGGCAGAAGCCGCTCCGTTCCGATGCTCGGAGACAGAAAATCCTTTGAAAGGCTGTGTTTTTGTTTAGTGTTTAATTCGCCCCCCTGACCAGATGGCCGCTGCGCCGGCGTGTTTGCTCTCATGTGACCGAGCCCCGGTTCCACTAAAGCCGAGTTGGAATTTTAAAAAGGTCGACGGACACACAGGAATTGTCACTCACTCAGCCGGTCACTCCCCGCGAAGATATCTAAGCAGCCGCTCGTCCGTCATCGCGCTTCTCTCCCGACTCTCCGGGCTGTTGAGACATTCTTTGAAGTCCATCAAAGGGAGCTGTGGAGTTCAAGGCTGACTTGCAATCCAGCATTTCGACCAGGACACTCATTAATGCAACAGGAGCCTTGGCCGCAAGTGTAAAAATATTTTGTCGACAGAAAATCTGGGCATGCACAGGCAAAGGAAACTCCTGGACTGAGGCAGAGAAGACACTTTTTTTTTTTCTTTCCTCCCTTTTCTCTAATAATATGTGGGAGGAATAACTGTGTGGCAAATGATTTGCACTGTTGTTTGTTTTACTGGCTTTTTAGGTTGGAAGTCAAAGCCCAGATTACTAAATGAAATGACTGGCAGGGCAGGCAAGTGGCATCGCAAATATTGGGCCGAGCCAAGAAGAGGGAAACCAGCAAAGAGATGGTTTGGAGAGAGGGGAGGGGGGGGGGGGGGCCTCAGCCATGAATGAAAAAAAAAAACACAACAAAACCAAAACAATGGTGTTGCATTCAGTGTCCTCAGGCCGGATGCATTCCTTCACAGACAGCTCGTATGGGTAGCAGCGGGTAGGGGCCTTTGCCAGGGCTGCAGTGGGCTGCCAGGGCGGAGGCTGGCGGAGGGATCGTGCCAGTGGTGAACCTCAGACCACAACAGACGGCGCCACACACTCCATCCTCTCATCGACTCCAAACCAACCAACCGCTCGAGCTGCAGGCTGCCTCGCGGGCCCACACACTGGAGAGGGAGAGAGAGACATAGAGAGATAGAGAGCAGAGAGAGAGAGAGAGAGAGAGAGTGAGGATGGGTGGTGAAGTCCTTTTGTTCTGTAAACACTGGCCCGGCCTCCCTTGAAACAATATCCCTCACCTTGACCGCAGTGAGAAAAACAACACCTTTTCCACTGTAAATCACCATGGCAGGAGACTGCTGAGTATTACACCGGACCGCAGAGGAGCGGGGAAAATGATGATGATTGTGAATTTGGTTTCGTGTTTACTGAGATTTCCTTGAGATGCAGAGCTCATCCAGCATGTGATGTATCCCAGATTATTCTAATTAGGAACAAATGGCCTGCCACATTTAGCAAGAGAATACACTTCTTGCTATATATCTACATATTTAGTGTCTCACCTTAGTGCCACATGTAAATAAAACTGGATTCACAATAATAATAATAATTAGAATAAAATAGAGGTCCATCCACACATTAAAAATGCAGCTACAGTAAACTTGCCTGTGAAAATGTGCTTACCTACAGCCGTGCACGACCACGGGAAGCAGCGACTTGTTAATCAGTGCTCAGCAGAAATGCCCGTGATGGTCAGACAGTTAACCTGTGAATAGGGAGCGCTTAATTTGATACACAGGGCCTCTAAACACAAAGCGTCAATAACAGTCCGTCAAGCTATTGTGCAATTAATTGTGCGTCTCTAGATGCAAAGATAGGGAAATAGACAGCGCTCAGTCTGACAACACTGCTGACATTGAACTCCTTCTTTGCGGCGATCGCAGCCTGACTGTCTCTCCTTTGTTTCTTTTTTTTTCCCTCTCTCTCTCTCTCTGTCTCTCTCTGTGTCCTCTACAGTGCCCATCACCCACGGTGCAGCTGTAAACTTCTCCATGGCCGATATGCCCAGCCAACCCTACTATCACGACCTGAACTCCAGCGTGGGGCTGCATCGCTCCCTGTCCTCCCCTCCTGGCAGGTCAGTGCACCAGGAAAACAAGCTTTTTGGACAAAGTCCATCTATTATATCATCATCGCAGTGACATTGTATTCTTTTATGATATTAATATTAACTTCAGTCAAGGGCGGTACATGACCTGTGTTGATATGGAGCTGAAATCGGCCATGACATCAGGTGTTTTCTTAAATTTATAAAGGAGCTTATTTGCTCTTTTACCAGGAGTTACATGAGAAGATAAATACAACTCTCTGTAGCTACAGCAGGGCAACAGTTAGCTTAGCTTACTTAGCTTAGCAGAAATACTAAAAACAGGGATACTCTGGCTCTGTCCAAATGTTGTATGTTGTTTGTCAGTACAAAAAAAAGCTATCAATGCATTTACCTTCATACAGAGCCTGGCAAACTAACTGTTTCTCCCTGTTTCCAGTCTTTATCCTAAGCTAAGCTAAGCTAAGGTAACCATCTCCTGGCATTAGCTTCATATTTATCCTGCAGATATGACTCCTAAATACGTGTATTCTCTCAACATGTCAAACTAATCCTTTGACTAAACATTCACACAGTGCAAGTTACTTTGCGCCACACACCCACTCCAACTGCCCGAGATCACAACAGGCGCCATCTTGCAGTCTTGAAAATTCTAACACCAAAGATGTCTGGCTGTGCTAAACTGTAAACTTCCCCGTGTTCTGCAGCAAAAGGCCCAAAACCGTCAGCATGGACGAGAATATGGACACCAGCCCAACAGGGCCTGACTTCTACTCGTCACCCAGCTCACCGGCCAGCAGTCGGGCAAACTGGCACGACAGAGATGGAGGTGATTTTCCTGTGTTTATTCATGTTATTGTTATTATTTGACCACCTTTATTTGCCTATGAGAGGACCGTCAGGCGTCGGTGCACTTTGGCAGTAACACCCACCATCTCATTCATACAGTTAGGCAAACATTCAGAGTGAAGAACCGGCCGCATTCTCACACAGCTCAAGTGATGCATGGCGGCATGTTGACAGGACTTAACGAAGGATGCGATTGCGTTACTCGTTTCATCCTCGTCGCATGCAAATAGACGCGATCAAAGTGAGCGCATCGCATTGTGTTATTAACGGCAGCTGAACTCTGTTTAACTCTCGGCCTTGTCATGAGTTACTGTACATCAATACCGCCACCTGTTTCACCGGGTATGGACTGCATCTGGTGTCTTTGCATATGAACCTGTTCAACCCTCTTAAAATACATACCATGACAGAGTTAATCACACCTGTCACTTACCCAAAGGAAACACCGGCTTCCGCTGTGCAATTCTCTTATGAGAACAAACTGTTCCAGCCGATATGTGTCTATTCTGTGTCTAAAATAATGGCAGCATTTTCATAACTGAAAGTTAATTGCGTTTTCAAGTGTTGGGTGTATCCATATGAACGGATAACTGAAACACCTTGTGAGAAATTCCTGTTTATAAACCCGCAGGGCAGACGTGTCAGATGATCTCTCCTCAGGAAATCAGGCCATACATCTTGGCTGAACTTGAGAGAAATTCCCCATCTGTAGACTTTTGATGATCGTGTGCCAACTTCTAAAGGTACAGGACTGGTTAGGAGGGAATTAAGAAATAAAGCTCACCTAATGAGCTCATTCACAGGGCTTATTGGATCTGGAGGAGAGAAAAAAAACAAAAGAAAGAAAAGGTAGAGGTGTGTGTATGAAAGCAAAAAAAAAAAAGTGTTGATGTCTCGCACGCGTGCTTCCGCTCACGAGAGAAAGCGAGATCCTCACGGGACAGCTTGCATGTCTCATTATGTTGTCTCCCGGTGCAGAGCAGAGCCCGTCGCCCTTTTAATTAAGGCCTCACTGTCCCGTGTTTCCGGATCATTCTCACTCTCTGCTGACTTCTTTCCACACTCTGCTGCCCGCGCCGCCTCTGGATTTCACCCTCAGAGATGGTAGTAAACGTTTTGCTCGAGTGTGACAGACAAAATGATTTCCTCAGCAAGGCGCGCTGTCATTTTACCTTCTTTTTTTTTTTTTCTTTCTTTAACTTTATCCACATCCTAAGTGGGGTTTTTTTTCACTTTCTATCCATTTTTATTGTAATATAATAAGTAGGAAGGCTGAGAGAGGGAAAACACCAGATTATACACAACAGACACAGCACTGGTGGGATTCAACCACAGCCCAATGTGGGTACATGAAATTTTAGCCTGTCCCATTGCACATGGCCTGAAGTATTGCTCAGCGTAAACTTAGACACTTTGGGGCGAGGAGAAAGGGAAAGCAGTGGGTAGGAAACTCTCCAAAGACAGCCATTATTCTGTCAGGAGAGAATAAATGAGAAGTGGGGTGATATTAAACCCATATGAGGCCTCCCAAGTGCCAAGCGGTCATTTCTCGCACATGGTTGTCATTTGACAAAACCTCACCCAATAGAGGAAGAAATAGTTTCTCTTGTATTTTTTACAAAGTAAGAAATTGATTTTTGGGTGTGTGTGTGTGTGTGTGTGGGATTTTCTTCGTGAAGGCACATGTTCACCCACTGCATATAAAATAGACAGAGAAAGACGACAAAAAAAAAAAAAATGCATTTAGGTTGTAGGTTGTAGTTTTTATTTAAACTATTTAAAGTGTTTAATTTCTGGTAATTAATTGTCCAGTTTAATTTCCCGAGGCAGTCCGACCGATTCTCTGATGGATTTAATTAGCAGCTGAACATCTCCACCGTAGAAATTTCCCATTTTTACATGGAAACATTAAGCGATGATATCAATCTCCTCAGAGGCATTTCTGCCTCTGACACAAAAAATGAAAGCACTTAAGCCTGTATCCTCTTGCAACCTCAGACTGGGAAATCCCCCTGAATTCCAGCCACCTTTGTCGCCCTTTTTCTCTGGAGATGAGTGATTCTTCCCGTGACTCGGGTGGATCCTTTGCTGCTGCGAGAGGGGAAAAGGAGGAAAGGACGGTTGATACTATGGAAACGCTTCAACAACAGGGTTTATACACTTTATGTTTATTGGCGGGAAAGAGATGCACGATTTGAGAGTTATACACCCTGAAAATCTGTGACAGACCAGAAAAGCACTTGATGAATGTTCATAGAAGGAGCAGACATAGGCCATTGCCTCTCGCATCTAGTTCTTATCACGTTCCATTCAGACACCGTGTGTTACCATGGAAAATTGAAAACCGCACAGCCGTGACGGCAGAACGCTGCTCGTGAAAGTGTAGAGCAGCAATAATGAGCAACTTGTAAGAGTTTGTGCACATAGTTTTACTTTACAGAGAATTTCCTAAACAAATTTCATGTCTTCTGCTGAGCCTTCGGGATTATTCATGGGGAATTACAGTAGCTTGTCAGACACCGTGTAAGGCCGAGGCGAGCAGATGTTACAGTGTAATGTTCTATTTAAGATTGCGTGAGGGTCTTGAGATTCTTAAATCCTATATGAGCGACCGGCTGCTCTACAACTGCGCATCAGTTGAACTGGATTTAATTGTCTGCTCAGACATGACAAAAGCCGAATATTCACAGCGCTCATCTTTCTGCAGGATGTCCGGAGATTTGGAATGTTTTTTTTTTTTTCGAGATCATACGTGATTTTGACCCTTTGCAAGCTGTAGTTTGCCAAAATACATTTCCCATTGTCTGCTGCATTTGGTAAGAAAGCGGGCCCTTGGTGATACTAATCCCACGCAGATCAAATTCTGCTTAATTTCAACTCGTAATTCATTTTTGGCACTTAATTCCTTTCATTCGTGAGAAATTGAAGCATTAGTGGAAGCTGCAGGGAAATCTTTTGATTAATTTCCAGCAACACACCTGAAACACACCAGGTTAGCCTGAAAACAAAACTTATGTGTCATTATTATATGTTCTTTTCCGGTAAGAAAACACAGAATTGCAGACAAATTCGTCATTTCCACATTTCACCATTCGAGCCTGGAGTCCAAAGACATGATCAAAGCCTTTTACGAGTTTGAATAATCAATACGGCATGTACAAATGTTGTAAACCTCCATGTGTTTGTGTGTTTCCCTCCCCCCCCCCCGCTAGCAGACATGTCCTCTCCCACCATGAAGAAGCCAGAGAAGCCGCTGTTCAGCCCCACCTCCCCGCAGGACTCCTCACCACGACTCAGCACTTTCCCTCAGCCTCATCACCCAGGCCTAACAGGTGTAGGACACAGTGGTGAGTTACAGTTTCCTGTAACCAGCAGCTCGCTCCCTCAGTCTGGAGCTCTAATCTGCTTTTTCCTCATAAACACAGTCGGAAAAAAATCCATGTCGACACTAAATCGACCCTCCTGGATCCACGATGATGATCGCTCTGCCTTTGTCTTCCTCTTGACCCTTTCTGCCTGTCTCTCTTGCAGTTATATCGACGAGGAGCCCCCCTCCACACTCGCCTCTGCAGTTCTCGGCCTCTGCTATCTTGCCCCCCGCGCCGTCACCCTACTTCTCGCACACCACCATCCGCTACCCGCCCCACCTCAACCCTGCTGATCCCCTCAAGAGCTACGTGCCGTCATACGACCCGTCCAGCCCACAGAGCAGCCAGGTCAGTCTTTGTTCTTTCTTCCTTGGCTTTGAGGAAGCCAGTTTGCAGGCTAAGGCTTCCATGGCCTAGAGCTGTTCCTTGTTATCTTGTTCAGCCCTACTCCCATCTGACCCCGAGAGATTAAAGATAAGATAAATTATAGCGTGCATTATCATAATTTCATTACTGACTCATTGGTGCACTTACAAGTAAAGAAACATCATCTTGTTTGGCTTGTTTTTTTTCTTTCTTTCATCTGAAAGCTGCTCCTGGTCATTCTCTTTATTTATGAGTCAGAATGACATGTTTATAAAGCTGATTTTTCAAAGTGCTGTTCTCAAGTCCAGATAATCTAAAAAAAAAAAAAGGGATTTTACAAACCCCTAATTTAGACATTTGATGTCCTTAAGATGACCACAATTTAATAGGTTTTGTCCTGGGAATCCCTAAATGGGAACGCGTAGTTACAGGCCTGTCTGCACTGTGTGTGGGGGGACAAACCTATAATTACAATAGCGATCATAAAATTAAAAAAAAAAAACAAATTAATTGGAATCATTTACAGCAAATTAAATCATAGTTAAATTAAACCACTTTTCATTTTGCAGGCAACCCCAGACTGAACTTTGCGGACCACTTCATGTGACAGGAAAGCGTGTATATATCCGCCGCTTGATATAACGCTCATGGCAAGGGTTATAGAGCATTCCCAGCCATATATTTGCAGAGAGGGAAAAAAAAAATAACCCGATGTCTCCATAAAAAAGTCAACCAAACTATTGCAATTGCAGTCACACGTGACACACCAAACTGTATCAAGACATTGTAGTAAATCAAATAGCTGAGGGCTTTTATACATTCTGGGTACACAGTGTGGCCAGTGTGTTGAAGAGAGGGAGAGAGAGAGAGAGAGAGAGCAGGCGTCTCTATAGATGAGAGAGCAGTGTGATATTTATGTGAGTTTTATATCCCCGCTGTTCTCACTGTAAACAAAGGCCTCGTAGACGGCTCCATCTCCAGAGCAGGGAGCGGGTTGGAGCGGGCGGGTGGGGTGCGGTGGGGTGGGGTGGAGGGGGGGGGCCACTGTTACTCTAGAGAAAACCGCGGGGAATGATAAAGGTTGTAAATATTTGCCGTTGCCGGGGGCCCGGCTCTTGTGCAGAATTAACTGGCCCTCTGCTGGGGTGCTGGAGAAAAGGGGGGTTGGTGTAGGGGCGAGTGAGGTGGTGGTGGGGTCCGGTAGGGAAGAGAGAGCGCTAGAAGACCAGTTGGGGAGGAGAGGAGAGAAGGAGGAGGGGTGGAGGTGAGGGGGGAGGGGGGGGGTGCTCAGCAAATAACACAGCGCTTATAATCCCATGGACGAGTGCCAGAATGTTTTTATGCTTGCTTTAACGCAGATTATATTACACTCTAATTAAACATTCTATTCACATGGGAGGGAACCCTGTGGACACAATTCTTTTCCAAAAAGGCCTGTTTGAGTTTTGAACTTGGGGCGGCCCCGAAATGAACGCCCCAGACAGTCTCCAGCCGTCTGAAAGAGTAGCTCCCACTAGCTTCCTTTATTTCTTTCTCCATATATATAGTCTCTCTGCCTCGCTCTCTATATTCACGCCATTGTAACAGGTCACTACGCGGCTCTCTCTGTCTTTTCACGCCCGAGTCCTCCTAAATTCCATTTATGAGCGCCATTAAAATCATTGTTTAAAATCATGTAGGAAATCCATCGTCACTGACTGAGGATCTATTGTTGCTCATGCCCCCCAGAGTTTGTAGTAATAACTGTGACAACGCGGCGGCTGAAAGCACTAAAAATCTTTTCTCCACGTGGAGCATTAAGTGTAAGAGCAGTCCAGTCACCCTTTGTTGTTCATTTCAGGTCTGTGAGGGCAAGCGAGGCCGTTAAGATGACTTAACTCTCCCAGAAACGGGGGAAAGGGCATTCAGCTTGTTTAGTGCTAACCGTTTTGGAAAAGTGGAGTTTGTTACATGCTTGTATTGGTTTATTGAGATCTGCCCAACTGCACATTTACAAGCGAACAAGAGGCTGTAAACATAAGTCAGCGGACACAGTTTGCCCGTCCTTATGTTTTAGTGGCAGACAAAACAAAGCAGTTTGAGGAGCACCTTTACCAAAGCGTGAATGTGCTCCCTGATTTGTTTCACCGATATTTATCAGTTTATACCAATTCAATTGTACATTTTGTGGCCATTTCACACACATGTTGGGATAGTGTTGTCAAGACATTTTAGGTAGTGTTCACATTGTTCTCATCTTACCAAACAGACCAAAACAAAAGCTGATAAACGCCAGGGGTGGAACAATCAGCTCCACACCTCCACTCTTAAATCTGGATAATCTTTGAAATGAAATACTTACGTGCTGAATTGCGTTTTCTTGTTGTCTGCACCTGCAGCCTAACAGCAGTGGTCAGGGAGTAGGAAAGGTCCCAGGCCACTTCACCCCAGTTCTGGCTCCCTCCCCACACCACGGCGCCGTGCGACCCGTCTCGCTCTCTATGCCCGACACCAAGCCCATCACCACATCCACAGAAGGTGAGTCCGCACCGGGCAGAACTGATAACCTCTACATATCACCTGCTGCACACCATTCACCAAACATCCTGCAGTGTGTACATGACAGCTGAGTGTTTGCAGAAATATTATGAGTATTGAGGTTCTAAACTTGAAACAATGAGAATAATTTTAAACAGAGCCAAAAAGCAGTTCTTCACGGTTTTATTGCCCTCTCTGGTTGAAAATTTCAAATCTGTTGTTCATCACTGACGTTCATAGTTTTGTGTCGGCATAATATGTTCTGTAAGTACACCCATCATTGATGCCACAGTGTACTGACACACCCTTCAAGTGTACATCTACATCGATCCAACGAAATGACTGAAAATCAAGTTAAACGGCCTGTGTTCAGCTGTTTTCTTTGTCTATGACATTCTAAAATTTAAACATCCACATTATAAAACACATCTGTAAAGGATCCATGAAAAGATTTTTTAAATTCTAAAACACTACAACAACAGCAAAATAGTAAAGAAGCCCATGCTTGTTGATATAATGTCCAAATGACCAGCGAATGGAGGTGGGCCCAAAATTGAGCCTTGTGGCACTCCACATGCATTTTTTTTACTGTTGGTTGTTTGCTATGTTGACAGATGACTGACTGTAAGTCACTCTGGATAACAGCAACAGCTATTCCTGAAATGCTATTTTTAATGCAAGCATGTATTTGTGTTTTTGTGATGGCATGTTACCCAGGCTACTCAGCCCCTGGCACCCCGACGGCTAACCGTTTCGTAGGCCTGAGCCCGAGAGATCCCGCCTTCCTCCACCAGCAACAGGTGAGACCCCCCCCCCCTCTGCTGCACTCAGCTCACCTGTTCCTCTTATCCTTTCATTTTCTGTCCCCTCCCCATCTCCCCGCACATCAGATGTGAAATTCCAGCCCTCTGCAAAAGCTTGTCACACTGCGAGTTTGATTTGTAGGAAGCATTAAACTGTCTCGTTAGATCAGAGCACACGTAGGCTGAGGTCAAGCATAGCAGCCACTATTGGCATAAAAAAATGATCAGCATAGAATTTTTTAGGCCCCAAAAGGGTTGAGGCATAGCACGGCTGAAAATAGCAGGTTATAGTGGTAAATCATCGTTGCTTTAAATGCTATGACGCTGTTCTCTTTTTACCGCTATGTTGACTTGCCAAAGTATTAGCATTATTAACACATTAACAGTTTTATTTGTAATGACCCTTAAATGACAATTTAAAAACCTTGGTATGTCCATTAGCTGAATTTGAGGAGATTATATCTATTTAACATAGCAAAAAATTAGAAAAATACACTTTGTAAGCAGTGTAGAAATAACCTCATATCAATCCATGCAGATAAAAATCTATCAAATCATTAGTACTACTACATTTTCTTTTGAATTTTGAGTTGATTTATGAATATATAAGATATCATTTTGAGTGTGTTTGTGTGTGTGTGTGCGTGTGTTTGAGTTTAAATCCTTCAGTCTGAAGTAGAAAAGGGAAATCTGTTTCTATGATCACTTTAAAGAAAGAAACGAGAAAGTCAGGAAGTTGGCTTCATTGTGTGGCCACTACTCGGAAGATGGATGGGACATGTGAGTGTCGTTGGGAGTGTAATGTGCTCAACTGTATTTCCTCCACACACACACACACACACACAACTTTAGAAACTCTCGCACACACACACACATGCACAACACACCACATGTAATCAGTACACGCCCTCGTTTACGGCACACAAGCTGAATATTTAGCGTTGGCGTCACGCGGTTCCCCCAGCAGCGGCCCTAGGACAGATGTGGTGACCCCGTGTGTGTCTGTGTGGGTGTGTTTGTGTGTGTTTGCGAGGTTAGGAGTGTTGCGGTGTTGTCGGACGGGTGAGAGTGCTCTCCCCCACCCCGTCTTATTGAAAGCGCTGGTCTCAGGCCAAGGCTTTTCCAACCACAACTAATTGAATGCATCTGCACGCGGCTACATAATGATCGCTGGGTTTCTCCTCAGCTTTTTTTTTTTTTTTAAATGTTTAGTAAAAATGACAAAGCTGGCCTCTGTTTCCTCACTCCTCTTTCAGTCTTTCCTTTTTCTCTCTCTTTGCTTTCTCGCTCCACGTTTTTCCCTAAAATCAGAAGAGGCAAAAAAGAAAAAAAAAAAGAAAGATATATCAGTGAATGTTTATCAGCAGTCGTGGGATGTTTTTATTCCAATCAGGAGGAGAAGGAGGAGGAGAAGGAGGATTCACTTGGCTGGTGTTGTGCAGTTTGTCTTCCACATTTTCTGGAAGCCCTGCTACTCATTTCAGAGGGGGCACAAAGTGACACTGCACAAGACAGCAGCAGGAGCAAGAGTGTAGCTGCATGAGCCACTGGATTTTTGCTTTAGAGTATAAATCAGCCAAATACATAAATATCCTTTTAAGAGGATGATGTATGATATTATAATAAGAAATTGTATTTCCTGATTTGTAATAATCCCAAATTGAATGATCCTAAAACACGTTATATCAGACTGACACTTCAGCTCACACGTGTTGACATGGAAAGATTTAATATCAAGGAGACAGAGGTTTGAACTGTGAAGCAGAGTGAAGGATTTGCAGGCGTCCACGTAGGTTAGAACATGCTATATCCAGATGAATAAATGTCCTCGTCGGCTTAGGGAACTCTAAACAGTCCTCACATTGATTCATCATGCTTCTGCTTGTCACAGTTGTTTTTGTTTTCTGTGGTATGATTTAACGGCCTGGGATCTGGCCCGGCGGAGAGCGGGCCGACGCCGAGCCAAGTCCATCAGTACTTGAACACTTTCACTGAATACTTTGTCATTGTCCTCATCTGGCGGTGGGATGTTCATTGTGCGGGATCGGCGAGGGCTCACTGACGCTTTTACTGGTTCAGCTGCAGCCGCTTGTCGCGAGGGTTGGTGTTAAAGGGGGGAAACACGTCGCGCACATATGTGCAGAAGATTTTTAGACGTGGTCAGCGTTGGGTCTGGATCCCTGTTCTTTGTCTGTCTGTCTTCATGATGGATAGAGGCCGTGACATGCACTGCATCTACTTCTGCTGCTGTCAGTGCGAGCTTTGATTTTTATTTTTGAGGAGAAACAGAAGAGTCGGAAGGCAATTTCATCCTTTGGATACTGGAATCATTGTTTTAATAATGGCAGCATACACACGTGTGTCCTGACCTTTGTCTAAACTGCTGCTATAGTGCTTATTCCAAACTATTTTAATATTTCATTACCATGAAATAACCTGATAGTCATCTGATAACTTGCTGGTAAAGGTTTAAATAACCTACTTTTCAGTGTAGTGGCTATTTTAAAATGTGGCACCACTAAAATAGAAGTCCCTGGGAACACACACGCCTACAACCACACACACACACACACACACACACACATATGCAGTAGGCTTCAAAAATGAAAAAAAAAAAACCCCAAAACAAAACAACACCACACCACACGCTCCCACACCTGCTCTACGATTCCCAGGCAGCGAATGTGTGAAAACCCTCCATTCATCTCTCGCCTTGGTTAACCCCTCGAGGGAATGCCACCATCTAGCATTCCGCAGGGAAAGATCCGCGATCAGATGTCATTTGGTATTATCTAAGGAAGGATCCTAATCCACAATCTGCCCGCATCTGTTTGCTAACGTTCCCCGGCTCCGTCCCCCTTTTCCCCGCTGCCTGTGCCACTCTGATGTGCCGGTGCCAGCGGACAGATGGCGAGCCCCTCGAGGAGCGGTGGCACCGAGCGTCTGGCCCAGCCCGCACATTCTCTCCAAGCTTTTGTCAGGCTGGAGAGCGCGGGAGCGGCGAGGGGGTTTAGCCTCAGATAAATACAGAGAAAACACACTGGATGGAAGAAAACATTGTTTGCTGCTCAGTTTTATTAAGACTAATAAGAAGACTCAGAAACTAACATAATCAGAGGTCATTGAAACCTCTTAAAATCCTCCGTTTCTCGCCACCGTGTTGCATTTGTTCCCGAGAAAAATCAAGGAACGTAACAAAAACACAGCGCTGTATTTAAGTGCGGCTTGAGTAGGAAACCATCATCGTCTGCTGATGTGCTCGTCCAGGTGCTCGGAGGAGAAAAGAACACACATTTCTCGACCGCCCGCAAATGGCTTTGAATATTCAGCGTATGCGTATATCTGATTAAATCCCTCTTAAGAGCCTCTGCAGAAATGTCTGCCACTGCACGCAGAGTGCTAACAGTGCAGTTTTATCCCGATGCATTACTAAATGAATGTGTTGACCACAGGGCAAGGTTAGGTTGCTATTGGCAGAGATAGCTCTCAGCTGGATTGCCGACACGTGCGTCCGCATAATGCATGCAAAGGAGACACAGTTTGTGTGTGGCTTTTTTGTTGCGGTAATTTGTAATCTGTATGTAAGGTTGGCATGTCTTGAGAGGGCTGGGAGGGAGGGGGTTAGTATGTGCGCGCATGTGTTTGTATGTATGTGTGTGTGCGTGTGTGCTGTTTAACTTCATTGTACAATTTTGACCCCTAATCAATAAAAACAGTTAGCTAATG